>OX456491.1:0-1200000 GCA_949748235.1 Platypus cylindrus | reverse complement strand
AACGCTTTAGCATCACTAATGCTAGTAGAAAACATAAAATATGAATTAAAGTTATTTTGTGTGTGTGTGTGTTTTTTTACATGTTTGAGATAATGGTTGGTAATAATTTTTGATGATGAACTAATGTGGAAGTACATCTAATGTATTGTGAAAGGCACATAAGACAAAGTTACAACACATTAGATTATTTGTATTAAATCCGAAGTTGCATCCTGTGTTTTTCCGTTATAATTACTTTTGAGGAAAAATAAATAATTAATCATTCTTTATTTGATTGAATTTCTTTTCTTGAAATTAATGCTGTGTCTGAATGTAGGAAATTGTCGCCGGCTTTGGTAGTTGTCACAGTTGCCACGAATGTGGCACGCTTGTGCTCAACGTCGGCTACAGTACCTACCAACAGGATCTTTTCTATTCTAGTTGGCGAGTAATAGCTATATTAAGATGCGACGTAATTTATGTTAAATTTTGTCTTTAATTCATGGGTTTTTTGTGCAATTTTTTCATACTAAATTTCCTAATTTAATCAATTAATATTGTTTAATTGATTCTAGATGTATTTTTACCATACGGCAAAAAATTGGATTGTTATTAATTACAATACATTAGCGTATCAACAACCCACTCATCCTTAATATATTTATTTATTTATACAGTTATTACACAACAATATTATTTATAAATATAAATGTTTAAATTCTAATGCGACTTATTAATTTAGACATTTTCGGATATACGGACTTTTATCTTCATCCGCGACTAAGTACTACATTAACACCTCGACTTTTTTTTTGTTTATCAAACTTTTTTATTCATCAAATTCATACCTAATTAATTCTCACACAGCAACAACATTAGCGGACAGCTCGATTCTTCTTCTTTTTTTTTATTTGCTTTTTCTTTACGTAACAATCGTACTTCCTTATTATGATGAGAACTTAATTAGTACTTAAAAAAAAATTGGTATCTCTCTTTTAAGAGTTGAATGAAACTATACATATAGACTTATTTATTAGGTACATTTGGTGGTATCTTTGTTTTTTTTTGTTTTCTTTTTCAACAAGATTGAGTATGGTTTTAGGCTTGAAAGCTCTTTCTCTCTCTTTTTCAAAAGACGATTTGATAAACAGATACTAGTACCTACCTCTGCCTAGTTAGAAACTTATCTAAAAACACAGACTGATATAATAATATTGTCTATAGTAGAAACGAACCGGTTCAATAAAAATGATTTCTTCTTCTCTTTCAATCAGGACGTTTCCTTTGAAAATATTCTGACTTTCATGAAATTAACTGTTGCATTATGTTTTCGTCTTTGTTGTGTCATAATATAATGGGGGTCTTTTCTGAGTTTTAGGTTTTTAATTTAATTTGTTGAAAAATGTTGTTTTTGGTCCTGATGGACTATGATCAATGTTTTGGTGCAAATAACCTAGCAGACCAGTTATCTGAGCACTTGACGTTTAATTATGATTTATGTAAAGTAAACAGATGCTAATTATTAACTGCGAAATATTCAGTCTTCAGTAAAGCCGAGGACGCAATGAATTACTTGTTCAAAAATCTCTTGCTGCTGCATTTCCGATGTTCTGGCCATCTTTTTGCCATATTAATAATTAGTATTGTATAAATAAAAGATAAATTCATTTTAATAAATGCAACATGCATTATAATAATTATTCATAAGATATAATTCGTGCAGTGAAATACAAGTATTTATACTTTATAGTAATTAGGCATCCAAATGATCATTTTAATATTTTTCTGCTCTGTTTCTTTCGCTTTTCTATAATTTCCATCTTCATGTTTCTTCATGGTAAGTTTTTTTGTTACTTTCGAATTCTGAATAATAATGGTATTAGTTGTACATACATACAGATTAAACGCGCGCACACACACACGAACGAACGAACGACACATAATAAAGTAAAAACACGAATTATACCTAGTAGTTGGACAACTTAAGTACTTATGATGGTATTTTGAGTAGTATTTCTTGTTGGACGCCTCCACGTTTTCATAAATAAAGATTAATTTTTAAACAATCCACACTTATAATATGAAATAATAATAATAATAATTAGTATTAAAAGTTGTTCTTTTTATGATTTCAATGCTATGATTAGTGCAATTAATTCGTTTCAGATTAAAAGACGTTCCAAAATATGATCTAATTAACGCAACTTGTCAATGTCTTTATGACTGATAACACTAAAAATCGTTAGTTAACATCAGCAGCAAATAGATTCACTATCAACATATATATACTCCTATAAATAAAATGATTCGTTTAAAATAAAACTCAAAATGTCCTTCAAAGATTTTGTCATACACTTTTGTATAAATTAAGTGCAATTTGTATATCTACATAAATGGAATTAATGAGATCTAACAGTTGGACTCTTTATGCTAATGTGATATTGTCAGATAATGTCTGTTTGCGAAATGGCGCCCGCCTTGCAACAACACACAGAGCAAGGCGAATATTTATCTATACTTGCATACTATAGTAAAATTAAAATGCAACAAAACAAATAAAGAAGAGAAGCGAAAAAAGTATTATATTAAATAATGAAACGATTATATACAAATATACATATACACATAGTATAAACTATAAAGGCTGTTAATGATCTTTGAATTTAAATTAAAGCAGGTATTTTAGTTGGGAGTCGGTTATGCCTGTTGATTTAAATGTATTTAAATTAATTGTATATACATAATAAAGATGGTTACTTATATGTTATGACAAATCAGATTGTGAGTAGTACCCAGACAAAACTATTCTTATTTGTTCATAAAGAATTGTTTACATAAACGTCTCATTTACATATACCGCTTCCCTAGTTCGATTACCAGAAATTGAATCTTGACCAATTAGTAATTGCTGAATTTCTTCTAATGTTTTCCCTTTAGTTTCTGGCATATATTTAGCAATAAACACAAGTCCAATTAGGCTACATATAGAAAAAAACAGGAATGGAAAGGACATCGAACCGATTTGATCGAATGAAATTTGAAATAATTTCGATACTAATGCGCCCATTAGTACCGAAAATGAATCAGCAATACATAATGCTTTCGCTTTGACGTTAGTTGGGAATAATTCACTTAAAACTGTTACCATACCAAACGATAAGCCCATACTAAACATAATATTGTATGATACTAATGCTGTAATTGGCAACCAGAAAATATAATCTATGTTAATATTTGCATCTTTAAGGAAAAAAAATATCGAAAGTGCAAGTACTGATAAGGAACAACCAGCTGCTGATGTGATAAGCAATTTTCGTTTACCGAAACGATCGATAACAAAAAATGTAATTGTCGTTACTGCAACCAATTCCACGCTACAGTAAATGATAACTGATAGTGTTGCGTCAATACTAGTACCTGCTTCTTTAAAAATTGTTTCCGTATAAAACATACATGGATTTTTACCACTAAATTTATTTGTCAAACAAACCATGACAAAAATTAAACAGGCTTTTCGATTACTGGAAATTAAAAATAAATCTAGAATTCCAGCTTCACCGCTGGCTCTTTCTTGTCGAACAACTGCTTGTGCAATCGATGTCATTTCCTGATCGATATCGACTTTCCCTCTTAATAATTGTAAACTTTTTCGTACCGCATCGAAATTACCTTTTTTTGTATAATAATATGGAGATTCTGGCACCAAACTGAATGCAAGCATATGTAAAATGGGTATTAGAGAGCAAATTAAACTTGATATAAATATATCTAATATCGATCCGATTATATTGATAAATAACGTTCCAGTAATTGCAGCAATAGCGATTGTTGATGTTAAAAATCCACGTATTTTCGGATCGGAAATTTCACCGATGTACATTGGCAATGCGGTGTAGAGAGCACCCTCAGCTGAACCAATTACAAAACGAAAACCAGTTATTTCCCATATTGATGTGGAAAATGCAATTCCAATGAAACATATCGATACTAGCGGTGCCGTTAATAATGTGGTATATTTCGGACCAATTTTATCAACTACAATTGCTGCAATTATTGCACCTGGTGGTGCACCAAGTAGTGGTGCAATTGCACACCATGAACCTTCATCTGTTGTTGTTGGAATTGGTGAATCCTTTGCTAGTAGTTTAGGTAAGAATGGTGATGTCCAGCCTAAATTAATTCCTGATGAAACTATAGAAAAAGCACCTAGAAAGTATTAAATAAAGATTGAGTTATTAAGTTATGCCAATTTTTGGAATTGGAAATAAATGTGCAACAAGCTAAATTAGACTAATTAGATAAAATATAATTTACCAGATAATGTTGCAAAATACTGATAAATATACTCGCAGTTTAATACACTAAAAAAGACCTTCATATTTTATAATAGCACATTTTTCTATTATCACTAGCCGGAAAAAAAAAAACAATGTTTCGTTGCAACTAAACAACTTTACTGTTAGAATATTTATATCTATGTGCACATCCTATTTATAACGAAATTTGATATCCCTAAATCAATTTGTTCTTGTATTAGGTAGATTTATTTTTTTTGTATGAAATTGTCATCTACTTAATTAAAATTTAGTTCCATGTGGTGAATGTATGTAGAATATTTTAATAATTTTTCTATTTATAAAGGGAAAAGTTTGACTTATTTTTCGATCACATTAAATTCAAATTACAATATTATATAAACACAGCTTAATTACCCGATCAGTGCATTCTATAATATTAATCAGCGAGAATTAGCTGCGTTAATACATTGCCTAATATTCTGAAAACGTCTAGTAGGTATATCTTATTTAATTTATTATTAAATTCAGTTTTAATTTAATTACTTATATTTACAAATGAATTAAATTTGTATCTACAAACCATTTAGATTAAATACACACGTCTTCTAATATAAGCAAAAAATAATGTTGACGTGAAAACTGTTTAGTAAATGGGAAATTTTTGCTTAATTTAATTTAAATTTAATTCATAATAGAGTAGATCTCTGATCAAACACAATGTTGCTATACATATACATTTTCTATTGGAAAATTTATAACTTAAAAATGATTACTATAAAACAATCCAATTAAGTTTCGAATAAAAAAAAAGCACTATAGGCACAATTTTCCGTCATATTGTCATAAAATCGTTTCAAAACCCACACGTTATGCCACAAACCTATAATCGACAGATTATACTGTTTTTTATGCCTAAAGGTTTTTGTTCAAAGTTGAAATTTATGTCTTATGTGTTCACTGGGTCGATCGTGCGAAAAGCACCAGCACCCAACATACACAGAAGGTGGAAAACAGTAGAAAGACCTCTGAAAGGCCAAATAATATTGTCTTGAAGTAATATACATATTATTATACCATATAAAGATTATATGACTTTAAGCTTACAAGAACATTGGAATTATGGTTAATATGATTATGTGTAAGGGTAATAAATTTCAGAATTTATTCTATAATTCTGTGACAAATTAACGGTCAGTGTTATTAAAATTATTTCATGAGTGTGGTATTTAATAATTTGTACGAGTAATTATTAAAGTTCTGTAATAGTCAATGAAACAGCTAATTAGTTAATCAATTAAATTTACAACTAAAGAACAATTAACCAAAAGATAAAAAAACAAAGCCAAAATTCATAATCTATAAAAGAATAACTCGATTTTTGCCTTAACAGATGGATAGCGTGTGTCCCATTAAAGGTTTCATCGTCAATAAATAATGACATAATATTTCTGAAATTACTTAAGAAAAATTAATTATTAAAAAAAAAGAGAAAGGCCAGAGTAACTTATCTTTATTACTACACTGTGTTTCCTATAAAAAACAATGTACAATATTGGGAGAGTTTTACTATAGGTAAGGCATTAGTAATGACAAATAAATTTGATTCTTATCTTCATTTTATTTTAATGCTTTTTGAAAATACATTTAAAGACGAAGGAATAGAAGAAGCAAAACTAAAAAGTAAACAATTTTCTAATTTGTTTAATTTATTTATTCGTTTAAAACCATTCTTAGGAATTGTAAATACAAAAGATTTGTATTTGAAGTTTAAACAACCTGCCTTGTCTTTATACTTACTTAAAATAATGATGTACAATAATGTTATCTCTAATTTTATAACTTATAGAACTTATTTCTTATTAACTTGTTACTTAATATCGTTAAAAGAAAACATTAATAGTTCATTTTCCCTTTCGTTGTTGTTGTTCCTTGTCTATTATTTTATAAATGCGAATTAACGTTTAACACTTAATTATATCGAATAATAATTAATAACAAAGTACAAATGACGTTGGGAAATAAACTTGTTGCTATATAATATAGAATATTTTACACTATCACTAGTATTATTATTATTATCATTATTCTTGGCACATAATAGTGCCAAGACTAATTTCTACATCCCGTAGAAAATGGAAGATAACTATTTCAACTTATGAATAATTTATAACGAATTTTTTACTTATTTATAATTATATTAGCATCTTAATTAGAACGTCTGTTTTAGTATAAAATGAAATTCTTTCTGTATTATTAAAATCGTTAAATTGTAGACGAATTATAACTATTTCATGAAATGATTTAATTAATATACAAATCGGATCTTTTGCTGATCTATGTTTAATTCGATTTTTGAATTGGCGTGTAGTGAGTTCACATGAGGAATGTATGCATATATCTCTTTAGCAAATAAATCGAAAGACGGTAAGATAAAAAGAAAGTTAAAAAATGTGCAACAATGTGCAATACAAGCATAATTTTTGCTACAATTATCGAAATAATGCGTCGATGCAAAACGAATCTGTCACTAAGAAGTATGGATGGGCTGCAAAAATATTTTTTATTTCTAAAATAAATCGCCTGTAAGCAAAAATATCGTTTCTTCTAATACTTGCACGTCTGTTTTTCTCGAAATACTTGTATTTATATCTCAACATACACTATTTTCAAGCATACTGTGTGCAAATTTTCCAGTCATACCGTTGTATCTTCCATCTATCGCGAAATTTAAATACAATTTTGGTACATGTAAATCTGTTTACCTTTTTCTCAGAACGTTTACATATTTGAATTGTTCTTTATGCAGATAATGTATTAGCATCGTTTTCCATAATGTCGGTAATATTGTCCGAATGAAATCTTTTGCACAGTAACGTAGGCCGAATGGTTCAGTAAATAGAATACAATAGGAAGGTGTTATTTTGCGCATATTATTTCTTTAACACTTATTCCATAATATTGTGTTTGGATGGGATTGTGTGTGATGTAGTTTGTTGGTTCGTTGCTGGGTTTGGTGATTCAACTATGGTGGCAACAGTATTGATTCTATATGTTGTCAGATGTCAAGAGCGGCACTTTGTAAGTATTGGTTGAAATGCGATAATTTACATAAAATCCACTAAAGATCGTGTAGATGTGGGAGAGATGTATTCGAAATCACTTTTAATTTACATAAAATCATCACACAGACCATTTTCTGCACTGTTCCTTAAAAGACATTCCACAATTAACAGCTAAATGAACAATAAAAAGAAGAAAAAAATCAAAAAACGAAGAAAGTTGAAATCCTAAATGGCCATTTCTCATCCTCGCAGTAAGTAATCGCAATTCGATTGGATCGTGTCGCAGCCACCATCATTCCGCAATGTGTGTGTAATTGTAATGCACCATAAAAAGTTGTAGCATCAACGTGTTTGTTTTCTTTCAATTGCTCTTTGATAATTCTGTAAAACAGCTGTGTATGTGTGTGTGTGTGTGTGTGTGAATTCACTGTAAATGACTTAATCTGCACTTTTCTGAGAATTCAGAATCTTACCTATTAGTACGCCATATTAGTTTTATTGCACCACTCACGTTAACCAATCATCGCATCAGTTGATCGTTTGATCGGAAGAATTTCAATTTGTGACTTTCTTGAATCCTGCCAAGTTACATTTTAATGATTATGTATTTTAATAGTTCGATTCTTTATGGTTGTGTAGTATTGTAGAACTTCGTAGAACTATTGCTTATATTATTGAATCACTATTACTATATCCTTAATATATCCATTGAAAACTTCCTGTAATTCCCAATTC
This sequence comes from Platypus cylindrus, assembly GCA_949748235.1. Lineage (NCBI taxonomy): Eukaryota > Metazoa > Arthropoda > Insecta > Coleoptera > Curculionidae > Platypus > Platypus cylindrus. Next base: position 1,191,926 of record OX456491.1, on the reverse strand, counting down.
ACATAATAATATGTGCGTGTATCCCACAATTTTTCCCATCTCCTTCTTACTGCCATCCATTGATTTACAAGATCGTTTCGTTTGTTCTGTTTGCAAGGCAAGCTTTATCAATGTCTTTTTGCCGCCAATAATATTGAACAACATTTATTATATTCATTTCTGAAAGCGTTTTTCTCTTTCTCCACTCTCATTCCTTATGAAATGTTCCCCCGTATGTTCTGGCTGAGCCAGCAACTAATTTGCATCGAATGAGGAAAGTTGTCACACATTATTTTAGAAATGCCGCCAGGACGGGATTGAAATTAATTACGAAACTTTGCAAACCAGCAAGCAGATGAAAAAAAAGAAGAAAAAAAATGTAAAGAAACTTCAACCAGAGCCAAACCAAATATATCGTTGATCTTTTTTGTTGGCTGTTGTTGCTGTTGCATGGCTCATTTTATTTTTGGAAATTCTATAATATGTAGATGTACCTCAAAGGTATATAGGTACTGCTCCAACGTGCATTGACCCGTTAGATGGCGCTGATAGTAAGTTGCGCGTGGGCAGCAAATGTCGTATTCGCGAGAGAGTGTGTATCTCAGCGTTTACGTTCGCTGTCCATTAAAGTAACGGCATATCGAGGCCTCCCTGATGTGTATTCGTGGTCGGTCGTCTCTTATTGATTTATAAACTTCTTCTAGATTCAAAGGAAACATAAAATGCATTGGAAGAATCTTATTGATGGTAAAGCTCCCTTAGGAAAAAAAATGCTGCTTGTACTTGATAACTCGAATTAATCAGTTAACTATACACAATACAAGTTTTCTCATGGAATTTTATCGACAGTGGAATTTCGACCATTTTGTACGGTTTCATGTTTTTACTTGATTTCTTTGGTTTTTTTTTAATATTCGGATTCAGCTAATTGGTGAATTAGTCAACTAATCTCGTATACACTGAAATAAAGCTAAGGGAAAGTCTAATTTGGACATTAAGAATTATGCCTCAAATAGACGGCCATTACAAATTCAACAAAATTCTGACCGTTTCAAAGCAATTTTAAATCATGAAATAACTTACCACGCAATCTAGTAAGATATCAAGATAATCATGCAGCCAGGAACAAGACAACAAATATTCCATAATAAACAAGTTATCTTTTACCGCCTTCGGGCCATTGTTTCCGACATACTACAAGTTTATGTAACAGAGGCTATAAGATTTCATAGAACGCACTAAATTAAATCCAATACAATTTTATCATAAATGTTTTATCCCGGAAAATGTATCCAATCCATACACATACCGTGTAGGTATTCTATATGTATAATTCAAATCGGTGCATGATTAAACACACTGTTTTATTCGCTATAATTCTGAATCATGCAGTAATAATTAGACCACAGATTAATATAAATGTTAACTGATTGGTTCGGCGATGTTTAGTTCTATGCGATGGAGGCGTTAAGATTAATGATGAATGACAATATCGCATAAAGATATGATTTGTCTAAATATACAAAAACTAATTATCGATTTCTATTTATTTTAGGTGTCAGCAACAGATCCAGATTGTGGAGTGAATGCCGTTGTGAATTATACATTGGGTGGTGACATTGAGAGGCTAAAAGAGTTTAAACTTCTTTCGGATTCCGGACAAATATGCATCAATATGCCATTGGATTATGAGACAAGAAATATGTATGAATTTCCAGTAATTGCAACTGACAGAGGTAAACAATTTCAAACTCACTCTATTGACTGACGAGCTATTGCCTTTTGCTATACGAAGCGATTAGCTAATCTTAATGAAGAATAAACTTAGGATCTTCATTTTTTTAAGTGTTTGTTTAATTAAAAAGACAAATAGAGAATACATATCTATTGACCATTCTCTTTCTATTGAAAGACAAAAACAAACATATAAAAGATAAGATTACAAAATCGGAAGAATGCAATATTCTGAATCGCGAATAAGAACGAGAGATACGAAAATAATGTAATAAGTAAAATACAGAAACCAGAATGGTCGTCCGTGTTTCAAATTTCCCGTTATTCCTACCTACCTTCCCATCCAAAGCCAACAACATACATACATACATACATACATAGGGAAAAGAAGCAAAAGCCATCTCGAGAGAGAGTACTATAGTATATGTGTATGTATGTATGGGGCATAATTCTTTTCGTTTTTCAGCAAAAAGTGTTATTGAAAAGCCATGGCATTATAATGTCCATGTTGTAGATATTTACAAGAATTCTAAGAGGTACATTTTAAATAATAATTTATTGTGAATGTATGGTAGATTTTCTTGCATTGTTACAATGTGCCATATAGCGTGGCAACATTCGTTTGTTGGAATTAATTTATATTCAACTGAAATATAATTAATTTCCCGAATATAGCCGAAAGTAGATGATGATGATGTCAGAAGCATATCAAAAATTAGTATTTAGCTAAAATTTTATTCAAATCAGATGGGAAAATAATAATTACTAATTCACGTATTTTATAGTGTAATTCTAGACGAAATTTTATCTTTTTGTACATCTAGTTTAATAGCGAAATAGATAAAAACTTTTTAGAACTTTATTTAATTAGTCTAGCTGTTACTACTAGATATTTACACTATAATATAATATAAAGTTTAAAAAATACATAAATACATAAATTACACAACTATACATACAAAAACTCTTATATACGTCAAAAAATAAAGTCTTTATAGATAACAACAATATCTAGCAACCATAGATGTCAAAATAATAGAAACAAGAAAAAAAAGCTTGAAATACATCAAAATATATTAAACAAAAAAGTAAAGGAGAAAAAAAAAATACTGTACTAATAAAGATTTAAAAATCGAAACAACTGTCAAGAAAGAAACTATTAAGAAGTCAAAAAATATAAATATAACTCTATACGAAAGATAAATACAATATTCATAGTTCGTTATTATTTTATAAGTCCGAAAATTTCCATAAAATCTGCATATAAAAATATGCAGAGCAATTTGATTCTTTACAACAAATTACCAATAGAAGAGACAACAACTACAAAAAGACAAAACAGACAACAAAGACCACAACTGGAAAGTAAATCAAACAAAAGAGTCCCCAAAATGATAAAATCTGCACTTGGTTTGGAAGTGGCTGCCGCCCGAATTAATTTCTTAATTAATTAAACAAACATTAAAAAATAGTGGCATAGCTAAAAAAAAGTTTAATATCCAAAATTACACTGTATATGTAGATTCACATTCGTAATCAGTCTATACATAAATAAAATCTAAAAGTTCATAGTACTCCGCGTGTCTGAAGAAGCCTGCAGGTGATAATCATGCATCAGACTTCAACCTTATTAAACGATTAGACTATAGTAGACTACATAAAAAGAAAAACAAGACAAAAAAAACTATAATGATTAATTATTATTGCTTGCCTGCCTTTATATTGAAGATAAGAAAATTTCTCATCATAGTACTACTACTACGTGATGCGCAAAGTAATTTAATAGGAACGTATAGAGAGCAAATATACAATTTGCTTTAAATGTAGCCACTAATAATTAATTAATAATTAAAAACTGAACATGAAAAAAAAAATTAAAAATTTGTAAAAAAAAAATTTTTTCATTTGCAATTTTCACTTTTTTAATGTTCGTTTACAAGCGTATTCACCCTTTTTATTAATTTTGTTTAGAATATTTGAATATTTATACTAGTATAGTTTATATAGAGTGTCAGAACTGGCGCTCAAGGTAACTCGATGAATGATTGAGACACGACTGCGCGTATAGCTTTATTCAATTACCATATAGTTGAGAGGCACCGTAAAAACCAAGAATAGATTTTAAATAGAGAGATATAATTTGACTATGTATTTGGATATTATAATATTTATTATATTATAATAATGGTTCTTATTTGTCTAGGTTTTTTAAATCTTTTTATTATCCATTTATTTATTCTAATTTTAAGATAGTCGTAAACCAATCTTTATAATGCAAAATGTCTGGTTAAATAAAGCATGTGCGCAAAATATTACATATTCAGATTTTTCGAAAAATTAATGCTTCAGTTGTTTATTATCCTTCTAGAAGGTATTTGTATTTATTCGCTTGAAATTCAAATAATCTAAAGGAAGATTTATCGTACCTTCACACTATAGGCATAATAACAATAACAATAGCAATAATAATATTTCGCTCTCTATTCTACGTTTGTAATGAGCAGAAGAATCATTTTGAATATAGAGTACTTGGGAATAGATGTACATATTTGAAATGTATTGAAATATGTTTTGACTTTGTAAAAATCTAGAAAAGTTGCATGGAGTTTATGCAATTCATGAGTGCCCATTTCCTTACATCATCTGTTTTTCTATAGTCCCTCTTCTTCTGCTAGAATGAATTCTTGATTGAAAATTTGTATAAATTCATGCTAATAATAAATTCCATCATCATAATACGGATTGAGTTTAAATAATGATTCATATAAATATAATATAAAATTTCAACAAGAAATCAATATATTATCTATCTTATGAAGTGCAAAACGAGACAAAACAAAGCTCAAATCACGAATGTCATTCCTTTTAAATCGATACTCACGAAAACGTGCAACCACTGTTTCACTTGAAAGATGTTCATAAGACTTACGGTCTGTGTTTCTATGTGTTTAAAACATTGCAATGCAACCAATTCTTAGTTGTTGTTTTTTTTGCTTTATTATTATTTTTCCGTTTATTTGTTTCTTTTGTTTTTATTATTCCTACATGCTATTTTTCTTTCTATTTCTAGATCTAAAGTTCATTCCATTACTTTATGTTTGAATTTAAAATGTTTTGGTGAAAAGGTCTTTTAAAACAATTAATGATTGTATTCTGCTATGCTGAAATTGGCAATAAATATATTAAGTAATTGTAAATTTTAAAAGTAAATGATTTCAAAACTATTGTGCTTTAAGTAATTCGATTATAAGTCCTACTTGTATCACCGTGCAGAATGGAAATATCTCAATGACAACAAATAAATAAAGTTCACTTTTATATTCATTGGATATTAAAATGAATTTCAGAAAATCAAATAATCCACAAAGTGTTTAACCTTATTTTTTCAATTTCTAGGTGGTCTAAGTACAACAGCAATGGTCAAAATACAATTAACCGATAACAATGACAATCGTCCAATATTTTATCCATCTGAATACAATGTGTCGTTGCGAGATGGTGGTGCCTCATCATCAGCTACAATTCCAGTTGTTGTCGTTTCAGCAACAGATGCTGACTCTGGCAAATTCGGAACTGTAACATATCGAATAGTGGCCGGTAATGAAAACGGTTTATTTCGTATTGATCCAAATACAGGTGAAATTTTCGTGAATCGACCACATCAATTATCAACAAGAAATCAACCATATCATAAATTAAATATTAGTGCCAGTGATGGTGGTAATATGAAATCGATACGAGATGCAGAAGTATTTATTAGTGTTATCGATTCCACTCAGAGGCCACCAATTTTTGAGAAATCTCGCTATATGTTTTCAGTTATAGAAAATGTAAAGAAGGATTCAATCGTTGGTTATGTAAAGGCGACAGTCATTGATAATGGTAAGATACTATTTTTTATTATTGTCTTTCTACTCCTCCAAGGAGATAGTACGATGAATGTATTATTACCATAATATAAATTGCTATCGAAAATTAAAACTTTAAAAACCCCATTAAATGAAACCCACAAACATAATAGTTTACACTTACACACACAAGTTTACCAGCCCCAACACAGTGTATAAGGATTCTTTATCTTCAAGAAGCTTTTGTCATTATGTTCAAGAGTATTAATAATCTATATTTGTTTTTCTTTGCGCCCAGTTGGAGACAAATATCAACCAAAATTTTTTTTTCTTGTAGTTTTTTTTTTATCATTCAGAATATTTTCGCTGTTTAAGCCTTTTAAAAGTGTTACTAAAGAATCTCGTGGTCGTTCAATAAAACTTTGTAAAATAAATTTTTAATAAGTCATCCTAATTGCTTCTTATAGAGAATGATATCTCGGCTTATTCAGAAATTTCTTTGAGAAAATATTAATAGCTAATTAACTATACCTTTTTAGTTAAAGATCGTAATTTAGCTAAAGATTTAATGCGTTAATCCATAAATATAATGTGTAACTGTTGTTAAAATTAAATTCTATGCGTTGACGTTCTTTTTCATTTTTTCTCTCTCTCTCTCTTGCTTTTTCTTGTTTGCCTTTTATCCATTTTGTTGTTACCTCGTCGTATATGTAGTGGATTAAAATATAAATTATTGCTGTGTGGCTCTGTGTGGAAATATATGGAGGCCTTTAAACAATCAAATAATCGTTTTGAATATCTATACTATAAGCCTCAAGCTCAGACTATAATCACAAAAAAATTATAAAGAGTAACAAATTCTCTATACTTACTTTACTTACATAAATTTGAATTGCTCATTATCAGTAATTATTTAAGGAATTTTATATTTATATTTATATTAATAAGCGACTTGGGTTAATTGTGCAAATTTCCATTAAACTTTAGCGATTCTTCTTGTGTTTATGTGTAATTTATTACGATTTAGTTTCTTGTGTTTATGTGGCAAAATTGTTTTCAATCTGGACTTATTAGATGAGGAATCTCATTTACAAAATAGTATATTTAAACCAGTAAGTATTATTACTTCTCATTTCTACAAAATTAATGAACCCTTATTTCTCAAAATTAATTAACCGACTTCTTTTTCATCTTGAACACTATTGTATTGTATCCAACAAACCATCCATGACTGCATTCGAAATTAAAATATCATTTCCAAAATAATTCTGAACAATCAAATGAGTAAATTTTTCAGAAGCAAAAATCCCATTAATTTATCTCTCTCTTCCTCCTTGTCTTTATGTGCTTTCATTTTTTTTTTAACCCAAAATCTTAAAAGCTTTCAATTTGCTGCTCATCTTTTTGCAAATAAGATATAAGTAAGTGTTATTAACACTGCTTTTGCCTTTTGTGCGTTTAGTAGACACTTTGGTGTATGCACTTTACGAATGATTTTCGGAACTAAAAGTATTTTGAAGCTAACTGTTATGATATAGACACATTTTATTAGCTTTAATGCAATTTGTCTTTCTTCGATTCGTTTACCTGTTGTCGGTTAAACACACTTCAGGTAATTCCTTGATTCATTTTATTTTCATTACACTATTGCTTTTATTGCCCCCTACAGCTCTGTTTATTTTTTTTCTGATCTACTAAGAACTAGGTCGCTCCTACTGATTGTTCGTTACAGAATTTGTACGTGATGCGTAGAATTACAAATTGTTCAGACCGTGCATGAGATTTTATACTTTAAACTTTCAGTTCAGAGTATATCCTGGCTGTCAGGAATAAACTAATTGTTAATAATATCTAATTATCAATTTGTTAATTATGTCGTTTTATTTGTCCTTGCTATTCTGTTTTATCTTATTAATTTCGTTTTTTTTTCTCGTTTAAATCGTTTAAATATGAAATGTGTTTATTCTGTTTTTATACAACGACCCTCAATTCTTTTTAATAAAAATACATAATATCTTAATTTTGTAAAGTTGCCAAAATATGTATGTAATCCTACAGATGAAAAAAAGCAATAACAAAAAAAGAAACGAACGAGCCATCGTTAACATCTTAATTGTTTAATAGATTTGGTAAATGGTTATTTATCACGGAACATTTATTTATGTCTAGATTAATAGAAGCACATTTTGATATTTGATATTGGATAATCCTAAAATATTTTAAGTGTGTATAAAACTACTAAGTATCTTTAGAATTTTTGAACTGTGATATGCAAGCTCTTTGAAAATGGCGTCATCGATTTCATACATATTACTGTGAAATCTTGATTTGAGTTACAGTTTCAATTTATTTAAAACGAAAATATTTACATTACTGACGGATGCTAATCAAGTACACTTTGATATGTAAAAACCACTTGGTGATTTTGGGAAGGAAAGTCCAAAATGCTCAGACAGAATAAAAAAATATTCGCCGATTTCTCTCATCGAAACAAAGCAGACATCAAACGGCTGGCTCTCCTGATGCATACATGAAGAAAAGAACCCCCCCTAATTAAATATAATAAAACCGGCAATAAATAGTTTCAGATTTCCAAAAGGACTTATTAGCATTTAGGCAAAAGAGATGAAGAAGAAGAAGAGAGAATCGCGCCGGTTGTGAGTTTTGATTGTGACAGAACAAAACAAAGGAACGAACAAGCAAAGTAAAAAGAGGCAATTATTTTCGGAGGGATGCATGTGCCACTGCTTTTGAATTGGCAAAGAAGACGAAGAAGAACGGACGGACGTACGAACGAAAAGAAAAGCAAAGCAAAGCAAAAAAAACAACATTTTGGGAGTATGCTAACTGAAAAATATGTCCATTGTATTCAGGATTTACTTGGCTGTCAAAGGAAACTGGTCGGCTATTCAAATTGGAACTGAGAACACGAAAAGGCTTAAATTTCGCGAACCATGGGAGAATGGTGAAGACAAACTTGTGTATGTGTGTGTGTGTGTGACGAGATGACGACTTGATGATGTGATGAAGGATATCTCTGAAACATGTTCGCCTGATTTGATTTTTAAAATCGAATTGTTCTCTTTCCTTTTTCTTTTTTTTTGAAGATTATTTGGTGAATAAAAGCTAAAATTTGAAAAGTCAGCTATTCCCGCAGTTACACAGAATATAACGAAGATGAACTGCCAATGCATTTACACAACAATAATTTAAAACGACTCCATAAACAGCACAATATTTCAATCTGATTCGTAAAGACTAGACAGCTTTAAATATGACAGCAACAATAATAAAATTAACACGGAGTTGTAAAAACTATTAAATAAATTTAATTAGAAAAACATCCAATCCAATACAAAACGCACTTAATTTTGCAAACAATAAATATAAAAAGATATTTATTATACGAATTATACGCGATTAAGTTTTTATATCATTGAGATATGTCTTTGATTAGGCCGCAATAATAATTATTGCAAATATGTGTTAAAATGTAACAACTATTGATTCGAATAATTATTTAATCGGTTTATTTAATATTAAGAGCTCACGCATCTTGGCAATTTGCCAGAGTGAATGTGTGAAATAACTGAGCAAGTGCGATTATTGCAAGTATCTTGCACCTACTACGTTACAAAACTACGTATATTTACTTGCATATTGAAAATCACCAATGGATAATTAGAGCTAGTATGCGTGAGTTCTAATAATATCTACGCTATCTTAATTCCATTCGATTTTTTTCATTTTAATAGATTTCGATGTCATATATAATCCAATTTCTATTAACTTCCTTACAGAGAAACGTTCAGTAAGATACTCAATTTATTCTGGTGATCCAGATGGTTTTTTTAGAATCGATCCAGCTACTGGTGCTATTAAAGTATCAGCACATTTAGACCGTGAAACCCGAGCTACAGTTCTACTAAATATTCTAGCTACAAGTGGAAATCCCCCGGTATATGGACACACTCAGGTACGAAGTTAGAATTAGACGCTAGAAATTAGTTAAATATTGCGACGCATTTTCCAGGTCAATATCGATATCAATGATGTAAACGATAATGTACCGGAATTTGAATCGGTCAAGGTACACATTTCCGTACCGGAAAATGCGGAAATCGGTGTTCCAATATATGCAGCTCATGCAACTGATAAAGATAGCGATTCGAATGGAATTGTTCGTTACAAATTAGCAAACACTGGTTCAGATTTATTTAAAATCGATCCGGAATTTGGTCATTTAACATTAACAAGACATTTGGATTATGAGAATACACAAAGGCATACATTGATTATAACAGCAACTGATTTTGGTGTACCAGCATTATCAGCTAATTTAACTGTACTAGTAGAAGTGCAGGATATGAATGACAATGCACCTGTATTTGAAAAGAAACAGTATAGTTTGAGTGTACTGGAATCATTACCAATTAATTCACAAGTAAGTATATAGTATAAGGGGGAATTTGGACGCTCCGTCTTATTGCTTTTATGCATGAGTGAATTCGGTCACATGTTTTTGCTGTCATTTATCTAATTGTTTTGTCTAATCTGTATTTAATAAAAGAGACAACTGACCATTCAGATAATCTGTATAATATTAATTATTACTGAGCCGAATCCAAAGAAGAAACAATAAACTTGACCATTCTTAAGTACTTTCGTACGTACTGTATAAATGATTTGTCATGCATTTTGAAATTCTTTCATGTACCACGGTTTTATACAACAAAACAAAAGTAAAAGCTTCTCCAAATGGAATTAATGATTGATTCTGGTTAACTCATTTTGTGCACGCGTCTTGAGTTGAATTACATCTAATGAGTTTTAAGTATAGATTTATTCTTTTGCAAAGAGGTCAATATTTAATTGAAGCAGAAACTATTTTAGTTTTTTGTTTGAATTGTTATTCAGGAAATAAGAGAGACGAGATTTCAGTTAAGCTTGAGCTTATACATTTTCATCATAATTAAATATTCTGGTTTTTTCTTTTTTTGCTTAGATTATCCAGTTGACTGCTGTCGATGCAGATACGGGGAATAATGCTCGAATAACGTATCGCTTAGTGAATTCAAATTATTCGAAGGAATCACATGAGCAAATTTTCGGCATCTTCCCAAATAGCGGATGGCTGTACTTGAAAGGAAATCTGGATAGAGAAACAAGAGATCTTTATGATGTTATAGTTGCTGCTAAAGGTACTTTTCTATACACCGATTTTATTCTTCGAAATTTGATAAATCTCCATCACGACAAAGCCATCATTCTCTTTCTCTCTTTTCCATTGAAACAATAATTTAATTTATTCAATTGAATGGAAATTTTACAGATAATGGTATTCCACCGCTAACAGCCACATCTCAAGTGACAATCGAGATTCTCGACGTGAATGATAACGATCCAATCTTTGCAAAAGAAAGCTACCATTTTCGAATTGAAGAAAATCTCTCTAGAGGTACTTTTGTTGGGAAAATTATTGCATCTGATAGTGATACTGGAGTGAATGCCGATATAAAATATAGTCTGATACCTGGAAATAGTAGTTTTCAAATAAATCCATTAAATGGTAAGTATTTGTCTTTAGTTAATTGGCAATAATAACGAGGTTATGAACCATTAATCTCAAAAAAAAAGAATCTATAGTGGTACTTGTCTTGTTCTGCAATGTTTCTCCAGTTACATACGTAATATTTTTAATTCCCATCACACCACAACCATCAGTAGCATCCAAACAAACACCCGTCAGGCGGTAACCTTTTTGTCATCAAATATACAATGTTTAACGATATTAAACTAAAATTGTTTTAAAAAGGAAATATTTAAAAAAATTAAAAGCCGTACTGCATTAGCTTAAGCAAACATAACAATCTGTAGAAGAGTGAATTGTTTAATGTATGTACAGAAGGAAGTTTTCTGTTTGCGCAAGATGTTTGCTTGAAAGATTTATGAAGAGGTTATAAAATTAGAAGAATAGTGAAAAAAAGATGTTTTTCATACATATACTATGTATACATACATCAGTCTTTTAATAAGATGATAAGAAATTTATGAAAGTGGCTACCTACATATGTACGAAAACCGAGCTATTATAATGGGAAACATGAAAGAATTTTATTAGAGTACATATTGAGATACAGACTCTATAATTATGCCACTGAAACCTTCATCTTATATTCCGGTACAAATTAAAACCATTTTTAATCATATGTTTTCTATATACCACTCTTTGTCTGACTGCATCTCCTTCATTCTCTAACTATACCTACAGACATCTGAAAAGGAAAAAAAAATATTTTAATTATATTTATATTAAGTCACCATTGTGTAAATTAATAAGGTATTCGGAAGATCGTACCGGAGGCCTTATAGAAAGTGTCAACGGTTTATTATTTGTACCCGGGTGGAATGCCGAAAGCATTCTTGAACTGCCGAGAATCTTCTTGGAGACGAAAAATTTGACCGGCTCGTTTCGGGCGTAAATTGCCCTCCTATCTCGAAATACATTTTAATCATTTTATGATTGTGGTGTGACTCTATATAGTAGGTGTTTTAGCAATTTAAATAAAAGTGTTTTAAAATAATCAAATTAGTGTTTTGATTCTGAGAGTTGAACTTAATTAAATGTTGAAATTCGCATTAAACGAAACATGAATTACATATTACCATTGATAATAAATTTTATCAATTCATTATCGGCAACATTGATCTGCAAAATAGTCTAAGACGATTCAAGTCGAATACAGGGCAAAACGAGAGCCGTCCAACTGCATTCCGTCCCAAGAAAGAAAAAGTCCAAAAGTGGCAATGTTATGCAATAATGAGCTAACGTATCGATACCAATATTCTTAAACAAGTTTTATCGATAAAGTTATCGAATAGATTCGGAAAAAAACATGTTTGATTTTTAATTCTGTATTGCAAGTTAACGTAAAGGATATGAATCATTCAGAATGTAGAACATTGATCTACTTGCGTCTAAAAATCAAACATTTTAATTCTGTCTCAAAATGGCATTACAAGAGATGACTACTACTACTAATAATAATAATAATATACAATACTTAAAAGAAAACAAATCACACAGCAGCAAATCTTAATACATAATCAAAAAATTTAAAGACAATTCGACTGTCATCATAGCGTGACTGATAAGTTTGTGCTTCAGCAGTTTTCAACATTACCTGTCTTCCTATATAGATATAGGTATATATGTGGTAAAAACTCTTCAAGAGTGAAATAGACACACGTACATGTTTGTGATCTATTTCATTGTTCATCATTTATAATATATTATACCAGTCTCTCATCTAGAATAACTATAAAATAGTTACCTCTACTAATTGATTAGTTTCACATTTTGAGTTGAGAGACTTTCAAGAGAAAATTACAAATGAAATACTCTTCACCTGTCTCTTTTTGGTGTGGTAGACTGAATGAAGGTGGGGTGTTGCTAGTTAAAAATGGTAGAAGCAACATAAAATGATGAGACAATGCGGTGGATTGATTAAAATAAAGCTACTTTTAACTTTTACGTTTTCTTCATTAAGCTTTTAATTTTGCCACTTTGTTTACTGCGGATAAAGAAACAATGTCTTGTCCTGAACTATTCATGCCTCATTTTTTGATAAACCTTTCTTCTACAATTTGTACACGAGACGCTCTAAATAATCTTTAAAATAAACTAAATATTTCCGCAATACATTTAATTATTTATCTTTCATTTTAAAATAAAAGTTCACATAAATATCATATTCCATTTGGAGGTCCGTATAACTGCGTAAATTGATGTGACCGCAAAAAGGCCTCATGTCTACAACAAATGATTAATTTTGACACCTTTGATTACGTTAAGCAGATAGCATCCATAAGAGGCTTACATACACACCACGATTCTGATGCATTCGCTGCTTGATCTTTTTAAAGCCCAAAAAAGTAATTTAAGCTTTAAATGAACTTTAATGTTGCATTCTTTTATTATCCTGTCAAATTAATAATAATGGATTCATATACGAGTAGATCACTGTAGCGATTCTTTCTTTTACTCACTCTAATTAATCTTGTTTACATTTTTTTTTTTTTTTTAAGGTGAAATAACAACCAAAGAGATATTGGATCGTGAATTAAAAGAACATTATGATTTGGTAGCGGAAGCTAAGGATCAGGGACAACCATCCCGTAGTGCGAGGGTGGTTGTGAAAATTTCAGTGTTGGATATCAACGATAATGCACCGGAAATTGTTGATCCACAAGAGGATGTAGTTAGTGTACGGGAAGAGCAAAATCCTGGAACAGAAGTAGTTCGAGTCAGAGCCATTGGTAAGATAAAATTATGCTATAATTTAACGATTTATTCGCACACGTTTTTATATTTTAGACATCGACAATGGTTATAATTCTTCAATCACATATTCTTTTCAAAAAGACTCAGAGGGATTGGAAACATTTAGTATTCATCCAATAACTGGTGTCATTAGGACCAAATTAATTTTGGACCACGAAGAAAAAACGATTTATAGGATTGGTGTAGTTGCAACTGATGGTGGGAATCCATCCAAGCGAACTGTTCGCATGCTAAGAATTGAAGTTTTGGATCTTAACGATAATCGTCCTACTTTCACCAGTTCTAGTTTAACGTTTCGCGTTAGAGAAGATGCTAAAATTGGCCAAGTATGTATAAAGTACTACGCTGAACTGACAATTATTCTCATTTACATTTTCCTTGCTTACATATTCACTAAACCCACTGCTCTCTTTTAGGTTGTGGGTTCTATTTCATCTTTACCAACTGCAGAAGAAGAAAATTCCATTCAAGACAGTACTGGTAATCACATCACTTATACATTAACACCTACATCCTTTGAATCGCCCTGCACTGCATTTGAAGTGGAAAGAAACACTGGAAAAATTGTTGTGGCACAAGAACTAGATCGTGAAAAACAATCAGAGTATAAACTAGAAGTGCGAGCATTAGATACAAGAGCAATGAATAACCCGCAAAGTAGTGCAATTACAATTAAAATTGAAGTGACTGATATAAATGATAATCCACCTCAATGGCCAACAGATCCTATTACTGTATCGATAAATGAAAATACGGAAATTGGTACCTCGGTGATTAACTTAACAGCTACGGATGCAGACAGTGGAGAAAATGGCGAAATACGTTATGCATTAATCAATCGCTATGCAAGTTCACTAAATTTCAATATTGATTCTCTAACAGGCACTTTAATCTTAACAGCAGCACTGGATTATGAATTAGTGAAAGAGCATTCATTGGTTGTTAAAGCCAGTGATCAACCGTTCAATATAACACAAAGACTTGTCAGTTTTGCTACGATTAGAATTTTAGTTACGGATTTCAATGATAATACACCCAGATTTATTATTCCACATTCGTCTACTGCATTCCTAAGTGATAGTACAACTGTTGGTATGACCATTACACAGATTTTAGCTGTAGATGACGATTCTGGAGATAATGGAAGAGTTACTTATATTCTATCAAATAATAATGATGCATCATTTTTCTCCATGGGATATGATACCGGGTTACTTACGTTAGCTAAGCCCCTATACGCCGGAAAAAAGACATATGTATTAAATATAACAGCTACAGATCATGGAAAACCAACAAGACATTCGAGCATGAAATTGAAATTGGTGGTTCAGGATGCATCGGAAAATCCACAGAATTCTTTTGAAAATGAATATCAAGTTACAGTAATGGAAAATGTTGGTATTGGTACACTTGTTACGCAAATTAATTCGAAAGGTTTTTCCGAACAAAGTAAGTGATGATTTTCCCGTATCTACGGCTATTTTATTTTATTTATACTATATCTACAGTATGTACCTTATACTTTACTTTATTATTTTAGACGGAAATATATCATTTGCTATATCACCAGGCATAGCAGACAACACATTTGAAGTTGATCCAATAAGTGGCAAAATTTTCACTAAAAAGTATTTAGATCGTGAATTGATCAGTTCTTATGTTTTCCCAGTTTACATAAGCGATTTCACTAATGTTGATGCTCCAATCTTCGATACAGTAAAACTATACATTAAAGTGCTAGATATTAATGATCATGCGCCAAAATTCCAACCGGGTTCATGTCAACGTTTGGCTATACCAGAAAATAGTGAAACGTCCGTATTTCACACGGTGGTTGCCAGTGATTTAGATAGTGAATCTAATGGACAAGTGTCTTATTCAATAAGTAGTTCCAGTATTCGCAATAAATTTAGTATTAATTCGAGTACTGGTGAATTAACGGCAAAACCTTTAGATAGAGAAAGTAACAGCCTTCATAGATACCAGTTAATAATAACTGCACAAGATCATGGTAGTCCTCCATTGCAAGGCTATTGTAATTTGACTATTTATGTAGAAGATCAGAACGATAATGATCCGAAATTTGATCTCTCTAAATATTCTACAATGATTTTAGAGGATACACCAATTGACACATCGATCATGAAGGTGCATGCCTCCGATGCTGACGCTGGTATTAATGCGAAAATTATTTATTTCCTAGCTAATGAGAGTCAGTGGTTATTTAGAATTGATAATAAAACTGGAGTGATTACAACAGCAGGGTAAGCTACAATATATTATCCGAGGCGCGTAAATCTTTATTTGCTTACATGTTTCAGCTTATTTGATAGAGAACGTCAAAGCGAGTACAATTTCATGGTTGTCGCTACAGATAGTGGAAAATATAATGCTAGATCTGCTAAAGTACCTGTCACCGTATTCATTAAAGATGTAAATGATAACAAGCCTATATTTACCAAATACCCATTTCAAGAACGTGTGCCAGCCTATATTCAACCAGGCCAGCAAATTTTACAAGTTACAGCAACCGATAATGATGAAGGAACAAATGCAGAAATTGTATATAGTTTGTCAAATGAAGGAAACTTTGGAAAATTTCGAATTAACCCAAATAATGGCGTCCTTACCGCAACTCAATCGTTAACGAGTAGCAATGGCAAAGTGATTTATTTAAATGTTATTGCAACGGATAAAGGCAATCCACCGAAAAGCTCAACTGGTCTAGTAGAGATCGTAGTTGGCGATTTACCATCCGAATCAGTTAATCTACGTTTTCAAAATCAAACCTATCACGTGACAATTCCAGAAAACTCTGAACCATATCGTGATATTATTCATGTTGGTGCGGTACGAACTGATGGACGGCGTCAAAGAATACTTTATTCATTTGGTACTGGGAATGAAGAAAATTCATTTTTGATTGATTCGGAAACAGGTGCAATTCAAATTAGAGATTCCATGCGATTAGATTATGAGATGCAACACGAAATCTATCTTGTTGTGGAAGCTAGAACTGATGGCAATCCAAATTTACATGGTTATTGTCAAGTTACTATACGATTAACTGATCAGAATGATAATGATCCTAAATTTACTCAACAGCAGTACACGGCATCAGTTTCGGAAGGAGATAAGAAAGGTAATTAGTAAAAACTTCATTTTCCGTATTCATTTTATCTGACAGTGACTATTGACATTAATTTATTGTTACAGGAACTTTTGTGCTTCAAGTGGTGGCGTCAGATGCAGATCAAGGTCAAAACTCAAGAATTCTATATCATATTGTTGATGGTAATCATGACAATGCCTTCAAGATAGAACCAGCATTTAGTGGAATAATCAAAACCAATACTGTACTCGACAGAGAAATCAGGGACAATTACCGCCTCACTATAATTGGTAATATTCATTTTCTAATACTCGTAGTTTGAATACTATTCTTAATACCTGTCATTGTCTTTGTAGCAACGGACGAAGGTATTCCACAAAAGACGGGGACAACTCGAGTCCGTATTAGTGTTGTTGATGTAAATGACAATCAGCCCACATTTCCACCACACAATTCCATAAAAATCAAAGAAGACGCAGATGTCGGTAGTCTG
Organism: Platypus cylindrus; assembly: GCA_949748235.1. Lineage (NCBI taxonomy): Eukaryota > Metazoa > Arthropoda > Insecta > Coleoptera > Curculionidae > Platypus > Platypus cylindrus. Next base: position 1,174,416 of record OX456491.1, on the reverse strand, counting down.
CTAACAACAGTAACAGCCAACGATGTTGACACATATCCAGAATTAACTTACAATTTTGCTTCAAACAACGACAAAGAATATTTAGAATATTTTAATATCGATAGATTTAGTGGTAAAATTTTTCTGAAGAAACAACTCAATTTCGAATTATGGCAAGAATACAAATTAATTATCGTTGCATCCGATACTGCTCACATTGCTGAGACAAGTTTAACTATTATAGTAATCGATGTTAATGATAATGCTCCAGCATTTCAACAAAGTGCTTATGAAACAAGCTTGCCAGATACTCAGTCAACCTCTTTGATTGATATTCTTACTGTAAATGCTACTGATGCTGATTCGGGGAAAAATGCGAAAGTAACCTATTCAATTTTAAATACAATAATGGGATTCTTTATTGGTGCATCCGATGGAATTATTAAAGTAAATATGTCGAATATATCATCCATAGTCCAAGATGTTTATCTTACAATAAAAGCGCAGGATGCTGGTGAACCGCCACTGCATGCTTTAACATCAATTCGAATTAGGAATAATAAAAAAATCGGAATCATTTATGGCTTAAAAAAAGAATATAAAATTACCGTACCTGAGAATACTAAAACTGGCAGTACAGTTATCCATCTGTCTCAACCCAGTAATCAAAATCAGGCATCAAGCTTTAGAATACTAGACGGCAATATTGATAAGTTATTTGAAATTGCCAATCCATCAGGAGCACTAACACTCATTAAGCAATTGGATAGAGAACTTCAAGATGAATATGATCTAACTATAGCTATTGATAGTACTGGGACTCTAATAACTCATGTCATAGTTACTGTGGAAGATTGCAATGATAATGCCCCAGTATTTACAGCATCTGAATATGAAAAAACAATAAGTGAAAATTTGCCGATTGGATTCTCAATAGAAAAAGTTTCTGCAACTGATGCCGATTTACCTAAAACAGCAAATTCCCAAATATCTTATGAAATTACTTCCGGAAATACTGACGGTTGCTTCCAAATTGATTCCCGTAATGGTATATTGCATGTAAATAAAACTCTAGACTATGACAAGGGCAGAACGCAATATAATTTAATCATTAGATCATGTGACCAGGGCACTACACCTCTTTGTTCTATTTGCACATTTTCCATTCACCTTCAGGATGAAAATGACAATGTTCCAATATTTCCTTTCTCAGAATACATGGAATCAATTGGTGAAAACGAACCTACTGGTACAGCTATCTTCACTGCACATGCTACTGATTTAGATAAAGGCATTTATGGGAAAATCAACTACACCTTCGTAGATCCAACATACAGTGGAATACAGGAGAATTCATGGAAACTGTTCCATATTGATTCGAACTCCGGTTTAGTGACAACAGGTGTTATTTTTGATTACGAACAAAGAAATCGATATAATTTGATTATAAAAGCAACAGATGCTGGCGGCACATCGACAACAGTTAAAGTGTACATTGAAATTGAAGGTAAAGATGAATTTTATCCGCAATTTACGGAAAGAACTTATAAATTTCCATTGGCTCCCTCATCTGGAATTCCGGTTGGTTATGTAATTGGTCACGTATTGGCAACAGACAAAGACAAAGGACCTGATGGCAGAGTAGTTTATCAACTGACAACCCAGCATCCTTATTTTAAAATTAATCGAACCACTGGTGCGGTACTTTTGAAGAAAAAATTCGATGATTCAGACATGTTGGTATCTGGTAGAGAAATTAGTTTGGTTGTGACAGCAAGTTCAGGACGACAAGGATCATTAAGTAATATGACAGTTATCGAAATTGTTCTAGATCCTTCAGCCGATCCGGCAACTAATCTAGCAATAAATCATGGTGGTACATCTAGAAGTCCTGAAAGTGGAATAGCAGATTGGGCATTAGGGTTATTGATATCACTAACTTTTTTATTATTAATTTTCGGTGCCGTTTTCATATTTTTACATATGCGTAATAAACGTAATCGCAAAATGAATAAACCGAATTTAAGTTCGGAAACTGTTTCAACATCAAATAATTATGTAGATCCAAGTGCGTTCGATACAATTCCAGTTCGTGGCGGTGCAGTGCAAATGTCAACAGTACAAAGTCAATTCGCTCCACCAAAATATGATGAAATCCCACCATATGGTGCTGGCCACGCTACGAGCTCTAATTCTGGAGCAGCAACAACATCAGAATTATCAGGATCGGAACAATCCGGCTCAAGTGGCAGAGGGTCAGCTGAAGATGGAGAAGATGGTGAAGATGAGGAAATTAGAATGATTAATGAAGGTCCACTACAAAGAGGAAATGATGCGGATTCCTTATCTGCAGTATCAGTTAGAAATACTCAAGAATACTTAGCTAGATTGGGTATTGTAGATAATTCAGGAGCTCATCCCCAAGCAGTGTCACGATTATGTACAGGCAATAAGGAACAGCTACATCATCATCAATCTGTGCCATTAGATACTTTACGAATATTTGATGAAGAGGCAGCAAACGATAATGATATAACAAACTTAATTTATGCAAAATTGAATGATGTAGCTGGAAGTGAAAGAGCCAGTTCAACTGATGAAGGAAATGGTGTTCCTTCTAATACATTAGGCCCATCAATGGACCACGTAATGGCAATAGGCGGTTACGGTGAAGTGCCACCTGTTGTTACTCATCAGCCATCCATGAACGGCTCTTTAAGTTCTATAGTTCATAGTGAAGAAGAATTAGCTGGCAGTTATAATTGGGACTATTTGTTAGATTGGGGTCCACAATATCAACCGTTAGCACATGTATTTTCAGAGATTGCAAGACTGAAAGATGACACAGCATCTGTGCACAGTGGCGCCAGTGGAAATTCTAGCGTGCGCAGTAAAGTGTCAATAGCACCCGTAAAAAATATACCCCCACCATTAATTACTAGTGTAGCACCAAGAGCATTAGCAATGCCTATAATAAACTCTCGTAACAATTCAAATCATCATAATACGGTTAATCATAATCAAATAATGATGGTACCTAGATCACCAATTAATCATGATTCTTCAGGGACTGGATTTAGTACTTCGACGGCCATGTCGCCAAGTTTTTCACCATCTCTATCACCTTTAGCTACAAAATCACCTTCAATTTCACCTCTAGTTACTCCCGGTCTTTCGACAGCTCATCATGTTATGTCACGACAACCTGCTCAAAACAGAAATAAATCAATGATGGATGCAGAGATGAGACTTTAGTAATTTCTTCTATCGTTTTTTTTTTTTAAGAATATTTGTAGGATTTATTTTAGACCAGGCTGTGTTACGTTGTTTAGAGACTGATGAACATTTAATTAATTTTCCCCTTGTATAAATAATTGTAAATAAATTATTATTAATCATAACCACAGTGCTCACTAGTTTAGTGCCTAATTGCCATTTTTCTTTAGCCATACAAGCAACAAATTCAACGTTTTTTATCAATTAAATTTCCAATTAGATTTCAATTTTATTACAGTCGTGTTCGCTACCTGGTTTTGCTGATTTTATAATTAAATTAAGCTTTTTGTTAATTCGCATAACTGATTGTAATTTGTTAATTATTGTAATTAAGATTTTTCGATTTTATTAGGTGCTATAAATGTTCCTACAATTAGGAAAAAAAATTATGATTCAAATTGAATAATTTTATTTTTAGATATTATATTGTTAACACAAATAAAGATTGACAATTTGTATTTGTTGTTCAAAAATTGTATGTAAAATGTGTGAATGTTTTAGTTTAATAAAATTTTAGTAGATGTCTGTTTTATACATAGATACGTAAGAATATACATATTTGAACTGTAAAAATGTACAAATAGAACGTAAGCGAAAATCAATAAAGTCTAAATAAAAGTTATTAAATTTCGTTTACACTATTTAATTCTAAAAATATTACTTGTTAAACAATGGACTTCACTATTAAGCATACATGAGCACACAGAATAACAATTATTTGAGCAAGAAACCAAATACTATACTGGATGCTAGACAGGCCTTTATTGAAAACATTATTACTTAAAGTAACTGTTTCTACAATCGCCTAATAATGTGTCATTTTTCGCTTTAAAATTCAAGCGAAAAGTGTCACTTTATTGTAAAGACTTACCACTTTTAACTCTTTTCAGTCTAGCGCGAAAAGTAGCCCATACAGCTATGACTTTAACGCGCTACAGCAAAAATATGCCTATTCTGATTCTCCAATCTTTCAAGATTTTTTGTAATTTTTAAGAATTGTGAAAAACTAATAAATACTTACTGAAGAATAATAACTAATCCTATTTAAATTTACAATACGTTAAGGTTTTGTTTTCTGATACATAGACAAATAGGTTTTATATTTTACCCAGACAATACTCTACGATTCTACGTGTTATCTAGGTTCTTCTGACATTTCTTAATACTTATGCTTCTTAATTTAATTATTTTATATTTATATTATTATAATTTAGTTATTCTTATTCATACGACCGTAGACAAACACACTCTGTAGTATGCACACAATTTATCTGTTGTGTTGTTTACGCATATGACATAAGAGAACTGTGACAGTATATGTTTATCACTAGTGTCGTGTGGCTAATATTATTCTGCAACCAAAGATACAAAACGCAAAAATACATTTAAAAAATAATGTATAAAATTCTAAATGAAATTTATTAATAAACAGAAACTCTAATTAAATAATTCCCAATTGATTGCTTTTCTGGTGATTGTAGGAAAAATTTAATATGTATTACCAGCAAAAAGTGGCTTTGTTGCTCTCAGTGATTATCTATCACTTGCGAGCAACAAAGCATCACTTTTCGCTCTTAATCACAGATATATCTGTGCCCTTAATACATAAATAACATATATATTTTATAGTATATGCTATATAATGACTTTTATATATAATACGGTAGAATCATAGAACCGAAATCATCTGCAGGACCACATAGTTGTATAGTATACAACTATACTATATAGTATACACTTGTATAGAAAAGAAAAATGAATCTAAAAAAAATGTGCTTACAATTATTTAACATAGATATTTCTCGTTAAGAGTAGAAATAATATTGCGAAATCTGTCTACATAGATTGCAGTAGCTATTATGCTTGTATCTGGCTATCCGGCTAGCTTTCCGGCTACATAGGTGCCTGAATATTCTTCACATCACATGAATTGCTCTAGGTATTCATTTATGTAAACTGAATCTAGGCCATAAAAGATAACAATAAAAACCAGAATTGTTTTAAGACGCTGGCAATTTAGTGGACGGGATCTACAAAATTGTCATAAATAATTTAATATTTTACTTTTTGCTTTTTTATTATTGCTTTTTCAACTGATTGTTAACTCTTTATTAAGAGTCTTTTAGGTTTTATTTTTAATTTTTCCTTAATTTTTATTTATTATTATTACAATTATAATCATTATTTATAGTATTTATTAAAATTAAAGTGAAAAAACGGAAATTACAAAAAAAACTGTTGAAAAAGATTTAATAATGGAAACAGCTATCTAGGTATAAATAATGAAAAGTTAATTGGTTTACTATAACATGAATGTATAGAATGTGCAGTTCATCGTACATGGGCGAAACCCCATCTAAACCGCAAATGTTGCTGAAATACCTATAATATTCCTGTAAAATACCTCATCTATATCAATTGCAGATAATGATTAATAGTCATCACTTTTGTCTCTGTAGAATATCAAAAGCGCTGATCGGAAAAATTAAAAATCAATAAAAGAAAGTAAAATATCTTCACCGACGGGTATCTCCCCCAGGTCGCACTAAGTCTTTTTTATTATCCATTGCTATTTTTTTTGTAACTTTGTTACAAGGTTACGTACGTCTAATTGTTGCGGTTATTGATTTTATAATTAACTACTTCCACAGTATACAGGGTATTCCATTACTAGTGTCCCTCCAATTTTTGAACTTTAAAAAATTAAGCTCTCTGCTCGAGAGCTTAATTTTGCCCAATAAGGAATTGAGATGTGCTACTTTTGATATGTGGATCCGATTGATCGGATAAGTTTGTAAATCCAAAAAAAAAGGGAGTAGTAATGAGACACCCAGTATATTCTAGCATGAGTTAGGGTGGTAGTTATATTGAAATACCATTACACATTAAACCCAAGAACTCCATTAGTAATCGAACATGCATCACACATTGCAGATGTGAGACTCTCTAAACATTCATCAAAATATAAGAAACAATTATAAATATATACACCCATAAACAGGAAATGAACTAACTCGTACATGCTGGTTTATCAGCAAAAAATCGGATGTACTAATAAGTCCTGAAGGGGTTCAAAGGTGATCATACCAAAAGCGATTTGGCAACGATGCTCTACTACTCGTACCACCTTGATCAAATGCATAATTGAAATTGTGTTAATCTTCAAAAATTGGCCGGGAAAAAAGTAGATGACATTTGAAATAACGAAACAATAAGTTAAAGAAAGTAACGCGCCAATCTAATTTATAAGTATATATAAACTTTTAAATTAAATTTATTGAATTTGCGTTAGTTATATTTTGTTAAGAGGCATCCTCTCGTTCTGTTGCTTTGGTAAAATTTTCGGTTCGGTTTGCTTTATTGTTTGCTTTATTGTTGTGGCCTCCTTGGATTGAGATTAGTTTGAGAGCCTTTAAAACATTTGGACGGATGGAACATATAGATAGATCATCATTTAGTCATATGTAGAAAGAACAGAGAAATCGCACGCGGTTGGCATTTAACTAAATTTTAATTTTATCTAGCAAGCAATGGATGTACCCATTTGTCTGTTCTAGTGTTTATTTTAATAATAATAATAGTAAAAATGTACTGAATAATCTTACAGCCACACAAACATATCGTTCTTAATAAAATTGTTGAACAATGATTAACACACCCAATTATATATTGATAATACATTTTTAAAATAAAGTTTTGCAATTTTCCCTTGTTTCCTCCTTATCTAATCTATATATGTGTACATATATGGATTACGACACGAATCATATTATTATGGTGGGTACTTTATGGATAAATCAGTGTGTTTTTTAACAAATTTCTCAAAAAAAGTTATTTAACATGAATAAATCCGAATCATTTACTTGTTATTTTTGTAATAATTTAATTAAAAATGAAACTCAAACGGTAAGTCATTATACAACTCAGCCTTATAATTTTATTGTCAAGATCTATAGATGATTATGGCAACATAATCGATATAGATGTAAATATTGATATTCTCTGTAATGAGATCATATAAATTTCAAGTAACATAATCTCAGCCATGTTTAGGGCCACATTAGTCTTTGCTCTCAAGTATTAACACCATGTCCACACAAATGTGGTGCATTCGTTCAACGACAAAATCTCGAAAAACACAAATCGGAATGTGTTAATAATATTAGAAAAGTATCAAAAGGAAACATCAATGATATCAAAGGAACATCTTCGGCTAAACAAAATAGCTTTGGTAAAACTATATAAATCATGAATGACTTAATAATATTAATAAATTTTTATTTTTATTAATAATTTAGATCAACGATTATTCCAGTCATATAACAATAGCAATTCAAGCATTGAAGAAGAAATTAATAAATTACATAAAAAATTCAATGGTCTGGAAATGTTTATGTACAAAATAAAGTCTCATCTTGATACCATAGATGCCCAAAAAAATGATAGTTTAGAAATACAAAATAATCTAAAACGCCATGACCGAACTTTACACAAAATCAACTTCTATAATGGATTTATTTCAGAGTGGAAAAAACAAATTGATAGTCAGGTAAGAGAATACGGCACAACGAGGCATCTTAAAAATAGAGAAATTTATTTAATAATTCGGATAGTTTCTCCAATTAAATATAAAAAAACTATATTGATTGATACTTTTATACGTCCTAAAATCTTGACAATATGGTGCTTCTTTTTGATAAACTCTTAGATTGTTCAATTAAAAACAAATTTGTCATCAACAATAGAAGCAAATAAACAATTAGAAAATCAATCGAAATTTATGCAACAGAAATTATTAACATTACAAAATCTACAAATGGATCTCAATTTATTAAAAGAAAATGTCTATAAAGAGAATTCGTATTTTAAAAAAACCGAAATGGATTTTGCTAGAACAATTGAAGAATTAAAGAATCTCCAAATGGAACAAAATCTAACAATTGCCAATCTAGTAAATGAAAATAACAAATCTATGAAAAATACAAAAGAAACAGTTGAAAATATTAATCAATTGGTGAATGAACAAAAAGGAAAATTAGCAAGTAAAATTTGAAAAAATTTATTAATTCTCGAGCTGAGTCAAAAACATAAAGGAATGCAATTCGATTGCTTTTATTTTAGATTTGTTATTTGATCTTCGAGCAGTAAGTCAAATATCAAGTGAAGCAGCAGAAAGGATCGAAATTGAAGAAAGGGAATTTAAAATTATGAGGCAGGATGTGAATCAATTAAGAATTGATATTGAAATATTAGAAGGTAACTGTGATTTATTTGAAAATCAATTAATAATGTGATTTTGTTAATTTTATTCTACTTTTCTACACAGACTTAGCTAGTTCCAGTGATAATTCAAATGATTTTGGTCATTTACTTTGGAGAATTACCGAAGTTGAATCGAAATTAATTCGATCGAAAGAAAATGATATTGTATTTAAAAGTCCGGTATTCTACAGTCATCGTTATGGATATAAAATAAGGGTAAATAAAGTGATTCCATTAATATTCTTGACAATATGAAGAAGTTTCAGATTTATCTCTACTTGAATGGTTTAAATAAATGGAAAGATCGATACGCTTTAGCTTGTATACATGTGTTAAAAGGCGAATATGATTTATTATTAAATTGGCCATGTACAATTGAAGGAAATATTAATTTAAAACCTATTGATAATGGAAGTAAAGTAAGTTGAAGAGTAGACGGAAGCCGATAGTTATAAAAAAACAACTTTTTGCTTCTAGCCTTATTCAAAATACATTAAAACGAAAAGATTACAAGGCGATGAAGATGAAGATGAACCACATGAATCATCAAATACATACATTTTTATTCCGCACAATATATTGTTAAAGAGTTCTTATATTAAGGATAATACGTGTTTTTTAGATATTAATTTGCATGACAACATGAAGAACGAAACTAATTTATCATAATTTACGTTGTCAACAAATCCTATGTGTTATATAATTTTAAGTTACTATTGAATTGTACCTGGTTAAAACAATTACGTATTTAATGAGAAAGTTTTTTTTGGCAATACGGTGCATTTCAACGAAGCGTAAATTTTAAATTAATAAAAAGGGTAAAAATAACTAAAACTGAACTCGTCAATTTAAATGGTATTTTAACTAAATAAACAATTCGATTTTCAAAAAATAAAACACATTTCTAGATCTAAATCAGTTTTATTCCGATCTATTTTAGAAACCGTTTATTTAATGCAAATTTTTAATGCCATTTTTGAACTATGTACTTCTTTTCTGGATCGAGTTCCATGAACTGGAACTGTCATTAAGACTGTTAAGAGGCATAATGTTACTTAATGCATTTCCAATTTTAGAAAATTATTCGTCTAGAATTTTTCATACTAAAAATATTCGAAATTGCCTTTTTTATTACGAGTATTTCTTAAACTATATCTAATTAGCAAGAAATTATTAAAGACACATAATAAATTTAAAATAGCTCATTATAAAATATAATAATACGGATAATTATTCACCATCTTTGTAAAAATAGAATATGATTAAATACTAGATGTACAGATATACAGTAAAACTGATTAATCCCACTTATTAATAACAATAATCATCCATATAACGATACAATAATAATAATGATTTTATACTTACTTATGTACATATGTTAGAAAATCTTTTTATAGATTTATATGTGTGGTGTATTCAAATATGAATAATATTAATTTTTGGCAAAGGTTTCCGTATTCTATTTATGTATGCCGTCACATCGTTTTCATATGTACGAGTATATCCATCCCAATCTCTGGTCTAAATTCGGTCATTAATTTCGATATCTCTTTTTTAAATTGACTCATTTTTGTATTTTTATAAATTCATTTGAGTGTATAGATACTTGTATTACTTTATACATATTCGTATTTTAATTTGGATATTTTAAGAATTGTTATTAGCTTAAGAATTAAACAAAAATTAAACCAAATCTAAACCACTTATATTGTACAGTTTTTCTAGCAACAAATACTTTGCTACAACGTATTTAGTATTCTTGGTTCTTCCTTGTTTTCTTCTCATCTAGCAGCTTCTGGGCTGCTGTAACTGTCGTCTAATGCCTGAAATGGCCTGTTAATAAAGATTAATTTTAGTGGTCTGTGGAGAGAGAAAATCTCGCAATTAAGAGGTGGTTTATTATTCCTGTTTCCTAATAATTCTTTAGAAGTACTATATAGAAGACTATATAAACAAATATATTTAATCTTTAGTTAGTATTTAATTTTATTCTATTATTTTTTTAATATTTATTCTAAAGTTATTTTGAATTTATTGTAAATGTACTTTTAAATATAAATGTTGGCTACTGCAAAAACTAAAAACCAAAAAATTAATTAAGACAGAGTACCTAGCCTACGTACGTAGGCGTAAATTTACTTTCAACAAAAGGTAGAAAATCATATAATGAATACAGATAAATAAAATTTGTGGACAGTTTGCGACAACTGATGTTACCTAAACAAAATATTATATTTATTAAATGTAATTTCTACTGGTGCAAAATACAAAATACGTAGTTGGAGTAGGTTCTGTAGCTTTCAAATTTCAATAAAATATATGTATATATATTTTTTTTTTTTTTGGAATGCAAAATATAAATTTATTATTTATTTTCTATTTACAATAACTGTCTCTTTAATAACAAGAGAAAGGAAAAATGTACCGATTTGTACTACCTTGAATTAAATAACCCAGACAAACGTCACACAGGACGACGAACATAAAAATACCTCGATAGATTAGATTTTATTTTTCTATTTTTGTCACACGTATTTTCAATATTATTTTACAATATATTTCTACATACTATATTGTAGGTAGATAGGCATTTATTAAAAAAAAACCTTCCAACCATCTGGAAAGTCAATATAAAATATTACATTCTTAATCCATCGAAATTTCTAATAGTAAATAATTATTTTTCTTCTGAAAATTGGAAGATGTTTTATTTTTTATTTTATAGTTGTTTTCAAGCCCACGCAAATCAGTTCAGATTCTAATTTTATATTATGCCACGACGCGCCAATACTTTTTAGCTGAGTCAGAGTCATAGATTTTATACTCAGCAGCATATTGACTTGGCTAGATTACTATCAAGCTAAAGCAATATTATTCACTTTCTAAAGTTATTATTATTATTCAACTGTAAAAAGTGTGACGGTTTATATTGAAACTAGATCATCCAATTTATTGAATTGTATTTTTTAATGTTTGAATTTGTTGCATTTTCTGGCTATGTTGCGACAAATATGAATAATTTATAAAAATTATACACATCGTTCATATAAAAAAAAAATATATAGTTTGGATACACTTTAAAAGGCGACTAGCATCGAATTGCCAAAAATATTAAATAAGATAATTGAATCATTCAAATGTGTGAAATCATTTTTTCTGCTTCATGATTTTTACTCATCATAAATTACGTTCCGTTGTTTTTTTCAGGCGAAATTTATCTCTCAGATCTAATATTGTACATTAGAATTTGTATATCTAATCGAATTAAATTATTATTAATCTTCACTTTTAATTCGTGTATTGTCCAATTATTCATTGAATGTCTGTCTGATGTCTGAAGTCTGAAGGCAGTTGTAATTTAATAAAAGAATTTAAGATCGTCCAGCGCAAAGCAGGAACTGACCGAGCAACGAAACCATTTTTCAAACGTCTGAAAAAAAAACGTCGTTTCAGCATTTTGTATAACTAATGAGAAATATTATCGTCAAAATTAAATTGCATTTCAAGTTTGCTTGACGTTGCCCTTTTGCACTAAATTAAATAGAAAAAATGGTTACATTTAATTATAGTTAAAACTTAATTAATTATCTAATTAAATATAAAAACATCCACGGATTAAGTATAAAAATACATGTTATTTTCTAAAAATCAAACATTTAGTTACATGAATCACACTATTCCTAAATAGATTCATTGGAATCATAAAAAAAATAATGGGGAATAAAATTTCTTAAAATAAATAAAAAGATTTAAACAAACATAATAATTGGAAAAATTTTTTTAAATAGAATTTTGTTTTTTAAATAATTTTTAAAGAAATTTTCAACAAAAATTCTAAAACAAGCATGTATGCCATCTATATACAGATGCTTAAAACTTAAATTCGGATGAATTCAAATTCACTTAGCATCCAAAAATTCTCGTCAATGAATCCATGGCCGATGGCCTAATAATTTCTTATCTAAACAATACCTATTTGTTTAAAATACTGGGCGAAGATTGAACGAAATAATTGTCGACTTTCAATAAAACAAAAAAGCAAGGACCGAAATTTGCTTCATAAATCCTTGTTTATTAATTAATATTCTGACTTTCTACTATAAAAAAAAGTTTTGCTGGGTCAATAATTCGTAATCTTCTGGAACCATCGTTTGAAAAAAATAACCGCGTACCAAGGATTGAACGTCCATTTCATCCAGTAAAATTTACTAAAGTATTGTTGTATTATTACAGTACTCGTATTTACTAAGAGTTAATAGAAATACCACATAGAACACATATTCCTAATAGTAAATTTAAGTGACATGTTGACAACAAAAAAAACTTTTCTCATTTCCAATCAACTCTATGCCACTATAGAGATTTATTTTTATAACTTTTGTCCTACATTTCCAGATAGACTTTCAGTATTTAGTCTGGTTCTTCCTTGTTTAATAATAAAATTTCCATGTCTCAGTTTGAGTAAGAGATATACAAACTTATATACAATATTAGTAAATATGTGAACTTATTGCTTAAATACATTTGTATTTAATTTGTCTCTGTATGTATACATATACTGATGTACGTGTATTCCAAGAAATGACCAATTATACTAGAACATCAAAAACAATAAAATAATATCGATTAAAATATTAAAAATAAAATTAACGAAATGAAAAAAAAAGGAAAACAGTTAAAGCAATATATAATCAGAAATAGAATTTGAAATTTTAACTATTATTTTGGAAAATATCTACGAATATATATTTTATTTCGACCTATTTAAATTTTTTTGTCACTTTTTCCCTTTTACTTTTTTTGTAATAATTACCCGCCTGCCTTTAATCATCACCTTCACCATAATAAATATTCCAATAGATACAACAAATTTCTATTTTAAAGTTTATTTTATATATGTTAACAACCTCTTTTTTATTGCTTATGGATTTTAAGCTTCGAAAATGCTTATTAATAATTGAGATATAGAGACCACATTAATTTATATGCTGTACTTATGCTTAGCTTTGATAGCTTTTAAATCTAGAATGATTAGAAATTTGATGAATGTTTTATATTCGTGGAGTTTACTCTTATCCTGATTACAGGATAATTTATTAGAAAAGAAAGTTGGCATAATATTGATTGTAATATATTGAATATTAATCGATACATATTATTTAAAATGATATGCTAAATATTTTTATGCTTAAAATGGAAACATTAAATCGGTCGTTCGTTTAATTAACCGATTTAGTTAGTAATATTTTATTATGGAATTTTCCTTTTGCTTTATGACTATCTTTCATTCTTTGTAAGGTGATATCAATTTGCTGAAAAAGGTGCAGATTTTTCCTTAAAAAAATTCCACCATCCAACTATAATCATACAAAAATAGCCTGTCGGTCTTCAATGTATACGGATATATAGTATTAGGTATATTCTCTAATGGTCTCCCTACTTTCCCGATTTGGTTCCGTGTGCAAAAAGTCCATAGACTAGGCTGGATTCGTCTGCTCCCCTTGCATTCGAATACGGTGGTTATTTCTAAAAGGATCCTTCCTAATACCACTTTAGTGCTTTACGATCCGACCAGGTACGATAACAATTATTTTCTTCAAGTCATTTAATAATTACTTTTGTTTCGAGAAAAAGAGAAATCGGTACGCTTCTAGTGATTCGAAAAAAAACTCGCGTTCAAATTTTCTTTTGGAAGGACTGCGTTATTAACGTGCCCGTCCAGTAATAACAGTGAAAATATTGGAAGTGTGTTCAGTAGTTTCACAGTAGTCAGTAACGCATTAAACTTGTGCTTGGAACCATATTTGGTCACCTGTATAAAGTTAGCGTGAGCTGGCATAAGTCCAATTTCATAATACACAACTATTTTTAAAACTTGGTGTTTATCTTTTCTGATATCTGGCTGATGGCCAAGTGGCCTACTGAGGGATTGCCGCATACATTCTTTTTGTGAATTTTGTTAAATGATAAATTATCATGGCGATTTAGTAATCAGACAAAATGATATATTTATAGATAAGGCTCTAATTTTAGATTGAATTTATTTAAAATATTTTAATAGTTAGTGTTACGTTCCGTATTTTTTTTTTTTTTTCTTTGAAAACTATTTTCCAATTAAAGGAAGCTATTTGAATAATTGCCTTTATGATGATGTAAAATATTTTCTTGATAGTTCAATTAAAATTTGATTTATGCCCAATAAGCCAGATATCAACACAAAATTTTATAAGAAAATTTTAACTGAATCACTAGACTTTTAATTATTTCTCCATAAGAAACTTGTACATGGAAATTCTCAAGTATATGAAATATACTTGCAGATATTTTCCATTCCAAAGTGAATTAACAATTGCATTTCATATATTTACACTTCTCTAGGTCGACGAATTAATAATACAAAATGCCTTTCAAACCAGTCGAAAACCCAAAATGCCCAAAATGTCAGAAATCGGTTTATGCCGCAGAAGAACGTGTGGCTGGAGGATACAAATTTCACAAATCCTGCTTCAAATGCGGTATGTTTAAATAAAAGCTAAATAACTAAAACTAATTTAAATTAATTAACAATTAAGAAATATCCAAAAAATCTGAAAAGTGGCATTTCTAAATGCAATAGTAGAAATTTTAGGTGGAAATGACACCAGTCAAACAATATTTAACAAATTGGTAGTTAATTCCATCAAATTGACATTGAATTATTTGAAATTATGGCAATTGTTTCACAATTAACAATTATTAATGAATTCCGTTAGGCCTTTGTGGAAAAATGTTGGACTCAACTAATGTAACCGAACACGAAGCAGAATTATATTGCAAAAACTGCCACGCTCGTAAATATGGACCTAAAGGCTATGGTTTCGGTGGTGGTGCTGGATGCCTTAGCATGGACACTGGCGCCCATCTCCAAGGGTAAGTTAAAATACATGTTTAGAGCTTTTAATTGTCCATAGTCTATTATTTTATGTTAGTATAAAAGCAAAAGTAGTCGTATTACTATATTAATGATTTTAAGATCAGTTCATATTTTCGAACTTGTGTCAGTTGTGTCACAAGCAAATTTTGTGACATCCTGTAGAATAATTTTGATATAAAAAGTTTTCTCAAGGACTAAATGATAATATATTTTTGTTGCAAAAAATTAAATAATGTAGATTGAAATTTTGGTTATCGGTAGAAGGCCAATAATATTTATTATAAGCAAATAATCTTTAATTGGGGGCTTTCCTTATCTTAGTCCATCTGCCTCAATATTGCAAGCTAACACCTCTGAGAGCTTTTCTTACAAAATTCAAAATTACAACCAAAAAGACATTCTTACAAATCGACAGGCTTTATAAATTCTTGAATAAAATTTTCTAATTAATCTGCCATCAATTAGAATTTTCATCTTTTATTTTTTGGAAATATCTTCTTTTCTTTTGAATAATTGATTATTATTGTTCTGTTGTACGTTATGCTTGACTTGAAACTAATCAGATGTGTTTAGCTTGCTTTATTAGCCGATGCCAAACAATTTTATTGTTGTTTCGGAAGCATGATTTTTTGCTTTTTTTGTTTATCACAGTAACTAATCGGATCGACCGAAGGATCGAAGGCGACAACCAAAAAAAAAAAAAAAATTCTCTAAAAGATAAACCATCAGAAAGCGTCGTCACACACAATTTACTCTTTACATAATATTTTTTTTTAATTTTTATTCTTTTTATCCATCCACCGTTAATAATTAATAATTATTTAATTTGTTTAATTTTACTTTATACTTAATAATATAGATTTATTATTTTAGAATATTTTAATATTTATATTTTCATTTTAATTAAGATTCGATTATTATTTTGTAATAATTGGATTAAAAACCAAATAAATTCAAAAAATTATATTGAAAATTATGCTGGTTGTGCTGTTTTATTACGGCGCAATATCCAGTAAAACAGTTTTTATGGCCTTCAATGAAATTTAATATTTAATGAATATTGCTGGAAATGGGAAATTTTTGCAATAAGCTTAGTATCATTATAAGCATATGTGTATGAGTTATGATAAACTCAGCAAAATTGAATTAATTAAACATCATTACACTAATAGTTTTAGAAATTTATATTTATATTTGTTTTCTCTTTTTGTTTCGTATTTTGTAAATGTCTATTTTTGTGTAAAAATTGTTTTGTGGATATTGTCGCCAACTATCCTCTGTTTTACCTTCTTTTCCTACATAATAATTTATATCATTATGTCAAAAAAAAAAGAAAACACACAAAATTACTGTAAGAAAGTGTTTCCGTGCCAGTTGTGGATCTGTGCTGTGATGTCACCAATTTCCAAAATAATTTCAAAATGGTGAGACTTGTTTTATTTGTATTTTCGCATTTGCCAAGCATCAGCAGCGCTATTATTTGTTAACCACCAACGAAATGCATACATTTTTAATAATATTAATAATAATAATAATAATATGTAATAATTTTCTACTTTTCCTTCCCTAACAAAATAATAATTGTGATGGGATAAGGGGAGTGCCCTCAATATTTAGATTTTTGTATTTAATTGTAATAATAATTTCCACCACCCCAATAAAAAGAGAAAAAACGTAGATTCAGGACTGCTAATCAATCCTTGTCTCATTACGACTTTATCTTTTTTCATTCACAGATTTTTCTCTATTCTATTAGAAATAGCAGGCAAAAACAGCTTAGCGCTGCACACTACTACTGATATGAGATGGAGCTTCAGTTAACATTTCTTCTGCACAATTTTTTGTTGTTTGTTTTATTTGCATATATTTTCTTTTGAGTATCTACTGCTCTATCCATTAAAGTAGCTATCAATGTTAAACCAACTACTTCCAATATTTTTAGCATAATAGAATTCAGCATTAGGTATTTTAAGGTCCAAATTATTCGTTTATTAATTAAGAATAATTTTCAATTACTATCGCTTTATCTTATTATAACCAAAATTTACATTTTGTATTTTGCTTCATTATCAACTAATCATCTTAAGGCGTGATTAGTTTCTGACTAGTAGATTAATTTGTTAATCTAGTGATAACAACACTACCAATTTACGCACCATTCAGAAACTATTGCCTATTTAAACAATTTAAATAATATAATATACTTATTACTGATTAATATTTAGGGATGATGTAGTAATCAATAGAGCTGTACTACTTCCAAAAGCTATTGCAAAGGCACCCGAAGGAGAAGGCTGCCCAAAATGTGGTGGTTTCGTCTATGCTGCTGAACAAATGCTTGCTAGAGGACGTGTAAGTATTTTCTTATTCCAGAAAAAACTTATGAACAGAATTAAACACAAGCTACAAAAAAGTTCAGTTTGTGTAGAAGATGTTAGAAAAAGAATCCTAAAGTACTCTAAGCAACTTTTGCAATAATTGCGGTAATTTTCATTTGCCAATTACTGCAAAAATTGGCTAGTAAAAAAAATAGTGGCTAAATACATACATAATTTAGGGCTGGCACAAAATATGTTTCCGATGTGGAAACTGCGACAGATGGTTGGATTCGACGTCACATTGTGACGGACCTGATGGTTTTGTTTATTGTAATGGTATGCAATAGAATCATTTTGATTATTATCGGTATTGCATGCCATTGTCCTTTATTCTTCTTCGTTTTTTTTTTTTTTTGAGAATTTTGCATTATTGTGACCACGTCCATTTCTCTGAAATTTATGTATATGCATTTGTACCCATTATAGTGATTACGGCTTAGATTTATTGTGCACTCAACAAGTTGGTCATCGCCAACATTCAGTAAGCTTTCACCGAAATTCTTTCAAACCAAACGCAAACGCCTTTTTCTTGTCACGCATGCTGAAAATGGTGATTACCAACCGCAGAGCACAAGGTTTGATTACACCTAAAGAAAGATGGCTGCGAATATGGTTTCATTAGCAATCATTTAATCCATATTTTCTAAGAGAATATTGCTAATCTCAGTTTGCGTAAAATGATGTCGTTCTATTCGATCGTTCTATTTATAAATTTGAAATAATAAGAAAGATCTAAACCAAGTCATATACTGGATATAAATCTAACGATTGAATCATTTATTTCCATGTGTCTCGTTCTATATGTGAGTTTTCTTCATGATTGTTTTAATCTTAATTAAAGGCGTTCCACAAATCTTGCTTCAAATGCGGTGACTGTAACAAAAGATTGGATTCAGTCAATGTAACTGAAGGCCCTGACAAGGAAATCTATTGTAAAGGTTGGTTCTCTTACCTGAAAATCATTAGCAAGGTTCGGTAAAAACTCATCTAAGCTACTTACACTTTGCACTTTACCACATCATTCGATCAGTGCTTTATTAAATCAGCACACTTTTACCGATATTTGCTGAATAATTTTTGCTGAAATCTATGTGAACAAAATTAACAAAATCAATTATTAATTTTGTCTTCGTCATATAGTTTGTTATGGAAAGAACTTTGGTCCCAAAGGCTACGGTTACGGTCAAGGTGGTGGCACTTTACAAAGTGACACTTTCTCTGTAAGGTAAATAACTATGTGTTAACACCATCGTTGTGTCCACGTTTCCATCATATGCTTTCACTTTATTACAATATTTTATGTGAATTTTTGCTTTCTAAAAAACGTATGTTTTTTTTAAACGAATCGACTTTACAGAGCTGTTGAAACATGCTTAATTTGTTTTACTGCCAATTTTATAGTAAATATCAAATATGTTTAGCTCTTTAAAAATGTTTTAACAACTTAAAATCGCAGCTTACATTCATGCTGATGCTAATAGAATAAAATGTTTTATGTATAGCCTGCTATGCTCAACGCTTTGGGCCACGCGGCATTGGCCATGCTGGCGGTACATTCCTAGGGCTTATGTCAGACGCTTTGGATGCTGAGTGGCAGAGGTATCTTCACTATTTTACTTTGAATAACTATTACTGTATCGCATGGTTGCTATTTATCTTATTGTATTTCAATTATTAACATGGAATCTCTGATTAATGCGTTGACAATATCGATAACTATTTGCAATTTTCAGTGGTCAAGCGCCGAAAATTGCCGTTATCGATACTGCTTGTATCAAAGCTCCACCAGGAAAAGGATGCCCACGTTGTGGTGGTGTTGTATTCGCTGCTGAGGAGGTTTTAGCCAAAGGCCGCCCATGGCATCGTAAATGTTTCAAATGTAAAGATTGTACAAAAACTTTGGATTCGATTATTGCTTGCGATGGGCCCGATCGTGATGTGTATTGTAAAACATGCTATGGAAAAAAATGGGGACCTCATGGTTATGGATTTGCTTGTGGTAGTGGATTTTTGCAGACCGATGGACTAACGTAAATCTTTATTAATTGCTGGCCTTAGATTTGCTGTTAATTATCTGTTGATTGCTTAGTGAGGATCAAATCTCAGCTAGCCGTCCATTCTACAATCCAGACACCACTTCAATTAAAGCGCCTCCTGGCCAAGGATGTCCTCGTTGTGGCGGAATGGTCTTTGCTGCAGAACAACAATTAGCTAAAGGCACAGTGAGTATATAATCAATTTCAGTTAGAACTTCACAATATAATTACAAGCCTATTCAATTTTTAGATGTGGCACAAAAAATGTTTCAACTGTGCAGAATGTCATCGTCCATTAGATTCAACATTAGCTTGTGATGGCCCTGATAGGGAAATCCATTGTAGAGCATGCTATGCTAAATTATTCGGTCCAAAAGGATTTGGGTTTGGACATACACCAACATTAGTGTCAACTGATGGAGTGTCACCAGTCATACATGATCCTCGTCCAAACAGTGGACCACGTGGTGCACCTGGACATGGATGTAAACGATGTGGTTTCGCTGTCTTTGCCGCTGAACAAATGATCACCAAAAATGGATTATGGCATAAACGGTATATTGTTGGATGATAAAATTGTTAGAGCGAAAAACTGTTATTTATACGAAGCTATGTATTTTTTTGCAGATGTTTCAGTTGCGCCGATTGTGGTCGTTCATTGGATTCTACAAATCAAAATGATGCACCAAATGGTGAGATTTACTGCAGAGGTTGTTACGGTCGTAACTTTGGTCCAAAAGGTGTTGGTTTTGGAATGGGTGCTGGTACACTCACAATGGCCTAAATTCAAATGACACCAATCACACCGTACTGGATCTATCTTAATCAATTTGATGTAATATGGGACGCAATGATTGCTTTTTTGCAATTGCAGCTTGGAGATGATGAAGATACATTTTAACAACTGAATTTCTTATTCAGAATGAATTGATTAAGACTTGTACATAGAAATTTAAATAATTAATTAAACATAATTAAGAGAACATCCCTGCTTTTCAATCCCGAAATCTATGCAATTATAAATAATGTTTCAGACAAAATGTTAGCATAATAATTTAGCTTAGGGCATAATATTTTTTGAAAGATATTGAATGTTTTTTATATATACTCTATAATCTATGTGTATTTATAATTCCACAACTTTCGAAACTCAGAGGGAAGATAAGACTCAATTTGCTGGTTTCCGGACGCCAGTTAAATTTCGAATAGATTAAATTCCTTCGAACGACCCAGGTCGACCTGAGATTTATTATATGATTATTATTATTACTTAATTTTTATTGTTTTTTTTTGTATACAATGTATTGGCCATTATTTCGGCCTGTCGAACGGATGCTTAGCGCTTAGCAATTAATTGTATTTTATGTATTGTTTCTGGCAATCTATTATTATTTTACGACTATATTTTTGTTTAGAATATATTATGTTTAATTAAAATTTTTGAAAGTGTTGTTTTAAAATCATTTTGATCACCCTTCTATAGATTTCTCCTTATATGGAGTCACTGTAATCCTGGATTAATCATTCGCTCCATTGTATTCAATGGTTGTTTTCCGTTTTTTTTTCAGAAATAACACCTTTGAAAAATAATGCAGTTATGAAATGTGATACTTATTTCATACGCTGCCAAAATACTTAAATGGATGGCTCCACGTTATTAGATAAAATATCTAATAACGTTTATATATATGTATATATATACATATATATAACTGGTAGGTATTTCCTGCCATATTTTGTTATTTTCAGCCAAGTTAAATGAGTTGCAGCCAAACAAAACAATCATTTGAATTACTGACTACATATGAATATATTAGAATACAGTTTTATTCTATAAAATTCAATTATAACTCAATTTAGTTAATTAAAATAGATATTTTATTGTTTCATAATAAATACATATTAGAAAGATAAATAAAAACGTACAAAAACTTTACGTACTCCCGTCATATAGTTAAATTTAAATTTATAATATTGTTTAACACCAAAACGTTTAATCCTTGTTCTTCTCTTATTTCTCTTTGCCGGATTATTTACTTGCCAATAATAATTTTACGTCCAGCACCAATATTTTGTCCAGCTTGGGTGGCACCTTTGTTTTGACCAGCTTGAAGACCAATGATACCTTCACCAGCTCTCAATTGTTCTTCAGAGAATTCACGTTTGTTTTCATCAGCTGGTTTTGGTCCTAGCCATGGTCCAGGCCATTCGGTATGTTTGTATGAGGCACGACCAATGGCAAATAAGGTGTTTGTTACTTGAGCTATATCTTTTTTCTCCCATAGATCAACAGTTTGGAAAACATCTACATCGGCTACACCATAGTTTTTAATAGCCGCTTGAAAACTGAAAAAAAATCATATTATTTCACTCAATGTTACTATATGAATAATGGACAGGTGTAATTTTTTTCTCAGTTTCTCAACATTCCTTGCCAAAATAGAAATTGTACATTTCGAAAGTTTAAATAATATTTAGAACGAAAATATACAATTTATTATTAGATCGAAACATGCTATATCTAAGAAAACATTGAGTTGTTTAATAAAAGCATTTCATTTAAAAATAGATTCATTATCTGGAAATTCCAAGTTTCTAGAAAATTTAATGCCAGAGAGAGAAAAAGATAACAATACAATTTATTACCCTAACCTTGAGCGCATTCAATCTATATCTCCATATTGATTTAATATTCAATAATTCAAATCGTTTCAACATTCACATTCAATATTCGTTGATGAATTCAAAAACATAAAACTTACTTGTTAATGTTTTCCATAAATTTGAATTGACCACCAGAAGTGTTGATTTTTGGTACTGACCCAGGAGCCAATTTATTAATTAACTGACAAAGAATTGTTCCATCCCTAATAACATCTTCATATAATTGACCTGGTGGGAATTTGGCACCCAAAATTGATTCAATCCATTCTTGGGCTTCTTTGTCTTGTTGTGGGTTACGTTTGGCTGCAATCTATTTTCAAGTTTAAAAATTCAATTGATGTAAGAATTCAAAGCATAGGACAAGAAATTTTTAATTGATTCGGAATTAAAAAAGTCCTTAAGTTAATTAATTAAATGATTTGATTGAAACCAAATTAAATCAGAAGTTTCACTTAATAAAAAAACATATCCATTAAAAGTGGCGCTAAATTTAATTTAAAAAAAGAACTTAGAAACTCCTCAAACATCTAATAAATATAAAAAGTAAAATTAAAATTAAATAAAAGTTAATTGTCATGATAGACTATGATAATTAACAATTCTATTCTTAATTAATGAAATTAATTTGTGTACTTACTTTAGCTTGGACTTGACGTTCCAAAGACATATTTGGTGAGTTTAAAAAACACTTAACTGTGGTGAACGAAATGAAATTTTACACCCAACTAAACTGGCTGCCAAACAAATGTTTTAATTTATATATGAAATCATTGCTTTAAATCAACCCACAGAAAAAAATTCCATAGAAACACACTGGACTGGATGATGGTTTATTTTTGGAAAAACGATTCAGTTTTTATTATTATTTTGGTTTAATACAACATGATGGTGATGATGATGATGGTGGTGATGATTATTTCAGATGAAATCAAATCATTCTGGAATGTATGTTAAGCTATTTGTCATTGTCTAGTCTATTTGGCTGATGATTTGGTATCGTGATGATATTGGAAAATTATTCATCGTTAGTTAAACATTGAATAGGATTATTAAGATATAACAATTCAATAATATAATAAATAAGATATACCAATTTAATGTAATAAATAAGGGCGTATATTTCCTAATATATTGGGAAAAGCTGAAATTGGAAGCTTTAATTTCGCTAAGGGAAATTTGCTTCAGCTATGAACGAATTCCTTTGGTGTGATTTAAAATCTAGTCTGTTTTCTTTAAACTGCTTGTTAATATTCATATCTATTAAACTAGGTGCCATTAATTTACAGGTTTTAGCGTATTATTGCATTCCAGAAAAAGCAATAATATTTCAGATATAATTTTGATTTCAAAATGTATTTATAACTTATGTTTATAAAAAGTGTAGCACATACAATTGGTTTAGAATAAATATACGAATTCTTTTAATTTTACAAAATAATTTAATGATCATTTTTCAGTTTATATTAAAATTCTCAGTTGGACTTTAATTTTTAAAAAGTACTAATCCCAAAAATCAATTAAACTACATATTATTTGAATAATATTTCTAATTTCAAAAATTATACAAAAATTTTACATTAATTATTTACAAATATTGTATCTTTTATATTATATATACATTTACACACTATTAGAGAATATAATACCTAATGCAATAATCAAACGCATTCCGAAATACATACATAATACGAAAAAAATTTAGATGATGAAGTACATGCATGTCTATTTTAATAAAATTTAGGTCAGTTAAAAAATATTGTAAATGGGTCAAATGAAATTATAAAAGCACTGAATTGCAAAAGAAGGCCTTGATTATGATGATTATTGCACATTACATTAGGTGCAAGAGATTCATTTATTGAAAATGTAAAAAGACAAAAAAAGCAAAAGTGAGTTAAAATGTATTATGTTAAAGTCTTTAGATAATTTCCATTTTACCATAAAATTAAAACGAAAGCTGGACAAAAATTATGGTTTCTCTTTAAGAATTTCAACTATTAATACATTGTTGTAACATATTAATTACAATAATAATTTTCATTTTACTATAAATTCTGTATTTAATTTTCAAGATTCTAAAATCTGTTGTCACTTCTCAACAGTTGCCAATATTTTGTTTATACTAAAAAGTATATAAGTGCAGAAAAATAACACAGACAGTTATATCTACAGCAATATTTCAAATACAACATATATTATTATATTACTACTATTATTATTAATTTTAATTAAATATATAAAAATTCATCCGTATACAATTCATTCGTATAACTAGATAAATTCAACATTAAGACGGATTTAATTATATGTTTAGATATTCATTTCAAAAAGAATTTTAATTTTTTAAAATGCTATAGTGTGTTCCATAATATATGAATTATATAGGTATATGCTGTTACGATAAACAGCATACACTTTGCGGTTACTCCCAACTAATCAGAATTGGTAGTCACAAATTTATTGAACACACTTTATATATAATAATACTTGTATTGACGGTTTCTCATTTTTTACACACAAAAATCCCTAAACTCATATAAACAAATACTACTAGTACTACTAAATTATTAAAACAAATGATTTGCGGCTGTCGGCTTCAAATGATCACCCAATAAATATGATGCGGCAGCACCACTTGATCCAAGTAATGATGTGAATGGTGAAGATAATGCAGCTGCAGCTGCAGCATGATGATGCGATTGTAAATGATGGCTAGGCTGCGATGATGATAACACTTTATTGGCTTGTTGTACTAATAGCGCTGTATTACATTGGGATTGGGGACTCATTGATGACCATTTGTTATTGTTTGAAATTGAATCTTCGGATAATTTTCCTACAAAAGAAAATCGTATACTTTAAATTCATATTTAATTACTTTGAAGCATGTAAAATTGAATTGAGTGTCTTTAAAAATGATCGATTTCCTTATATTTCGACTACCATATTTTCATAAACAAACATTTTACCAAACCCCAATTCCCTTACATACGATATATTGAATAGATATTGAATGCAACAACTGAATTTTTCACTCGACTTGGAAAGTTATAAATTTTCCATAAGAAAATATAGATAGACAGACGATCATACATCAAAATATTCGACTACGGCCCAAATCGAAAGGGACAATATTATTTTTATATTTGTTGGATATAAATTTTGTTGGAGCATCTGGCAGACTTCAAATGGTAGATATCATACGTGCGTGTGCGTGTGTGTGTTATTCATTTTCCGTTTATGTGAGTGGCCATTATCCAGGGTTGGAATAGATTGGAAAGTTCCCTTAGCATATAGTTTCCATTAATAGTGAAAATGTATGTATGCTTTGTCGACTTATTATTTTTTTAATAAATTCTCACACTTTTTGACGTATGCGTGAAATTAATTATGATTTAAAAAAAGATTTATTATGCGAAATTTTATTTTTAAGAAATCAGTAAAAATAAGCTCACGTGTACGTGTATATTATTAAAATTCAGTTGTTCGAAAAAGTGAAGTAAGAACGAAAAGTAAGTATAATGATTTAGAGATTAACCAGCTATTTTTACAATCTTTCATTTTCTTCTTAAAATGTTAGCAAAACAGAAAGTGAAATTGTCTGTAGAAAAGTGTTGCGGAACTTATCAACTTTTACATACGATTATCAACTCTATACTAACAAAATTTACTCAAAAAAGAACAACTAACTAAAAACTATAACAACAAAATAATATCCATTCACCCTCCAATCAATCCCTGTTTATCTATCAAACAGAATTTTCCCATTTTTCTGTTCTCCTATTAGAATTGACTCTCTCTCTCTCTCTCTCTCTCATCTCATCTCGTGGACCACGAATACCCAACCGGCAGGAGTTCAAGCAACAACAGTAGCACTAGCTGATGTAGAGAGTGAGTAGCAGCAGGAACAGCAGGAGCCCAGCCGCCTCTCCCTGACGTTTAATCTAGAAAATTGCCCGCCGCCTCTCGTTTATTTCCATTACTGTCAACTCTTCTCGGGCTGCTGCCGCCATAGAATAGAGCCCTGCCTGCGTGGCATGTTGTCATGGAAAAAGAATGTTCACTTTATTTTGTATATATGTACTAACAATAATTATTATGTTATTATTATTTAGAAATAAGGGTCTTTGCTAAAATGTTTCTTAAAAAAAAAAAAATGGGAATTACGTAAAATCAAGAAATACCTACCATTATTCACAGGCTTTATATCAATTCCATTAGAAGAATGATGACTGGATAAACTACTTGTATTTGAATTTGGTGTTGTACTAACACTGGAATGTGGCGAACCAGGTTTAATATCTTTCTGAAGTGTTTGTCCAGTTTTTAAATTATTCGTATTCTCTGCTTTAATGGATGGCGGATTTGGACTTTCTACAGTATTTTGATTCTGATTTGATGTTGCTTTTTGTTGTGCCAAACGTTCTTGTTTACGAAATTTAGCACGTCGATTTTGAAACCAAACCTGCAAATAGATTTGAATAAATAACGAGAAATACCTAATTTTTTGAAATAGAAAATACAAAGATGAAACCGTTCATATAAGTGTCATATTATGCCAATTGCCCAAAAACATTAAAAAAAAAAACATTGAAGAACAGTATAACAGTAGAAGAGATAAAATGAAAAAGTATAGAGCAGGCAGGGTAACGTAGGCCGCTCCCAATGATGTTATTTGCTCAACAAATTACAATAATTGCGCCATCCCGCTGACAACCGATAAATAAAAGCAGAATTGATTAGGTTGATTGCTATTGCTGCTGCTGCTGCTGCTACTGTTCATTGGAACTTCTTTTTTTGCCTTTTGGAATAAATAAATGAATGCCTGATGGCAAAAAATTTCAAACAAAAGTAAATATGTCATTCCTTTTTTTCAGTAAATTCTAAAAAGCTAAAAAATCATTTGGAGATTGTAATTTTCTGTTTGTTCAATAACTGACTAATCTAACCATATTGTAGAGTTGTTCTAATTCAGTTGTTCAAATTGTTAAAATTTGTGTAAAAAAGTTAAATAATTAACCAAAGCAAAAAGTGACTTTAGTACTGATTATCAAGCTACATCGCCTAAAAATCTAGATTAGCCAACTTTATTCCCTAATATATGAGGAGCTTATATTTTCACATTTTCGCGTCTTTTTTTACAAATTTGAGTCCAAAAATAGAGATCACCCCATTATAAATCCTAAGATTTCATTAGTTAATATCCATGAGTACAAGTTGCAAATCTCTCTCTTCTTGTTGCTCTGTCTCTCTCACTCTCTCTCTCTCTCTCTTGAATGAAACTATTATAAATTAAAGTGTGTCCTCCTCTGCTACCCTTTCCGCTGTCTTCCACATTTTCCATCTCCCCCATACTTAGTATATCTTTTTCGTCCTGATACTAGTCGAGTAAGAAAGATGAGAAGAGGAAAAGAGGACGATACAGAAAAACACAATCTAAGGAAAATTTTAATCAATTTCGTTGTTGTAGATGGAGAGAGAGCGAGAGAGATAGACTCACTTGTGCATAGGATGGGGAGATTTCCGTATTTAATTAAGACTTTTGTTAATTAAATAATATACGGAGACAATGGAAAATTAATGAAGATTTTTTTCATAATTTTATGATTCGAAAATGGTTAAGTTTAAATTTATATTGCGACCTTTTATCGCCCTTAAAAATGAATATTTCTAATTGTTATTACATTAATAATTTCATTGTTTTATTAAACATTAACAAAGTAATGTGTTACAATAAAATTTACATTAACTTTACTGCTGATTACGTCACAAAACATTTGCTTTGGATCCAACGCATTTCAGCACTTCAAATAACAAACAAAAAAAAAAGGCAAAAATTCTAGCCAATTTATCTCGTGATAGGAGTTTTTTTTAATATCTAAGCTTTTTATTATCTATTAAATATATTTAAAAAATAATAAAATAAAGTTTAGTGATCTCCAATTACCCAAAGATCATTGTGCATAATGAAACTAATAAGTTGAAATTACTTAGAGAATCCTTAAATGGGAATAGATACGATCGGCGAATCGATGAATCTTGATGACGAAAAATACGTAAATTATGAATATGTGACGTTTCATAATCGTATCGCTTGGCACTCTATCCAATTTTAGTGGAATATTATTTTTAAACAGATGTTCTGTATGTAGATAAGGACGAGAGCATAAAATTTTGTTTTTTTTTTCTGACATCTTTTTCGTCATTTTGTTCACAATAATTTTTTTTACGTTGACTTTTTTCATTTTTTTAAATGTCACAAATCAAGAAAAATGCCAAAAGAACAGCTTCCATTAACCGATGAAGAAAAATATGAATTGGCTATACAAACTGAACAAGAATTAGCTAGATTCGCACGAACTTATACATTATTAGATCGAAATCGTGCTGAAGTTACTCAAACCGATGGCAAATTATCAAAACATAAAAAAGTTATCGATATTTATAAGAGAGAACAAAGAAATATATTAGCTGATTTAACGGTATCTCTTATTGATTACAATTAAACTTATTCTGCCTAATTGATACTGATTTTACTTAATCAATATATATTATTATGTAGGTTGCTTCAGCAGAAACGAAAGTGAAACAAGATGAAAAGCGATCGAAAAAATTGGCTCATTTATTAGTGCAATATGATGAATTAGATGATCATATTAAAAGGGAAAAAGCTTATACAAATGAAATTGACTATCAAATACATGTTGCTAAAAAGAATATATTGGATTTAGCTGCCAAACAAATTACTGATGATAAATATCAAGAGAGAATTTTAAAAGTAAAATATACAGATTATTAAACAGCGTTTAGACCTATCAATGAAACCATTATAACTAGATTCATCATTCTAAAACGGAACAGTATTCATTATTCAATTATCGATCATAACTAATAGTTTGGACCAACTATTTAGGAGTCCATCCGTTCATCCTAAAAACATTGCCTTAATTTAATAACAAAGTTAGTTACTTTTGGTAATCTTCTTAAATAAATGCCTGAACTAGGAAACACTTTCTTTGAAAATGTAAAATTGAACATTATAAAAAAATTGATCACATTTAACCTTTACTTATGCACATCATATTGTTGTTTAAAACATTACGCTTCTTTTCTAATTACTTAATAATAATTCTCACAGAGTGAACAAACTGTAGAAACATTAGAAAACAAACTTGAAGTACAAACAAAGAAATTCTGTGCAATATGTGCGGAAAATATAAATTTAAGATACGATCTTCAGCATTTATTGAATGAACGTAAGGAGTTCAATAAAGCGTGGAATAAATTAATTAAAAATCTTTCTATTGGAAAGAAATTTATGATTGATCTGATAGAACAAGCAACAATTGCTTACGATCAACGTGAAGAATGGGTATCGAAATTGCAATTGTTAAGGTATAGATGAGACATGTTTGGATATTATTGTTTTATTAACTAGTTTATCTATAACAATGTGAAATGGTACTTGGAGATATCCAAATTCGTAGCAGCCCAATAGGTTAAGCCTTACCATTTCCAAGAGTTGAATCAGTTCTTGTCGTTCAGTTAAAGTTAAAAAAGTTTCCTATAAAATAATGAAAACTTTCTTCATAATTTAAACGAAAGAAAAAAGAAAACTAAATAATTTTCGTGAATATTTTTGTTGCCCAGGACAAAAGCTCATAATGAATACTTGGTTCACATACAAAATATGAAAATATTCCAAAGAAAACGAGACGATGATGTAAAAATGCTGGAGTTTTTCACCACAAAAGGTCAAAAACGACTAATGAGAGATCTAGAAGAAGATTATATAAAGAAACGACAGAAACTGAAAGAAGATATTGAAAAGGATTTAGAGAAATATCTAGAATTATTGATAAAAATTCGAGATTTCACAAATATAGAGCATGTTCCGGTAAGATTTTTAAATGATCAATAAAATTTAATTAGGCTTAATGGAATAATTTTCAGGAAATCGCTAAACAATTTAGCGACCAAGAAGAGGAAAATTTTGCAAAATTTAAATATATAAATGATTTAAATAGACAAATGGAGAGATTCAGTGACAATTTAACCCAATTACATTCTGAAATTGATAAACAGAAGCTTTTATATGACACTAGGGCATTGCAACAAGAAAATGCATTAAAGAAATTAAAAGTAATCTTTTTTGCCCAATTAATTTAGTTCTGTCGCTGAAATGAAAAGATTTTATTCCATTTCTAGGAAGATGTTGACTCAGAAACCCAGAGATTTAATACAAAAAGTGCCGAATTGCAAAATATTGAACAAAATTTGTCAAATATTTATAAAGGAATTAGCGCACTATTTAAACTGTTCAGATGTGACAATGATCCACTTATACGTCTATTAGGTTAATAGTTTTTTTTTTTAATTTACTGAAATAACATCGACAAACGAATCTATTTTCATAAGTCCTCCATTTCTTTTTATTTACATTCAATTTAAGGTCGTAACGAAACCATTCATAACTATAACGCCATTCTATATTTAAGAATCATTGAGAAAAACATACAGGAAGCACTAGTAACAGTTCATTTCAAAGAAAAACAAGCTGCAGCTAAGAAGCAAGGTGGGAAAAGTGAACCCAATATAGTTCGCCAAGATAGGTATCTTCGATTCTACTATTGGAAATATGTTGATTTAAGCTTCATTTATTAAGTAAATTGAAATGTATAATTTATAATAGAAGTGCATGTTTTAACTGAAATAAAGTCACTATATATTTATATATTTATGGATACACAGTGACTTTAAACTGGAATTACTCTCAAAAAGCAAAAAACTTGTTTTAATTTAATTTTGAATTATAGAAAACCTCAAATTATCGAATCAATTAACGAAATTTGTAAACCAAGTCCATGCCCACTTTGTATTGAACATGACTTAGTAGCTGATGTCATTGATGAATTACAAACGGTTTATAATACAGATGAAATCCAAGAGAAATTGCAAACCCGATTAGAAATCGAAGGTTCAGAAGCTGCATTGCACAATGTTTCCGTCTGCCATTTGCCGAAATCCAGGCAAATTATGCAGAGAAGATATCAATAATAATGCATTTATTATTTCAATAAAATTTCACCCAAAAAGAAAATTCTGAATTTATTGTAAAAACTTTTTTCACCACCATCGGTATTCAGCCTTTGGCTACATTGCTTATACAAAGCGAACTCAGAGAGAAAGAGGCAGCGAGGGTGAGAGAGAGACAGAAACGTTGATTAGGAAAGCAAAAGGGCGGCTAACGAGCTTTTTACAAGGGCTTAAAACTGATGCTAGCTTTTCGTATGAAGCTGATGCTCTAACAGTTCGTTAGCTGTTTTGAATGAAATTCGTCAATATAAAACAGTAGAATGATTTTCAATTTATTCTAAATAATTAAATCAGTAATAATTTGTTAATTAGCGAGTCTAGGAAGTTGGTGTATTTACACATCTACATATCAGTAGATTTGTCACAAAATCTTCGTATAGGATAAAAGTGGATCAATCTGTTGAAAAATGTCACGTTTATTAATGCGAAATACAATTAATTCTGAGTCAATTATTTTGGATGGGGTTTAAGTAATAATTTACCCTGGTTATTGCAGACGCAGCCTTTTTACCAAATGCAAGTTGTTCTTTTATTTCAACAGCAAAAATTAAAATTGACATTGACGCACTTGCTACTGTGCCAGACATTTTGTCTTGTTCTGTTTTTTTTTTTTGTTCTTTGCGTCTTCCCTGGTGGCAAACGAGCAAAAATTTGTTACATTATTCATCAGCTAACACTTAATAAAGTCTCCAGGTTTCAAACGTAGAATTATGTCACATGAATTTTTTAATAGATTTTCCGAAATGAAATTGCAAAATGAAACAAAAGGAAATGAAATTGAAAAAAAAAGAATGGCATATTCCTTAATGTAAATGAATTTTATAATTATTCCATGATGAGTGGCTGCAGAAAAACATTTATTAAAAAATATAAAAATAAAAATAAGCACTTGAAAACTATATGAACTTAAAACTACCACTAGAATCTCCTGCAAAGCATCGACGAACAAAATCAAAAAGCGAAAAACTTAAACCAAACACCTACTGTGCAAAACCCTCATCCCTTCGCCTGCTGCACCACCAACATTTTCCTAGCTAGTGCCAAACCAATCCAAACTCCTCTACCAATTCATACATACAATATTGACACAGCAATAAGCATATGAAATAAGAAAACACCGCAAGGCTTATACTACCAGCTGTCAGTGTTATTTTGTTTAGATAGAATTTGTACCGAAAAGTAGACAGAAAAAAAGAGAAGAAATTACGTAGGTGCAGGAGGAAAGGACAAAGTGTATATTTACTTTATGAATTAAGCGTCTGGAATGACATATAAAATGAGAGGAGGAGACAAGTTGAAAGGTCAATATAAATAATATTCGATGCCCAATATTTATTGAGTCACAATATGTTTGTTTATGTGTGGAAAAGTTTGTGCCTTTGGGTGCAAGTTCTAAGCTGCAGTTTGTCAATAAAATTAGATCTAAACGAACTAATTATATTCGATCAACTATAAAATCAGATGTAACACTATAGTAAAAGCTAAGATAGAAAAATCACAGATAACTATAGCCAATAAAAAAACATATTTTATCTTTTGTAAAAATCTTAGCTTTTCCCATTTCTCAAACAAGCTTCAAATTCTCTTTCATGCTATTTTAACCTCACGAATTTCAGCTTCGTAAAAATTCTTCCATTTTCTAATTGTCTGCCAATAGAAAAGAGAACCGTCTTCATACATATATATATATAGGGACCGAAGTCGGAAAGACGATCCTGATCCTGAGCAAATACCAATCAGGACCGAGAATTATATTAATTTGCAGTGGTTGGGCTGGAACAGATCGTGACCAATTTGTTTAATTTTCTTCCATGGATTTTATACTTAAATCTTATTGATTTAGTTGGGAAATAAGTAAATTGTAAAGCAAGTAAATTTTATGAGATAAGAAAATGGTAAGTTAGAATCAATAGCATCATAAAGTAACTTTTCTGAGAGTCACTAAAAGAGTTGCATGCTATAAACATGTCCCGTAAATATTTTATATCAATTGAAAGTTTATATTCAAAACACCCTGCATGGTACAATTCAATTAATTGTTTCATGTGATGTATCAATCTTGGTCCGGCACAATATTATTTATTACCAGTACCATGCATTGGGGTGAATATAATATTAACTTATAAGTACTATAATAGAATAATATAAGCTGAGATGGCATTGCAATAGGGCTAATGAATATTAAATCATCCCTGCAATGTATTCGAGAAGCAGTCGATCGTAAAGGCAATGTAATTCAAAAGGGGTGAGGAGGGGTTATATATGAATTTATCGTCGGATTGCAAAAAGTACTTATTACATATATATGACCTGTGTCTATATAGAATATTGTCCATTTTTGTTCCAGATAAGGAATAAGAGACTCAAGTAAAATTGAGTCTCTTATCAAGTAAAAGCAAAAAACAAACGTTTTGATTGACAGTTATACTAGCTTAAATATACTTCCTCAAAAGCTTAATAGACCTAGACGTTAATTTATGACACCACCACCCGATTTACACATGTTTCCAAAGACGAATTAATAATGAATATAGAAAAAACACCCTCCAACAATGACACATTTACACTGAACGAACAACAACAATAATAGACAGGAGAGCTTACAAACTGAATTAGCTGCATAAAAAAAATGTTATAATAATAAAACTATTCATTCACAGTGAATTAAATCGTACTTACTTCTTATTTTAGTTTATTATGAACACATGTTACTATAGACGAGACATTGTGTATTTTCTTTTTTTTTTAGGTTTCAATGTATAATGTTAAATAGGGGGGAATGACAAGGAATATTTACAACTATTAATTACCCCTGAGTAGAGAAAACCAGGAAATTTTAATCTAATTTTAGGTGCAACTCGTTAAAAGATGGAATTTAGCTAGCTTCCGTCAATTTTTATTGAGATGTGACGTAAAGTTGGAAAAATTGGATTCTTTTTACATAAGTTTAGTTCAAAACTCATCCAAATAATTACCTAGCTCCTAACTACTCACCACCGCATACAAAACAAAAATTTCTTACCCTTAATTTATATAACTATAACGCCAGAAGTAGGTACACGCAGATAGATCGGTCTGTTTGTCTCTCTGTTTACTCTATGACACTTGTCACAAACAAGGAGAATTTATAACTAAACTTTCCCTCCATCTCTCTCTCTCTCTATCACCCTACACCCGTACCTTTTCACCCTGTTTCCTCTATGTCACACTATACTCTCAACTTAACCAGGACCTGTTTCTCAAATACAATTCAATTAATGTTAGCCTTGTGCATTTATGCAGTTCATGCTGCATGCTCAATAAAGGATGGGGGAGTAGAACTAAATTGCCTTTTGTATTTTTGCATTGCATAGACATTGAATATATAATATATATTACATAATACTATGTATGTGGATGGGGATCTGTTTTGTATAAACTGTTTTGAAAATTATTAAATGACCATGAATGGGATAATGAACTTCCAAATTGTTTTGCTGTTCCACCCCAAAGTTAAATTATTTCAATCTTTTTGAGATATTAAGTGAAACTTTTGGTTAGATTATGTCCGAGGCGAGGTGAAGTATATTTTCTGGACTAATGAAGAGCCTGATCAGGGTACAGAATCAAAAATAATATCTTTGAAAATAAAATCAATAGATTCGAACAAATAACTGCTTTCAAGAACTTTTTAAAAGGAAAATTTACGAATTAAAAAATGTGACAATGAAAGCGTGAATGAGGAGAGAGCAAAACTACAAGTCTATATCATGTGACACTAATTTATTGAATAAACGTTATACAAGCCCATGAATTTCCACTACATTGCCTGGACTATTATGGTCCTCCGTAGTCGGAACTTATGTAGAGACTTTGCCTCACAATTAACCAGTATTCTAATAGAAAAACAATAATAGATTATCTTATCAATATTACGAGCATATTATTACAACATTTAATTGGAAAAAGCTCAAACTTAAACAGTGACAGATGGATGGTAGTGGTGATAGTGGTGGTGGTGGTGGTAGTCGTGCTGATGTTGGAATGGAAGGGTGTGAAGTTACGCCCTTCTGACCACATTGTTTGCCTTTAGGGTGACGCGTGTCGAAAAGGGGATGCGATGCTAGCAATTCTAGCAGAGGTGCTGATTAAGGGTTGTGTACATGAAATCAAACGTTGCTTATCAATCCAATTGTTTTGTTTTGTTCATAGATTTAAACAGTTATTAACAGGCCAACATTTGAATTTATGATAAACGATCAAAGTTTGTATTCAACTTGAAACAATACAGAATAGATGAAAGACCGGATAGAAAGAAACTAGAAAAAAAACTACGTAAGTAAAAAAGAACATGAGTCTCTTTGTTGCTCATTATCGATTACTGCAATATCCTTGTATTATATACAGCAAAAGAAAACTGCATCTGAATTTATCTAATTGCTCATCTCTTACATCACCCAACGATATCTTCAACCAAGAGCAAAATCAAAAAGAAGAAAAAAAATTAATTAAATTATAACTTTAATCAGTATGATTGCGTCCACCAGATAACGATTATTGTTGGAGGAACTGGAACAAAAGGAAGAACAATCGAGAAAGGAGGAAATAATGCTTAGTTCCATATAATAACAAAATAAAGTGATTATGTTAAATGT
This sequence comes from Platypus cylindrus, assembly GCA_949748235.1. NCBI lineage: Eukaryota > Metazoa > Arthropoda > Insecta > Coleoptera > Curculionidae > Platypus > Platypus cylindrus. The sequence goes on along the minus strand of OX456491.1, from coordinate 1,138,175 downwards.
TCTTGTTTCTGTATAGAATGGATAGAGGACAGTTGGAATTGAAGGGGACCACTATAACAATAAAATCCAAATGAATTTTACATGTAATCTAAAGTTGATATGATCATCATTATAGAAGGAGGTGTGTGCACGTATGGATTTTCTTAGGGTTGAATTTAGAAGTGATTATTGTTTAATTGACGGGAATTTATTTGCAAATCGACAGAAAGAGGGTTTGTTCTAAACGTAAAAATGTTTAGAACAAACCGTAACATATACAATTTAATATAGCCTGCTTGGAAAACAATAGAGTTTAACTTATAATGATGAATAACTATTTCTTATTTCTATTTTATGAATTCTTAATGTCGATTTTTATTTCCCGGCGTAATTAGAATGTTATTTAATTAACGCAGTTTACAAAAGTGATCCGCCATCATACATCAGGCCTGTCAATTACCATATTCCATTCACTTCTGCCACTAAATTGGATGTTTTGATGGCAACAATATTAATCGAGTAACATAGAGAATTCCTAAAGGGCCAATGTCCAGCGTAAAATGTCCATCATAGAGCTAATGAAATATTAATTTGAAAGAATGAATTGGGTTTTTCCTGGACAATAATCATTTCCGAGTTTTGGAGGAATTTCCATTTGACTACCTGTTCATTATTCCAGTGTTTTCATTTTATGTTCTTTCCAAATCAATCATATACATACATTCTGCTAGTCCAGTGCACTTAACTATCCAATTACAACGGGCATTCCCATCTAGATTTTCCCTTGATATAAAAAATCCTGTTCTCACGCCACCAGCATACAACGAAAAAAAATAATAATTCCCAAACCATCTATAAAAAATCTATATCATGAAATTGTTGGAACAATAATTAAACAATTAAACATCATTCACAGTCACACAGTCTTGTATCAAATCTCAAAGGACACATTTTTATATATCCACCCCCAGAATGTTTTTGGGAATAACAAAAGACAGTGTGGAGTTAAAAATAGAAAATAGTACATACATCCTATGCAGTAGAAAACTATTATGCATTATTTAACTAGGAGCATCCATTGGGAATGGATGGGATCCGTGGGAAATAGTTGTAGATGATTAAATGACAGAGTAGAGCTGGGATTTTATGAGAAAAACTGTATAATGTGGTTGGTTGAAAGGGTTGGATTTCATCTTTATTTTGTGTCGAACCCCTTGCTCTCAGCACACTTCGATTTGGTACATAAGTAATGTGTGGAAATAAATTTCGTTACATTATAGCGAAAAATCAACCTGTTCGATCAAATCCTAAACAACGGGATATATTTAATTCATATATGACGTTTCCATTAAAGTATCCCATAAATAATTACACGCCACAAAAAATGATAAACGCGAAATGTTGTCATTTATGAAATTGTGGATTTAAATTCCAATTATTATTTATGTCATTTGAATTTCGTATTACAATACTTATTAGAATGACAATTATTGTACCTGTTTAATTGGATAAATTAATTCAAATATTCATTTAACTTTAATTGTTAATAAATACGATTTGTCTAGAAAATCTACACACAGTTCAGAATTCTGAATTTGAGACGGAAGAGAATTCTGAACAGACTAGATCAGAATTCTAATGACAAAGTTATGATACAACATTATTTATAGTAATCAAGTAGACTATGATGGTACGTGTTAAAGTATGACTATGGAGGACTATATAGTTCTTTCAAATAATTTCAATTGTTTCCTATTTCTGTCAAAACCAAAACAACTCAAATTCATTAGAAAGGAAGAAACTTACTGATGCTTACAGGCCTATCAAATTACTGATTTTCATGGCACGTGACCAACATTTCCAAAGTGTTTTGTTGTTGTTTTTGTTGCTATTTTGTAGTCAATCGGATGTGTGTTATAAGGGTGGAAAATGAGTTACAAACAGCCCCCGCCAGAGAGAAAAAAAAGAAAGGAAAAGATTAGATATGATCGAATGATAATCGTCATGTAGTGGTGGCGGATTAAGAGAGCCTTTTGATACTTGATGACCCCTTGAATTACTGTAGACGCAAGTATTATGTTACGGTAAGTATATTTCTTTTATCGGTTTTCCTGTATGTAGCTAATAGAATAGAAAGCAAATCGGGGCAGAGAATAGTCAGGAAAAACTTTAAAACAGTTTTGCATAAAAATGCAAATGTCAAGTCTGCAGGAATTGCACCACATCATAAATTATTAATACCATTTGTCCCTTTTTTTACCAAGCAAAAAGAGACATTGGCGCGATTTACTTTGGCCGATGGCGAACTTAGTTACGAGTACGATCAAAATTTTCCCAACCAACCAACCAAAAACTTCTAAAACTTAATAAAACATTCAGCAGGCCGTCTCAGGTGCGCTTATGTTCTACTTACGCCATGACTAAAATTTAATTTAGCGACTGTATCAATATCCATAAAAGTGTTTCAATCTTCCCATCACTTGCCTTTTACGAGTCAACAATAATAATTCAAGTGAATGGGATTGATGGATGACTGGAGATAGATGGATATAATGGATTAGAATATGATGATAAAAAAAATATATATTTATATGTGTTTTCTTTATGGATGAGAGATTGAGCTAGTCAGTAAACGTACATATATAGACATGTATTTGGTACTCTGACAATAAAATCTATATTTTATCCTACTTGTTTCATAGCATAAACGATGAGCAAATAATGTATAAAATTGAATAATAAATGGAGATTTAACCAAAATATATTTGCAACATCTAAATGGGGATACACGTGAAAAAGAGATTAAAACCAACCACCAGCATCACCAACACCAGCAAGTTATAAAACGAAAATTCTCGTCACTATTTCACCCGCAAATAGCTCGCCAGTGGTTTCATCCCCCATATGCGAAAACCCACGATAATTCTGATGAATGTTTTTGATTTTCTTTCTGGCCAGTCTTTATTAATATTTACGCCGATACTAATTGGACTAGATTCAACATTCAGCAAAGATATATGAATTCATTTTGATGGTGGTCCAGGTAAAATAGCAATTTTCCTTTGTTTTATTATGACCATAAAGCATTTTTTTTGCTTTTATATTTTGCATTGGAGAGCAAATGTAGATAATTAAAAAATGTATCATTGGGTACCTATATACATACCCTTTAGTATCCTACATAAACTTACTGTGCATTAAGTATAACTAACTTACTTGCACTCTAGCTTCAGTTAAATCAATTTTCATTGCAATTTCTTCTCTTGTATAAATATCTGGATAGTGTGTTTCCTGGAAGGCTCTTTCCAATTCTTTTAGCTGGGCGGAAGTAAAGGTCGTTCGGATCCTTCTTTGTTTTCGCTTTTCTGTAAGGACACCATCATGACCGGGATAGACTTTGTATGGTAGACCTCCTGGATAAGAAAGTGACATATAATAAATGACGGAGGCAAACAATAAAACGATTTTTATTAAGTTAAATAAATAATTTGGCGTTTGGTATTTTAAAATGACTACGAAATCTGACAGAATTGTACAAATTCTGCTTACAAAATAACAAGCTGAAAATGAAGAAGAAATCTGTAAAATTGCTCAAAATTCTCAAATGTGCGTCCCATTTTCCTATAAAATTTATTCATGCGAATAAGCAGCAGCTGAATTGATGATGTAGATGCCATCCATATACGAAAGAATTTTATGATTGTTTTACTATCGTAACAGTGCAGAAAAGACTTTATGACTTTTTCCTGAATCTTTTTATGGGCCCATTTCTTTTGTCTTTTAAACGCGAATGACAGAACATATAAATTTCGAATGTATGAGTCTGAAAAAAATGTTTATTTTTTTATGAAAATTTTATATTTGTATGTTTAAAGTTTTTCCATTTCAAACAAACAAGATTGGGTCTTTGAAATTTGAATAAACAGCAAGCAAATTCTTTAAAAAGTGTAGCCTATAACCACACACAATTTTCTTCTATAACAATAATAAACTGTATTAGCCTATAACTGGCTAATAAAGGTCCAGGTGATAAATTACAATAAACCATTTCATTATCAATTCAAAATGGCATCAGGATTTTATGTATTCTACTAGATACTTTGGATCCCTTTTAGGCTTTACCTTTTCCCACAATATTTACGGGCTTATTTAAAATTCACACATAACACACACATTCTATAATGTTAAACTACCACAAATGTGGTAGAGCAACTTCCATAGATAATATAACTAAAATAATATATGAATGAAAGGTAAAAGGGGAATTAGTTGGCTATTTGAAATTGGTTGAAAATAATTAGATGATGTACAAACATTTTTCAGTTTTTTAGAAGATTAATTTGCTGAATTTATTAATTGGCATCATGAGCCTTTAATAAGAAATCTAGCATTGCGTTTGCTAATGACCACCAGAATATTTGTAGTTTAACTGCAAATACAAACGCGAGTGAAAACTTGTATTTAAAAAATTATTGCCTAATTTATTACACGTAAACTAAGTCGCCACAAATAGAATCTATCAGACACATTTTCCAGAGAATCTCTCTTTACTCTAAATTCTTATATGTTCAACTTGACACACTTTGATCGATATTCCTCCTCACTCTGACTCGCAGTAAGGGGCGCATATTTTAAAGTAAATATTTTCTCCTTTTTAAAACACGTTCAGCAACACCTCCGCCATATATATATGTATATATATATACGTATGTATGTAGATATACGTGATGACTGATGCCTGATAATTTGCTGAAAGATGTTTGAAGAAAATTGGAGAGAGATGAGTTAGAAAAAAAAAAGGATGCGGAGGAAAATATACGTGGAGAAAGAAAGTGAATGAAAATAACAACTTGAAGATAAGTTAAAATGTTTAAAAAGGATGCGGGAAAAAATGTTTGAATTGGGAAAATTTTATTATTTTTTCTTTGAAAATAACTGTCTTTCTTATAAAGACAATTCTTATTTTGTTCTCTCTCTTCGAGTAGAGGAAAACCATCATTATCACAAAAGCATTCGATTCCATTCCAGTGAATTTTAATTTTATTCATAACACAAATTTGAAACGTTCATGCAAATGATTGCTTAATATGTAAAGTTGAAATGAGAAAGATAATTGCAGTGAACTTAGAGAAACAAGAGTAAAGTAAAGGGGGTGAAAGGAAATTGCAAAGAAACGCCTATATCGATCGCGCAACAGCATGCAGAAAATTCCATCCTCGTTTCCATTTTGTTCTTTACGCAATGAAAAATGTCTGATAGTGGTTTGTTATGTGCCGATAAAATTTCTATTATTTGTCAATGGCTCAAAGCAGAAGTTGTTTTAAAAATTATCGAACCTATAGACGAGCTATTCAATTCTAATTTATGAAGAAGTAAAGCCAGTAAAAGACGTCTTCCATAACTCGGAGTGATAATACTATGCTCAATTCCGAAAATTCTCAAAATTTAAACTGCCACCATGAAACCTCTCGCGAAGTTTCGTAAATAATTTAATCTAAATAAGCACTCAATAATTCAAATCGTATCTCTTACCATTAGACCCCTTTAATTATTTCATTAACACATGATTCATTTATTAGTCAATCAATAAACATCTAGCAATTAACATATTCAGAACTTAAACAAAAAAAAATACACATACACTGCCTCGATCAAAAGACGCCAACTGACTAAAAGTAAAACCCGTACCTATATATAGAAAATGAAGATGTAGAAGAAGAAGAAGCATTTTCTCTTTCGCTTCTGGAAGGCCATCATAAGGCCATAACTCAGTTTGGCTCTAGCTAACAAAGTTACACTTCTCGGAAGCAGCCCGCTCAAATTAAATAATTTAATAGCAGCGAAAGTTATTGTGAATAATCCGGTTAGGCCGTCGTCGGCTATACTCCATACTCTCGTATTATATTGGAAACAGACGAACGAGATAGAAAAGGAAAGCGAATCTGGATATTGCTATTAGATGAAAAAGGGTGAAAAATAATAAGAACAAGCGAAAGAAGGAAAAGAAGAGTTAAAAGAAGTTTAGACAAAGTTTTGAGCAAAGATTTTTAGTTGCAATGGGAAGGAAACAGCTGATCGGAATTCGGAATATTCTTTTTCATCGTAATTCAGCTTTATTCGATAATTTGTTCAACTTACCGCCAGTTTTTGGACAGCCGATTATAGATAATCCATTGATAATCATAGTTGTTATGGATACAAAATACATTGAAAATAATAGATCAAATATTTTATTATAACATCAGGGATAATTGGCGTTTCTGCAACCGGTGGTTAAAGTAATGTCTTTTGAAACACTGTGATTAGACCATGACCTGTGACTACTGTATTTGTAACTAGTAATTAGGCCTACTTGGTATTCAAATTTTTAAGAATTACCAGAGAGGCAATGATCTTTTAAAAAAATTTTTGGAAAAAACGTTAAGTAAGAATCCGACGGTAATTCCTTGGATTTCTCTAAGAACACACTAGCATTATACATATTAAATTCCTATAACTAACAGAGACTAGCTCCTTTACATCTTCTCCTCTCAATTAGTTAAGGCAGCATCTGCTGGAACCTTAATCAATAGTCAGCAGAGCACAGCTAACTTTAACATTACAAGAACTACTATATATATTAACTACATCCTCAATATCAACCCTTTTACCTTGTAAATTCATAGACGATGGAAACATTCCAGCGGCTGCAACTCGATGAACATCTTGAACATGAGATCGAGCACCCATGACGGCACATTGTGATCCAGCTGGACTATGATGTACACCCATTGGTGTGCCAGCCGTCGGATTATAGGTACGTGCCATAGATGCAGCTGCAGCTGTATAACGATATGCTGCCTGCGACATTTGACTGCATGAGGTAAGATCACCATAGGAACATGGCATATTTGTTAGACCTGTTGGGTCCATGCTAGCACCTTGAAGGCAACTCGAATCGAAGGAAGCTTGATTTAAATAGGAGTAATCCATTTTTGAAGTAATTATTGAAACTGTTTATGGACTGCTAATTATTAAGCATAATTAGATTTATTAATTTAAGTACCAGAGATAGAGAAAGGTTGGAAAAGATTCTTGTGAAGGTTTAAATCGTATACTGTTAATATAATCATATGAAAATTGTAAATTAGATAAGAAAATGCACCGGCATCATTTTTATCATAATAATCGAGTGGAGAAAATAACATTTAATGAGCCGTGCCACTGATCTGGTTCATCGATATAAATTTGATCAATCTATGACAATGTGGTTAATTAAACGTTGGATAAAAATTTGTTAAATAAATTGAAAATCTAAATTGGTGCCTAAAACTTGATGTTTTATGATTTAACAGCAACGTAGAAGTTAAAGCCACTTATAAACTTGTTACTTTCGACCCGTTGAGAAATAATCGAATCAAGTTTCCGGCTATCAAATTATGGCTATTAAGGGTTTTTCGCGGGCGCGATTTTTTCAAGATAGCTCTCGATTTTCGCGCGTTATACTTTACTGTCTGCCCGAAATCAAATGATAAGCTTAATTCAATAACCTACCTCGTATACACCCATATCTAAAGGGGGATGAAGCGTCGCAACATCCCCCATGTGGGGCGGAGCCAACAGAAAGACAATCTTACTTTGAACCAATGCATGTTTATGCGTTCTACCGCGCAACGCTCTCAATGGTCGAAATAGGAAACGTCACGTTGTTCCAGGATCAAAAGCGAGTGACAAAGTCTGAACTAGCAAGGGCATCATCATATCACTACATAGTACATACAATATAGCTACATGTAGATGGATGGAGAACTGGAATTCTACTATGGTATGGAAGAGAAGAAGGAATATTAAAAGGGGCGCATTCGAAATGTAAGAGAAAATTAAATTTGTATTCGTAAAGCTTATCTGTTTTTCTTGGTTTGCATCAACAGTCGGCAGTGATTTCTTAGACACCTGTTTGTCGATGTAAATATTTTCAGATATAAGTTTGATGTGTGTTTAGAAAATTGTTGGTGAATAAATAAAAGTCTTATTTATGTGACATAGACTATACGATGCTGTTAAATATGTATTATGGAAATTTCGTGACAAGAATTTCAAATTCATATTTTAATGCCTTTTACACTTCCTTATGCAAAGCTTCTTGCATACGATTACATGACTCGTGCAAAGATTTGTTGTACGCAAAACAATAGATTCGATCTGTGGAACTTAATTAAAAAGAAGTCATCAACAATTTTCACAATTCATCGTCTAAACGAAACAACCGAACGTCAAGCATCCACAGATGTTTAAATAAACGGACTTTTAAAATGGAAGCACCATTTCATCTATTATCTATATGTATCTGAAGGCTGTCCGAAATATTTCGAAAACAACATTTCAAACTATTGAGACTTCCTTATTTTCCATTCCATAATCCATATACATACTACTACTCTAAGAGGAAATGAAATAATGAGATTATCTGGAAAAGCCAACTGTCTCGATCCGGAGATTATTAAAAGACAATGACGTCGTTCCGATTTGTCGGGGCTGATGCTTTTGCGTGTCATCATCATCTGTTTTTCTTCATTTAATGAATTTTCTTCTCCATTGCCTTTGATTGCGTCGCCTTAATTTTTATTCTTAAGTGTTATTTTGAAAGTTTTTATATTGTTTATGTTGGCATTTTCAAATGAAATAGACAAATTAAAAGTCAGAATGATAAAGAAAAGGTGGCTCAAGGGAATGGAAATAGTTTAGTAGGAATAATATGAATTATTTTAAACATAGGCTTTTTAGTTAGGAATTTTCCTGATGTACAGAAACATTTAATTCAGGTACGTAAATGATTAAAATGATTTTATTTAGTTTTATTTATTTATCGTTCAGAAACTTTACTAACAACGCACATTACTCTATTGCTCTTGCCCTATTGTCATCTCCACCCACTCTGACTTTTAGTTTTATATATACCCTATATCCCATATACCCAAAAGCAAGTTTTTATCTTTACCTGACGGGGAAAATGGGAGAGAAAAAGACGAGAAAAAAAAAGGATGAGTTTGTCGACCATTTCCCCAAAGTAAACAGAGGGCGGCATCTGCTGCGTTAGAAGTTCCCTTGGGAAAATAGGGAAATGGGGATGTGCGGGGATACGAAGGGGATACGTGGACAAATTGCTGCTGTTGGAAAATCGGCCAAGATAAGGGCAATTCACACCAGTGGTAAAATGGAATTGGTTTTAGCTTGGTATTTTCTTCTGTTACGTATTTCCTTTATATCTTTCGATTTTCTATTAAGGCTATTTGTTTCTGAAATTATTATTTTTTTATTTCTTTCGATAATCAATGAGTCAGGATATCAGATTAATATTATACTTTAAACTCTTCCTTTCAAAAGTAGACTCTACTTATTTCTTGGCTATATTTTTTAAATAAAACTTATTTTACCATTTATTTATTCTCACTTTAGACTGAAACGCACCCAATAAACTAATAAAACATTTTACTAGAGTAAAATCATAAATGAACTTATGCTGGAAAACTACCACAACCAGCATCAGCTTTCTTAATGCCAATCCTACAGTTTGAGATGGACTCCTGTCTGGAGGCAATGAGGACAATCACTCTCTGGATCTTATTTTCGCTATGGAGAAATTGCCGCCTGCTTCTGCCTGCTGCTGGCCAGAATAAAGAAGTGAATGCAATTTTCTTATTTTTTCTTCTTTCTTTTTTCTTTTCGAGAGCATGCATTATTCGTTTAGTTGATGTTAGTTTGGCTGAATGAATTCCAGTAAGCAAGTTTATGCGTTTTCAGTTTTACCTGAATTAAGTATTTCTGAAATTTTATAATAAGGCGCTTCTGATGATTGCGACGAACTTTGTATCCATATTTAATTCATTTATCTTTTGGAATTTCCATAGTTCGCAAACAATTTCCATAACTATTATTTACTTGCTATCAACCTTGACACTTCGACAATGTCTACGTGTACGTTTTAAAGAAATTTAAATTCTTAATTCAATCATTGTAAATATAATTTATTGAGAATAAAAAGTATCTAATATAATGCTTTTAAGTGCTCTCAGTTTAATTACGTTGTAAAAGCGAATTAGTTGGCTAATACGGCCCTTCATTGCTTTTAATCCGATAAGAAGCAATTTGAGACGCTAACAGCGCTAATATAGAAGATCCCATTTCATAAACATCGATTACAGAGGGTTAATGCAAACCACATTAGTTTTTTTCACATAAAAGCAGAGAATACGTTATAGATTGGAATGGGTTTTGAGAGTTGAGAATGTTTAGAATTCTATGACCCATCCTTATATACAATAATATATCTCCGTAATGGTCACCTAGAATGTCAGCCTTAGTGGCCGTTATAAGGAGGTCACCGTTAACGGAAAGGGGTGCAAAATTTTTGCAAAAATTACTATGAAATCAGTGAAAAAGACTAGTCTAAAAAATTATTTACTGAAAATTATAGAATGATCGTACATAGTGCAGTAGTACTACACGATGTAGTAGTTGTAGTACTACTACTATAGTATGCCATACACATAGTATTCTGTATAGTAAAACATACATATAGTATAGGAAAATAGTCAATATATTTGTTTTTTTTTAATACGAGTCAATAGTAGTTTGTTTTACAGATTTTAACTTATTTGTTTAATAAATGTGTTTAATAAATTAGTCCATGAAAAATATGAATTTTATTAGTTTGGAGAATTCGCTCAAATTAGTATTGGCTCTGAACGGCTGTAATGGGATCTTTCCATGTAATTCATTATTTAAGACTTAAGTCCATAATTTTCTAATTTTGAGATAATAAGTTATTTGACATGACGGCCATTATCAAGAGATAATTTTACATAGAAATAGGTTAGAAGTGTACAACATGTAGTGGCCGTGGCCGTTATTCGGAGGTGGCCGTTTCCAAGAGATTCTAAATAGCAGAAAACCCATATAAACCATTCGGTGAAAACAGAAGGTGGCCGATTATGGAGGTGACAGTTATCGAGAGGTGCCCGTTAAGAGAGATTTTACTGTACTTTTGGGTATCTTATAATAATATAGGTACATATCGTATTATACAATATGTTACAATAATAAGGAACGAAGTAACGATCGACGATAAACTGTAAGTTATAAAAAAAGATTCCGTTAAAAGCTTATAGGTAGAAATACTCGCTTTTGCGAAAGTTGCCTTTTCCTTAAAGTAATCAGATCGTTTTTCAGCTTTCCCACTTGTTATTCATTATTCATCCAAAAACAAATATAATCCTTTAAATGGAGTATGATCACTATTCACCACCACTTCTCTTCCATTCAATAACATAAAAATACTACAATAACATAAATCAAGACTAAAATCTAAAACATCTAAAAGAGGAAGCTTATACCAAAATGATAATAAGATTAAACAGCAATTTGACAGCCCATGGTGCACGTTTTTGGTCACGTGTCTGTGCCACTTGACCACACGTGCAACAAGATGAGATCACTGACAAACGAGGAAACATTTGTTGTTTATGGTAGGTTCGTTCATTCGTTCTTCAGAGAATAGAATTCGTCCATTTGCATTTTGTTCTTTATTGAAAATCATTTTCAAATTGTAAAATTTAGTCGGGTCCTATCCAGTTTGATAGATAGAGGTAGAGATAGATGGTGCACCCATGCCATGATTGATTAAAGAGAAACTCTCATTATCGAAAATGACAGTAGCGAAGTCACATGGGACTAATTAATATATCCATTCATGTACCTAATATATGGATACGCGTATTTTACTTGTGGGATTTGCTTGATTTATTTTTATGTAAAAGTAAAAGAAAACAGTAGCAAAACTGTAGGTAAAACCAAAATTACCTAACTATAGGTAATCAACTGATTATTATGATTATACTTTGCTTCATGAGATATATATATATATCGTAAAACCTATCTACCATTTCTGGTGTAGGTTTGCTAGTCTTTATCTTTTTTTCCTTTTTTCTTGTTTTTCTTTCTTTCTCTAAGCTTATACGTTTTTGCTTCGCGTCACTGCGACGCAAAACTTTCTCCATTCTTTCGTGTTGTTTGCCATCCTACTAGCTTCACTCATCGTTATTCTGCTTCTTTGTAATATCTTTTCTATTATGTCATTGCAGGTAGTTTCAGGTCTTCCCCTTTTTCTTTTCTGCCCAGGTCTAGCTTCCCATATCCTTCTCACTTGTCTTTCTTGTCCCATTCTTTTCAGGTGACCCCACCATCCCAACTGCCTCTTCTCTATGTATTCGTGTATCGCCTCCATTCCTAGTTCTTTTCTTATTTCTTCATTCTTGATTCTTTCTCTCTTTGTCACTCCCTTTACTCTCCTCATGTATTTCATTTCTACCGCTTGGACTTTACTTATTTCCTTTTTATCTGTTATCCATGTTTCACATCCAAATGTCTTTATTTTTATGTAAAAGTAAAGGAAAACAGTAACAAAACTGTAGGTAAAACCTAAATTACCTAACTATAGGTAATCAACTGATTATTACGATTATACTTTGCTTCATGAGATAAAAAACGTTTAATAATGAATTAAAATTAAACTAAACATTTTAACTCCGTTAATGGTCGAGAAATGTCCATAGTGAGCTGTGCGAACATTCTCTTCTCACTGAAAGGAGAGAGAGAGACAATATGATTATATCTACTTCCTTCATATCCCTATTATACAGTTATTAGGCAACTTAAAAATCCTGAGGAATATTTCAAATTAAGTATATAAAAATAAAAAAATCATAAAAAATGATGTCATTCATTATTAATTTACTTAATCGTTAATTACGCTTTTAAATTTCTTTTAGCTCCTTATTTTTAATCTATCCATAATCTTATTTTAATTATAGGTACAATCTATTGTTTCCATGGACAACAAAAAAAGTGGCAAGTTTCCCGATTCGCGTGGATGAATATTCTTTCCTTTTTGATTTTTAGAAATACATGTTGTGTAGGATCATTTACAGAATAAATGTTCGTTTAAGTCATTTTTTTAGCACATCTGCCTTTTATGTAGTAAGTTTATATCATCATACGAGGCACATTCCACTCTATTGACGATTACAATAAAATAATTCACCAGCCACGTGGCGACGAAAATGAGCATTTGGCTGCCTATTTTTCCCCCTTTAACAAAAGCGCTCTATAATATCTATATAGTTCATTTACTTCATTAAATTGCTAGTGCATGAAGAGGAACTTTTTCACTTGCTGAAGTCAAAGTCATTTATTATACTCGGTGTAATAATTGTTTATTCATCATCAAATACGCAGTAGTTTAGTTTATTGAATACTTTAGGGTAATAATACTAGATAGAAGTTGACAGAAGCAGTTATTTAATTAGAAATCAAATAGACAGATAGTATACGAGTAGAGGCGTAAAAACTGAAAATAAGGCATAATTAAATTTATTATTTTAAATAAAGGTATTAGCATCTGTAATAAGATCGAGATCTAAGATTACCCACTAAATCTTAAATCGATCCAATGGAATGTTAGTGCGCACCAAATTAAAGACAACAATAACAAACAAACAGAGAATATCAACACACACAGCATCATATGAAAATAAGTCATATTTAAAGAAGATACAGAGAAAAGGTGAAAAATAAAATACTCCATAAAAACCGGCCTGTTGTGAACAAAACCAGTTGGGAAATGTTTCCTATACATGAAATATTCTCATGTATCCATTCAAATTTTATACATATGTATGTAAATTTGGGTATGGTATTTTTTTATATATTTTAGTCTTGTTCCAACTGAACGATATTAGTTTCTGAATAATGGATTCTGCGCAATATAAAAAATGCATTTTTGCGCAGAATCAGTACCATTCGGAAACTGTAATATTGTACTTCGAGCAAAGCTTTTTTATAAGTGAGTATATAAACATTTTTATAGTGGAAAGCTACAGTCTATGTATTATTGACTTTATAATACAAATTAACTATTTCTTTTTGGCCACCAAACACTAATTCGTTATTGAGACTTAACAAAAAAAACCAAACCAAATAAAACACCACCATTATTTTATTAACATAAATTCAAAAATACATAATGAAAGAAGGATTTTTTTATTGATTGATTCTTTCAAAACAAAACGATTTAATGGAAATTTAAAATTGAAAAAAGATGATTTTACTTTATCATATTATATTAAACTGCTTGACAAAAGAATCAAACAATCATCAAATTCTAAAAGATAAAAGTTGATATATCATTTCTACTTAATTTGAGAACCTATAGTAATAATTGTAATTAACATTATGACTAAACAGAAACCATTGCAAAATAATACTTCAAAAAAAAAACGGGTGTGGTGCGATATTTCGGGTGCTAAAAAATTAACTGTTTTTGGTACTTTTATGGCTATAAGAAAGTGTTTTCTTCAAAAAAAAAATGTGTAATTCCGATAATTAATATATATGTAAAAATATAATTTTAATTGCAGATGAACAAAATGTAAATGCATAGTTGCCAGAATAGCAGCATTAACGCTAAATTCGGTAATTGGTAATGAGAGCTGTTACCATAGAATACTTAGAACTGATTTGGCAATCGTACACAAAATTCAGCAGCATGGCGAAGCTAATAATAATAAAGCTATATTTTTACATATTTATTAATTACTGGAATCACACATTTAAAAAAAAAAACACCTTCCTATAGCAAAACATAAAATTATGTTTAAAAAAAATTAACTTTTTAGCATCCAAAATATCATACCAGATCCAAAAAAAACAAATAATTTATAACTTGGTGCCTATAGAACAATAATTTATATCAAAATAAAATTAAAAACAAAAAAAAACAGAGTATTAATCCAAAAAATACATGTTTTACGGATACGTTTAAATAGCTGTTTCATTTATTGATTGATTCAGATCGAATTTTGAACTCTTCAGCTAATTGCTTGGTTTGGCAGCTGATACAAACGTATCATATACAACAAGACGATAGTACTAATTAAAATCGTTACAATTGATTACTTGTTTGAATTGAAATGAAATTAAATATAGCATAGCTAAAGATTATATAAAGTAAATACAATAATATGAAATGTTATTTATGTCACACGAAGTAAAAAATGGCAAAAAGTATTAAATTAATTGAAGAATTAATAATGGGAGTATATAAATAAGTTATCTAAAAAGTACTTAATTATTATACGCTATAATGTAATAGCGCCATATAAGTTAATTTTATATGGGAGAATTACATCTACAATTAAGTTTTGTAACCTGAATATCTACTTCATTCTCGTCTATCAATTTTTTGCTATTAAGTTAACAACCCAAAAAAAGCTGTTAGGGCTTCTTTATTATTACTATTAGTGTTAATTACTACTGCCCAATTGAAATGTTCGAATAAACCTTAAGATATCAGAGCACAAAATTGCACACGCTTATTATTACTCAAGTACTAAAAATGGAACAATACATCTTTTTGCAAAAAAAAAAAAACACGGGACAAAATACAACAGCCTAAACTTTTTAATTAAAAGCAACATAGAGACTAATAATTCCGGTGAATTTTTAGCATGCAATTATTTTTAACAAATGGATGTAAATTATGTGCTAACAATGGCTTATAATCAGTTCAACCTCAATGTATAGCTAAACAAAGCAAGTTTCGTTAAGTTTATATTATATAAAATTAAGTATAAAAATAGAAATTTGAGTCCAAAGCTCACAGTTATTACTGAATTTTTTATTAACCATGTATATTCAACCACAGTGTATTGAGCTTGTAAATGTCTCTAAATTAAATTAAGAATTGCGAGCAAACTGAAAAACAATATAATCACCTACTACAACTTTTAAAAAAAAAAAAAAATTCATATAAAGCTAATAAGAAAATCTTAGAACTTAACTGTAAATATAAATTAGAAGCATTTAAATATAAAAAAAATATTCCTCAATTTGATAATATTTGACGCGTCAACAATACCCCACAATAGTTTTCTTATTATCATTGGCGTATCGAAATTGAAGCAAATATTGACTATAATGTTGACCATATTAACTATACCTGTCTAATTTTAATCATTGCTATTTAATTATGTTAAATACATATACACTTATATTCATAAGTGTATTCACTTACGTCTCCAGACAATCCGATTATTTGAATAGGAGCATTCCAAAAATTGATCGTTGTAAACAAAGTATGTCTTGATATCAATTAATATGAAACACTACCTTAAACGGGATTCGTTATGGACGACAATCAGCAAAGAAAATCAAATAAACTAATTTTTATTATTGAATTGTGTCAGCAATAACCGTTCTTTTGAAAATGCCTGAAAAGTTTAATTCTCAATGAGGAAAATAGAATTCGTATTTTCACTACAACACTTTTCACCATATAAAGTATAACAAAATCGTGACAAAAATAAACTGAATGTATATGGAATAATATACTGTAAATAATTGAATTTATTACCTATAAAAAATTTCTATTAGTTTTAGTCTTAATATTAAGCCAATGCAAACTAATAAAAATTACTTTTTTAATGACTACAATCGTTTCAGTTAAATTAAGTTATTGATCGTACTGCTCTAGAGGAGTACGCTGTTTTTATTTATTTTTTATATTTTTTTTTTCTAAATTAATAATAAATAGTTCATTAGGACATATATTTGATAGGTTTTTATTTTAACACACTGATTGTGTGGAATTATCATCACTTAATCTTCTTCCTCCTCTTCTTCTTCCGATTCGGCATTTTTAAGCCAAGTCAGCCAACCATTAACCTAGCAAGGAACTTTGATCAAAATTTGGGTCACTACGAAAATCAAAATCAGATACCTGGAATAATGCTAGCCTTTTTCCTGGATATGCATCTGATAAATCTTCTTTCCAATTGAAGAAAGCTTCCTCTGTTATTATATCTTTTCTATAGAAAAATACAAACCATCTTAGCAGATAACCTCGAGGGAATCCCAACGCAAAATAATGCATTTGCAAAGAATAAAGTGCTACTAATTGCAAATTTAATTTGTCCTGCAAGAATGCTTGCAATATTGGGCGATACCTGTTCAATAACATTCCTTCTTTTTCAACCTAAAAATACTCTGTTTAGTCATCTGTATATTTTAAAAGTAGGTATTTAGTTTTTTAATTTACAATGAATTTTTCTTCGCCTGCTGATTCGGCTTCTTGAGTGATGTATTTCACTATCACTGTAACGAGAGCATTGATAAATGCATGATCGTTAAGCGTAGAAGAATCTAAATTCCCCTAAAATTAAAAAAATTATATATGTAAAGCCTTAATCTATGTATAACAATGCAAGCAAAAATGTTCAGATCAATGTATGCAAAAGACTTGACGAGAAATTCATAAGTACTTTATTATTGAAAATATAATTCTTTCTTTTTTTTTTTTTAATTTTTGTGTCTAGAACTATCGAGATAAAAAACTAACCAAATATATTTGCGACTTCACCAAAATATTAATAAAACGTTTTGTTACTTCTCCATCTTATTTATCTTACCTTTATCCATTTATAAAATACTTGTGGATTGGGATCAGCTTTCAATTGTCTAGTTAAATCAGCTTCTATACGTAGAAGTGGATATAAGAATACGAGTTCACGTTCCTCCAAAATTTCGGAAAGTCTCTCTTTTGTACGGTCTGTTTCAGGCAATTGTGCCATTAGATTAACCTATGTAACAATATATTAAATTAACGATATCTGTTGATAAAGATTTACAATGTCTCATTCTACTACCTTGCTTTTACTGAACATTTCACCTAATTCCGATTTTCCTTTCTTTATTTTTATTCTTTGTAAAATCAATAAAAATAAAGGATGATGTGCACCATTATCTGTCAACGTGGCAACATCCGATAAAGGAATTAAATGTTCGCAGACAGCGGCAGCCAATAAAATGGATGCCGCAGAAATTATAGTATTTTTCTCTTCTTCATCATTATCATGATCCTCTAATACATGACATAATGATTTAAATCCGTCTTGAACAGCAGTTTTCGATACAATACACTCTTCCTTTAAATGACCTAATAATTTAATAAGCTTTTCCTGTTCTACATCTACAAAAAATTAATATATAATTAACATAAAAAACAAAGCAACATTCAAATTATTTAACCTGATTTTTCCAATGTTAAAGACAAACCGGATAAAATAACATCTTTTACAAATTTCTCCGGAACTTTTTGTTCTTTATAGGAGTTAGTCGCTTGTTTCAAGTCAATTTCTCCTTTAAAATATTCATCCAATAGGATATTAAATTTCTTTAGTACTTCCTCTTTACTTGAACCCTAATAAATAATATCCTTGTAAATATTTAAAAAAAAAAAAAACTACCACTATACCTTATCTTTCTTAGATTTAGGTTTCTCTTGAGCAAGTGGTTTCATAGGCAGTGGATCTTTAACTACGGCGGGAGGTTGTTTAGTACCTCCAAATATAGGTAAATCTGGATGTGAATTACGTGATAGCGGTGCTGAATTCGCTGCATTATGATTACGAACAGAATAAACGGAACTAAATAACATTGAATTTGGACGTAACTCTACTTCTTGGAGCTCTTCTTTGGCCACTATTAAATTGTTACGTTTAAAGCGAGGTGCTAAATCTTTATTGGACTCTGCGAAAAAGTTGCTTTCTTAATTGATAAAGGCAATATAATTAAAGACAGAATACTAACGATTATTGAAATTGGACCCTGAATTATTCTGGTTGTGTTTGTAGTGGCCTCTTCTACTGCCCTCATAATTTCCAGTAGTAAAAGTTTGATTTCTTCTATTATCACCTCTAAATGGAACATCTCGGTTATCTCTACTTCCAAAACCATTTGAACCAGCAAATGGAGGTCCGACAGGCATTAGTGGAGCAGGAGAAGACGGAAGCGTCAATCCGGCTAGCATGTCGTCAATTCCACCTCGTGTTTTCAAAGGATGTCGAAACAGAGAATCAGACTGATTCCGTTCTAATTCTCGTTCATGCTGGTTACGTTCTCTATAAAGATGATTTGCATAATTTAATTGAAGGTAAATTTATGTTACAGGAAATTATACCTTCGAAAACCTGGTCTATCATCATCTGCAGGTCTTATCTGGGCAATGGGAACGGGCCCTTCAATTAACGCTGCTTTTCTGGGCATCCAATTCTCAGACCTCAAGTCTATTACATCTTTCACCATGAATCTATTAAATGAAAAATTAACAATTTTTGTGGTAAGGATTTATAGTCATTTTAACAAAATACTTACTTTATCCTGGGTTGCAGGTCCATATTTTGGGCCAATTTCTGCATTCGGTGAAAATATTGATCCATAAGATATCTACCTTGTTCCGTATCCAAAATTCTACCACAAGTACGCATAATTTGGCATAAGCATTCAAAATCCTCAGAAGAATCTTCATTTCTACGCACCAACAATTCCTATAAAACAAAATAATTATAATATCCTTGAGATTCAGTATTGCGAACAAGGTCGGCTCGTCACCAACACTAACCCTAATGCATTGATGTAATATGTATTCAGAGAGTATTTCGAGTTTTCCCAACTCTCCGATAAATCGAATATTACCGAGCATTTTACGTTTTGCATTTTGACGCCGTTCTTCCAATTCTTCTTCGTCGAGAAGAGTGCCATCTTCATTATAAATATTTACGTTTTCTAACGCAACTGATCTGCTCTCAAATTCTAACTGTAAGTAAATTCCAAATAAAAAAGTAATGAGTCACAGGAAAATAAAAAATGAAAACGTGTTTCACTTACTCTGCACCTATGAAGAAGTAGCTTTCTAAAAGTAGTAATGGTCACGTTATCTGGTTCGAAATTGGGGGCCTCTTCGCTCAGCCGTTTGCACAGCTGAGCGTACATTGACGAGTATTTAGGTTCATCGAGAGCCTTTAAAATCAAAAAAAATTGAAACAATATTGCGATTATTAATATATTGAAATATAATATACTTAATCCCTTTTTCTCACCTTATCAAATATAAGAACAATAACCCCTTTCAAAGTATCTTCTGATTGTAAATCAAAACTAAGCAAATCGTCGCTTAACTTCTGGAACTTTTCAGGTGTGAGTTTATTAAGAATGCCCCGAACCTATTATGAATAGTACAAATATATTAATATACGCCACATCTCAATAAAATTCGGTAATATACATACATACATACATATATAAACAAACAAAAATGTGTACCTTTCTAAAAGTTTCTTGTTGGCTAGATGTGACGGCGGCATCTCGGTGCCGGAGCGTCGAAGGTGGGACCCAGCGTCGTAAATTGGCAGAAGGGGCCGTTACGCCCTCCTAGTGTAAATACATATTCATTAGGCCAGATAATAAAAAAGTTTAAATAAAACAATATTTTGGAAAACAATTAATATTAATGTCTAGATCAATAAAAAGGAACAATAAAATTACAATTTTATGTGCATTGATATTAGCTGAGTTTCATAAGCCGCCAAAAGTGATATTAATTATGAATAATTATTTCAATAAAGTTAATTGCAGCTAGTTGAACATATTATTTACCTTCCCCGATGCACGAGCTGCTTGTGGCCCCGACTGCCTGGGGCTCTCCGTGGTTGGAGTGGAAATCTTCAGAATACGAATTGCTCGCGGTTTATTGCAGTTTTAAAAGAAACAATTATAGTTTATCACTGAGTGGTCCTGATGTACCTATTATTTAAGATGTCATTAGAATGAAAATCTTAACTGCGATGTCATTATTATTTTACGATTACTATCGGTTTATACATATATTTAACTAACATTCAATTAAGTTTAAAGTATCCAATTTGCATCTATTGAATAAATTAATTAACTCAGTCACAGAAAAACCTTCTAGTAATTTAAATTAATAGAATAATAAAAATGTAAGGTAGCATCCGAATTACTTTGATATCTATTAGTCCAATTAGATTATGTTCATTAAAACATTATCAAACGTGAATGAATTGATTTAATTTACATACAAGAGGAAGTCTGTCTATACAGAAGTAAACCAAATCGGCGATATTAAAAGCATTAATAAACAATTGACAGAAAATTATGAATCGTTAAAAAATAGTAAAAAACATATGTAATAAATTGGTATTGGAAAAAATTTAGATGAAGACCAACAAAGAGGAGTGAGGTCAGCGACCTAATGTTACTGGTATTCAAGATTCAAGGTCCGTGGTACACGATATAATCCACGAATCAAATCGTTTTTAACAGATTTTAAGGTATGCAATTTTTTGCATAGCTGTAAAATCTGAAATAGGTGGCTATAATTCGATTTTATGAAAGAAAATATTTCCACAAATCACCATGAAAAGATTAATAATTTAATTTAAATTCC
Source organism: Platypus cylindrus (assembly GCA_949748235.1). Classification (NCBI taxonomy): domain Eukaryota; kingdom Metazoa; phylum Arthropoda; class Insecta; order Coleoptera; family Curculionidae; genus Platypus; species Platypus cylindrus. Next base: position 1,116,859 of record OX456491.1, on the reverse strand, counting down.
AAGAAATCTGAATTAAAAGACACTATTTGATAACAAGGACTAATACTAAAGTACTATCTGAAAAATTTGCACTAAACAAAACGTAAGAAAATTATTCCGATTTCTGATTAATTAAAACAGAATAAGTTTAACTTTTTTTTTAAATTACAACCTTCAAGAACAAAGGAAACATAATTTCAAGGTTATCGCATAAAGAACGACAATCGAATAATAGAAAAATAAGCAATAAAATAATCGCAAAAGCTTTATTCGATTTAACATTTCCTTACAAATATTCTGCCATGAATTTTAGGGCAAACAACGATTTTGAGTTGACGCAGCCCATTCACACAAACATTGACTCAAAGGCACAATTTTCCATCTCGCTAATATTGTAGTAATGTAGTAAAATGAATCATTAACTTACCACTATAATTTCTTTCACGACGAAAAACAAAAATATAAAAAAGTTATAAATTTATCGGTCCTTTTTAAATATTTAAAAAATAAAAAATAATAAAGAAATCAAATTTAATGCAAAGTTGTATTTGCCAAAATGACAGAAAGACAACTTCGAATAAAATGCCAGACATCCAAGGAGGGACTCGAGTGTTGCCGACAAGGACCGAAGACAATTTTAGAGTTATTAGAAATTAAAATTTAACTAAATTTTAATTTAAAATATGTTAATTTGCTTTTACTAGTTTATTATTTTACTGGATAATTGATAATTTATCAAATTTAAAAAAAAATTATTAACAAATTATTTTAATTTAAGTAACAGTGTTTTGTGAGGAAATTAAGATATATTATCGATAGTGTATTCACAGTTGCCTACGCTTTTAGAACACAGACTATTTTAGAATTTTTATTATTAATATTATTCATAAATTCTAAATTTAGCAATTTACACTACTAGTAGTTTTCACTAATTGATTTACATCATAGAGAAACTAAAGCAATAATGTCTCTATGATGTAAATTTAAGTTAATTCATAGGTAGACAGACAACTTTGTCTATGTTGGATTGGATGCTAATTTGGAATATCTTTTCTATAACACTACTATGGAATATATCCATTCCAAACTTGAAAATTGATATAGAATCAGCAGATTCTTTGATACTGTAACAGAATATTTCATTCCATTACAGTAGCCAAAAAGGAGTACGAGAATATTTTTACTGCAAAAATTTAAATTAAAGTACATGTAAAAATTTTACATGTATTTTAATTTAAATGGGACACTGTCAAATCAAATAATAATACCTACCTTACCGACCGAGTTCTGTGCCTACTATAGTATGAAATGAAATGCTGCGTAGTACTAAAAATTATTTTTTTTTAATATTTTGAGTTAAAGTCGGTATTAATCATATGCATTATTATTAGACTTGTTTTATAATTCGATTAATACTAATCTATAAATTTCTCTTATAAAAAATTTTAATTTTAATTTAAATTAAAATTTATTTTATTTAAAAACTTTTTATTCAAAACACAACAAAACTTTACCTATTTTGAAGAAGGATCCAAAATGGAAGAATTATTTTGTGGACATGCAGCTAATTCGTTGGAATGTCCGGTATATCGAAAAAAGTTGGCCATGGAGCGAGGTAAGATTAATTACTAAATAAATAAACTAAATTAAAAATGGATAAACTAAAATTACTGCAAATTAATTTAGGAAAGGGAAAAGAGGCAACAACTTTGATGAGGGAAATAGTGGAAAAGATGAAAGTAAGTATTGTAATGGTACAAGAGAGGTATATGTATGAGAATGAGTGGAAAGACTGGAATTATTTTGGTGATGGAAAAGTGAGAGTGTGGGTGAAAAAGATATTAAAGCCAAAGTTGGTGGATATTGAATGTAATGGTAATGTAGTGAGTGTAATGTGTAAATGTAAAAATAAGAAATTAATATTGGTAAATGGATACCAGGAGCCAGGAAAAAATAATAAAATATGGTCTATGGTAGAGAAGAAAGTAAAAAAGTATAAAATGGATGTGATAATAGCAGGAGATTTTAATGCTAAAAATGAAGTATGGGGAGGAAAAGAAACGGATAAAAGAGAAGAAATAATCATGGAATCGGTAATGAGTAATGGATGGAACTTGGAAAATGATGGACTATCTGAGCCCACATTTACAAATACCAGAGGTTTTGTAAGTTGGGTAGACATTACTATCAGTAAAAATATAGTAATAGAAAATTGGTCAGTTAGTGATGAAGAAACCCTAAGTGATCACAAGTATATTACTTATGAAATAAAAGGAAAAATGAACAAGATAAAAAAGAAAAGAATATGGGATTTTGAAAATAAAGATTGGATGAAATTTCAAGAAGTATTGAAAAATTCCATAGAAAAACAAGATGGTAGTATTGAAAAAGAAGCAGAGATAATTCAGAAATGTTGTCAAGAAGCTACGAAAAAACATGCAAAACGGAGAGAAATTAATGATAAAGAAAAAATTAGCTGGTGGAATAAAAATCTAAAGAAATTGAGAAGTTTAGTAAGAAAGAAAAGAAGAAAATATCAAAATGAAACTGATGTTGATACCAGAGAAAAATATAAAAAAGAATACTTAAAATCACGAATAGAATATAAAGTAATGATAAGAGATGCAAAAGAGGAAAGTATTAGAAAAGAAATACAAGAGTTGCAAGAAGAACAACCTTGGAACAGGTTATGGAAAATAATGAAAGTTGGAAAAAAATGGGAGAATAGAAAAATTAAGAAAAGAAGTGATGGAAGTATGATAATAGATGAAGAAGGAGAAGAAAAAGAATTGATTAAAGAATGTTTTGTTATCAATACTAAGAAAGCGAATGAAGATGAAGTTAGATTAAATAATAGAAATAGAAGATGGTATAATAACAACGATGAATTGTTTAGTAGAAAAGAAATAGAAGAAAGAGTTGGAAAAGTGCCAAAAAAGAAAGCCATTGGAAAAGATGGAATACCTAATGAAGTATTAGTATATATATTTGATTCTATAGGTAATAGAATCATTGATTTATATAATAAATGTTTCAGGGAAGGTGTATTTCCTAAGATATGGAAATATGCTACGGTAGTATGGATTCCAAAGAAGGATAACCGATATAGACCGATAAGTTTACAACCAGCATTGGGAAGAGTATTGGATGCATTACTTACTGTAAGAATGCAGAATGTAATGGAAAAACGAAGCTTATATAATGAAAGGCAATATGGTTTTAGAATTGGAAGAGGAACAATTTATGGATTGGCGACATGAGAGAAGAATTTCGTCATTTTCGGAAAATGTATTGGCATACTTTTCATATTTAGCAGAAGCGTTAAAGTCTTCAATTTTATGGAAGATTTACTCAATGTTGAGAACGACTATCAATATTAAATATAATATAGACTTATCGTCTTATCGAAAATTAAAATCATTTTTAGAAAGAAAATCTGAAGGATTTACTTCAAAAAAATCGAAAGCGTTCACTGCGGAAGTAATTAGAAGATTTATAAGGGAAGCTCCTGATAATGTATACCTTAGTACAAAGGTATATAATTTGTAAACTTCATTTAATTTATCACACATTATGTGTGTGCTTACTCAAACGATTAATAACTTTTTAGGCTGTTATGATAGTCGGGTTTATGGGAGCCTGTAGAAAAATCGGACTCTATAAGATGTAATTAAATCATATAACAGAAATATGACAGACATTTCTAATCACAACTCCAGATTCAAAAACTAAAACCACAAGAAAATTTTCCATTACTGGAAATTATTCGATTTTTCAGATATCAAAAGAAATAATTTATTTATTAATTACCAAAAAGGATTGTGTACGAAACAAGTAATGGGCATTCATAAATTAGGTGGTATAGCAAAACAAGTAGCGTTCTATTTAAAATTGGAAAATCCAGCAAATTATACAGGCCACTGTTTCCGACGCACATCAGATACAATGTTAGTTGATGGAGGTGGTTACATAACAGATTTAAAGACATGGAGGCTGGAAGTCTTCTCAAGTAACAGAACGTTATATAGATAATTTCGTTGAAAACAGAGTTAACGTAGCGGACAAAACAAGGAATCTTGTAGAGAATTTCGATGTTCAACCCTCTTCATCCCAGCATTTTGCAAAATCCAGTGGTCGTACGATACACACTACAACTACCAGTACTACTATAGTTGATAATGATAAAATTCCTAAAATATACTTTCAAAATTTTTCTAATATTGGCTCAATTTCGGTTATCATTGTGATCAGCAATGCAGATACTGAACACTAGTAAAATTGTTATATTATTATTTTGGAATTATTTTGATTCATTTTATTTTCTTATCATTGGTATTTTTATAATTAAATGTTCTCTGGTATTAGTTTATTACTATGTATTTATTTGTTTGTTTGTTACTTTACTAGCATTAAATAAAGTTTAATTAATTCGTTTAAATAATTAATTGTTTACTTATAAATAATCAATATATTCTTCTTATTTAACAACATCGTACAATATATGTCACTCGTTTTGAAGACAAAATATTAAAATAATTACTTTCTAATTTAATTTTGTGCTAAACAAACCAAAATATATATACTTTGTGAACCATAAATTTGTCTCATACTTATGTAGGCATTAAACTAGATATGCCATATCTGATATATACCTAGGCAAATATTTCCAAAACTCAACATTTGTTGAGCTTTTCCAAATATAAGAAGTTCCCAAGTACAGTCTAAGAAGCATATTGTTTTAGAATCACTTTGCGTATTCCATAGTAGGATTATAGAAAGCATAGTCTATTACTGGTATGAAATACAAATTTTCACTCGCCCGGAATTTGTTGATTCCATACCAGTAATAGAATATACTATTTAGGCTTTCCACAGAAGTATTCTGTCATATAAATATTTCATGTTTACAATATTACAACAAATATCAAATTTCTAATTTATAAATATATTTTTTAATTTATTGAAATTATTTTTAAATAATATTTTTAATATATTTAATATAATTTTTAATTCGATAAAATTTAACGCTTACTTCGCGGAAATTTAATCATTTCCGTGTATACATAAATATTAATAGATAATCAAAACTACATATTATACAAAACGTATTTATTAATAGAAATGTATGTTTTCATTATAAATTATTTAATTGGTCTCATTTGCCACAATCCATCATTCAGATAATGGCAATTTTCTATACCGATTCCTTTATTGATTTTAGCTCTGCAAAATACGAAACATAACATTTTAGTAAAAACTGTGTTTTTCTTAAACATTTACTTACATTTCTTCCGTGGACAAAGTGGTTTTGCCGATAGCCAAAGCATGTTCTTTGCCTTCAGCCATAATAGCCTAAAATGTGGATTAAACATTATAGTATACTATTAGACAGGTTTCCGAATTGTTTTTTTTTTTATTTTACCACAATAGTATCTTTTGGAACATCAGTCATTTGTGCACCTGGAGAAGTAAGACCTGGACACATTATATTTGCTCCACTTAAAACAAATCTAATGGCACCTTTATCCACTTGTTGCATTGGTAAAAAAAAGGGAACTGAAATTTATATATGTTTCTTATAATTAAGACTATGGTCAATTGATAATTAAAATTAAATTACTGAATAATCTTCATAAAATGATATTACATAATTAATAATTAATAGAAATAAAAATAACTTATTATTAAATCTTATTGGGGGCATGTATTTACATTTATGAAGCAGTTTCAATGTTGGCATCCATTGTCCTTCTCTTTGTCTAAAAAACTGTTGTTCTCCAGCAGAATTTATTAGGATTTCTAAATGTTCATGACTAAAAGTGAAAAAGTACTCTAAAATTTAGCAGTAATTTACCTAACGTTTTCTTAAACATTTTAAATTAAAATTCATCATCGAAAATCAATTAAGAATAAGACCTACCATTTAACTATCTTAAATGCATCTTTCTTTGGCAAAATGCTATCTAAATAATTTTCTAACGTAGGGTAAGCTTCCAAAATTTTGCTGCGAATGGATTTTTGAACTGATGATTTTAGTTGTAACACCCCAGATACATTTTCTTTTTCATCAAACCTTGAATGTATATAAATAATAGAAAAAAGATAGGAGCTTTTCCAAAACTTTTACTCACTTTTTGAACATTTTAATTTACTTCAAATATTTTAATATAACAGGGCTCATAAATCTGTGGTTAGAATGACATTTGGAATTCATATCGTCTTTCGACATTTATTTTCTCGTGGATGTTTAACTTCTTGGCCCTTGACTTGAGTCAAGACTCAAGGCATTCAATATCTCAATAATCAAATACTATAGTCTACAGTATATCTATAGTATTTTCGCAGTTCAATAGACCTATTTCCTATTCGCAAGAGAGACCGTCAGATATCGTCTATGGAAATTGGAATTGGAAATTCTACAAAAGAAACGGTCGAAATGGATGTTTTAAGCGCAAATTTTTTAATAGAAGTGAAGTTAGTCCCAATTCTTTTAGTAATTTTTTTACCAAGATTCTGGTATTAATCAAATACTATAGAAGCATTAAAATATAAATAATATTCACACTAATATTAATAAAATACCTGCTATTGATTTATTATATATAGTAAACATAAAGTATCTGTTTATTGATTACTATTCTCAGGACAATACTTAATTTCACTTATTTAATTTTTCATCTGCCCGTTACATGAGTACGCGCGTGCAATAGACCTCTCCTATTACCTAAGCAAACCGCGCACAGTATGGCGTGCGCAGTACCATAAAGTTTCGGCAGGTGTAATTTTCGCGTATGCTTTTTGGAAATTCGCTTCGTTTCTTTTTACAACGCAAAATTAAAAAGCAATAAAACAGCTAATCTGTAAACATGTTGATTTTTTAAATGTAACATTACCTCTTTGTACTGTGTTTGCTTTTAATTTGTTTATATAAAATCTGAAAGATTGTTTTATTTAATTTTTTCCTTTGGTTAAATGTTTTTCGTTTCTTCCCGATTCTCTTTATAGCAACATTTTAATTTAAAATTAAGACATCCATTTTACTTTACTTTTCTTATAAGTTTAAATACATTAAAAATATTAAAATACCTCGAAACTCTTACATTCACGAATGTAAAAGTGTTGCCAAACTGGCAAGTGTTACTACTAACTTTCTTTCGATTTCCTAAAAATGAAGAAAATCGGACATAGTGGTTGGAAGCCGCAAAATTTAAATATCCAGATATTAAGACAATCAATAAACCCTAATCAACCTGATAAAATTAATGATATAATTTTTGTGTTTCTACCGCCTCTGTTAACATTTCCCAGAATTTCTCTTTGTTCTCCTTTTTGTCGTCTTCATTTGGTCCATACACACTTATTATTGTTATAATGCTCTCGTTATCGTCCTTCATATTTATTGTCAATATCCTCTCTGAACATGCCTCCCATTTTTCTATATTGTGTGCCCATTCTTTTTTTATCATACATGCGACTCCTTCAGCTGCTCTTTTCTCTGTTTCAACTCCGCTGTATATAAATACACTTCCTTTCATCATTTTTTGCAGTCCTCTTCCTTTTTTTTTCGTTTCCGTTATTGTAAGTATGTCTATCTTATTTTCCAGGAACTCATCTTCTAGTTCTATTTCTTTTCCCTTTATGCTTCGTATATTCCATGTTGCCAATCTCCATATTTCTACCTCTTTCCTTCTCATTGTTTTCTGCTCCTTTCCCCACTTCTTCTTCAGTTTTTTGTTTGTTTCTGCTTTTCTTCCCAGCTTCCATAATCTATCCTATTTCTATATTGTTCCTCCTTTCTTTTGTATATTTGGCACTTTTTGCTAGTTGCCATGTGCTCTAGATCTTTATCTTTAATTCTTGTACAGTTGGCGCATTTTATCTCATTTTTTCCACAATCTTTCCCTTCATGTCCTTCTTGTCCACATCTGTAGCATACCTCCGTTCTTGCACAGTACTTAGCTACATGCCCATAGTAGCAGCATTTGTAGCAGATCGCGATCCTTATATATTCCTCTACTTGTTTTACAGTAAAATCTATCAGTAATTTTCCTTTTTTTACCACGTACTTGAATATCTCATATATACTATATAATAAAATTGAAAAAATGACGTAAGCTATGTATGTTGTTTGCATTCAAACTTCACTTCGGCGATCACGTGTTGTTTAGTTAAAACAAATAAATTTTAATAAATAATTTAGACTTACATTTTTTTTAAATAATCTATAATTTAAAGATAAGATAAGATAGATAAAAAATAATGAATTTAAAGAATAAAAATTTTGCGACATTGCCAATTTTCTATTTTTTGGTATTTTACGCTAAAATTTTAAAATTCATTTATGATCAGTGGCAATTAGATAAGACATAATGAATATAAGGACTAGAAAGTTTGCGACTTTGCCAATTTTTAATTTTTTTATTTTCCGCTAAAATTGTAAAATTTACTTATGATTGGTGGCAATTAGATAAAAAGTTATGAATTTAAAGGGAAATTTTGCGACTTTTCCCATTTTACATTTTTCTAACTTTACGCAAAAAATGTAAAAGTAACTTATGATCAGTGGTAATCAGATGAGAAATTATGCTCAGTAACAATTAATATGTTTGTAGTTGTAACTTGTAACTTTGTAATGTATACTTTTGTCAGTTTTGTCGAAAATTCTATATGTTATTTGATTTTAATTATTTCAAGTAGTCAAGTAACAAAGTTCATATTAATATCCAAAATCTGAAGTAACATCGATTATCAAAGTTCGATGATAATGGGTCTTCGGTAGTTCGGTGTCCCACAACCGATGATCTAAGTGATAAAATCCTGTAACATCGATGTTTCTTCAATATCGATCGTTCCTAATCCGACGTTGTACCAGTGTTTGCTTTTTTTTGTTTATTAAACTAATTGATTTTATTAAACAAAATCATCTTGGAAAATTTAATAATTATTCAAATCCAATCTAATTATATAATAAATTCACAACAACAAAAAAAGCAATCACATTGAAAGCTTTAAAAAAAATCCTTTGAAATTGATTTAACCTAGAGTAGAGAGTAAAATAAAAATTAAATTCTGTTCTAATTGAGAATTTCAATAACTTCTTTAATGAAAAATGAAACGTATAATTATATAATCACTATTCACCTACGAATCAAGCACTGCAATACGTTATATGTATGTAAATGTATATGTAATTATGTATTATATTACATACATGGTGCATAGAGGGCCTGATGCGATCATGCCGCATCTGTTGGCAAAGTGTCCAAGCTGATTTAGCTTTAAAAAATCAGACTATGTTTAATTAGTCGTTCATTGCCCTTGTCCTTATCATGGGTCTCCGTAAATGAAAGTTTCATCATGAAACTATGGAGGACTGTAACAGATTGTAACAAGGAAACCGAACGAGATAAGAAATTTCAAAAATTTGTTTTTGGAATTTGTTATTTAATTATTTATTAGTTAAAAAATATTACATTTTAAATAAAATTCTAATTTATGACGCGTTTTTTGGTAAAGTCGGTAATTTAATTTACAGCTTTATTAAAGAATATTTGGAAATGATCTTTGCAAATGTTATAATATAATATAATTCACTGATCTCAAGAAAGTCGAAATAGGGTATTTCAGCTAGTTAATTATATAAAAGAATAGATCTAATAACATAATATCTATGGGTAATATAACATAGGTAAAGATTAATATTAAAACAATCAGAATCCCCAAATAATAAACAAGTAAGCCTTTCTGCTTTACCGCCTTGTCTTACAAAAGAATACAAAGATTTAGAGTACATTAGATTTTGCCTAGAGGGAGTAGAGAGTTTAATTTAAGCAGTTTAAACTTTAATGCATGAAGGATTAGAGAAAATGTGGCTTAATATTCACATTTATATTTTATTTATATGCTATAGTTAGCTTAGTAAATTAGATTAGTAAGTAAAAAAAAAAAGTTAGACGTGTTTTTTAAGTAAGTAACAATAGTAACGAAACGATACAGTTTAGGCCGGCGTCTCATGCATCCGACATCCGACAATACGACAGTGCTGTTATCGGTTGACCTTTGATAGTTTTGATTGGCCAACATATTAAAATATATAAATATGTAACTCATAGAGAAAACAAACTGATCTTCAAAAATGGGGTTAAGGAATATCCGACGTCGCTACAAAGTTAAAATAAATTTAATTCATCCGACTGTCGCAGGAAATAGTCGAACAGAAATTCGCGCCAAAAAATGTCAACCAATCAGAGCACTGTCGTATTGTCGGATGTCGGATGTCGGATGCATGAGACGCCGACCTTATACGTTTGACAACAAACCAATATTTGCAACAACTTTTTGTGTGAAGCCCAAAAGTTGTCAATTGTCATATGATCGTCATTTTGAAAATAGCGTACAATGAATTGTTGTGGACGTTGTGGTCTTCTCAAATTTCTTTTTTTATGCATGAAATAATTCATAGCTGCTCCAACTTATGATTATTATCTATTAAGTACTTTTAGCGTGTTTTTAGTGTTGTCTTTAAAGTGTTTTAATACAATTTACATATAAATATTTCCATATCAACTATTATTTTAGTAAACTATTTTGTAAGCATTGTAAGTACTCAAAACTCAAAAGAAAAAATGTGTTGGTTAAATAAAAAAAAAATAAATTAAATTCCACTGGTTCAATGTTTTTTAGATTGTAATCTTAAGAAATGGAGACTTCAGGAGACCGTTATAATTTAAAGTGGAATAATCATAGCAGTAATTTTATCCAAACTTTTGTTGAGCGCTTAAATTCCGAAGCGCTAGTTGATGTTACTTTATCTTGCGAAGGGCATTTTATTAAAGCACATAAATTGGTTTTGTCTGCGTGCAGTGATTATTTTCATAATATGTTTAAAGTAGGTAACTCTGATATTCTGATTAATATACTAAATTTAACTCTTATTTTTTATTGTGTTGCAGATTCAGGAAGTTAAACATCCTTTCATATTTTTAAATGGAGTGAAATTTAGAGATCTCTCAGATATTATACATTTCATATATTATGGACAAGTTCGAGTGCTTGATAAAGATTTACCAAATATACTTGCGCTAGGCCAATCATTACAAATTAAAGGTATAGGAGCAGTAGATGCAGTTATTTTTTTTCTTTGTGTTTCATTAAGTACTTATCTATTTTTTTTTAGGACTGTCCTCAATCAAAATACGTGATTTCCCTTCAGAGACTCCTCTACAAGCAACTGTAGAAGACCAAAAACATTCTCTCAGAAAATCACCAAATAGCACATCCAATAATGCTGAATCTGACAAATCAGTTTCTTTGAGGCTTCCAATCCAAAAAACTGGCCAGTTGCCTATAAAAGTATATACACGAAATAATAAACACAAATTGAAAAATTTACCCAGCAATTCAAGAACAAAAATTGCTAGATTAACATTCAATAAAAAAGCTACAAATGATATGAATTCAGATGCAAATGAACTAAATAATTCAAAGAAAACGTTGACTGTTAAAGTATCCGAAGTACATCCTTTATTTAGCGATTTTATTTGTAGCTATAACTAACCAAGTATGTTGTTATTAGGTTTCAACTACGACATCATCCAAGACGCCAATTACTTCACCTGCTTCAACTGAAGCAGACACGCCAATTACAATACCAAAACCACCACAAGCTTTTATGATTTTCGCTAATGAATGGAGAAAGAAATTAACCATTGAACATCCAGGTAGAAATTAAAATGTATATGTATTAAAAAATTCTATTTGTAATTATTTGCTTTATAGAAGAAAATAATAAAGAAATTTCTGTTCGGTTGGGTAACATGTGGAAAAATTTATTACCTGAAACAAGAAGTTGTTATTATCAGTCTGCTGCAAAGAATTACGAGAAAGAACAAATGCTGAAGGAGAAATTCGGGTAAGTTTAACTGAATTAATTCGATAACTTGTTTTTTAGTGAAATTGTTCATATTAAATTCCATTTTTAGACTAAACCAATCAGACGTAGAACATAATAAAATTAAATCGCCAGAACATATGTCGAATTCTGTAAGTAAGGAACGATTCTAACATGATTATTAAAATTCAGAAATCAAAATTTTATTGAAATTCATTTATTTAATACATTGACAATATTGTGTTTAAATTACAGCATTCTGAGACCATTGATCCCTTGGAAATAGTGGAAGAAGTTTATGTTTCAGATAGCGATTAATAAAGCCATATTTATTTATTATTAAATTAAATCATTACACATTAAGCTATTTTATTGTTGTTTTTTTTCCTTTCTATAGATTATCATAATATGTAAGTACGTACAATTAGACTGTAAATAGTAGTACATATAACTAAAATATGTGGATACTACATGTAGTACTTGGTATTGTACCTCCTTCCAATATAGTATAAACTGCATAATGTTAAATAAAACTAAATAGGAAAAATAATTACTTATTTATTATCAACAAATAAGTCAGTAAAAATGGCAAAGTTTGTAAAAATTTGAAAACAGATACTCATGACACCTACTTGAAATTAAATTATACAATGACTAGATATTTTTTTTTCTGTTTAATATTTCATTAATACTTATTACTATTACAATAAGTACTAATAAAAGTATTACTAATAATAGCAATTGATAAAATAATACAGAGAGCCTTAAAATAAGAACAAGAAAAATTCATATTAAATATTAAGATAAATCGAAATATAGGCATTTTAAAAACATGTTTAGCGATTTTTTAGACTCCAAAGTTGCTAATATTCGCTTGTTTTATGCTTTTTTAAAATCGTTTTTCATAGTTATAGTGAACAATTAAGTAGTAGGTATGAAAATAATTTTTACTTAATCATTAATATTGTGTAGTTAATATTAGAATAAAATTTGTTCGTTTTCTAAAGATAATTGTTGAATTGGCTGAATTTTAGTGAAATTTATTGCTTATTTTGTGTTTGCTTGATTAAAATCATCTTTACTTTATTTAACTTTTTGTTTGTCATATGAAGATATCAATTAGTGATACAATTGTATTGTTTTAATTTTACGGTATAAAAATTCTATTTAAATAATTCTCTAATTTAGAATAAGTCTTTAAAATGTTTTTTTTAACTGAACATTCAAAATACTATAATAAACAGAGAAACAAAAATTTCTTGTGAACGATGTTTTCGCTTAGCTGTTAAATAAACTTAATTATAAACTGGCAAATCTTAATTGTATTACTACGTACTATTACTATATTTAGCGAATCTGTCTAGGAAAATTTAAATCACTAGTCTGAGCAGAAAAAAAAATGAATAAATATTATTACTGTCTGGTTAATACTTCTTGCGATAGTTAAAATGTTTAATACATTGTCACTTAGTTAGGATTTCTAATTACATATTAGTCTTAATGTAAACCTACGTAGCGAATGAGATCTGTATCTATATTACCTATCACAGATAAATAGACGAATAAAAATAACCAGACTAAAAGTAGAAATCGATTAAACGGTTATTGCAGTATTAGCATGATTTTTGTTTACAATATAAAACTTATGCTTCTTTCCGCAATACGCCCAAATCACTGCAATATTTTCGATAACTAAATTGAAAGGCATAATTGCAATTAAACCGAGCAAACATAAACAAAATTTGGCTAAACCAAATCGATAAACATTAAATGATTTAAGTACACCAAATACCAGCATATAAATATTCACAGCTCCACTAAAGACAACAATAAAATCTAATATTGCTGGACATGGTATAGGAAACCAGGCAGCAAGAAATATATTGCTTACAGATAATGGTAATGTAACCCAACTGTAACATGAACACATCAATAATAATTTATATTTTATTGAAATAGCACTAGAATGTACAACTAAAAGGATGCCTTGTAACCAACGTTTTCTTTGTTGTATGAAATCTAATAAAGTGAATGGCGATTTTTCCCACATTTCACCTTCGATAAAATTAAAACTATATCCCATACTATATGCTTTCATACTGAAAAAACAATCTTCTGCTATTGATCCATCAGGACCATTGTCAAAGGAAATTGCTTTTTCTGCAGCAACCTAAAAACCAAATAATAAATAGGTATAGTAGATTTAAGTTTAACACCCAAATAGTAAAATGTTTCAAGGTAGAATGCTAAAAACTTTAATCAAATATTATGACAAATTGTCAAACTGATATAGGCCTTTTTTAGCCAAGCTATAAAATCACATACTTGTGTAACAACGAATGATCCTTTAATACTAAACAATGGCTTATGGAAAACGAAAAATTGAAATCTCAATTTTCCCATATCGTCCGATACACGAAAACAATCTGCTAACGTAGTGATCCAATTCACTACTTCTTCATTTGCATACGTTATTAAACCTTGTCCGATATGATGTTTAGCATCTGTAACGAAATTCAGTATGCCACGAACTGAATTCTCTGTTAACAGTGTTTCTTCATCTAAATGAACAATCCAATCATTATCTCCTAAAACATTAACGTTTTCTTCTAAACAGTACTGAAGAGCTCTGAAAACAAACAATAAAATATTTATTTATAGTATGTGAAAAATTGGATTAAATAAAATCGATTTTTGATGTAGTGAGAGGTCAAATGATTAGCTGCAAACTTATGGAGAATTTATTAGATTCATTTAATTAGTCATCATGGTGAACTACGCCCTGGTTTCACATCTGAATAGCTTGTTATTTCCAACCGATATCCGTCCTGTCAGATCACATGTGAAACTTACAGGGTAAATCATATTAAGTGAATATGTACTCGTCGATAGATAACGATAAGTCAGATAATAAAATTTAATTAGTCATATCATTACTAATTTATCTCTGTTTTGCGCAATTGTTCACTTTCATGGAATCTGATAATCTTAATACATAAATAAATACAATAAAACTTTGCCGTAAATTTCTATTATTTCTAACAATAAATTTAATAAGTCTACTTTTAAAATACATGGTGTGAGCAGATATGTGGAATTCCCGTATTTAATGAAAATTTCAATTAAATGTGTCCTCGTAATGACCATAACATTAACAACACAACGTAACCAATATTATGAATTCATGCAGTTTTTTCAGTTAATCATTCAAAACTTCCAAAGATTATTTTTAAATACACGATAATTAGAGAGATTAAAATTTCGAAAGTTGTAAAAATACCTAAAAGTATAGTAGATACTAGATATATGTAACTATTACACTTTGACCTATATGAAATTATTTTCGTTTAACAAAAAAAAGTAGCCAAACCACATTAGAGCTATTATTAAATAGAATATCAATATAATTGCCAACAATTATGTATTTGGGTATGCGTAAATTATGTGCTGGGCATTTATAGACATAATAATACTAGTTAGGACTGCAATAAAATTTATTACCCAACTACCTAAATATATCACGTAATTTCGACTATGCATCACAAAATAATGCACTTCGCACATCAAAACACTCATGAATCATAAGTTTCCTTTAAATTGGATTATCTAGTATTTAAAAGCGATAAGTTCTTCGTTATCATCGCATTTCCTGAAATTGGCAGAGAAAATAATTTTTTTTTGCTTATGGTTTACTTCATGGGTTCCATTCATCATATCTCATCACTTTCAATATGCGAAGTGAGGTGCGAAATCTTTTAGAATACTAAAATAAAATGATTATTAAATTATAACCGCAATCAAAACATTAAAAATTGATTAGATTAATTGGCCAATTAAATATTTATTACATTATAATTAAATTATCAATTTCTTAAAAACTACTAGCATTATAATTGTCTATAAACTCCCTCTTCATGGTAATCGCGCTAATAGATACTGTTTTAACTGTATGAAACGGATTAACTGAATAAATAATAATTAACATATTTTCAACGAACAATAATATTAGCATCTCTTTGCCCTGTATGCTTCTATATCTAATCTTTTTCCAGTTATTTTCAGTCAATAAATATTGATTATTTTATATTTAGAGATCTGCGTATCCTATTCAGATTATCGGTTACAAATACTAGAAATTTATATTAAAGGAATAAAGGTTCATAATATACACTTTATGCTAATTAGTAATAATAATCATTACCACCAGAGGATCTAAAGGCTAAACAAGTAAAACTCGTTTCTATCCAGACGATCTCCCACAAATTCACATCAGAGTTGTTAATTGTTATAATGAAATAAATTCGGTTGCAGCACGATTTGGCTACCAAAAAAGATTTCTTGTTGTATTATACAACAAAAGAGACACAATTAATTATATCCACACTTCTTTTAAATAAGATTCATCAATTTAGTTAAAGCTTAATTTAATATATCTTTTATCAGTAATTAGACAATTGATTGATTTATTAAAAAACTTTAATCGTTTAAAAACCGAATATTGTATAATTTTTTTACCTTGCTTTAAACAGAGCTCCTGACTTAGTTTGATAATTAGTGGGTACAACAACTTCTCTAATTCTTCTTTGATTTTCCAAACCGATAGCCTTATCAGTGACAACTTCTATTAGAAAATTTTCCAAGCCGGCGTCAATGCATTTATTCACATTGCGGTTAACATTGTTTCTTACAAGATCTGGATAATCTCCTCTTGTTACCACACGTATACAAATAAATGGAGCCAAAAGGGGTGAACCTTTTAGAGCAACTTTTTCGGGGAAGGCATTATAAAATGTCAAGCCCAATGCATTAAATATGACTTGGGGTAATGCAAGTAAAATAACAAACCTTAGAGCATATAATAGACATGCACCGAATACGCCGTATTGTAGCCAAGGATCTATTTCCTGAATAGATTTTTCTGTTCCATCTTTCATTACTGTAAGACTACGTGAGAAATATTGAAAACTACAAATAACAATAAAAAACAAAGTACAATGCAAGCAATGTTTCGTACGACTGCCGAAATTTATCAAATTGTATATTGAATATTTAGAGAATTCCCTCAACTTCATTTCTAAATTTTCGGAATACAAACAATTCTTTCAAACACACCCTTCGGGAATACTTATGGATCAATAATGAAGCAGTTGATAAAATGTAATTCACCGCGATTCAATATGAAATCTAGGTGCCGCTTGTAAAATTTTGTCAATAAAAACAGTAATTTTTTGGTAAGTAATTCAACAATTCATTATCACAATTAATTTAAATTAACAACTAACGCAGCAACTTTTAATGCACAAAACCAACTGACGAAAATTGACATTGATACTGAGAACGGCGGCAATTGAATTATTTGTACTTGCGCTTAGCAGATTGGAATAGAAGGATATATGTGGCTCTCATTTTAACTAAAGCTGAAAAAAGATAGAAATCATAAAATATCTGTTGTACATACATCACTTGGTACATACGCCGTAATCAAAATTTTAAATTCAAAAGGTTATGGCACTTATGGCATTTAAAACTTTTTAAAAGTAAAATAAAACTGTTTTAAATTTTAAATAAAAACTAAATTTCTTTTTTTCTATTAGTCGATTCCTTCATATAAGATAAATAAAAAAGCGATTTAAAATTAGAACAATGAAACATTTAATAAAATCAAATTTCATATTATAGTTATATGGTGAACGCACATTACACTTCGGCGATTATATTTGCACTTTCCAGAGAAAAGTATCCACACATTCCATTACAATAAAACAATTTAAATGTTAAAATAAAGTATGTATTTTTTAAACTTTCATTAAATTTATATTTCTGTCTAATATCAATCCACAACTACTACCTAACTAACCAAAATAATCGGATCAAATCATACAACTATTTTATTTGGTAGTTAGCTTAGCATACACACACTTTTTGGAGGCCACACTTTACAAACAGCTCTACTTCTAACTAATCCTAATGGAACAGGGCCAAAGTTTCTACTATCAGTAGAATTATTAACATTATCTCCTTGTAACCATACATGACCTACAGGTACAATTTCATAACTTGCAAAACCAGTTGATACTTTTTCACCCTATTATTTCAGACTGAATAGATTTTATCTTAGATTTTTTAATATATTATACCTGTACAGCAACTACTCTTTTGCAAATATGTTGTCTAGGACTAGTTGGACATTTTGCAGTTATTATGTCTCCCTTCTTTATTGATTGGGTGAAAATAGATAAATGTTCAGTCAAAAGTATATCATCAGAATATATTGTAGGTTCCATTGATGGTCCGGAGCACTGGAAATTGTTATTGGGTGATTTAATTTTTGCTCCAATTAAAATCTATTCAATAAATAGATAATTTCATAAATAAATTAAACATACTATAACTAAATCTGCCATATATTCAGTAATACAATGAAATATACAACCATATTTAATTACTTGTCCAACGGAGCTTAGAATTTTAGATAATTTTCCGTTGGTCATCTCATAATAAATTAATTCAAATTAAATAACTAAATTTTAATCACATAATAATAAGCAGATCAGATCAGACAGTATATTTTTTTAAATACCAGTTAAGTCGGCAAAATGTCTTCCTTTTCACTAGAGTAGAAACCCCAGAAAGAGGCAGATGAAGTATCTAACCTATCAATATTTATTTATTTATAAATAAATGCACCATAGTCATGATTGTTACGTTTTGAAGATTGCTGTTTATGTTTTCAAAAGTATCGTTGTTTATACAAACATATAATATTAATTATTAATGAACTGAAGAACAATGGATGATTTAACTGAAAGAGAAGATATAGTTCTCCAAATTAGAGATAAATTGCGAAAAGACGGCATCAAATTATGGATAAACCCGTATTTCAACGAGGAGAATGGATCTTCTGAAATAGAAATTAAGGTACTCAAGTGAATAGAAACAAAATATAACAAATCGTTGATTGATTTTATTTCTAAGAGTTTAAGTGCAAACATTTCTTTGTCTTTGAATCTGCCATTAGAAATTTGTACAGAAGTATTAAAGGAATTACAAAAGAAATCATTGGATAATTTGAAACAGAAAAATGTTTTTCAAAACTCTGGTCTTGCTACATTGAAAATTAAGATAATTGAAGAAGGACACCAGTCTAAATTAATTACAAAAGAAGTGGTATTAAGCTGCAGAGGGTGTGATTTAAGAGAAATGATAAGTGAAAATATTTCCATAGGTGTTAATAGGTTCGTGTAATTTTGAATGATTGGCCTATGATTTTCAGTAACTAAATTTTGAATAGTCATGATGCATATTTATTACAGGTTGAAGTTAATTTGTTCCGGAAAAGTGCTCAGCAATAGTGATTCATTAAATATACAAGGTGTTAAAAATGGCAGTCAAATACTAGCTATAGTATTTTCTACTACTCTTGACGAAATGGAAAAAAATGAGAACGCTTTTAAAATGTTGGAAAACGTTAAACAGGATTCTAAATTACTAGCACTAGATCATCAATATATGACTGTATGTTTCTCATTTTCGAAATGATAAATTTCGTTTTCATAATTAAAATAATATATACGCATATGTAATAAAAGTAACATGTGTGTATATAATTACATATATTTTATTGCAAGTAAATAATTTAGTTGGAAGATCAATATGGAAATGCCGTTAAAATTCCAAAGGAAGAAAAACAGGCTCTTATAGTTGCAATGACTTTGCATGAGAAAGGTAGAACTGCATTGAAAAAAGACAATTACGCCACTGCTCTGGTATTTTTTCTTGAGGCCGACGAGGAATTTAAGTGAGTTTGCAACAAAATTTTATTTCTGATGTCTATCGATTCATATTTGTTTAAAAAAAATTGCAGAAATTGCAGTTCGACTCTTCTAAAATCGGTTGACAATTATGCTTTGTTAGATCTGGATATTGCTTGGTGTTATTTATGCCTTCAAAGTATTATACATCTGCCTGAAGCAGAACAGCGTTTAACAAGATGTGATGAACAATTTCAAAAAACATATGGAGCCCAATGTGAAAGACTGATTGCTTTAAAAGGATCAGCAGGTAGGAACAACAATTTGAAAAGGTATATTAAGCGGACTAAATGATATTAAGCTGTATTATGCTTTATTTTGAAGGAAATGAAGCTTGTCTTTTGACTAGACTTCATCTGTTGCAAGCCATTGCACTTTATCACCAAAATAAAAGAGTAGAATCTCTTGCATTATTAAAAAAAGTAGAATCGGAACTTAATAGATTGAAAACGGATGAAAGCAGTATTACAAAACTTTTGGAATTTGGTAAATTCATTTTGCATAATTGGCAGCAAAAAAACTTAAAAGATTTCGATTTACAGGATACTCTGTTGCGGAAGCTCGAATTGGTCTACGTGCAACTGGAAATGATATAAATTTAGCTGCAAACTACATAAATGATATTAGACAAAAACGAGTCGAAAGTCGTAAAAAAGCTTTAGCTGATGAATTATTTGAAAAGTGATTATTAAATCTACCAACAATGTATTCATTAGTAACAGCAAGATTTTTTTTTTTTTTTTTTTTAGGGAACAACTCAAACTTGGGAAGTGTGCGGATGGTGAACAATATGTAAACCCCAATTTTCTAAATATCTTAGTAAATATGGGCTATAATAAAGAAATTGCTAGAATTGCATTAAAGAATTGTAATAATATAATCTCTGACAGTGTTCAATATATTCAGGAAAATCCATTTCCGGGACCTAGTGAATCGAAAAGTACGGAATTCAAAGCTTTATTAGATGATCTGGTACCGCTTGTAAGTAATTTTTGCTAACAAACTTGTTTAATCCATTGATTTTTTATATTTAATTTCTTGATTTTTCCAGTTAGCTGAAGCAGGTTTTGATATACGAATGGCAGAAATTGCATTAAAGAAACATGGAGGAGATATTATGAAAGCTGCTGAAGAATTGTTAGCTAACAATGGCATGGTATTAGGCGATTTGTCCGCGTTTGATAGTAATGATGTTTTACATATACTTGCGTTACATGCTATATGTGTAACTGGCTTTTAATTTTTGCAGTAAGCTCGGAAAGTTTAGAGAAAATCAAAAATAAATCAAAGGAAGACGATCAAAAAAAGCAGGCCTTTGAACGGTTAAAAGAAGATATGCCCATAGAAGATGACGATTATTTGGACATAAATTTAGTACAAGAAGAGGTTTTCCTCAAACAGTATATGTCGCTCTTAGAAAAATAGTATTAAATGTAAACATCTACCTGATTTCATTGTGTTCTGATACGGTAATTTCGTTTACATATCATACTTATTTCATTATGCTATTTTTCCAAAATGGTATTTAATAAAATATAATTGAAAACAAACATATTCTTAGAGGTCAAATAAATAAATCAAACTGTACCTAGTAGAGCAATAACTATTGATACTCTACTTATCTTTTTTTATTGAGGTTTTTCTCAAACTTCAATAAACTTTCTCAAACTTAAAGACAAAAAGATAAACATTTACAATAAAATAAAATATTACATATTATTATCAAATATAAAAAATAATATATTGGTAAAGTACAATATATTTTAATTCATGTGATATTTCGATTAATTACATACAAATAATCAATGCCAGTTGCATATACTCTTTCTAATATTTCATTTACAATACTCAGTATTTCCATTCGTTCAGTACTTGGGAAACTATTAATAAATTTACTCAATTCATCTTTGTCCAGGGCAGTTTCACTTTTCGATTGTTTAAGTTTTAACACTGAAATGAAATGAATAAAAATTGGCACAAATTGTTCGAAGTAAGTAAAGCTTACCTATTTCGTCTACAGCTGTTCCACTTAAAATCTTATCAATAGACATTGTGTCAACTAATCGTTCTATTATACTTTGTATTAAATAATGAGGGTCGTGACATAGCGCATTACTAATTGTTTCTTCGAGTATATCATTTACACAGGTTTTCAAATTCTCTTCGCTTATCTAATTATGTTGTGATTAATCATTAGTATTTCAAATATTTTAATTATTGCCTTTTTGTTTTAGAACAGGAAGACAACATTTAGAAGATTCGTAATACAATATTTATACCTGAGGTTCTTGCAAGGAAAATATTTGCTTGGAAATATCTTCTACACTATGATATTCCTTAGCCGATAATTCTACTGGTAGATTATTTACGATTTCTTGAATAATTTCGGAAATATTCGTACGATTCAATATTCCACTTAAAATATTTTTAACCAAATTTTCTGTGCTCTTTTTAACCAACTTTTGATCTACTTTCTGCATGACATTTTCCACTAAATTAGTCACCATGTCTTCTATTTCTTGAGGATAACTAAACAGAGGATTAATATATTTATTCTGGGTAGTAATTCAACGAAATCTTACTATTTTAGGAATTCTTCTTTATCATGTTGCTTTTCACTTTTTTCACTTTCTTCGACTTGATCTCCAACTTCTTCGATATAATCTTTATAATCTTCTATCTTTTCCAACTTTTCTACATGTAGTTCCAATTGTAATTCTTTTAATGTTTTTTGACGGTCAAACACTTGTCTAGCCATTCCTAAGAAACTTCGATTAAATGAAAATCAGATAAAATAAATAACTATTTTCGGGGTGCTAATTGCTAACATATATATAAATGATTTCTCTAATATGTTCGTACTTTATTACACGCTTAATTTTCTTTCCGCGAACGACAAATAGTAAAATGCACACACCCAAACTAATTCTGGATTAGCACTACGAAAACAGAATACCTTTGGTTTTAAGGAACTTCATTTCCTCTCGAAGTTGTGTCAGTGTTCGATTTTGATCTTCTATTATACTTTCAAGTTTTCTTAAGTCTAAATATTATAAACTAGAATTAGCTTATTATTATTTTATGAAATGTAATTATTTGGTGACCTTTCATGAAATTTTTGTGAATTTGTTCAGTTTGTTCGACTCGTTCTTTTTTCTTTGATTGTGAATTGATGAATTTTGCCAGTTGTTTCTTTTCCCTATTAATTACTGTCAATAATTCTAAACGTTTTGTATTTTTTTTAATTTCATTGGCCAAGTCATTTTGACTGTTATCAATTTTTTTCTAGAATTGTAAGTATAAGTGATTAGCGAAAATAGAACTTTGCTGACACTCTGATCGTTAACTATAACTACTTCATTAAATATTACAATGATCTCTTTTATTTTACCTGCCAATGATCTAGTTGTGAAATATATAATACTTTTACATCATTTGTTTGAATTCTTAGATCGTGCACCAGTTTCTTCATTAATATCTCTTCTAATTCATTAACATGACTTTTTTGATATGATTTTTGGATAACCGCTGATTCTAGTTCGTTTATATCAACCATCTTGCCAAATTTCGTAAGTAAAAGATCCATTATTTCTTGTTTCAAAGTATGAGCTTTTCTTTTCATATAAACGATATCTTTGCTTAAACGCATCAGATGTTTTAAATATGTACTGTAAAAATTTATGTTAAAACAATGTCATTATATTATTTTGCTAATATGGTATACTCATGTTGACTTTGTTGTTCTAATGCATTTTCTTGCAGCAATCCAACTCTATTATACAGATCTGTTAATCGCTTTTTTGAAAATACTATAAAATCGGAGATATCACTCGATTCCGAATGAAATTCATAAATTTGATCTAAATAAAGAACTACAGTACATCTGACGTTATTTAATTTCTCTTGCTTCTCTCTCTGCAACGCAATAAAAAAGATTTAATAGCGTTTTGCCATTATTGCATATTATTTTTTACTCTAAATTCTTGCAATTTTTCTTTACAATCTTTATATTCATCATCGGCTTTTTGCAGCTGACGTTCTTGTATTTCTATTTTTTTCTTTATTATATCTATTAAGCGCAACTCTTCTTGTTCATTTGCTTCAATATTATGCCTAAACCGAGAAAATGTTTTTATTACTTCAGATAACATATTGAAGATGATACCTTGCAGTTCTCAATTCAACCGTTAAATTGTATATTGCGGGCTCACAGCCTTTCGGGCAAACATTTAAATCCTGTCTAATAATACCAAAGTCTTTGGAATCAATACTTGCCGCATCATCTTCATCGCTTTCATCCGAGGAAGATGATGATGATGATGATGAACTTTCATCTGAAATATAAAATTCGAATTCTAGGTGTAATTTCACAAAGAAAAGTTGTCTAACCATCGGTTTTGATTTTTGGCGGTTTAAATTTTTTCTTAAAAACCTTCCTAAGAAAATTATAAAATTTATTGTTTTCTGTAGCTATTTTAAATTTTTCTTGCAGTTTGGCTTCTTCCAATTTAAAATTTTCCAGTTTATTTTCGCTATGAAGCTTTTCAGTTTCTAATTGGTCCAGATTGTCCTAAAATTGGAAAGAAAATTATATCAGTTATACGTATCACATATATGTTTGTGATATGCAAAATATATAGTCTACTTTTACCTGCACTTGATGTAACAAAATTAACTTGTTATTTGCAATTAATGATAGTTTGTCTTCCTGTTGTTCACAATTTTTCAAAATTTCCAATTCCTCATTGATGCGCACTATGTAAATGTCGATAAAATTTCCATTAACTAAAAGTGGTAAACGTTGCTTTCGAACTTGATAAATCCAATTGTTAAAATTCTTTATCATTTCCTCCATTTCAGAAATATACAAAGCTTGATAGAAACGTAATCTATAGAAGCAGAACTATTTAAATATACTTAACCATTCTTCATTATATCCACACCGTTCACCTGTTAAATCTATCAGCTTTCAGACAAGATTCAAATGGCGTTTCCTCATCGCTTTCAGAACTACTGAGTAATTTTTCAAAAGGCAAGTCCACCATATTAGAAACTTCTTTATTCAAATATTTGCCACAGAAAAACCCATCTACCAACTTCAAATTCACTTTCCCTCGCAATATTTGTTTTTCTAGTATATCAATTGTTGGTTTCTAGAAAAGCATAAAACAAGCAGATTTTTCTACAATATTCGCATAAATCAGTAATGCAACCCACCTCAACGAAAAAATTGTCCTTTGGCATTTCTAATTGTTCAAATTCTGTTTCAGGTAGCACTACTTTCACTTCTAGATTTTCCTCTGGATGTTCATTAGGATCATAATCTGGAATTGGCGGTCCACTTTTTCTACAATATTTAATTTGTTATTTATATATTAAATTATTATTTATTAGTTTATCGATTATTTCAATTTAGTTTTTACCCCGATTCAACTGGCAATTCTTGATTTATTAGATTCAAAAGATTTCGTTTTTGTTTGAGTTTATCAATTAATTCGTATTTAAAATCTCTGATATTAAATACTTTCTGGATGAAGATGTGTCTCAAATTGTATTGCTAAAATTATAATATTTTACTATAATTATATGAGCTTTCAACAATTCTAATAAATTTTCCTTTAAATGCGGAAATTAAAAGAATGTATATACCCTCTGTCGAGTTTCTAATAATTCTTTATAATGCTTTAAAGTTGTTTGTCTTTTTTCGGAGGTTGTGTCATAATCGGGACTTTCTTTTAATTTATAGTTTCCAAAAGTAATCTTCGCTTCGGCAAGAAATTTTTCATCATCAGGATGATTTTTACCGGGCACTGGTTTTTTTGCGATAAAGGCTTCCCACTAGAAGATTAATTTTATTTGGTTTCTTTTAATACCTCATAATTATAGTATGACTATATATATGATATAGTATGACTCTGCTCTCTATAGCGGACACTTTTAAGTGCCCTTTTACACGGGTAATTTTAGGTTTCCGTTATGGAGATGGAAGACAATAAAGGAGTACAGTTATTTATTGCTCATTTGTTGCATATTTGCTGCAAAATTCATAAGCGAAATTTTTTTCATGGTAGTTCATCATCCACCATCCAAAATGATATTACTAATGCTCCAGGCTTTTAGACATATGAAAGGCTATTGTTATTCTACGCTCAAATCCATAGTCACAACCAACTAATGCGATTTAAAAAGTAACTGTGTAAGTGAGAACTGCATCGCATGCCATACTTGGATTGAAAACCTCCCACCATTTCGGAGGGGTTTTGACTATGTAAAAGCTATCCAGCTACGTAGCAATACGTTACTTACAATTGAGATTCCCTCCAATCCACCAGAGGAGAGATGTAGAGCTGGATGCCAGCGATCAGAGACTCTCTGTCATGTACTTCAAAAGTGCCCTCTGACCCACAATCAGCGCATCAGAAGGCACGATGAAGTGGTGCATAAGCTACAAAGGATTGCTACCAATAGGAAGATGCAGGTTGATGTGGAGCCGAGAATCAGAACGGCGGAAGGAAAGCTTCTCAAGCCTGACCTCGTTATCGTCAGCAAGGATAGTGTCGCTGTTGTGGATGTTATTTCGTGGGAAGAGCCAGACCCGCTCTTAATGGCTGGTTCTAATAAGATCGCCACTTATTCGGGAGCTCCCTTTATAGATGCAATACAGAAAAGGTACGGGAATAAGATCACCCAAGTGATGCCTTGTATAGTGGGGGCCAGAGGTTTCTGGTGCAATAACACAAATGCAGCTCTGACAAAAACGCTTAGACTAACAAACAGCGAAATTCGCGACATCACCTGCAGAGTAATAAGGGGCGGCGTGCTGATACACAGTGTCTTTATGAGGTCTGTGTTTCAAAGTGGAAGATAAGAGAGGATGTGTGTCTACCGTACATTGGTCTAACGTTCTATATTTCTATATGTATATATGACCGTGAGGGTCATATATACATATGCACCTAAGAGGGTGCAGAAAAGATAAAAAGGAAAAAAGAGTGCTCATGAAAGACAAGAATGGAAAGGTAATAAAAGATGAGGAAAAGGTGATAAACAGATGGAAAGAATATTTCGAAGAGCTATTGGCGGGACGTGTAAGTGGGAAACCCAATAAAAATAACGAAAAAAAGAGATTAGGTGAAGATAAATCTCAAGAAGTGGATAATGAAGAGGAAGGCGGCGAAGAAATAGAAAGGGAAGAATTGGAAAAGACTATTAGAGAACTTAAGAATGGGAAGTCTCCAGGGAGTGAAGGAATAACATCAGAAATGATTAAGAATATTGGAGAAAAGGGAATGGAAAAACTGGTATATATATACAACAAAATATGGAGAGAAGAACGCATCCCAGAGGAATGGAAAAGAGCACAGATAGTACCAATATATAAAAAAGGAGACAGAGCTGACTGTAAGAACTACAGAGGAATAAACATAATAAATACAGGGATGAAGATACTAGAGAAAATAATTAAAAACAAGATAAACTATAAAGTGGAACAGACCCTGGAAGAGCCACAATGCGGATTTAGAAAAGGTAGAAGCCTACAGGACCATATATTTACTATAAAGCAAATGGTGGAAAAGGCAGGAAATAGTAAAAAAAATATATATGTAGGTTTTCTAGATCTAAAGAAGGCATTCGATAAAATAAATAGAAGCAGATTATGGAATATAATGAGAGAGAGGGGTATAGAAAAGAAAATGATTAGGTTAATAAGGAAGATATATGAGGAGAATGTAAATAGTATAATAGTAAATAATAAAGAATCTGAAACATTTAAAACAATGGACGGACTAAGACAGGGAGGAAGACTGAGTCCAACATTATTTAACATATATATGGATGAGATAATGAGAGAAAGTGATAAAGAGGAAAGAGGACTAGTCGTTGGATATAAAAACATGCAAAGGGTGGTTATAATGACTGGAGCGTTTGCAGATGATGTGATGTTAGTTGCGAAGAATGAAAAGAGTTTGCAGAGAAAATTGAGCAAATGGAACGAAGTGCTTAAAAAATACGAGATGGAGATGTGCAAGGAAAAGACAAAGGTAATGGTAATAGGAGAGAAACAGAAGTTAGAAATTAAGACAGAAGAGACGAGAATAGAACAGGTCGATTGTTGTAAGTACCTAGGAGTGCAGATCAGTAGCGGGGGTAAACAGGAAAATGAAATTACGGAGCGGGTGAATAAAGCAATGAATGCATATTATAGAATAAATAGGGTAATAGTGGAGAACAAGGAAATCACAAGGAAAACAAAAATAAATGTATACAAGACCATAATAAGACCGATTTTAACATTCGGATGTGAAACGTGGAAAATGGAGCAAAAAGACATAAGTAGGGTACAAGCTGTGGAAATGAAAGTCTTGAGAAGAGTAAAAGGGGTAACAGAAAGAGATAAAATAAGGAGTAGCGCAATAAGAGAAGAGTTGGAGATAGAACCAGTGGTGGAGTTCATCCACAGAAGGCAGTTGGGATGGTGGGGACATCTGGTAAGAATGAGTGAAGAGAGGCAAGTAAAGAGTCTGGCAGGCAAGGGAGGGAAGAAGAGCGAAACGGGGAAGACCAGAAATTACATGGGATGAGGGAATTGAAAAAGCAATAAGAGAAAGAGGAATGAGGCTGAATGACGCAAGAAGAATTGCTTGCAACATGAAGGAGTGGGAGAGATGCATAGGAAGTGAGGAATAGGAGGATAACGAGAAGAGCTCAAGCCGACACCAGTTGATGGTATAAGGCATATAGAAATATATATATATATATATATGACCGTGTTTTTTTTTACATCAATTTTAAACTGTTCGTGAGTTATGTGACTTTTATACGAAACTTTACCTTTTTCTTTCGTTGTTTAATATTTTAACCTTTTTTACATCTATATGTGTTTTTACTATTTGATTGATATTGGACGACATGGATACTTCCAACTTGCTGCCAGTCTTTGAAGTAAGTTTATTACTGTGGAGACCGTAGTATGTGGATTTATTGGGCAAATGCGGTGATGTGGTACGAGGAAGCTTGCTCCAACTAGCCTTCAGTCCAAAATCCAAGATATACCTGGAGGCCCAACCATAAGCCCTTCTTATTGTTATCACTTTTTCTTTCCTCGCTAATTATCCGAGCCACCTGGGCTTTCACTGCTTTTTTCTGATCTTAAATTAACGGCGAATCCAACGCACCGTTCCTGTGCGTTTCTTGTTTTATGATGAGGGGCGGTCTATGATGATTGTTGTTGTAAAACAACAAGAGAATTTATGGCATTCTTTAAAAATAATAACAATGACGCGACGTCACAACAAAATGCGGGTCGTATTTCACTTAGAAACGAGCTGTTTTCGACGTGATGTCACACTACTACTAAGTACTGCTACATTAACACGATTTTCTTTTTTTTCTTTGGGTTCTTGAAAAAGAACATTTAGTATTTTATTATGATTTTCTACATTTGGTTCTTGAAAAAGAACGATTTACTTTCAGTATGATTTTCTACATTTGGTTCTTGAAAAAGAACGATTTACTTTCAGTTTGATTTTCTACATTTGGTTCTTGAAAAAGAACGATTTACTTTAGTACGATTTTCCAGAATTTGTTCTTGAAAAAGAACGATTTGTTTACAACACTAAATATTTTCTTTGTTTTAAAACAGAACAATAGAATTTCTATCCAAATCTTCTATTTCTATTTTTCTATTGTGGTCTTGAAAAAGAACGATGTTAATTTTAGCCCCATTGCTCATGTTGTTTCCGAAACAATGTTCAATTTGTTCTGAAAAGAACAGATTGGTTTGTAACCGTCGTCTAGGTGATGATGTGATGTCGCCAAATGCAGGACCAGCTACTGCGGTCGCTCGCTGGTATTGTCGTCTTTTTATGCTCGTTACCTCTCCTCTGCCGCACAACCCGTTTCTAATCGTAAGCTCCACCCCGCGTCTGTCATCATGCAAAGTCAACTACATTGATTATTCTAACTCATTTTAAACAATGAATTGTCTGTTAATAATTGAAATAGATATGTAACACACGTAAAATCATGTTGCTGCTCTATCTACGATTTATGTGGGCCAATTTTTGACCATTTATCCATATGATAATTCTAGTTTTCAAATGAATAAATTAACATACAACGACTAAATATAACCAACGCTCTTGACCCATATAAATAATACCATTCAATCATGAACTCAAACAAACTGCAAACTATTACCAACAACATAACGGTTCAAGTTTTTAACCATATGAATTACTTTTCATATACGCTACGTGAGTAAATCTGCATACATTGGAAATTTGCAAAGAAACAATACATCTGCTTTATAGTACAAGGCACATAAAATAACACATTTTTACCAGCACATAACACTAAGGCATTCGAAAATACAGTTTACTGCTTATTAACGTGACGTCAGAGGAGTAGCCAAATAAATCCGTCTTGACTACATATGGCACTTGTTTTGCCGGCGATTTAAATTTCGCTGCTATATGTTGTTTTGGTTCTGTAATTACTAATAATTTTTTTTTTTGTTACGTAGATTTAAATATGTATTTACTTCTCACACAATTTTTGTTTGTATACAATATTTACGTTAATTACTATGCACTTTTTTATCGTTTCTGAACGATGAACTCTACTTATTTTTATATGATTTTGATTGTATCTTTTTTATTGATTGATATTTTTGTTCAGTAGTGATATGTATTATAGAATAAGATTTCCACATTCTTTTCTTATCAAACTTGCATCGAAAATTGTTCAAATTTATTAATTATAAGAATTTTCCAATCGCCACTTCGATTAAATTCACGCTTGAGAGAGGGCCCATCAATATACGTTTAATGGTGGTTCAGTGCTCAGTGCGTCCTATTTATTATGTATATGGGAATGGAACATTCAAGAAGACAGTATACAATTTTACAGTGACTAATTTAAAGTGTTTCTACACAAGTGTATCTCAACAATCATATCTCACAACCAATCACTCACGTGTCTCAAGCATAAGCTCTCTCTCTCTCGCGACAGTAAAGTTACTTACATGTCCTCAAGTGATAAAATAAATCACTAGCTCACTCCATCGCGACAGTAAAAGAAATCTACTGATCGGGAACAAGATTAGCACTGTAAAGTTTATATTCACGGCAAAAGACTTTCTCTCACTACATGAATCTGAGGTGGTTGTTTTGTATTTACATCAAAGTTGTATTATTTTAATCATTGTAAATAATCTCAACCAGTTTTGTAAATAAATGTACATAGTTCAAATTTGGTTTTTTCTGTTGGTGAATTCCAATTGAGTCAGCACCTATCTATTTCTCTTGTTCTGGCAAGAGCCATCACTATTAGCCGAGGCTAGAACAATTGTCCTTTCATATACTAAAGATACTCTTTTGAGTCTGAATGTTAGAACGCTTCTGAGATTAGCCAAATGCCTCGTCATCTAATATCGGAGATTTCATTTGTTAAAGATTGTCATTTGGTGTAAATGGTGTAAATCACAATAGTAAATCAAAATTTCAAAAAAGCAGTGGCGTGCCTATTATTTCAATACATACCCCTCGATTAATATCTCCCATTACGTCATTGAAGCGAATTTTGAATTGTCTTTACAATGGAAAATTGTAAAGACTCTGAATTTATGTACTACTACCAAATTTGAAATAAATCGATACTAACCATTTAGAAAATATGTACAAAATTCTCTTTCCTTTCTTAACTTTGACCCCCTGTATTTCAAAAGTTAAGATCCTACATTAATAAGAACTTTTTTTCTTAGATTGGTCCCAAGAATCAGCCTCTTCAATATTAGCGTGTCATTAAGGACCACCCTGTACATGTTTGTTTTATAAAACGGGGAATTAATTAAATTTTATTCCAAATCGCATATGTAATATGTAATGCATTTATTTAATTATTAACATTTAGAAAGTTTGAAAATAGGCTATTCTTTACTTAAGAAGAAGAAGAGGCAAGTAATATACTTCCCCGCTAAGGCGGGGAAAATAATGGCAGCTGTATTTATTTCTTCAAAGGTGACATAGAAACTGGCATGTATATTGTTTTCAAATTTATGTATGTGGGGTGATCTAACTAGAGTGAGTATCTTTCACTCCTTCGTAGTGAATAGAAAAATAAGAAAAGATTAATAATAAAATAACCAACTTATTAGTACAAGAAAGAAATTAAAAAAAAGAAACTAATAGGTAAGTACTATTAAATGATAAAAAACGTTATTTAGAAAATATAGTATTTAAAACAATAGATGTTAACCTAACCTAACTTACTAACAAAAGTAACCACACAAAACAACTGCTTAGTTCGATAATTTATTTCGTCTTGTTAGAATTAATTAATAAATATATATATAAATAAATTGTAACAAACCAAAAAAAAATGCATGCTCCCTCCTATGTAATTTTTGTATAAATAACACAATATAATAAATATTGCCATTAGCCAGTCCTATTAAAAATTTTAATTATTATTTGTTTATTTTATTGATTTAAAAATTAAAGTATGCGATTTGGAATAAAATAGTATACTATACAAGCCTGGCGATGTCAGCTTGTCATATCAGCCTCGAGATTAGTGTAAACTAATCTCTCGACTGTAATGGCAAGCTTCCCCGCTCGCTTTGTAATTACGTAATCTACTATTAACTGGCTATTTTTTTATGTTTATGTATAATAAACATTGTGTAATAATAATTATATTATAATAGAATAATAATAGTAATTAATATTTTCCAGATTTTTCTAAATGGAATGAAACACTTAGAAAGAACGGAATGGAGATGTGTAAAGAGAAAACAAAAGTAATGGTAATTAGGGAACAACAGGAGATAAAAATCATGGTAGATAAGGTAAAGTTGGAGCAAGTGACGAAATGGAAATATCTGGGAGTAGAAATATCTAGTTCAGGAAAGCAAGAAGAAGAAATTAACAGTCGGGTAGAAAAAGCAATGGAAGTGTTTTACAGTATCAGCAATACGATTGCGGGAAAAAAAAGAAATAACAAGGAAAAAAAAAATTAACGTATATAAAACAATAATAAGACCAATAATGACATTTGGATGTGAGACATGGATAACAGATAAAAAGGAAATAAGTAAAGTTCAAGCGATAGAAATGAAATACATGAGGAGAGTAAAGGGAGTGACAAAGAGAGAAAGAATCAGGAATGAAGAAATAAGAAAAGAACTGGGAATGGAGGCGATACACGAATACATAGAGAAGGGGCAATTGGGATGGTGGGGTCACCTGAAAAGAATGGGACAAGAAAGACAAGTGAGAAGGGTATGGGAAGCTAGACCTGGACAGAAAAGAAAAAGGGGAAGACCTGAAACTACCTGGAATGACATAATAGAAAAGGTATTGCAAAGAAGAAGAATAGCGATGAGTGAAGCTAGTAGGATGGCAAACAACAGGAAAGAATGGAGAAAGTTTTGCGACGCAGTGACGCGAAGCGAAAACGTATAAGCCTAGACAAATAAAGAAAAAAAGATAAAGACTAACAAGCCTACACCAGAAATGGTAGACAGGCTTTGCGATACATATATATATATAATATTTTCCAGATTTTTCTACAAATTTTATTCTAATCTAATCATCACTCGAGCCATCTACCGGCCCACTCTGACAGTTGTTATATGAAATATCTGTTTATCAGTTGCGTTTCGACCAGTTCAGTCACCCAATCAATTAACAGTTTGACTATTTCTTAAGAGATAGTGCGGCCAAAATTCTAGTGTCAGAATATGTATGTCACAAAACTCGAGTGAACATACGGTAACGAACTTATTTTGTTTTCATTTTCTTGATGAAAGTATTGAAAGAAAGACGTGTTGAGTTGAAATTGTTGAAAAAGTCACTAGTGATATAAAATAAAATCAGTACAGGTGGATAATCCATCTAAATTCAAAGATTTCGTAATTATATTATCAGTGATTATATATTCATACGGTGACAGGCATTTTATTTGTTTTTCTTGATTATAATTATTCGCAATCACGTGTTTGTCACGTGACACTTCACGTGTTTGAGTTCATCAAGTAAATTTATAAACTAAAACAAAATGTGTTCTGCTTCATTTGGATGGGATTTATTATTTAAAAGTGTGGAAAAGGATATTAAAAGAAACGAAGAATTATTAGTATGTTTAGCACATTTAGTTCTAATATCAAACGATTTTAAATGTGTAGGTGTGGGAGAAAGTAAAAATATAGATGGTTCTGAAACTAAAAGTGAAACATTACCAAAGGGATGGAATATAGATTATGCCATACGTTATGTATATCAAGGCAGATTGTACAATTTTAAAGCGGCAATTATTGAGGACAGTTTAATCTTAAATTTGGTTAGGGTAGACGAACGTAGAGCAGGCACAATGGAATTGAAAGTTGAACAGGTGGTTTCAAGAAGTGGATCTCTCGACGAAATGATACCTGATAACAAGAAAATTATAAACGACATTAAAGAAAAAATTATCGATAAACTGGTGGTATCTACAAGAACCAAAGACAATTCTAGTCAAACGCAATCAGAATGTTCATCTTCTCGCCGTACAATTCGTAGTGCAGGCCCAGCAAGTTTACAGCAAAATTATGTGGACGACTATATGAATTTTCCACATTTGGTAATATTTCAACATTTCATTCTAAATATAATCATTAATGTATTAAATTTTCTTTTAGCCATATGGACAAGCAGATTTAAATCCATTCCCAATATACCCAGTCGGTCCACGCATAATAGGCTCTCCTGGAGGAGGTGGCGGAATGATTTTCACTCCACCTCGAATAAATCCAGGTAAAATTATAAAGTACATGTATGTATCACCCCATTACTTCTCATTTATATAAATGTCTATGTTTAATACTCCATTTTATAACATGCATGTTTCATTTCGTTAATTTTAGACTCCGTCGCACAAATTGAAAAAATTAGTTTTGCGTTATTGGTTATTAAATGTCTAGTTTCGAAAACATGACTATTCGATTGATCGATTTAAATAAATTAATTTATATTATTTTTTTTCATAATGTAGGAGGTTTAGGAGGAGTTTATCCAGGTTCCATTCCTCCTGGCGCTCGTTACGATCCGATTAGACCTAGAGGAATATATCCAGAGCCTCCACGACGACCCCCTAATAGGCCTGATAATGATGAATTCCCACCTCCTGGCTATGATGATATGTTTATGTAATATTAATGTGATAATTTTTACTTTTTTTAATGTACATCCGGAAAAACTAACATAATAAGTAAAATTTGAGCATAGAGATGGGAATCTTAAATTGTGAGACTGGTAATTGATAATATATATTGTCTTTAATCTTGTTCGTCAATTATTGAAATAAATTTTTTAAAGTTCTAATATACCTCTTTTGCTCTTTTGTCCCACTTCATCTTTCTTTCTCTATATCTTTTAAGTAATCTTGTCAATTTTGTTCCTAATTTGTTTTTAATTACAGATGGTGACAAGCTTAGTAAGAAAAATTCTACTGGTGTATCCGATTTTTCCATTTTTACTGTTGATACTTTTTGAATTATGTGAATTCTTTCTGGCGGTCTAAAGTTTATACAAATCAATGAGATGATTAATACCCAAAACGTTATTTTTGATTTTAGTTATGCTAATGTCTGGAAAGCCTATGTTGACTTACTTTTGAACGTCAGTCAGAAGACTACATGTGAAAAGATGATTTTTATTTTATTTCAGATTGTATCTAACGGTGATTTTTTTACGTACCTTCCTTTGCCTTCTTCCAGCATTATTTTTGCTTCAACCATTTCAAGTGTTTCCGCAAATAATGACGAAGTTCGCCGTTGCCTTACAGTTAATATAGAGCAATCCGGATCATTTATTCCCTTCACAAGGACTGGATGCCTATCGCATGGATTTATAAAATAACTTGAAAAATAATTTTAGTATAAATGTGGGTCTATTAAAATTATCAATGATTTAAATGCTACTTTTTAAGTTTTGTTACTTGAATATTAGATTTCTCTACATCATATGCCAGCTTTCTTTTAATTAGATCAATTTTACCTTGAAATGCAATGTCAACATGATCAGCTATACGCCGATCTAATTCTAAGTCTTCTCTTGGAATAATCTTAAAATGTATTTTAGATAAATGCATATAATAATAGTGACTGTTAAATTTTAAATTATTTACGTTACCTGGGTGGGTAACAGTTTACTATTCCTTTGCAGAATTTTTTTATAATCTTCTTTTAGTTTTTTTAATATTTCTCTTATATTATTTTTATGTTGATTTGCCTCTTTTTCAATTCTGTCTTGTTCTGCTTTGATTTTCGTTTCTTCTAAGCTCAGTTTATCTTTTATCTGTCTATCTGTAATCAATATTATTTATGCCTATTTTAGAATAGAATTTAATCACAACTTGAATGGAATATACCATCTGCCGGAGGACACGTGTGGTCACTTCTATATTGTCTTTCCATAGGCAATGGATATTGATAATTTTTCGGTTTGAATTTATAAGAAAATATATTGCCATCGTAACCGCTGCTGAACAAATATTTTTCATCGCAGCTGAAGCATAATTTTGATACAACCCCATTTTGATTGTCGTGCATTGAAATCTGTAACGTATATCGTTATTTGAAACTGCGAATTTGGTAAACAACGTTAAAATTATTACCGTAAAATAATCTGTTAAATTTGTATAATCTTCAGGATCAGTTTTGTTAATTCGAATACTACCGTCTTGCATTGCAAATACCAAATAATCTTTGTTTTTTCTATTGAAGAAAAGAGAGTAAATCATTAGCAATTATGTCGCATATAAGATTTCACTATGATTGGAAATATCGGGGACAGTTTGTAATCGGAACTACTTAAAAATATATTATCAAACTAACGTGTAAACATAAGTGCTTATTTCCATATCACCTGCCCCATCAATAATTTTAAAACTTAATGGCGCTGTTTCTTTTTGATTGATTCGATATTCGTAAATATAACCAGCATCGTATCTATAAAATAAACAGAATAAAAAAATCATTTTACATGATGGGCTAATTATACCCTCCCATTGATAACCAAATAGTCCCTTTTGGTGTATATTTCAACCAAATAATTTTATTTGGTATTTCTGGAATATATAATGGTTCTAATTCTTCGTCACTCTCGGTAATGACTGAAAAAGGAAATGAAAATTTTACATAGCTATCAAAATAATACAGTAAATCGTTAACTTAAGAATGTTTCTTCATCAATTTCGATTCCAGGATTATCCTTAATCGCTTGTTCCATTTCTTTTCGTTTTTTGGCGAGTTTTTCTTTTCGTTTCTCTTCAATTTCTTTCAATCTTATGTCACGTTTAATTTGTGATTTATATGTTGTGAAACGATTCATTTTCGGCTTAAGATCGAGTCGAAATGATACGTTCGTATATGATTGTTCCTCTTCAGGCAGTTGAATTTCAAGAAGTTGTCCATGAAGACAACCAAGTAAAACTTCTGTTTTCTTCAATTCAATATAGTTTGGATTGCAAAATGCATTTTTACTTGACAGATCTCGGTCACTTACATTTTGATAATTCCACGTAATACATGTAACAATATCGGGAGTGGAATAGAATCCTATTGGTATTAAGCATCGTTGATGATGGGAAATGTCAATTTTAAAAACAAAAATTGTTGAATCATCGGCAGCTACAACTAATAGTTTGCCTGTTTTATTTACTGCCATTTGTAATATGTTTTTCCGGTGAGGTTTTATCACCTAAATGGACGGAAATATTACAGCATTGGGACTATTGGAAATTGAATTAATACCTGAGCAATCGTTAAGCTTATTGAATTCGTTTCATCTTTAGAAATATCTTTTGGAATTTTCATACAACAAACTCGAACTTGACCATCTGCGAAAGCAGTTAATATGATTTCTCCAGTTGGATCAATCTATGTAAAAATAAAATAATCGCTTATTTCTTTTTGCTTTTGAATTTGCAAGTATTTGCATTGGGCTTAACAATGTATTAAAATCACATACATTTAAAGGTAACCAAATCATACAACTACCATTAGCTGGAAATTTGTGATAAAATACTCG
Organism: Platypus cylindrus; assembly: GCA_949748235.1. Taxonomy (NCBI): domain Eukaryota; kingdom Metazoa; phylum Arthropoda; class Insecta; order Coleoptera; family Curculionidae; genus Platypus; species Platypus cylindrus. The sequence goes on along the minus strand of OX456491.1, from coordinate 1,079,108 downwards.
AGTTTTTTCTACATAATTGAATAGGAAAAATTGTCCCAATTCTCCTAGACTGGCTAGATACGGTCCAAATGGACATGAAGCTATGCTAACCACTTTGCCGCCATTACAAAGATACAACTGTTCAGAGGATTTTGGCTGTTCTTCTGTATTTAGATCTATTAACCATATGCCTCCATTTCCATCCTAAAATTAATCAGAACATGATTATCTACTTCTAGATAATTGACACGTTAACCCAGGATTCTTAATTATGATCTATTCACACTTACTTGCCCATACCAAGATGTATCATGAGAATCATGCATATTTCGCTTTTCTATCGACATCCACTTTGTATCAGGTGTATAGAAATCATATGTTGGATCTACAAGTACAACTCGATCATCATCAGGTGGATCGGCTTGATCAATTGTCTCAAACCACCAAACTTTTATATGCCCATCCATTGAAACCTATATATATATTTAATCAGATATCTATTTGTGTTCTAAATAAATCTAAATTCTTTTTCTTACTGTCCATAATTCCCGATCAACATAAAAGAATTGTACAATGGGTGCTTCGTGGCATTTTTTGCGCAAAGATCGAAACACCTCGAATGTTATTAAACTATCGTCCCAGACAAGAATGTTTCCCCACGAACATCCTGAAACCACCTATACGGGAAAATAAAATTTATAATGAATAAATTTCGATTGTTAATAAAATTCTACTTTAGAATCAGGCATTGGAAGAACACCAAGAATATCTGAATATTCAGTTTTTCCGAATCGACCAAGTTCGCCTTGTAATTTGATTCCAGTAAATGTCGAGGTCATTTTCCAAAATTTAATATGCGCAATGCCTACAATAATGCGAGGTGATTACATTTTTATGCAATTTGCTTGTGACGATTATCATTGTCATTACCACAAGTGGTTATTTGTCCAGCAACATATGGTGAGAATTTCACACGAAACACATCATTCCCATAGGATTTAGTTCGTAATAAAATCGTATGTTTCTGCCAATCCCAAACTGTAATCAGATAATCCGGTTCACCACTTTGCGACACTAGCAAGTCTCCATTAGGACTAGTTGAAAGAAAATAGATATACAAAAATGTATGAACAATTACTTTTAAAAAATCCTACTTGAAATCCATGTTAGCATAAATTTTTTCACCGCCGCCTTTCAATAAACAAACAATGTCTAATGTAGGCCAAACATAAATAATGATTATTGGTGAATCACCGCTTTCGGCAACAGCGAAATGTGGAAAATCTTGATTTGGATTTTTCTATGGATAAAAATAAAATGCGAAAAGAACCGTTCAATGTCCCAAATAGACCATAAGGCCATAGACCGTCAGGTAAACGTTACCTGCACATTTTACTTACACGAGTATGACCTATTCCACCGCCTAATGCGCTCCGTCTAAATATGATTTCTTTTGTTTTCACATTGAAAAAGTTTAAAAAATTACCAGAATTAAATAATAATGTATCCGTATCTAATACAGTTAGATTGAAATATTTTTGGCAGTTGTAGCCATAAGAAAAACTAAACAGTAGTTAAAGACAAACATTCTAGTGAAAGAAAAAAAACTAATTAAAAATTCAAAAAGGATACTCAAACTCTAATATTTCTTCGCTGAGAGTACTATTCTCACTTAATGTTGGACCTGAAATAAATGTATCTGGATCATACTCACTTCCTGTTTCACTTTCTTCCTCTGCTCCTACTTCTCCTTCTAATAATTCTAATTCATCTTCTAAATTTATTGCTTCGACTTGTTCTTCTGGTATTGTTCTGCCTTCACTTGGAGACGCATTTTCAGCTTTATCGTTATTTTCAGACAATTCAGACATTTTTTGATTAGTGTCTAAATCCTGACAGTTCTTTTATTTTCATTTTGAAAAAACAATAAGGTCATTAATGGGATATACAAGGGAATATTGGTTGTTTTATCAATAAGTTGCTTTTTGGTAATTATAATGACGAAGATAGATGGAGCTGGATTCAATTAATAAAAAAAATGTAGGAGGATATTATGCAACTCTAATTATATCAACACTGTGTCCTTAATTATATTAGTCTTATGAAATTGATTAATTATTAGTTTAATTACAAATTTAAATAAATATTCACAGAGAGAGAGAGCATATCGTGATTAAAATTTGCTTGAATTTATTGTTGATCGGATTGTTAAATTAATGAATAAATTGATTGTGAAAAAAATAGTTAAAAATTCGTGTTTTCAGAATTCAGTAACCCAGTTGTTAATAAATACATACGGATACACATATGAGTTTTCCTGTATATCACATAAAATAAATATTTAGTTAGTTGACTGTGATGTGCTTTGCTCAAAAAAAGATAAAATATGTTTGGCATTATAGTATTTTCTCGTAGCAGTATTAGTAAGAATAAAACAAAACAATAATAGTGGTATAATAATTATTAAAAAATAGTAGACAGTAGTATTAAAAAATTGTACACATATCTTATATGTGTACAATTTGTACAAGTTTATATCGCAAGCTGCTGTATTTTATGATGATTAGTTTAAAGTATCTAATTGCAGTAATATGTAATTAACAGATTAACAGTGTGATCTTAATTAATAAATTATTATATATAGTATTTATTGACCCATATGTTTATTTTCCAATAAAATAGAAGAAATAATATAAACATTGGTATGCTGATTGTTTCATTGTAAGTACAAACTTAAAAAAGTGGTTTTTATGTAATTAATTTTTTTGTTGGCAATAATCATTATGCCATTTACATTGACTACGATTGTCTTGGAAGTTTTTTTTCGCTTGCATTCTTTTTCTTAAGAATCATTAGACCAATGATTCATGTTAAGATTTGTTTGTTGCTTTGGTGGTTGTAGACGTTGTGGTTGGCTGCTGAACCTTATTTTCCCTTGAAAAGAGTATCTATGTGTTAATAAATATAGACGCTATAAAGTATATGTATAACTTTTTAATGATTCTAGTGTCACCATGGGTCACCAGAGTATATATGTTTTAATTGTTCGAAAAAGTTAGAAAAAACAGAAGCAATTAATGAAATAATTGTCTAGTGGGTTATACATACATATTACATATACGTCTAAGTAAATATCATCTATCTCATTTGAATATCAATTTTTAAAATTAAACTCATTAAATTACACTTATATATACACAATTTTCTATTATTTGGTCATTTAATATGATAGACGAAACTCGTTTTTTTTTAGTGAACAGTAAACATTTACTTAATTGATGCACACGTACATAATGTAACACAAAATTTAAATACGTAAAAATTACATATTAATAATCACTTTTGCCATTGAGTGCAATAAATAAATTGTGAAAAGTTTGATATAAAATAATAAACGCGAAACATGCCACTTTTGTAAGTACAACTTATGATTTATATTAATTTCATTTTGGGCATTTAAGAAATGGTAATGACGAAAATTGTATCTAATTACATAGATCACAGTCCAAATCTTCTAGAATTAATGTTCCTAAGTGTACTTTAATTATTTACAAATTGTAAATAAATGTATATTCAATAGAATACAATCGTCAACCATGTTGCCATGACGTCATATCAATCATCACATGTATTGTAAGTTACATACATTCGTATTATAATACTATCTCAATTGTTAACAGAAATTAAACAATTAGATTTATAAGGAAGACAGCAATTTATTCAAATTGACGACCTTATTGTCGTTATTTAAATTATTAAGAACACACCTATTCATCGTTTTTTTTGTATTTTATTAATAAAAATAAGAAACTTCCGATTAGTCATCCATTCAAATTTTGTCTTATTTCCATACGTAGTTTTACTTATTGTGTTAGTACTTGCTACAACTTGAACAATTAGCAAATGTTTCGATTAGATGGATTTAACAGCTGAACTGGAAATTTACTTAGAAATTAATTAAAATTTAAAATGTGTTGATACTCTTCTGTTACAGATTATTTAGCTGTGCTTCTGGTACATTTGATCTCCAATAAACTTTCCCTCCAATTCATGATTAATCGGCTAGCGCTACACTACACATAAGAAATACATATGTACTGTATGACTAATTCGTAATTTAGCAACAAATAAATACATTAAAATACACTAGGGTCACCACGTTTCCACACAAAACGTTCGTATTACCGTGACAGTATACATCTACTTCTTCAAATAAATAATAATATTTTTACATAGAGGAAAATACAATGATTATTTTACGTAGTCACTTATCCTTTCTATGTATTTGTACTTACATACTATAGTATTATGTGTAGCAGTAAGTAAACGAAATAGTTTTTAACATATTAACAATATGTTTGAAACGGGAACGATGTTTTTTATTAGTTTCAATTAGTTTTAATTCTACAACCATCCTGTGGGTGATTAAATAAGGGAGAGCATCCTCCTCTTAATATTTATTATTATTATTATTATTTGAATCGTTATCTTTGAAGCGAGTATATGCAGAGAGAGCGCGTGTATTCTTCGGTACTATTTTTTTTTTGGAATTTTTTGTTTGTACTCTGTTAAATTAAAATCAGCGGATCAGTAAATATGGATGACACAATTATTGAAAGGTCACAATTTTCGGAATTAGTAAGGTAAGGCAAAAGTTTATTTATAATTGATATCTACTTATACATGTATGTCTTTCGCGGCTTTATTTTAATAAAAGTTTATTGCTTATTGTCTTAATTTGTTGACTGATAAACAAAATAATATGCTTAATTACTGTCAGTAAGAACGTATCTCGTTTTTTCAATTGTGAAATTCCTAGGGTAATTGCAAAAAGTGTATGAACACTAAGTACATAAATGTCTATAATCATATAGCATACGAATGTTATCAACGATTCAATTTAAACAAATATTTAAACAGTTTGATTTGTCCAGAATATGCGCGTATTTTTGCCATGATTGATTATTAATCCTTGAAATTAAACACAATCTTGGAGAGAATCGATCACATTGAGGGATTTTTGCTTGTATTTTTTTGAAAAGCTATTAAAATTATATTAAACTTAAATAATTAACTAGTTGTCCCTTGGACTTGTCTTGATCTTAATTTCGTTGTCTACATATGTGAAGCATCTGATAGTGTGACGCTACAAATTATTAATTCAGTGGCAGTCGGATATTTAAAACAATAACTAACAAAAATGTTAGTTATTGAACATATTTTAACTATATTTGTTAGGTCATCAGTTTATTTATAATAACAACAAAAGCAGATTGAACCAAACTAGTTAGATAGTAGTAAATTTTGCCCATTTTACATTTTTTATTGCTGCTACGCCAATGTAATGTCTTCAGCTGCATTTTCCTGTAACATTATGCGTAAATTTATTATACATTTTTTAAACGAAGCAAGCGTCTTATTTAAATTAATAATGATCATGTATCTATTAATTTATGTCATAAGTAAATTCAAAAAGAATGGAAATATAGTACGAGTCAAGCCACGTATACTATGTATAATGCGAACAATTTAAGAAATATGTACTAATTAATACATAATCATCACTGGCTCGTTTATGACGTCAAGTTCTTTGTGGTTGAACTTTAAAAATGTCATTTTCTAAAATATTTTATCTTTTGTACAGGAAATACAATAAAAATCGTTTTTTCCAGGGAATTATCGCCGCAAGTCATGTGGTTTTTTATAAATTTGTCTTTCATTTTGTACATATGTATTTCAAAACTATAACCGAATAGGCACTAGAGCTTTATTCCTTAGCTATAATGAATGTGAGTTGTTCCAGATATTCCAGTCCAATGATGGTAGCAGCTGGAACATTTACAGTAATTATTATGGTTGTTGGTGTTATGGGAAATTTACTTACGCTAGTGGCTTTACTACGACATTCGAAAATTCGAACTGTAGCTGCTGCTTTTATAGCTAGGTAGGAAATATGTTTTTGATTAATTAGTTTATAGTGTTCCGCCACTGTTTGTGTGCTTCAAAATTGAGGACAAAACCCAATTTGACTAATAACGTAATTTAACCCAATAGCTTTTTATATAAAAAAATTAAAAACCACTTGTGTTTTAAACCTCTACAAGGTTTCAAAACAAATTATAAAAACTATTAAATTTTTATTCATAAATGTTTGCATCGTAGTCATCCGCAAGAAAATTTCCGCAACAGGTTTGCCTGTAAATGCTTGTATAAATGAATGTGTAATAGCATACTTAAGTAATTATTAATATATCTACTAATCTTGATACACTGATTCATTATTATATTGTATTTTCTACTTACTCGTGATTGAGTAATCATCATCAACTGAATTGATCACATCACACGATGAAATTTATTATTTTATTTTTTATAATTTTATTGAATAATTTATTTATTAATATATTTATTTCCTTTTCAAATTCCTGGTATTAATTTTAAAATTTAATTATTCATGTGTATGATAATTGCATGTATGGTGTATTCAAAAACGCTGCTATTTGATCACTATTTTCCTTAGCTCGTTGAGAATTTGCAACGTGAGGCGCAAGAAAGTATGCCTGTGCACCAAGCACTGTGTACGTTCAATGTAACTCAGACTATAGATAAAACATAGATAGATAGATAAAGATTTGTCTATGACTCAGACTGTGGATTGATCGCTGGCACCACTGCCAACTTCTATAGAACAAACTATAGGCCGAATCTCGATTTTGTTTATACATTTCCATGATTTGCAATTTAACTGATTACAATTCATAATTTTTGCTTCAATCTAATTGTAATTTAGATATTATTTTTTCAGCTTATGCATCTCTGATTTGCTTTTCTGTTTCGTTGTGCTGCCATTTTCTGCTAGTCAATTTTTCCATGGAACATGGATACATGGAGAAATGCTTTGTACAATAATACCAATATTACGATATGGTACAGTTGGTGTTTCGTTGCTAAGTATTGCTTCGATATCGATTAATAGGTTCGTGTCATCTTAAATTTGAAAAATATTCTGTTCATTCAATTTTTTCGTGATTCTCCAGGTACATTTTAATTGCATGGCCGCAAGTTTATAATACGATTTACACTAAAGTTAAAGTTATTGTATACATTTCAATTATATGGTTATTCAGCTATGGATTACAAATTCCAGCTCTATTTGGCATTTGGGGAGAATATGGAATGGATGCTAAATTAGGCACATGCTCAATTAATGTAGATCAAAATGGTAGACATAAAATTTCGAATTTGTTTATTAATAATTTGCAATAATTTCCTTTTTCATCAATTTTAGGTCATTCTCCAAAAACCGCTCTTTTTATCTTAGGTTTTGCACTGCCCTCTATTGTCATAGTAATTTCGTATTCAAGTATTTATTGGGTCGTCCGAAAATCACATAAACGACTTGCACAACATTGTACAAATGGAAAATATAAACGAAGTGAAATGAAAATCACGAAAATGGTTCTTGTTATTTTTATATGTTTCGTTGTATGCTATTTGCCAATAACAATTGTTAAAGTATTTGATCGGGATGTTCAACATGCTCCATTACATGTGTTGGGTTATTTATTAATTTATATGGCCAGTTGTGTCAATCCAGTCATTTATGTTACGATGAATAAACAATACAGGTATAAAGAGTAATATTTATATGCTTTTCACCATCGTACGGATTAAAAAATGTATGACATTTTTAGATATGCTTATCTAGAAACACTAAAATGTAAATACAACAGTAGTTTGGATTCGCAGACACCTGGAAATACACCAACCAAATCACAAGGTATGTCCGTCGCATACCTTAAGAAATCCCAATCGCCGAATGTTTTCTAGAACCTTATGTTTACTAATTAATATGACATTTTTTTTACTTATAAATACTGAAACCAAAGAATTGTGATGTAATGTATGTATATAAAACTGAGCAACTACAGTTTTAATTTTTGTATAATATGTAAATAGGTGTAAATACTACTAGCTCAATGCGATTCCGTATATTATTTTAAATTTATTTTAGTTTATATAGGATCTCAAATATATAAAGAACAAAAGAACCAGATGGAATATGCTTAGGTATGCTTAAATCACTGAAATTCACTCAATATACATAGGTACTTTATTATTGTTCGTATTGCTGATTGATGTTTGCAGTGCATTAAATGCATTTTGATGTTTCTATCTGGTTCATATGCGTGTATTCCTGAACTGTAAATTGCCATAAGTAAATATAATAATTTATTGTGATAATAGTATTGTAAGTAAATTATTAATTACATGCTCATTAATATCATAGAAATGACCATCTTAGCCATACATTTTTTAAATACGATTTGTCCCTAGTGTAAGTTAATATATAAATAATTGGGTAATAAATAATTTCAGATTTGTTGCACATGGACTAGTAATAATTGTTAGAATGTCAAACATGAAATTGAACATTCTTCAAACATAGAATGTTGTTATGTCATTTTATACGTAATCAGTGCCAAATTCAATGATAAGATATTTTCTTGACAAAATAGTGTAGTTTCTTGTAGATTTCTACCATATCCTCCAATGTAGCCAAATATTTTAACACTAAAGATTTTCTTTCCAAAGATAATCTCAAAGTACAAAATCTAGTTCTATATATATTGTAATACAAGCGTTTATAAACCTTATGTTAAGGCAATTTGTAAACCTTGTCTATATGTTTGCTATAATTTATTACAATTTTTTTTATAAATTAAATGTATGACTAAACATTGCGTTTTTTTACGCATACCAAAAGGAAATTTAATAAAACAACATTTAAATTGTTATATATGACCTTTATATTTAATTATGGACTGGCATTGAAACAGATGGCGTTGAACTACTACTAGATACAGCTCCTTTTCTCCACAGTGAAGTTATCGTTTTGGTTTCCGTATAAAAGTTCAATCCTTGTTTACCATAGAAATGTAAATCGCCATGGAAACTGCCTCTAGATCCAGTAAAGCTAAACATTGGCAATGGTACTGGTATTGGAACATTAACACCAACTTGTCCAACATCGACTTCATTAACAAATTGTCTTGCATTGTTACCACTAGTTGTAAATATTGCTGTACCATTACCATAAGGATTTGAATTAATTATATTAATGGCATCCTCCAAAGTATCTGCTGATATAATAGATAATACTGGTCCAAAAATTTCCTCTTTATAACAATCGTAAGATGTTAAAACATCTGTAAGTATCGTTGGCCCAACGAAGTTGCCATTTGGATAGTTGTCTACTTTAATTCCACGACCGTCTAGTACACATTTGGCTCCCTTAAAAATTGATAACAATTTATTATAATTAAGATCGGATATTCTGATAATTTATATTCTAACTTGTTTGATGCCAGCTTCAACTAAACTGATTATTCTGTCTTTCGCCGCTGGTGATATAACTGGGCCAACATCCGTTCCAGGTTCATGCCCAGCATTAACTTTCAATTTCTTTGCTTTCGCTACCAATTCGGGTATCCATTTTTGTGCTTCTCCTACTAAAATTGCTACGCTTAGTGCCATACATCTAAAAAAAGACAAATATTCAAAGTTTCTTTATAAAGGTTTAATTGATTAGAGTAAAATATACCTTTGTCCAGCTGCTCCAAAAGCTGCTCCAGCAACTGAATCTAATGTAGCATTTTTATCAGCATCGGGTAGAATAATGGCATGATTTTTGGCGCCCATATTTGATTGAACACGTTTACCATTGGCAGCACCACGTTGATAAATATGTTTTCCAGCTTTATCGCCACCAACGAAGCTAATTGCTCTAATATAAGGATGATCACAGATGAAATTTACTGCATCATGTGTACCGTGAATAACCTGATAATTAACAATAATCGATTTCAGTATGAATGGTTTTCATTCGACTAGTTTTTTCCGCTAATTACATTCACTACACCTGCTGGACAACCAATTTCATTCAGCAATTCCATAATTAACATTGTCGCTCCAGGATCTCGCTCTGATGGTTTTAATAAAAGTGTGTTACCGGTTACTAATGCTAAAGGCACCATCCAAAGCGGTACCATGGCTGGGAAATTAAAAGGGCAAATACCTGCTGTGACTCCTGAAACAATTAAACAGTTGCAGGTGGCAATACATAGCCCAAATTAAATAAATAAGTAGCGTGGAATTTTACCTAGTGGAACTTTATATGATGTGATATCCATGTCTTTGGTAATACTTTGCAGACTTTCCCCTTGTAGTAATGAACCAGCAGCACAAGCATGCTCAACAACCTCTGAATAATGGATTGTTATTAGAATTTAATTTATAAGTTTCCATCATATAACTTACGAATTCCTCTCATAACATCACCCTCAGCATCTGGTAATGTTTTTCCTTGCTCAAGTGTAATATTGGCAGCAATTTTTTTAATATCCCTTTTAAGTAATGCTTGTAATTTAAGCATTAACTGTTGTCTGGATAATACTGATGTATTCTTCCAAGATGCATAAGCTTTTTGGCATGATTCTACTGCAGAATCCATTTCTGGGTATAAAAAACTTGAATATAGAATAAAGTTGGCAATGGAATGCTATAATCTAGTTACAGATAATGTATTACCGGTTTTCGTACTGACAGGCACTTTTGTAACGACATTATTCGTTGCTGGATCATGTAAGTCAACCCATTGACTTGTTTTCGAATCGACAAATTGACCATCAATGAAAAGTTTGGTGGTGGGTGTTACATTGGAATATGTGCGCTTAAGCACAGCAATTGCTGGTGATGTCTAAAATAATCATAGTTATAAACTGCATGTATATTAAGATAAGTCGTTGTTTACTTCTATATTTTATAGGTTTAAACATCGCGTAGGTATGAAATAAACACATATAATTGAATATCCTCGTGTCCCCATTAAAATTTACATTTCAACTTTCACTTCATGCCGCTAGCAATAATTTTCAGAAAGAGAAAAAATCACGAAAAAATTAGGGAGAGAAAAAAACCAGAACAACGCGAATTACTTTAATTTGTTTGAAATGGAAACTATAATAATTATAATAAAGTAAAATGAAAGCTAAAGAATTTACATTATAAAATATGACTGTTTGTTTTATGTATGTGAAAATTATCCTGTGTAAAGTCATCTCTTAAGGTATATGTAATGTATATATGTATCTATAAAGGAAAGGATGTACATGTATGTGTGAATTTGAATTAATATTGTGATTTGTTGCACTTTCAGTTTTAACATTCTTTAATAATTGCGAGATTTTCTTTATTTTTTCAAATAAGAAGAGTCAATTACATATGTGGGTGTGTGAAAGAGAAGGTGTTTTTGATTTAGTTAGAAGGAGGATAAAGCAAATGTTACAATTTTGGAAAGTTTTCTGAATAAATATGAAAATTATTGAAATTTTATCGTATTATAGACAAAGTCCAAATGGAATAACATGAAAGTATTTATTAAGCTTTTATCAACTGTGTATATCAAACAGTCACCAAATTTAAATATAAAACAATGTGAATAAATGTGAGTAAAATTGATATCTATTTTTAGATAATAATAATTAATTGTTATTGAAATATTGTTCTAACTGAAAAATAATTGATATATAGCAAAGTGTTTCTTAAATTAAGTAAACATGTGTATGTCTTTAGTCAAGTGAGCTTTGATATTTTATGTCGATATAGCTTTTTGGATAAACAACGATTTATGTCGCTCAATGCCGGATGGATTTGATTACTACAATGTTTTATATTATAGTTAATTAATATACTATTATAAATTGATAATTTTTTAAAATAAACATCATCCTACCTAATAAAATACTTGACTTGAATTATTTTAATATGCGAATCTTTCTGTCTAGAAAAACTTAGAATATATGCATCTCTAATTAGATACATTTCACATCATTTTAGGACAAAAAAAATTGTTTTAAAAATAGATAAAAAATACCATAATAATTTTCACTATTAGTAGAAGTAGATACAAAATTTTACTTACAGTTGAACGAATCATTTCGGCTGTTCCTGGCCCTGACTTTACTACGTAGCAGGAATTAAAAACTGTGCTTGTCGATAACAAAACAATAAATGATAAGTATTACGTATATTATATGTTGTTAGTTGTTGGTTGTACCACCACCACTTTTTTTTTGAATTAAAATCTTAAATTTGTTTACAGTGTTATGATACAATGATAAATGAAACAAACGGAGAAGATATAAATTTATCTTTTGTATTAATATAAATACATGGTATAGAATAAAAAAATAAAAATAAAAATACAGAAAATTTAAATATAAAATTGTTGATTAGATAGAAATGTGGGTCTTCGTTATAGAGACTCACAAAATGACGAATCTCTATAGTGGTTTGCTAGATTTTTTTCTATATTGATAGAAGGCTTTTTCGGTTCATTGTCCTTGAACTGGATATTCTCGTTGTCCGTCTATCCAATTAACTCCTATTATGGCCCTTTATTTTTTTGAATCAGTAAATCAAAACAAGTAACTTTGAAAATTACTATTTTTAATCTGTGCTTTATATGGTATGATGACAAGGTGTAATACTTTATAGTGGACTATCAGACTGGCTGAGTTGCGTTGCATCTCGTCAGATCACACCATTAATTAATTAAGGAGCTGAAAATTTGACTACATAAAATAGTCATTTAGGATTCGCCAACTTTCAAATTATTCATTAAAATAATTAATTCTGGAACGTGAGAAAAAACCTGATTTATCTCCTGTCCTACAAAAACAAATTATTCATTCATTGCCTTTTTTAATACGCACTTTAATACAAAATAATCCAAAAGATTATCGAATGAATAATAATATAATATTGTAACGGTTGGTAAAATTTAATTCCCAATTCTTTCGAGATAGCAGGACGGTAATCAATTGAATACAAAAAAAAATGCACACTCCTGAAAATACAAAAAAAGTAATATACAAGTCATTTGCTGATGAGAATAAAAATAAAACTAAAGAGAAAGGAAATTAGTGCATGCTTACTTCTTTATTGATGATAAAGAAGTCTGTTAAAGTGCAAATTATTATTTTCTATTGTACAAAGTATAATAACTAGCATTATTTAACTAGATCATTATTATTATTATATGAAATAAGTAAGGAAAAAAAACGTGTTAATATTCCCACAAATTTATTGGATCCATAAGCACTAGAATCCATAAATATAAAAATTATACAATTGTTTTCAGATATAATTGTTTGTACTACCATATCTATGGCCCCATAACTCTGAGGCTACATAAAGAGCCCCTTGGATAGCAATTACCTTTTTACCTCCTACACCGATTGACTATTAAATCAAATATATGATGGAGTAAAAGAAATTTAAATCCCCTTCGACCCAAATTAGATTTAGTAGATCGATCGAAATCCATTAGAAGATCCCATTAGATTATCATGATTTTAAATACATTTTAGTATTTTTGCAGATCAGTTTTCACTTTTTTTTTTGTAATTGCTATTAGGAGCGTAAAATTAGCGTATGGCTGTTGTACTTGCTGTTAATGTTGATGGCTTCTTTTCTGATTGAAATGATAAAGTATTATCTTTATATATATATATGTGTGCATGTACATATGTGAATGGTAATTACGTAGAAAGTAATAGGGCGTTTAGACGGGGCATCTAATCTTTCTCTCAGCTATATGTTGATGATGCTCATTTACGCGTGACTCGACTTATGGATATGTGTGTACGTATGTGTGTGTATATACATATATGTTTGAATTTTTTGTGCGTGAATATATTGCTGATATATATTGCACGCCCACGTGCGCCAATCAGATTGTGGCTAGCTGTAGTCGGTACAGTTTGCTTCCTAAAATCTCAGGATATAATAAAAACCCTATAAAATGAAAGGTGAGTGTCCTTTCATTCCAGTTTAAGTCATTTTATTAATTTTCTAAAAAAATATTCATGTAAGAAATCTATACCTATCTCTGACAAGACTAGGAATAAGTCTAGTGTCTATCCAATTCTATGATATTAATTCAATTAATCCCGTTATATTATTATTGGCTCTAGTATACATACATACGGAATTTATAGATATAGGAAATACCTAGAGGTAGATACATACATATATGTACATGTGGGCATTTCATGCTGATTTCGTTTGCAAAGAAAACCAGCAGAAATTAAGATCAATATCAAAATGTAATGTAATAAAAACTATTGCCATTTCAATTTAACCATTGGACGAATGAATGGTCGCTTTTTTTTATTAATTGAACCGTTGTTTTGACTTGAAAAAAATGACATACAAATAAATAGAACATTTTTGGTTTTATGTTTTCTAACAGTTCTCACTGTTTAACTATCAATTATCTGCTTGAATGTGAAATCGAGTTAGTACCTAAATTAAAAAATATTCTTTTTATAAATAATCTATAATATAGGAGCATATTGATAGGCGCATATGCTTTCTGCATACACTTTATCTTATAAATTATAAACTTTCCATTTCATATTGTTAACTTGTAATAATAATTATGAGGTGAAATATTGATCATTTTGTTCTATAAGTATAACAAAAAAGTATTTGATGTAAACATCAAAAGAAGTTGTTTAGCTTTTTATCGTTTAGGTCACGTTTTTTTTAAATTTCTTTTATTGCCTTTACTCTAACTGGAAAATGGATTGGGTCCGAATAATTTTATGGTTTATTCAATTATTCACTTAGCCTTTGTGTATGTATGAATGTACATAATGTAATAATTTGACATATTACACAGCACTTCAACCAATCAAATTGACATATAATTTCCTTTACATGGCAAAATGCACATCCATAAATTTATCTTCCATTTTTAATTTTTCTTAAAATACCGGAAAAATGACTTGTTTCAATTATAGTACAGTTAGACTATTTTGAGATTTGTAATGGCGATTTTAATGTAATTGCCGATTGCTATCTCCCTATATGGTGTTATTATAAATCGTATATTAGATTTATTACATTGGCCTCAAGCATATACAGATGTATGTTTTTTATACTGTGTGATGCACAATTATTATATAATTCGAAACTCCGGATTGAAGATTAAACAAAAATCGATTTATCGATTCAAAAATCAATCTTTGTTCATTTTTTTGAAAATAAATTTTACAGCTTAATTAATAATTAAGTTAATTAATTTCAAATTTATAACTACCAGCATCACTCTAGCTTGTTTTTGTTAAGCTTCACTAGTTGAACTTTCTACATTAACAACATTCAAAGATCGTAGAAAATTATACGAAACCATAGAAAAATGCCAAGTAGAATCTTCAAAGTTAATGCCAATGTCATTCTCTCCACAAATTCATCTAGGTATACCTACCTACCGCAAAACAAATTGATGAATATCGAATAAGAAGTAGAAGTATAAGTATAGTAGAAGTAGTAGAAGAAAGAAGAAGGGAGAGAATGTTATAGATTATTTAAACTCACCATCATCATCGGTTTTGGAATCATTTCACTCCAACACGTTGGGTGAAACTTTATTCTATAAGTTTCAAATATCTTAGCGATAGTTTTTTATAATTCTATTTAGTTTATTATGGATATTTATTGAGAACATCTTTCATTATTATAATTTTAAAATGAGTTTTTTAATTGTGTTGCTTCTATTCGGGTTGTTGAGTGCAGTGAAAGGAAATGAAAATGAAAATAGTCCGGCCAAGGAAATGACTAAAAACTTTACTGATGATGTAGTAAAAGGTGATGATAAAAATAGTTTGCTTTTGGAAAAAATTAACACTCGCAGGTAACGAAAAGGGAATTTAATGAATATAATCATTATAATATAATAAATTCTACGAGATCATAGAATTGAATAAGATTCTACGTGTAATTAGCAGGCAATTACAATCGAATGTAAATCAAATTCAGTTGTCTTCATTCTAATTTTCAGATTGCCAACAGACACACGAAGCTTCCAATTAGATTCTCCTGACTTTAACTTGGACATAAACCGTGCCGAATTAGCAAAACTTACGTTAAAAGAATTCCTAGATACATATTCAAAAAAGCTCAATAAAAAACAGCCTCATCCATCATCATATTACGATGATTTCAATCAAAATTCTGACGAAATGGAATTGATTCCCGACGAAAATAATAATAATTTTAAAAGTTGGTCTGATGAAAAATATAAACGACCTTATGATGATAAAAAAGGGTAACGTTAAAACACCGTAGACTTAGAGAATTGTTAATTTTGTCTTATTGTTGCAGTTGGGTTAGGCTTGATCCAATTCCATGGTCTGTATCAAAAATATCGAAATGGCAAAGTACATATAAACCATCGCATAATACTGATCGATGGGATGAAATTGGATCAATTAATGATCGACCATATTTACATAGCGATGATTTTAAACATAAAAAGTAAGTTAAGAAGCCCACTTAGAATTTAATAATCATCTCGGAAAAAAAATCATTTGGAAAGCTGTTAGATTAATCTTAATAAAATTCAATGTCAGTCAGCAACGCTTCAAGTGGTACTTTTTTTTTAATTAAGAGAAACTACTTTGATTAAGTACTTTGCGTATACCTACATACATATGTGTATAGTTAAATAACAATTATATGGAAGAAGATTAAAATTTATTTCATCTTAACAGCTACTAATTAATACCAAAAATAAAATAGAATAAACGTCTATCAACTAATAGAAGTAAAAAAATAGAAGAAATTGTTCTAGTTTACAATTTAATTAATAAATCACTTTAGACCAGTATCTATAACACCGCCTAGTCCATATATTTATCATAATCATCCAACCGAAGCTTATGATAGATACGACAATTATTTTGATGAAAAACGAAGACCATCATCGTCATCATCATCATTATCGAACAATTATGTACGACCTGCATCAACTTATGGCCATAACAAAGCAAATGCAGAAACACATTTCCCTTCAAATTCTTTTAGCAGTACTTCACGTCCGTACATTCCACATCATAGTAAGAGATTCATTTAGAAATTATGATTTTTTTAAAAAGATTCTTTTTGCGATTTCTAGAAAAGGATTGCAAGCATCCAAATCATCCATATGATGATATAATTACTGATGGTTTACCATCGAATTTTCCGCATTCAACACCATATGAAGCAATTCGACGTAAGGGGACGGAAATGAGTATACACCATGAAACTTATCCATTTACTGGCGATGGTGAATGGGTACTACTATCCACTACAAAAGGATATAAACCTTTAAGAAATAGACAGAGGTCGTTAAATTTTGATACAACAACTACACCAGTACAAGCATTGAGTACAACAAGGTATTAATTTATAAAATTTATATTATGGATCGGCTAGTATGACAGCCATATTTATTATGGCTTGCACTACGGTCGCTTTATATTTATGTAATTGATGACCGCTGCGACAAGGAAACGGGGCCCTTCATATTTTCACTATACACACCAATAAATTCCTCGTCTCCGTAAAGAATTTGTAAACCACGAATCCGCATTTGTCGCAAATTGTCGCATCCAATTGTGGTATAATAGTGCAATCATTCATCACAATCTATACAGCCAACCACTCAAAAATTATAATCTTTTATGACATAATTCTTTAGAGGTATTCGCCTAACAGTTCTACCACCGTTAAGAAATTCTAATATAAACATGACCACTTCTCACGGGGGGCTGCTTCAAGTTGAATCCACACAGGACAGTGTTGAACAAGCTAAACAAAAACACGATAATAGACAAAGTATTTCGAAAGGTCTCAATAAAAAGCGAAGAAAAAACGTTACTAAGAGAAATGTTGAACCAATCAGAATGATTGATATACAAGACGAAGGGCCAGAATTTATGAAAACAAGTAAACAATTAATTACTTTAATTGAATTTTTGTGATTCATAGTAGTTAATTTATAGATGTTAGGATGATTCCTGGATCGATACCAGGAAGAAATAGTGCAGTTTACGGTTAGTTAATTGATTAATTTGTAATTTATTGATTTCTATTAAGGAACTGATTAATATTTTTTCAATTTTGAAAAATAATGACTAGAATTAGTTAAGCTGAAGTTAAGATTTTGCAGCGTCTTGAGAATGTTCTTGGTTAGAGTCTTTATTTAATGTACGCACATGTGTGGAGTATTTAAATAGTTTATTATTTATTTGTGATATGGTAAATATAAGTTAATCAGTTAATAATTTATTGTCAACACCTAGATTAGATTAAAATATTCCCTGGAAAAAAATAAACCTGAAAACTTAGTCGAATTTCTTTATTTTCTTAATTAATAAAACCAATATCAAACGCATTTACATTGAAGTTTTAAATATTTATTTAAATACTACGAATAGCAGTCTTATAATTACAAATTTTACGATTATCATCGCTTTATTGCTACCATAATTCAACTCATAAAAGTTTTCTCAAATTAAAAACTTCTATGTATCCGAATGTACTTAAAACCCAAAAATTATACCTTCACCATTTAATTGAGCAAGAAACAAGTCGATCATACGCAATTATTAAAATTGTCATGAAGAAAAACAGCTAATTTGCTGACACACTAAAGAACATATTATCAGCTTTCTTATTCTTCTAATTAATTATCATAATTGTTTATTTTATTAATTAAAAGATGACAAGAAATGTATTATGTTCTTGATGGTTTGGACATTATGGTAACAATAATTAAATCGTAGATGAATGCCGCTAATATAGGTACGTATTCTCTAAGGAAGAATCAGAATCATCTAAATTTTTTATCTAGCATATAGTAAATTAATGTGTTATTTCGAATTAGATATAACTGAACTGAACTCTACAGGTTATTTAACACCTAGGTGTATCCTGAAACCTCAAAAAACCGAAACTATCACCCATATAGTATCAAGTCTCACCCAACTTGCACATAGTATCTATTATTTTAGATAAAATAATTCGAGTTCTCTTCTTATTTTAGTTTTTTTTATATACATTTTTTAACATTATTATTGTTGTATTTTTCTATTTTTTTCATATTCGCCAATTTTCCTACCAACATCTGAAACGAAATTCTGAAAACTACGTTGTACACTACGACTAACATTGCCAATTACTTCTGCAATTAATTTAAATTTTAATCTATAAATATCTTTAAATAAATCGGTAAAATTCGTTGGTTGTTTTTCTAGTGATGTTTCTGTTGTGGTTGTTGGTGTTGGAGCTATTGATGAATCAGTAGTTTTTGCATCATCTACATTCATTGTAGTTTGATCCATAGTTCTAGTAGATAATACCACACCACTATCGATTTCATTTAATTCAGGTAATATTTCATTTTCCAAGTCTTCCGGCACAATTTGTCTGCGCTTCCTGCGCAATCTCATATTACGTGGCGAAGCTACATTGGATAATACACCAATTGGTATGCTTCCTGGTATGAATTTTGGATCATTAAAATCCAATTTTCTTGGTCCATGTTCTGGAACAACAGCTGGGGTCACTTCTTGCATTATATTTTTCGGAATATTCCCAACAACAAATTTATTATCATTAACAGCGTAGTTGTCACTTCCTTGATTTTCATAATTCCCATTATCGATTAGAGTATGCGGCGTGGTTAGAACTTGATGTCTACTACGATCTATATGACGATGCTTTACATCCGGCTGATACGAATTTCTAATAGTTGTTGTTTTATAAACTTCATCATTTTGTTTCAAATTCATACCGGCAATCACCTCACCGAAAGCATCCTCTTCTGGTACAGCATTTGAATACTCATGATAATAATATCCACTATCCATATCTTTATGATCTTCTATACCATTTCGTCGTAATGGCGCAAATGCAGAAAATGGTTGAAAGTAATAACTAGCTAGTCCAGCTGTCACTAATAATCCGACTAAACTCACACCAACCGTAACTGGAATTATTTCACTTCTTAAGTAACTATACAGTTGCGTACCTGGGGATTCGATTTCTTTTAATTTATTATTAGCACCTTCCTTCGAATTCTTCTCCGGTTTACGTTTTTTCGTTTTGTTCTTTTTACGTTTTTGTTGCTTTTTCTCCTCGTTGTTTGTTTGTGGAAGTTCTTGTTCGTCGTCTTTAGCTTCTGCTGAAAGGTATACTGTTGTCGTTGATAGGGTGGTAGTAGAGGGTGTGACAGCTGTGGACGAATGAGATTTATTCGCATGTTTTGAAATGGTGGGTACCAAGCTTAACGTGGTATTTTTAATAGAAAACTGATTGGTATGGTTAAATAATTTCGTAGAGTTCAGTAATGATGCTTTAATTTTCGTTAATTTTGCGGGTTTGACAGAAGATACTTTTAAGGTCAATTCATTCGCTCTTGTTGTTGTCGATCCAATTGTCGTTGGTGTAGTCGATGCAATTGATGTTGTAGATACCAATGTAGTACTTCTCGGTCTAAACAGTGGCTTTATTATTTTGATAGGTTTCATACTTGGTTTCTTAATTGATGGTTTTACACTAGTAGAAGCAGGATTACCACTTAACAATATCCAAGTAGATAAACCGCTATTAGTAGGTGTTGTGCCGGAGGGTTTTTCAAATTTATAAATATTAATTTTTTTAGTACTTTCCTCCAGTACATCTAAATCGGTATCCAATATTGGTATGGCAATGCCAGCATGAGAATTTTCAATTTGCTGTTGTTTAAATGATAATTTCTGTTGAATTTCATTTTGGATTTTTGGTGGTGTTCGAACATCTAGAACCGTTATAGTTCCGTTGGTTTCTAACTGTTGAGGCTTGGATATATTGTGAATGTAAGTGTTATTGTTCGATAATTCTGATGATCTAAAATAAAAAAAAAAAAATTAAATGATAAAACATTGACAATTTCATGTTGAATATTTAATATGTATGTGTGGCAGCTGATAAATTCAATAGAAATATTAATGATATTTTACCTGTGTCCAATAGAAGATTATAATAGATAAAGCATACTGTTAAAAATGTAATAAACAATAAACTAAAGTTATCTAACAGTTATATGACATACTAATGAATATAATCGATTAAATTCTGTCAATTTAGTGCTTTGTTACATAAGGCAATTTGATTAGGTATTGGAAAAAAAATAACACTGAAGAGTATATAATTAACATAGGCGTTTACGTGTTCATAGACGAGGTGCCAGTGTGTCTACAAGAAGGAAACATATTAAAAACCATTCATTTCTAGTAAAATTATATATTTTCTTAAGAATAGTTAAATCAAATATAAATATACTTATAATAAATACTTAGTGTAAATAGTTTAATTTCTAATAAGTCTCGTCCGTTAATAGGCAATAAAATAATATACAATAAATAGGCATGAAAATGAAAATGGAAATTGCAGAAAGTAAAGATGAGATAGAGTATAGCCGACAAACATTAGAAACAAATGAATAGATAAGGGGGAGGAATTTCTATAAAAATATTACTAAATAATAAATATTAAAATTGAGGTAGTTTTCTTCATGAATTCTTTCAACTTTTCTCTCAATTTCGTAAGAGCTCAATCTTTGGAAATATCAAATCGATTCATTTTGAAGCTTACTTTTTGACTCAAGCCCGAAAAAATCTTTAAAGATCATTTAGTTAATTAACTAGTTGGCGATAAAAAGGTTACATACGTCTCGGAACTCAAGAACTGGATCTCAAAAGTTATTTAAAGAAATGTTTCTGCTTAATTCCTTTAACTTGAGCAAAAAATCTAGTTGCTATCATCTCCTAGATAATAATTTCGTTTTATTTTCAAGTTTATAAATCTCTTGAAATTTCCTGATTTTTTCAACAACACGGAACTCATCAAGCCTCATATTGCGTTTACTTCTAAATTCATCAGGATGATGAGCAGCACTTTTCCATGAATGTGAATGCTGATCCCAAAACCAATTATCATGATGTTTAATAGCAATTGGTTTATGATAATGTGTAATATGTTCAACTGTGTTACTTGGCTCCTCACTACGTGCACTAAAATAAAGAAAAACGAATGGGATCCACCATGGAAATAGCAGAATAATCGATTTGAATCCGACTATAAAGAAAAACCCGATCGGGATAATGTATAGCCATGGATTTAGTAGTTTTTCCGCCAGCCAACCAATACCCTGCGCTGCAAAACTCATCGCATCAAACATCGGTTTTAGATCAGGGAATCCAAAATGGGGCAGTAAGCTTCCTAAATTTCCTCCGCCATTACTTCCACTTCCACCTGTACCTCCTGTACCACCACTACCGCCAGGACCACCTAAACCACCACTAAGCGGTGAGTTAGCTAGGGTATCGTCTGGCACTATTCCACTCTCTGCTAATCCGTCAAGCGCAGGCCCTGCTTCGGCCAAAGTGTCCTCTGCACCAACATTACCATCATAAGTGCTAATTTGTGGAATACCATCAGAAGCTTGATTTTGATGATAATGCGTATTCAATACAAGATTTAAATCGGAGCATTCTTGTCGTTGGGAAGGCCCCAGTACTGAACTGGCTATATGAACCGTTGGACATCCGTTACCATTGGAATAGGTACTTATTTGCGATGGAATCATGTCAACATTAAAAGTACTTATTTGATTAGTTAATGAAGGCACTTCTAAGGTATCGTCAGCTGCTGGTATTGAAATCGAATCTAAATTTTCATCAGCAGCTGTTGGAGGTATAATGGGTGGCACTCCTTGTAGAGGTTCAGCTGGTGAATTTGTATAAATTTCAGGACGAATATTACCTATATGTGGCTCGTAAATATCATCGTCATTAAGTACACTTTCTACAGTTGAACTGCTTAGGATAGTATCTGAGTAGGCATCGGAAATTACAAATGGCGGCGAACTACTACTAATTTCTGGCATTGGATTTGGATATGGAACATGCTCTTCATACCAATTTTGTTTTAAACTACTATTAATGGTATCATTAGGTGTATGAAGATATGTGGAATTTTGATTATTTGTTTTGATTTTATTTTTCTTTTTTTGAGCGCTACTGTACGATTTTGGAGTACTAACAACAGGTTTTAATGTAGTTAACTTTGTTGTAAAACAACAAGAGAATTTATGGCATTCTTTAAAAATAATAACAATGACGCGACGTCACAACAAAATGCGGGTCGTATTTCACTTAGAAACGTGCTGTTTTCGACGTGACGTCACACTACTACTAAGTACTGCTACATTAACACGATTTTCTTTTTTTCTTTGGGTTCTTGAAAAAGAACATTTAGTATTTCCGTATGATTTTCTAAATTTGGTTCTTGAAAAAGAACGATTTACTTTCAGTATGATTTTCTACATTTGGTTCTTGAAAAAGAACGATTTACTTTCAGTATGATTTTCTACATTTGGTTCTTGAAAAAGAACGATTTACTTTTAGTATGATTTTCTACATTTGGTTCTTGAAAAAGAACGATTTACTTTTAGTATGATTTTCTACATTTGGTTCTTGAAAAAGAACGATTTGCTTTCAGGACGATTTTCCAGAATTTGTTCTTGAAAAAGAACGATTTGTTTACAACACTAATATCTCTTCTTTGATTTAAACCAGAACAATAGATTTCGATCCAAATCTTCTATTTCTATTCTTCTCTTGTGTTCTTGAAAAAGAACGATTTTAATTTCAGCCCCATTGCTTATGTTGTTTCCGAAACAATGTTAATTTGTTCTGAAAAGAACAGATTGGTTTGTAACCGTCGTCTAGGTGATGATGTGATGTCGCCAAACGCAGGACCAGCTACTGCGGTCGCTCGCTGGTATTGTCGTCTTTTTATGCTCGTTACCTCTCCTCTGCCGCACAACCCGTCTCTAATCGTAAGCTCCACCCCGCGTCTGTTATCATGCAGAGTCAACTACATTGATTATTCTAAATCATTTCAAACAATGAATTTTCGGTTAATAATTGAAATAGATATGTAACACACGTAAAACCATGTTGCTGCTCTATCTACGATTTATTGGGCCAATTTTTGACCATTTATTCATATGATAATTCTAGTTTTCAAATGAATAAAATAACATACAACGACTAAATATAACCAATGCTCTTGACCCATATAAATAATACCATTCAATTATGAACTCAAACAAACTGCAAACTATTAACAACAACATAACGGTTCAAGTTTTTTACTTAACGCAGATCTACCATATGAATTACTTTTCATATACGCTACGTGAGTAAATCTGCATACATTGGAAATTTGCAAAGAAACAATACATCTGCTTTATAGTACAAGACACATAAAATAACACATTTTTACCAGCACATAACACTAAGGCATTCGAAAATACAGTTTACTGCTTATTAACGTGACGTCAGAGGAGTAGCCAAAGAAATCCGTCTTGACCACATATGGCACTTGTTTTGCCGGCGATTTAAATTTCGCTGCTATATGTTGTTTTGGCTCTGTAATTACTAATAACTTTTTTTGTTATGTAGATTTAAGTATGTATTTACGTTTCACACAATTTTTGGTTGTATACAATATTTACGTTAATTACTATGCACTTTTTTATCGTTTCTGAACGATGAACTCTACTAATTTTTATATGATTTTGATTGTATCTTTTTTATTGATTGATATTTTTGTTCAGTAGTGATATGCATTATAGAATAAGATTTCCACATTCTGTTCTTATCAAACTTGCATCGAAAATTGTTCAAATTTAGTAATTATAAGAATTTTCCAATCACCACTCAGATTAAATTCACGCTTGAGAGAGGGCCCATCATTATACGTTTAATGGTAGTTCAGTGCTCAGTGCGTCCTATTTATTATGTATATGGGAATGGAACATTCAAGAAGACAGTATACAATTTTACAGTGACTAAGTTAAAGTGTTTCTACACAAGTGTATCTCAAGAATCATATCTCACAACCAATCACTCACGTGTCTCAAACATAAGCTCTCTCTCTCTCGCGACAGTAAAGTTACTTACGTGTCGACAAGCATAATCCTCTCTCTCTCGTGACAGTAAAGTTACTTACCTGTCCTCAAGTGATAAAATAAATCACTAGCTCACTCCATCGCGACAGTAAAAGAAATCTACTGATCGGGAACAAGATTAGCACTGTAAAGTTTATATTCACGGCAAAAGACTTTCTCTCACTACATAAATCTGAGGTGGTTGTTTTGTATTTACATCAAAGTTATATTATTTCAATACTCTCAACCAGTGTTGTAAATAAATGTACATAGTCCAAATTTGTTTTTGTTTGTTGGTGAAGTCCAACTGAGTCAGCACCTATCTATTTCTCTTGTTCTGGCAAGAGCCATCTCTATTAGCCGAGGCTAGAACAAATTGGTCCTTCGAGCCGGATCTTCATCGACATAAATCAACGGAATTGGATTGGTACGCAGCAGACAACCGCATCGCATCACATAGGTACCGTTAAGTTATTGTAATTTGAGTATTCGTCAAGTCAGAGTTAATTTCTTTTAAATAAATCTTACAATTAATTGTTAACTAATTAAATAGTGACTATCTTTTTTGCTTGTATCTATATCACGATATAGTACACTTTGTAATTTATTTGACGAGTATTCAACAAATTTGGCTAAATTTTAATTTTTTGTTTTGAATTTTGATTATTCGTTAATCAATTGAATGATTGTTTAAGCAAATAAATAATTGTCTACACACTACACATTTAATCACTCCTTAATTATTTTACAAAATAGCTGCTCTAATTAATTATACGAATAATCAACAATTCTCTATTTACATTTTTTTTGGTATTTGATTATATAACGCCGTTTCTTTGTCGTACTCCTCTTGACATTTATCATGGCGACACTAGAATCTCTTATCAAATCACGCGGTGCCTATAAGGGTAAAATCACTTCTCTTAACTCATGGTATGAAAAAAACCATGAGGTCGAAACTGAATGCTTCATGTACGAAAGTAGGCGAAATTCACTGAGTCAATTTTATCACAAGTATTCAGATATACAACTTCAAATTGAGCTTATAGATCCTCTGAATGAAGATTCAGAGGATGTGGAAAAAAGGTATTTCGATTGTTTAACGAAATATAGTACAAAAATATCAGAATTAGCAGCATTGAAACTACATACTTCTACTTCTGAAATCTCACAAAATACCAGTGCGATAGCTTGTAATTCAATTCAACCAGTGAATTTGCCACAACTTAATATTCCACAGTTTAGTGGAGATATCACAAAATGGAACGCATTCATCGAGCTGTTTGAAGCGTTAATATCGAACAACCACACTTTAACGGACGTACAGAAGCTAGTATATTTACGCTCTTACTTAGAAAAAGAACCACTGCACTTGATAGAAACACTACCATTAGTTAATGACAATTTTAAAATTTCACTAGAGACCCTCAAAAACAGATATGATAATCAACTTTCGATTATCTTTGCTCATATCAAATTATTAGTTGATATCCCCGCGCTCACTAAAGTTACTGCTCACACTCTTAGAGACTTTATCGTAAAAATCAAACAAAATATCGCGTCTCTAAAACTTCAAAACATTCCAACTGATCATTGGGATTTAATACTAATTTATTTACTCTCTAATAAATTAGATTTCTCCACTAAAAGGGCATATATCGCTGATAGAGGCAGTCGCGTTAGATCTGGTACAACTTTAAAATTACCTACGATCTCTGATTTTTTATCATTTTTGGAACAAAGGTGTATTGTATTGGAAGATATGTCTGAACCAATTCCACAATCACGGTATAACTTTAGATATCCAAGTAGTGTGCATAGAGTGGCACATCATGCACAAACCATATCTTCCAATAAACCACCTTTACCCTCATTACAATGTGCTTACTGTACTAACTCAAATCATAAAATTTATAGTTGCCCTTCATTTAACTCTCTAAAGGTACTTGAACGCAGTAAAGTTGTTCAACAAAAAGGGTTGTGTTATAACTGTTTAGGGTCCAGACATAGTTCTAAACAATGTATATCTCCACGTCTCTGCTCTATTTGCCAAAAAAGGCATCACTCCCTCCTTCACGATTCATCTCGCAACCCTCAGCAATCAGTTCGGTTAGCGAATACACACAACACAACCCAATTCACACCTAATCACTCAGCTGATCGTGCCTATCGATCAGCAACCACATCTAGAAACACACAAGCTCAACAATCCACACAAAACACCAATGTAGTGAAGTCCAGCACAGATGATGATGCTAATACACAGACCACATTATCAGTTCTTGGATCTGATAGTTATGAGGTACTGTTGGCCACTTGTGTGGTTTTAGTTTCTGATGTGGATGGACAGCTACATCAAGCTAAAGCCATCCTCGACCCTGGAAGTACCATATCCATACTCACTACGTCATTCATGCGGCAATTGAAACAAGTTCCAAATGAAGAACACGTACAAATCTCGGGCATATCTGGAATAGTTAGGCAATCTAACAATTCAGTTACGATAGATGTGAACTCGTCAACTGACCCTAACTATTCCATAAAGGTCAATTGCTGCGTGCTTGACAAAATCACTGGTAACACACCACAACGATTCATAAGTAGGCAAAGGCTAGCTTTGCCACATCACCTTCCACTAGCCGATCCAAACTTTAACGTTCCTTCCAGGGTCGACATTCTCTTAGGTGCGGATGTATACTATCAAATTCTCCTCCCCAATATGCAAAAAATTAATGATCACTCTCTCACACTAATCCAAACCAAATTTGGATATGTACTATCAGGTATAATTCCTGACACAGCTTCTAATAAGCAATCTCTCTCACCGAATAGGAAGCACAGTTGTTTTTTGACCCAACGCCCTACAATAGAGCTACTCATGCAACAATTCTGGGAAATAGACAACCCAGAATCACTCTCGCCTTCTCTCCTTTCAAAAGAAAATCAATTAGTTGAAACACACTTTCAAAACACTACACGTATCTTAGAAAACGGGTCTTTTCAAGTTGATTTACCCCTTAAACAGCCCACCAAAGAATTTCCATTAGATGATTCATTCTGTATCGCCAAAAAGAGATTCCTCAACCTCGAGAAACGACTACAAAACTCTCCACAACTGCACGATGAATACAAAAAATTTATAGACGAATATGTCGCTCTAAATCACGCAAAAATAGTTCCACTCACATTAGTAAACGACCTTGGTGCCTCTAAGTATTTTCTTCCTCATCACTGTGTAATACGAGAGGAAAACAAAACAATTAAACTTCGCGTAGTGTTCGATGGATCCATGAAAAGCACATCTGGATTATCTCTCAATGATATAATGCATAAAGGATACACGGTACAACCAGAACTGTACGACATTTTATTAAGATTTCGCACATTCAAATTTGCTTTAACTTGTGACATTCAAAAAATGTATCGTCAAATCTCAATTAACCCCTCACAGACTTACCTTCAAAATATTTTATGGAGGGAGAGTCCATCTGAAGATTTAAAATGTCTCGAGTTAGTCACAGTGACGTATGGTACAAATAGTGCACCTTATTTGGCCACTAGGTGTTTAAAACAATTAGCTGAAACACATACAGCTGAATATCCAATAGCAGCTGAATCTCTCCTCAATCAATGTTACGTAGATGATGTATTAACAGGGCATGACTCCTATGAATCAGTAACTACCCTACACCAGCAGCTGGTCGACTTATGCGGAATAGCTAAACTCACACTTCATAAATGGTCCACAAATTGCCACTCTCTACTCAGAAATCTATCCAATGACATAGATACTGACAGCAATGGTATTCACGAGATTACGGACAACAATCAGTCTAATAAGGTGCTTGGAATATTATGGGACTCTAATAATGACACATTCTCCATAACTTTGCCAAATTCTACTGTCAATAAACAAGCAACAAAACGAGAGGTGTTATCCAAAATTGCTCAAATGTTTGATCCATTGGGGTTGATTGGTCCAGTCATTGTCATCGCCAAACTTATTATGCAAGAACTATGGAAATTAAAAATTGACTGGGACGACAATTTGCCAGCTACACTACTCCAACAATGGAATACCTTTTTTGAAAACATTGGCCAGTTGAAGGAATTAAAAATTCCAAGATACATCATGGAAGATGCCACCCCAATTATAGTAGAGCTCCATGGATTTTGTGATGCAAGCAAACGAGCATATGGTGCTTGTATTTATGCACGAGCTATTTTCCCTTCAAAAAACATTTCGACACAGTTATTGACATCAAAAAGCAGGGTAGCACAAATAAAAGAAATCACCATCCCTAGACTGGAGTTGTGTGGAGCATTATTGCTTTCTACTCTAATGAAAAGAGTAGCATCTATCTTGACAAACAGATTATCCATCACTAATATCCACTGCTGGACTGATTCGGAAATTGTTCTCGCGTGGTTGAATTCAGACTCATCAAGATTCAACACATTTGTATCAAATCGCATTTCTCAAATCCAAACTATTACTCAAAATTACACTTGGAATTATATCTGTTCGACGGACAATCCAGCAGACTGTTTGTCTCGAGGTCTTATGCCGGCTACACTGTCAACATCAACACTTTGGTTTCACGGCCCTAATTTTCTTCAACAAGAAGAAATCACAACTAAAAGCAGATCACCATCACCATCCATCCCCGTGCTAATAGGTGAAGAAAGAAAATTAAAGCCAATAGTTTCAGCTTGTCTGGCAACACAACACACATCCATTGAATATTGGCAAGAAATTTTCAAAAAATTCTCATCATTTTCACGATTGCAATACACTATGGCTTATATAATAAGATTCACAAACAATTGCAAGTCTGATGTTGACAAAATCCAAGGACGGTTAACAGTAGCAGAATTGGCACAAGCTGAAGCACTAATCTGTAAGCTGACACAGGCTCATGCATTTCCAAAATTATACAAGGAACTTAATGAAAACTCATCAAGCATCACTGATCAATACTTACAAAAATTAAGTCCGTTTTTGGATAATAATAAACTAATAAGGGTTGGAGGTCGACTAGCAGCTGCAGCTATACCGTATGATAAAAAGTTTCCTATAATACTACCCTCAAAGGATCACGTGACTACTCTAATACTAACTCGAGAACATATCAAGCTAGGACATGCAGGTCCGCAAGCAGTATTATCCAATATCCGAGCAAGATATTGGCCTTTAAATGGACTCAAGGACATCAAAAAATTAATCATAGAGTGTCACCCATGTTACAAGTTTAAAGCAAAAAACTTCGAACAAATAATGGCCCAGCTCCCTAAAGAAAGACTTATACCCTGCCGCCCTTTCGAAAAAGTTGGAGTGGACTTTGGAGGCCCATTTTTAATTAAATCATCGACATTAAGAAGTTCAAGAACCGAAAAAGCATACATCGCCTTATTTGTATGTATGGCCACCAAGGCAATTCATCTGGAATTAGTGTCAAGTCTATCAACAGAAGCCTTCTTAGCAACGTTAAAACGTTTCATTTCACGTAGGGGTTGTCCTAGCATCATATACAGTGATAACGGCACCAATTTCGTAGGAGCAAAAAATCAACTTAAAGATTTATATAACTTTGTAAATAACACACACACACGCACTACCACGGAGTCGTTTCTCGTCACCAAAGAAATCTCTTGGAAATTCATTCCTCCGCTTTCACCTCATTGGGGTGGGTTATGGGAAGCAGGCATCAAAAGTACAAAATATCACTTACACAGAATAATGGGCAATCAAGCTTGTACTTTTGAAGAACTCACCACTATTCTCTGCCAAATCGAGGCTATATTAAATTCACGACCACTACAACCCTTAACCAGTGACCCCAGTGACAACCAATGCTTAACTCCAGGCCATTTTTTAATAGGAGGGCCTCTAACTGCATACCCCGAGCACAATGTAACAGAAATTCCATTAAACAGGTTGAATCGTTGGAAAAGACTCACTCAAATCCAACAGTCCTTTTGGTCTCGGTGGTCAAAGGATTATCTCAATCTCCTCCAAAATAGGCCCAAATGGATCACCCCTGCTCCAAATATTAAAAATGACGATATTGTTCTCTTAAAGGGAGAAAATTCCCCACCACTCGAGTGGCCATTAGCCAGAGTTTTGGAAGTATTCCCTGGAAAGGATGGGAAGGTAAGGGTTGCGCGAATTAAAACAAAACAGGGAGAGTTTGTTAGGAACATTACGCACCTATGCCCGCTTCCACTCTGTAAATAGTTCATTCTACTATCCAGCATTCACGCTGTATATATATGTACGTACTTGTAAATATTTTTCAGCTTCTCAAATTGCATTAAGGCCACTCATATTTCAGTCACTCACTCAAAACATTGACACACATCATTGCCCAGATCGTTCACACAAGGGGGGAGTTTGTTGTAAAACAACAAGAGAATTTATGGCATTCTTTAAAAATAATAACAATGACGCGACGTCACAACAAAATGCGGGTCGTATTTCACTTAGAAACGTGCTGTTTTCGACGTGACGTCACACTACTACTAAGTACTGCTACATTAACACGATTTTCTTTTTTTCTTTGGGTTCTTGAAAAAGAACATTTAGTATTTCCGTATGATTTTCTAAATTTGGTTCTTGAAAAAGAACGATTTACTTTCAGTATGATTTTCTACATTTGGTTCTTGAAAAAGAACGATTTACTTTCAGTATGATTTTCTACATTTGGTTCTTGAAAAAGAACGATTTACTTTTAGTATGATTTTCTACATTTGGTTCTTGAAAAAGAACGATTTACTTTTAGTATGATTTTCTACATTTGGTTCTTGAAAAAGAACGATTTGCTTTCAGGACGATTTTCCAGAATTTGTTCTTGAAAAAGAACGATTTGTTTACAACACTAATATCTCTTCTTTGATTTAAACCAGAACAATAGATTTCGATCCAAATCTTCTATTTCTATTCTTCTCTTGTGTTCTTGAAAAAGAACGATTTTAATTTCAGCCCCATTGCTTATGTTGTTTCCGAAACAATGTTAATTTGTTCTGAAAAGAACAGATTGGTTTGTAACCGTCGTCTAGGTGATGATGTGATGTCGCCAAACGCAGGACCAGCTACTGCGGTCGCTCGCTGGTATTGTCGTCTTTTTATGCTCGTTACCTCTCCTCTGCCGCACAACCCGTCTCTAATCGTAAGCTCCACCCCGCGTCTGTTATCATGCAGAGTCAACTACATTGATTATTCTAAATCATTTCAAACAATGAATTTTCGGTTAATAATTGAAATAGATATGTAACACACGTAAAACCATGTTGCTGCTCTATCTACGATTTATTGGGCCAATTTTTGACCATTTATTCATATGATAATTCTAGTTTTCAAATGAATAAAATAACATACAACGACTAAATATAACCAATGCTCTTGACCCATATAAATAATACCATTCAATTATGAACTCAAACAAACTGCAAACTATTAACAACAACATAACGGTTCAAGTTTTTTACTTAACGCAGATCTACCATATGAATTACTTTTCATATACGCTACGTGAGTAAATCTGCATACATTGGAAATTTGCAAAGAAACAATACATCTGCTTTATAGTACAAGACACATAAAATAACACATTTTTACCAGCACATAACACTAAGGCATTCGAAAATACAGTTTACTGCTTATTAACGTGACGTCAGAGGAGTAGCCAAAGAAATCCGTCTTGACCACATATGGCACTTGTTTTGCCGGCGATTTAAATTTCGCTGCTATATGTTGTTTTGGCTCTGTAATTACTAATAACTTTTTTTGTTATGTAGATTTAAGTATGTATTTACGTTTCACACAATTTTTGGTTGTATACAATATTTACGTTAATTACTATGCACTTTTTTATCGTTTCTGAACGATGAACTCTACTAATTTTTATATGATTTTGATTGTATCTTTTTTATTGATTGATATTTTTGTTCAGTAGTGATATGCATTATAGAATAAGATTTCCACATTCTGTTCTTATCAAACTTGCATCGAAAATTGTTCAAATTTAGTAATTATAAGAATTTTCCAATCACCACTCAGATTAAATTCACGCTTGAGAGAGGGCCCATCATTATACGTTTAATGGTAGTTCAGTGCTCAGTGCGTCCTATTTATTATGTATATGGGAATGGAACATTCAAGAAGACAGTATACAATTTTACAGTGACTAAGTTAAAGTGTTTCTACACAAGTGTATCTCAAGAATCATATCTCACAACCAATCACTCACGTGTCTCAAACATAAGCTCTCTCTCTCTCGCGACAGTAAAGTTACTTACGTGTCGACAAGCATAATCCTCTCTCTCTCGTGACAGTAAAGTTACTTACCTGTCCTCAAGTGATAAAATAAATCACTAGCTCACTCCATCGCGACAGTAAAAGAAATCTACTGATCGGGAACAAGATTAGCACTGTAAAGTTTATATTCACGGCAAAAGACTTTCTCTCACTACATAAATCTGAGGTGGTTGTTTTGTATTTACATCAAAGTTATATTATTTCAATACTCTCAACCAGTGTTGTAAATAAATGTACATAGTCCAAATTTGTTTTTGTTTGTTGGTGAAGTCCAACTGAGTCAGCACCTATCTATTTCTCTTGTTCTGGCAAGAGCCATCTCTATTAGCCGAGGCTAGAACAAACTTAGTTAATAAGATTTTTATAGAAGTTAGTGTTGACAGTTTCGGTCTAATTGTGGTAAAACGTTTGTTGGCTGTAGAATTCTTGTTTGTTGAAATCAATTTATTTGGACGTTTTGTAGTTCGTCTGTTTTTCTTACTGTTATTGTTACTGATAATTACATTGTCGTTCAATGGACGTTTAGTTTTGTTTAATTTTGATTTAAATTTTAAATTATCTTTTGAAATTTGATTGATTTGTGGCCGTTTTCTAGTAATTTTTCTCGCAGAATCAGTGAAATTTTGAAGAAGTTTTTGTGAAATTTCTCTTGTATTTAACTTTAAGAATGCCATATCAATATCACGAGACCTATTAGAATTTAAACGTTCTACAGCTGAACTATCTGAATTAATACTATTTAAAACTAACGTAGATTCTTGAGGATACCTTGGTGTTGTAGTAATAGTTTCTATAGACATAGGTAGCACTAACGATAAAGTCACTGATACTACACTAAATGTTATTAAGCACTTCATTGTTACCTGAAACAAACAAGAAAGAATAAACAATTAATGCGTAATCTATAAAATTATTACAATTAATAAGCATGCAGCCATATTTCTATACGAGTACATATTTGAAAGTTGAATATATTTCGACTGAATCAATTATGTAGATTAAGATTTTAGTTAATGATTCGGAAATATCCCTCCAATGCCAAATAGAGAGATTTAAATTAATTTTTTCATGTAAACAACAATAAAGCTAGTTTAAATATCTTGGCTGTTGTTTTAATCATTATAGGTATAAGGAAGTATGTTCCAAATTTAATAACAAATTATTCGGTATTCGCAACTTGCATAATATATGAACTTGTAGCCATTTACGAGCCAATTATTTTTAATCACGTTTATTATAAAAAACAAACAATTATTTCCGGTTGATTTTTTTTATCAGCACTCTGATTTGAAAAGGCAAACGAGTCACTTTAGAATCAAAGCACAAGAATAATAATTTAGAACAGCTTTATTTCCAATAACTGTATCTAATGATACATGTACGATATAATGCGATTATTAGTTTCTTACAAATGAATTATTATTAGATGTCTATTATTCTTTTATTCATTATTACATTGACGTTGAAACGATTCATGATGAAAAATTACACACTTTATTAGAGCTTATTTTTCCCAAAATTGTTGTTATTTAATCGGCAATTGTTTAACATAATAAATTACCATGCCACTGATTACTGGACTTTTTTCCATCGTTATTATTATTACTATTATTATTATTATTATTATTTAAATGTTGAAATGTAGAACATGTTCCTTCCCATCAAATAAAATAACACTCGGAATACCGTTAAAGTAAAAGAACCACGCCATGTTTTGGTAAAGACTATATGGTGTGTATGTCATTAAAATTATGCCAAGAATTCCATCGATACTTGTCGTTGTCATGCAAATAAATAATAATTACCTATGTAGCTTTAGAATATGCCTTTGGGATTTATGTATAAATTCCAACTTAGCAAGATATCTAGCAGGCATTTTTTCTTCATGTCATGGGATTAAAACTGAGATGAATTTAGGCTTGAAGAATAATTGTTATGTATTGGAACCACGATATCTTTATAATTCTTTATCAATTATTATTAGAATTTTATTAATTTTGTGTTTGCATACGAACGGATGTGCGGAGAATTTTGTACCGTTAACATAAAATTTAATCAGCACATTATGTACCTATCTTGAAATTAAATATATATATAGTCATTATAGTCACTTATACAAAAAAACTTTTGAAAGTTCGAGATATAGAAATATGCATATACTCTATTGTAGTATACAATATATATTGTACGATATAATATACTCTATACTCTCTGTACATATCTCATATGAGTATATGAGTATATATACATCTATTTGAAATTCAAAAAATTATCTTGAAAATATATCTACCAAGAATAATTAAACTCATTTCAAGTTTCCGGTTTATTGATCCGGCATTAAAATTGATCAGTGAAAATCATTCTTTATTCACCTGATAAGTTTATTAAACGGTACTGAATATTTATTTAATTCTTTTTAAATTTATGGATTCAAAAAGTATCACACCATCTGTTGTGGAAAATATTAAATTAATATTAATCATCGAAGCAACAAATGCAGAAGAATAATTGCAAAAACAAGTGACACAACTGAGAATATATAATCAATTACAGAGAAAATAGCAAAAGCACACAATAAAATTACGAAAAATTAAGACTTTAAACTAGAATATCTAGTCTTAACTTAATATAGAAGAAACTAAGCTAAAATTTAAAACAAGACTGACAACAGATAAGGAGAAAATAGTAAAAACTTAAAAACAAACAGTATAAATATTCATTTGTATAAAATATCGGATTCAGCAGCTGATAAAATTAGCATAAAAAGTTACTATACTTTCCAAAATGTTATTTCTGGAAATTAATGGCATGCTGTTTATGCATCTACGAATAAATTACAATATTTTTAAAAATACTCGTAGGTATTATCTAATTTAGACAATTAATATTGCATCAAAAGAGAACTGCGCATTCCAATAGCACCCTGGACGTTTCAATTTTTTTTTTAGTCCTTTCCCAAATTATTTCCTAACTTCTACCAGTTCAACTACAAATACTAAACTAAAATACACAAATATATACCTACATACTTTGAAATCTGCCGGTTCCTTCTTCTATTAGTAACAATCTTCTTGAAACACTACAACGCGACCACCACAACACTGCAACACTGATAATATTCTTTGTCCGCTGAACAGCTACTAATGATGATGATGATGATGATGATGATGTTTTCGGTAAGCTCCTACAGGTTGAACCTCTTGGTATAGCGGTACCCATATCAGCTGACAGCACCTGAAACAGCACCAATAAAGAAGAACGTTAATATAGTGTTTGTTTTTATATGAATAATAAATAATATACAAGCAATGAGACTCTGTGTGCGTGTGTTTTTAATATAAATTGTCAAAATTTTCAATAATTCTGCAAAATTAACATTTCATGAAAGAATCTGCCGATTAATTGGTAGAGCTTCGTTTAAATATAAAGTGTTTATCATAATCTGTTAAGTTATATTTGAGCAGACGTTCGAAAGCAGCTGGCTGCTGGAAAGCGATTTCGCTTGAAAGAAAATAATCTATAATTAATTCACATTTCTACCATGAAAGTATTAAAGTTAGAGCCAAGTATAGCCAACAAAAATTTACTAAATTTTTGCTATAGAAAATGTATATCATACATTATTAAATTATGAAAAAATCCATAATTGATGTGAATAAAGTACCAAAATCAAAGAATGTTCTTAATTTACATATCTAAACACAATAGAATGGTTAATACATTTCTATAAATGGACTGGAAAATAATTCGTTTAATATACATAAACAAATGATTAATTAATCATCTATTGTTGGAAGATTATCTAGGCAAACAAAATTACTTAGTGAAATGGAAAAGCATAAAATTTCCAAAACAAATTACCTAGATATTTTTATATACACTTAATGAAGTTTCAAACGTTTTAATTACATATGCAAATTATATTGTCTATGTGAATCTAGCACAAAAATAATAATAATTAAAATTACAACGGCATTTTTCCTACATGATTTAATTTGATGTTGTTCTGACCTGTCTTCAAAACTTCCTTTAATTTATACATATACTTTATATACTTGAATATATTTTTTGGAACATAACTTTCTTTTCGCTTAAAGAAAAAAATGAATTCAGAGAACCTGTTTGTTGTTGACTTCTGAGTCAAGAATTATGAAAAAAAACGAAAAATTTCTATAGAAAAAAAATTCGCTAGCTGTCTTTATTATTAGGTATAAGTAATGATAGTGTATATTATTAGTATACAAAATAAAATTAATTATCATTAATTTATATATGATTTTATGTAAATTAGTTTCTACATTGTGTAATATTGGAAACCTAGAATAATATACATACTGAATTTTTAAATTTGGGTGTACAAAAACTGTTTTTTTAGCAGAAAAAGGAGGTGTGTTATTTACGTTTCGAAACTAGCAAATTTATTGAGTCGCAAAAAATGTGTCAAATTATGAATTAATTACTAGGAAAAAAATGAATAAAAATATACGCAATGTACACACATAATTACACACTGATCTACTTCACATAGATTATAATTATGATTTATCTTTGCACATGAAAACATATACGCAACTTCAAGTTGCAGTAAACCTGCAAAGTAATAGAAAGTAATCAACTTTCATCCGACCATTCTATACAGATACATACTACTGAAGTTTTTTTTGTATTACGAACTTTTTGCATCTGCAATCAGATGAACATGATTGATTCAGTTTCTCTTTTAATTCGACCTAATTACAATCAGAAACGATAAAAATTATAAAATTTAATGAACTTATACATAACTAATCAATGTAATTATAATGTATTATTTACCTCATTCCTAGTATACTGGCTAGTTTTCCGTTAGGATTGATCCCATTGCTCATTAAAAATCCAATAGGCACATTCTAATGCATTGGAGAACACATACCATCACAGCAAATAAGGGCAGCTCTAATTCTTCTAGATACTTCAATTCTTACGTTTTTCACTGCCGGATGTTTCCAAAATAAATGTATCGATTCTTTGCCTGCTGTTTCTAGTGTGTTTCTTTCAGTCGTACTTTTGTTTAACTCACTGAATTAATTTTTATTCTAACATCACAAAATGTAGAAAGCAAAAAGGACCAACAATACTATTAAGTTTGGTGACAGTTAACTGTGTTGAGGCGCGTCTTTTATTCAAAATTCAACAATGAAGAAATTCGCGCTCGTGTTAAAAGTAAAATGGTACGATTAAAAACGTGAATTAAATGTGTATATGTGTGTTTGTGTATGGAAAGAAATCAAGTATCCCCCATATATCTGAAGATACCATAATGTATAGATATATAGATTATATTATGCGATGTTATCGAGAAAGAAAGAGAGAGAGAGAGCACGAGAGAAGAAGTAAATGATTTTCTCCTGGTAAAAGAAAACGTGTTTAAATCGAGAACATTCACTACAATGCGGATAAACATAGTTTTTACTGATTTTACCACCATTGGCGAGACATTTTATCTGGTTTATTTATTAAAAAATAAAAGAAATGCCATAGGTATTTGATTGGAAAATAAAAATTCAAGAAATTATCATCGCAAATATGATAATTTTCTTATATTATATGCACTGGAGAGCTTATACGACAAATTGAGTACTGGACAGTCAGCTCAGTATTCCACTATTCTATTAAATCATTTTTTATTTAGTCAACTTTCACCCTGGAAACTACCCTAAGCAAATCGAATGAATACGTGATATTAAAGCTAAATATCATACATAGGCTCTAGGGCATATAGTATATGATATTATCTAGATGTGGGTCATCAAATGGCTCTATAAAAATGATCGAATATTATGTAAACAACTCATTAGATGTCGACAGTCTTCTTGTTGGTTCAGATATAGTGATGTATTTAATTTTTCCATTCAAACTGAATAAAAGACTATCATTCTTTTGCAAACATTTTTTATATATCAATTGTTGCTGTTGACAACAAATATATAAATAAAATTTAATAATTACTGATAAATAACTTTAAATAGGATTTTTCTGCGTATTCTTGACAATTTTACGAATTAAACGTTAAAACTTTGATTCACAACATCTTGATCACCACTTTGTCAAGAAAAATTCTAATTATAGTTTTTACTTTATAAATAACAATTCCTAGTTCTCTAGATGTCCAATAGATGGCAAGTGCAATCCAAGTTAAACAAATTCTTAAATGGAATGCAGAATATTTGAACAAAATTGAATAACATGAACGGAGAACTTTCAACTTTCAGTGTTAATAAAAAAAGATTTTTTTGAGTTATTGAGAATATTTTTATTCGATGTCTTGGAAATTTGACAATTATTCTTACAACAAAGAAATCAAATATCTAAAGAACGATTCTAATTATTAGTTATTTAATTTTTAAAATTAATTAAAATTAAATAAAAAAATTAACGAATTAATAAATTATTAGGATTAGTAGCTACTTGTTCTATTTTCGAAGATTAAAGAAATTTTCATTTTATTTGATACTTTAACAATGTATACCATAACATTCTGGAAATGTTATGGTAGAATGTAACATAACATATATGTACATAACATTCATGTAATGAATGTTAGAATGTATTTCACCTAAACCAAATGCACCAGGAGAATACTAAAATTGACCTAATAAATAAGTCAAGGTACTTATTAATAGAAAAGAAAAAACAGACGAAGCCAAAAATGACACTCAATCATGTAAAATTTATAACAGCACTTATAGAACCGCTAGCTATAAGTAAGTTTACTTTCATCCAAACTAACGGTTACCCTCACAACAT
This sequence comes from Platypus cylindrus, assembly GCA_949748235.1. NCBI lineage: Eukaryota > Metazoa > Arthropoda > Insecta > Coleoptera > Curculionidae > Platypus > Platypus cylindrus. Next base: position 1,039,131 of record OX456491.1, on the reverse strand, counting down.
TATTAACTAACAGTAAATTCTAGATATACCTTTATGTAATTAATGCCTTTCGTATAACTGTAGCAAAGCAACTATACTACCTATATAAGTATATTTTCTATTGTCTCTTTGGCTATATGCTTATAGGAAATTTAGACCCTTCATGATATGTGTATATTATAAATTTGTTGTGATAACTTCATAAAAACTCAAAACGGTAAAATTGCTTTACCGAGTAAAGTAATTTACAAGAATTATGTGTTCGTCTGTCTCTAGTGGTATCAAAAAACGCGCCATCTTCTGGAAAAATCCATAAACAATAATTAATTATAATATATTTAAGAATTAATTAGTAAGTACATATTTGCGTGTATCTATCTAATCAATACCAAACGACAGGTGCGAAGTTGTTAAAGTTCATTTATTTGCATATCGTCTTACAGCTGTAAATATGAATGAAATTAAAATAAAACCTTTCGGCCCTTGACTTCCAGTTCGAAAGATGTTTAAAAAGTCTAGGCTTTACTCTTGTAAAAAATATCTTGGCTACCTTTACCGACCTAAATATAGTTAGCTAAAGGTATTCTATAATAGAGGGAAATCAATTAATCAATCAATCAATGCGTGAGTTACCCCAACCATCATAATTGAGTTAGATCTATTTCATTAATCATTATTAGATATTACTCATATCTAGATTCTGAATAATTGTAATTAATAATTCAATAATTTTATCCTTCAATAATATTTTATATCCAGTTATTTTAAGCCCATTTTAATAAATAATTTCCAAATTAGACGTTCAAGCAATGAACACATAAATTATGATAATAAAATTAAAGTTCAAAGAACCTCTATAGGCTAACGATCTCGCAAAACGGTCCTCTATTATCATTATTATTATTATTATTATCATCATTATTTCATCTTGAGTTAGATGAACAAATTCACTTCTTTTCGTTTATGTACAGTTACGATTTGTTTGGCTATAATGTTATGAGAAGAAACAAAAAATTTCGCATTTGCTTTGCCGTAATACAACATTAATTCGAAGGTAAAATTTTACACCGTTACAAGGTTTAATGGTCTTCAAAGGATATTGTAATGATCTTTCAACATTTTTATTTATGGTTGAACGAATGGTTTAAGTTCAGGGGCTTAAATGTTTTATTTTGGAAATTTACAATGCTATGATTAGTTCCTAATGTAACCTCATCTAACTTTCAAGCTCTGCTAGCATATATCTAATTTTTTCAGAAGTCAAAAGTTAATTCTAGTCATACTAGGAACGTCTTAGTGACATTCATCAGACGTTTGTGCTAATATAGAAAAATCCACGCCACGCCGATCCACGTTCACGTTCTATGTTAACGTCTTTGTGATAATTATATTTTAGTACTTACAACGAACATTTTGCCGATTTATATCGGAAATTACATGAGTTGAATTGAAGATTTTTGGTAACTTCTATCCTCAGACAATCGATGTGAATACAGTAAATTCCTTTCACATTTGACCAAAGTGACTTTTAAGAAAATTACAGAAAAAACAAAAAACTAGCATAAAAATGGTATAACAGATGCGTTTGTTACCAAGAACGATTAAAGTTCATTGACATTGATGTTATTTGTATTCAATTCTAGCAATATTCTTGTATTGCAGTTCAGGTGAGTGGCACAATGTACCCAAGTAACCCAACGGACTTGATCGCGTTTAACCTTATTTGTTTCGCTGATGTATATATTTGAACACAGAAAACGAGTGTTCTTTGCGAATTTACAGTTATTATAAAGTAAGTTGATAAATGAATCGGTATAATAATAATAAAAATAACATGAATTTCAATGATCTAATTTAAATCATTTAAAATGATTATTTAAAGTTCATTATGATCTCACATTTGCATTTATGTCTTTGGTTTCTCAAATAATTCTAGTTCTAATAAACCTATTCAGCAGATTTTGCAGTAACTGTAAAGCTACTGATATTGATTTTCAAGTCAAAAAAATTTAGATTTTCTAAAAGAATCAGTCAGTGCTTATGGAAAAATTACAGCCTAAACGCACATTTGTGAAATCACAGCTTATTTTATAATCTCTTCTTGCCAGAAGGATTTCATAGATAATCATTTAATCAGATGCCCAAATATCGAAGTCAATTTATCCAAACTATCGCAAGTAATCACCTGTAGGAAGAAATCAGGAATTCTTAATACAGAATTAGCTTCTGGCTTTCCGCCTCTCTGGCAGAGCGGGCATGAATTTTCTGGCACAGGGTGGTCTACTTTTCGGCTGATTTATAATGCATTATATGCATAATAACAGATTAGTTAATCGAAGTCAATTCGGCTTAAATCCTAATATTATTATATCCCTTAACATCGTCCATCTCAAGAACTCTTATTATTTATTTATAAAAATTTACAACTTTCATTCGTCATCGAAAAGCAAAAGAAATAACCTTGGCTCTTTGCTCTTCCTTCTTTCCTTTGATTTTTATTTCTTTTCTTTTTTCTATTAATTCCGCGTCCGCGTGCCAATGTTTGTTCATTGGTTCGCTAGTTTTTGTCGCTGGTTTCCGATGGTCGATGATGATGATGATGACGATGGTAGAACGTATACGTAGCTACGTATTTCTACGTAGTTCTTCCATACGCTTCGCTATATCCACTGTCAACATATACCAACGAAGTGGGTATATGCTCACTCACTTCGCATGGTTTACATTCGCAAATTCCGCGGAAAGACGGCAGAGAGAAGGAGAAAGAGATGAAAAAAAGACAGAGAGAAAGATATTATGATACTTTCTAAAAAGGATAAAGACAAAAGAATGAGGTGTATGAACTCTCTTGTTCTGTCTAACTGTAATGTGTTGCATAAGAGTTTGTCCCGTTAGTAGTGAACGATACTACTTTCATTCAGGGCCAGCGATGGTGCGCGACTTGTATTACTTATAAGGAAGGTGTTATCCTTTTTTTTTATGTATTATTATCAATCAATTTTTATTACTCGTAGTATTGGAAGCAGTCGAATAAATAAAAATTGTTACCACGGCAAAAAGAATTAATTGCATTCGGGTGTAAGGAAGTTCGCAACTATTTATACAGTTTTATTTGAATTCCCACAGACTTTTGGTTAGGTAAAACCAAAAGCTGTCTACATACCAAGTTAGTTATCGTCCTAGGTAGATTTTGCTAAATATTAATGGAATTTGTCTAATCCTGGTATGCACTCTCAACACGACTATTTTTGCCTGCCTCTAGAGGGACGTAGCATCGAGCCGGAATGGCATTTTAAGTAACTGTGCGATCATTTCAAAACACAGACAAAGTCAGAAAGATTAACTTTAAATATCTCTCGCATGAATGACGATAGATTTAAAAGTCAGAGTAAATTTTCAACTTAACAAATACCTGGGACTCATGTATGTATCCACAGTAACAAGATTGGTCTATCTTATAACCAATGAAGCAAATTTTAGATCACATAGTGGGTGTCCTAATTCTCAGTTTCCGCTTTAGTAATTTATTTTCATAATTTGATTAGTTTTATAGTCGTTGCTACTCATTCTTAAAAATTATATTTGTTTAATCTTCCATGCGGGACTCTATTCTAATTACTCCATGAAAAATTATCTAAAATCACTGAAAAAAAATATGAATCCCCTTAATTCAAATATAACATTTTCGAAAGCCACCTGACACGTAAGCTAATATCCAATTTTTCTCAAACAACCCCCTATATACATGTACGTAAATGTATACAAAAATCTAGCGGAATAACGGTATAATACATTTATTTAGAAAAGATCCTTTTTATCAGGTAGCATAAGTAAAGGGCCGTATATTTGATGTGTTTTTTATCTCCATCTAATTTTAGTACCGTTGTTAAATTGTTAAGAAAAAAATTCTTCCTGACTGAAATGTGTCGATTCTCAACAAACATCTGAGTGTATTTTAGACTACTGGGTGTGTGAAAGTATAAATTTACAGTTAGAATACCACCCTCGCGGATGAAGAATAAGAAGGGCCAGTGGATTAAAAAATGAAAAAAAAAAGTTATGGAAGAAGAAAAAGACGTGTCGGTATATTTTCTGATTTTCTATATACTTTGAGTGAGGGCGTTTTTTGTATGCTATAGTCGATTTCAAAGTGGGATGGTAATTTTAAAGCGAGATATGGAAAATTACGGTTTCCAGGATAATTCTTAAATATCAAATATAAAATACATTAAGGTTTAAAAAAAAGCATAGGAAGAGATTATTAATAAATTTGGAACATTTATAATTTTCTACACTCGCTGAGGATCTAAAGCCAATAAAACTAAAAGTCATTCAATAATATATTGCACCTATTGTAGTTCATACTTAAGGAAATAATTCAAAGTGCCATTAAATAAATGTGCTTTCTGTCTAATATTAGTATATGATAAAATATTGGACAGAAAAATAAATGATTCCAGGAAATCTGTGCCGTAAATCCTGAGCTTTTCTAGACAAAATTCAGGTAAAATTTAATGCACCGCAATTCGTGGAACCAGACCAAATTCACTGATTTTCTCAGAAAATTAATGATTAGTCTTCTGAAAAAGTCAGTCAATTATTTACCTACCATAATAATTAGGTACGAAGAGAATTATTTCTCCTGGTTGGTTGCAGTTTGTTTCTAGTTAGTTGTTTCAATTCAGCACTAAAATAAAACGTTGTTTCAAATTTCAATTGAAATTTCTGTATTAGAATTAGTAGGGTTATGATACCGAAGAAATAAAATAATTAAAAGAGGAATAGGATTAATAGATTAAAAAAATAGAAATAGAAACACAGAAACATCTATAATATTATGGTTTAATTCATCACTAAACAGAAAATCTACGATATGCAGTTGTAATATTATAACAACTGCAATTATTTCAGGGCAGGGCCTATTAAAATAATTAACTTTAACGAATCATTAAGCTAAAACTTTTATTTAATGCTTTACAAATTATTTGAAACTTGAATTCATTTTTAAGTTTGATTTTTATTATTATTTACTTCAGTTTATTCCACAGTTTTAATTCTCCTTTTATTCAGGTAGGTACAAGAATTAAAACATCAAAATCCTTTCTGCAAATACTATAAGTACTGTTTACCATGGATGTTCTTTCGATTTTTTGGAGCCGATAATCCTTGACAGGTGGCTTAATAATTTATCTGTAAAATGGAACAGCTTAATATACAAATATAAAGGACAAACATCAGGTTTATAAGAGGCATTCAAAAAGTAACAATTGACTTATCGTTTTTTTTTGGAATATGTCCTTGTAATATTGATAGGATCCCATCCTTATCAATAAAAGAAAAAAATTAAATAGATCCTTGACTGAACCATAATTGAAAAGTATCCGACAAAAACCGAAAGCGTCCCATAACTTAATACAGACTAAAGTCTGGAGATAAATGGCCTGAAGTGAACGTGAATAGAATAGTTTAGCTGATATTTAGGTCACTATCTGATCGCTTTATCTGTTAGATAAAATAACTTTAATAGAATGAAACTTGTCGATCAAATCTTTCATTTATTTGATTTATTCCTATAAAAATTATATGTAAGGTTACTTGTTTGACTGCCTGTTCATGTCTCCTAGTTTCATCACATGACTATTTTAGATAAATCGTTCTATTTGCTGATTTAAAGTTAAATTAATTGAATTGCAATTATTTTCATACTTTTACTCAATCAATCATCAGTTGTTACAATAATTATGATTGATTATGGTATATTAATTAATTACAATGAGCTCAAGAAATTTTCAAAGCGCATGCTTGTTGCGGAAAAACATCTGTATTTTAATTGAAATGTTAAAATTTGTATCTGTGGCAACATGACCACACCAATTTCCCCATCAAGAATGCGTCTTCGCCTGAATAGTAGGTAGTGTCGTGTCGGTATCATAAAAGATACCGAACAATAATCTTTTTCTAACAATAAGTTTCAGTCTGTAAATCAGATTCAGATTAATCTGTCTTACGAAGATTCAAAATTAAATGAAATATATTTTCATTGCTTGAAATGCTAGTATTATTTTGATAGATAATTGTCAATGTTAACGGTACCTACTCTCTAGCAATGCATATGCTCACACCCATTTTTTACTTCTAATAAAAAAAAGAATTAGAACAGATTTCCTGCCTACAATCTGTATGTATTATTATAAAATATAGACGTCTACTTCATATTTAGGTCATCCAGTTTTTAAATATAATATAATTTCATATAAATAACGGTGCGATGATTGAATAGGTATTTGTTGCTGCATCTTTAGCTCAGCGACTGCTGCAACTGCAGCAACTCGACACACACACAAACACACAGGTAGGCGGATAAGCAGATGTCCGATACAGAAATATCATTAGGTATACCATTATATGAACACACATTTATGTATAGTATTTATCAGAACCGACCTATATATTAAAATGGGCAACAGCGTTTCTTTTTATCTAACGGAATATATTTGGCTTCTAATGGTAGTGAGATTTTAACCCTTTTCAATCAGTTTTGTATACCTGTCTGATGGTCTAACTGAAAATGGTTTTTGATGGTATATATATAGGCAGGTGGTCAGAATGTATTTCTATATTCCATTATATCGTATATATGTATAGAATCGTTCAAAGGTGCAACAAAGCAAAAATCCACCCATCAGCTTATGGAATATATTGGTCAATAGATGCGACAAAGTATAGTCCTATTAAGAAGTCCTTCTGCCATTTAGTTTCTGGGATGAAAATAAGATTTCAGTTTCGGTGGTTACATAAAGGGACCAGCTAAATGATGGTCCATGTTGTTTGATGGTCAATTCTATTGGGTTCTACAGAAATTTAGAAAAAAAATATTGAAATGTTGTAAACAGGAAAACACCTATTGGTCTACAATGGAAAGATTATAAAGCCTTAAAATATTTCTCTAAATTCTCGTCTGTGGGCTTTAAATTTGGCGTTATACTTGCAGAGGTATAACGCCACGAAAAATAAGGCAAGCCAACTACTGACTGGCTTGCCTTATTTTTTATTACTTTCTTGAGTGATTTGATCAACTATCTAGCACGATCGAAACACTGTTTTCAGCAGATCACCCACCCAATAACAATCAATTTCTTATTGAGATATTTGAAGGGATTTATTACATAGAAGACATTCTATAGTCTGTACAACAAAACACCCATTTGATTCTATCCGATCGACGATGGGAGGTCCAGTTTCTTTAGTGGTGTACCAATAACAGAATGCACCCCTATTAGTACACCTTGAACCACAAATATTTCTTTATTCACCAATATATTTTTTTATAATTTTTATTGCTATTACGCATTTTGAAAATAGTGGTAAATTTTGATGATAAATGATTCATCTCCAATTACATAGATACATTAAAACGATACATTTAACAGCAACTCACATCTGCCATGATAGACGACATCAACAATGAACAACAAACGGGATTTATATGCATATTATATCTGCCAGCTAAAAGAAAATGAAGAAAAAATCTAATTTATATTAAGAAGAAAGCAAATTAGTAGTAGAAGTAATAATAATAATTGATTTCTGCATCTCAATTTCAAAGAAAGTTCGTTGACCGATGATCATTTAATGTAGGTAACGTAAGTGTGACGTCAGTCGCGACATGTTCTATGTTCTAGTGGTCTAGTTACATGTTACATTCTGTTGTTGATGATGATGATGATGATAGTCTCAACAGGGAGGTTTGTTTGGAACACCGTTGTCGGATTTCAATATGGTATGGTATTGTAAGCTAAAACTACCATATAATATTATGGTATGTTATTACAAAAAAATTCTCGTCCGATATAAAACGCTGTAGAAAGTGTTGTATGCATGTCAGCATTTCCTGTATACTTCAATGAGGAAATCTAGGCTTTTATACTATATGAATTGATTTATCTACATCGAATAGGCACTTCTAGACTGATTGGGAATTATGGACAATTTAAATTTGACATGAATAATGAACGTATTTATTTCAATTCAAAAATACGAACAACAATTAAATTTTTAATAACATCCACTTTTCAGCTTAATTTCAGGTAGATTTCGGAGCAAATGATTCAGGAAACAGGAAACAGAAGATTAATTTAAGTCATTAGACTTAATTATGGATATAAGATTTGGATAAGATTAATTATGGACTTTATTATGGATAAAGCCTGAAATAATTTGTCAACTTCTAAGAAAATATCGTTCAATTTCAAACAGTACAAATAAATAGCGACAAAATAAAGAATACTAAATTTCTAGGATAATGAAGATTTTAAGTCGTTATTTGGAAAGAATTTTTTTTTTTGCCTCTGTCGACGTTTCAAAATATTATTACGTCATCATCAGGGCTTTTAATTTGAACAAATTACAATGGCTTTAAGAATTTCAAAATTTAGAATTTTTGAGTTATTAAGCAATTGGAATTTTTAGAGTTTTAATGATGAGGTGATAATACCTTAAAACGTCGATAAAGCAAAAAAAATAAAAAATTCTGTTCAAATAACTACTTAAAATCTTTATTATCCTAAAAATTGATAATAACAGTAATAGAGTCATTAGAATAACACTAACTAATAAATAATACTATCTTTATCTATTTGTCCATCATCTTTCACATCAAGCAGAAATCTGCCTCCTTTTCTTACCTTTCGTCGTCAGAATCAGAATTTTAAAATGACCAAATTTCTTAGCGTTTGGTCGAAACTGTTGCCTAATTTATTGTGTGTTCTTAACTCAATAAACCAATCATCAATATTCTTATTATTCTTCGATTCTATCATCATCATCATCCATAGGAAATGGCAAATGAGATAATTTGACTTAAAAACATCCTGCTGCAATTTGGCAAACGTGCAAATTAAAAGTTCGTCAACCCTGTCCTCAATGACCATGAAAAAGAAGAAGATGAAGATACATATAGGGAATAAGAAGAAGTCGACGATGATAAAAGAAGAAGAAGAAGAAGAAGCTCGAAGAAATGAGTTCATCTTCATGTTGACTTTCTGCAAAATTTGTTTCTATTGCGCATTAGTGGGTATCTCGGTTGTTGACCTCAGAAATAGAAATAGAATGTCTAGGTATACTAGCATCATTAACTAATTTATTAGATATAGAAGATAAAATATAATAAAATTATAATACAATAAAAAATAATAAAAATTGAAAGAATAACGATAACGAAATAAAAGCAAAAGTAGCAAAATCGAATTTTGATTAAATAAATTCGGAACCAAAATAGAGGACGGCAAAGGAAATGAGTGACTGATAAAGGTACCGGCTGTGCCTATAGCTAGTACTTAGATATTATTTTCCTATATGAAAAGCTTTGTCGTAGTCAATTCTATGGTTACAAATATGATTTAAAAATTTACTTAAATAAATGACGAAAACAAACAAAATTCGTAACTAATTGCACGAGTCAATATTTACAAGAGTTTTAACTATCTGGTTACATCTGTAGATATCCAACATAGCACTAAGTATGGATGATGTACATGTGTACTTACACTTAATATACATATAACATTACAGGTGATTTTAGACGTATAGGCACATACTCATTGTTTACCTTTAGGCATGGCTGATTCAAGCAGTTAAAGAAAAAGTATTGAACATAACATCAATTTAATAGTGACGGCTGGAACAATATAATAAACCCAAGCAAGTTTGTTGCCGGCAAGTAATAAATTGCATTGCTTAGTCACTATACTCTACGTAAATAAAGAGAATTTAACTTCCTATTTGATTAGAGTTTCTTTGATATGCTTTAAAAGAGATTTAATTACATATTGGATGCACTTCTAACAAATGATTGTGCAAAAATCCTTAACAGAATCACGATTATATACGAATGATAATGCAATTCTTCCATTAATCAAATACCCATAAGCTTTTATAATTGTTATTATGTTATGCTTTTGATTTGATTTAGAAAATGAAATAAAACAATTTAAAATAAATCCATCATTATCCATAGGAATCTGCCCTGACCTTCTTTACCATTTGGTTTTTAGTGGCAGTGACCGCCAAAAGTGGTCATCATGTGTTTGTGTGTGTGTGGTGTTGTAAAAGAGTAATATTGCAACATTCACGGCCTCCTCTATATGAAAACATACACATCGGGTCAATGACCGTTTACGATAATGTGTTACGCTATCTTTTATAAAACAATTTAGCGAAGACATACTTCCCGTTATGCTTTAAACGAAACAGAGAAAGAAATCATAGACTTGTAGTTCGAAACAGAAAATTTTATGGTAAGTGTAAAAACCGATGCAAAATGAGGACGAAAGGTAAGCCGTAAGGCGTGTGTATGTGTTTGTGTGAATACGCACAAAGCGTATAGTTGGTTCGGTAAAAGCAAAACCGTTGCCAATTTATGATTGGATTTTGGAATTTTCGATTTTTTAATGGAAACTTCGGTTCAGAATTCACTGGTTTTAGAATGTGAACAACTCGATTTCTACGAACATCAACACAGAATCACTGGTTCAATAACATCGACACAATCAATTCAATTTCAGTTCTTAAATCACTTTATCAGTATTAAACTATAAGTCAGCATAGAGTTTAAAAAAAATTACAAACAAAATATGTATACATATACAGTGTCTCAAATAATAATATCCTGGCTAACGTTTTCACTAGCTAGGAAGAGTGAATGGCCCAAAATAGCATGGTTCTATTGACTACATTGAAGTTGGGACCAATAGAAAACGACCTTTCACTCCACCTGGTGATTAAATAATACATATGTATATAGACATACCACAAGTACAATAACGTAAGCGTAATATTAGTAATAACAAATTGTATGTTCCCATTGAACCATCAGTTGACATTTGTTTAATCGTTTTAATTTAAACTTAACAAATCAGCTACATTTAGTTCTGTCCAATTTACACAACTCAGGATAAGAAACCTGAATACTATTATTTGAAATAGATTATATTCATAACCTCTTCATTCCTCTTATTCTTAAACTTATACAGCTTGCTAAGATGTGAAAATATCATTACTAAATAAACTACTAGCGAATTGCCTTTCCTTTCCCTTACTAAACACCAACCTTGACCTGTCGTTGACAGTTTTTTTTCTCTCCATGGTTCAAAATAATGACAATTATTTCGAATAACTATCGTTATTCATTGGTTTTGTTATATTTAATTAGTAAATTTTGGATGATTTTATTCAATTTGTCTATTTATAGGATTCAGAATTTTAGAATTCAAGGTTTTTAGAGATAAAATTTTAAATTTAGATTTTCTGTTTGACTGAGATGATTGAACGAAAGTTAAGCTATATTTTGTTTATATCTAGTTCAATGCTCTGAAGTTGTATATTTTTACAAAACGCTACTTTTGATACATAAAAATATAGACGGATATTACAGATAAATATTTAATTGTTCATGTAATGAACCTCATTAGACAGATTAAAGAAAATTAGTAAAAACATCTATAGCAATATCTTCTATAACTTCTCTTCTTCTATAAATCTCTAATAACTTCGATAAATCTTATTACTACACATTAGGTACATTGAACACCTTTAATAAAGATTAATTACTTATATTTATGAGTTTAACTTTAAAAATGAATGAGGGAGAGAGAGAGAGAGAGAAAGATCAGTGAATTGAAACCTTACTTAACATCGACCTTCGTTGTTTGTTTTAACTTATGCTTTTTGCTTGTTTTTAAAGTTAAATGCTGTGCTGTGACTCACACTGAAGATGTGTGAGAGTGAAATGTGACATGGCTGATATTTTAATCATTCAAATATAATATTGTCTTTCTAACATTGAATTCGATTATTGCAAAGTTTATGATTCAAAGGTATTTCTACCTAATGATTTTATGACCTTGAGAAACTACCTAACATGACTTTTATAGTATAGAAACGATTCTCCAAAACATGAAAAAAAGAGAAATTTCATAGATAAACTTCCCCTTCAAACCACAAAAGAAAAAGCAGGGATAATTTTGGGTCAATAGGTCTGTAAATATACACAAGCTGGAGAGATACAGATAAAATCTACAGATATACATAATAGGTATAGGTGTGTGTGAAAGGGTGGAATTTTCTATTCTTCCCCACCTCCACACTTTCGATACAAAAAAAATATGTCTTTATTAATTATTTTATTGTACTTCAGCTTTTTTTTTTCAACTTTCTATTTAGTCAGCACTGACAGTCTGACATTACCTAAAGATCGAAAGGAATTTTTTTTTTTCCGTTTTCGAAGGCCTTCTAGGAATAATTTTTTTTTCTGAAAAAAAGATAAGAAAAAAAAGCAAAGAAAAAATTGACACAAAAGAACATTCATTTTTAAGAAAATTTGTAACAATTATAGAAAAAAAAACGAAAAATTATCTGAGAATCTACTAAAATAATATCTGACTACCGTCTAAAGTCTTAATTACATAATAAAATTCACCTTGCCACTCTATTATTTATTGAATAACACAGATAAATTAACCTTTGTTCTAATGCATGCAGGGTTACTTTCTTCACGTGTCATTGAAGTCTGCTATTCAAATACTATTCATTCAATGTAGTGTAATATGGACAATTTATGCGTACAAATTATAGAATGTAATTCTATTTACTATTTCTTTTATTTATTTATAGTAAATTATACAGTAATTTATAATTATAGTATTATTCAAATTTCGTTGGTAATCAATCAGTTAAATATTAAATTTTTTAAGTTTGGATAAGTTAGTATACTTATGATACAAAATTCATGACTTGGAGCTATATTTTACCTTATCGTTTCAGTCTTTGATAGAATATTATCGCTCACGAAGTAATCAGATTAATTCCCGCTCGGTCCATAATCTACTATTACAACTAATTTAATTTGTTCATCTATTTATTTCTATATCGTTTTCCTAGCAAACTGATTTATGTCTGTGTAGAATTACTTCAGCATTTAATGAAGCCCGTTTTGCGAAAATCTTCTTAATTGATACTAAATATAACATTAAGATTAATCTACATATTTGTATATTTAATGAAACTAATCAATAACGAAACAAGAATCCTTTGGTTCCGTCTTCTTCCTTCTGTTTCTGCTGATACTGCTGTTGCCATTCTCTACTGCTTCTCTCTAGAACAAAAAATTCATTTTCAACATTGTCCACATATGAAAAATGAAAAATACATAATATAGTAATAAATAAATACGCTTCCTCAAGCATCCCACAAAAATACAGATAAAATAATCGGAAACAAGAGCGGTAAACCTGAAACTTTTTGGTAGGTCGAAGACCTTATCATTCCGTTATAGGCTGTTTGGTTCGTTCTTGTACCGTGGATGGCACTACTAGTAAGACTTCATGGGATTCAGGTACCATCACGGTCAAGTTTATTGCTGCTGATGGGTTAGTTTTTGAATAGCATTTGAAAGCTGAAGAAATAGAGCTCTCATTGCTTTTTTGCACGAAATGAGGCATTTGTCGGCTGTTTCAATGATCGCGAGGTGATTTACGACGATTTGGAATTTGTTATTTCGTTTATTATTTGATTTCGTGAAAGAATAATCTGTAAACAGTTGTAATTATTCGAAAAGAGAAACTGTCATAGAAAAAAAGATTTTTGCAAGGAATTTTAAATGAAAATTTTCTGAATTCGAATAGAACCCGGTGAAAATACTAAGACTGTACTCAACAACGCAATTTTGTGTTTCTAGATCTCATATTTAAACTACTTTAGCATAATCAATAGACGTAGTGACCTTTATTTTTCTATCAAAAGATTTTAAGTGAAACTGCCAAAATTTTTTGGATACCTTGGATACCGTTTATTCCTCGAGACGATTCCGACTCTGAAGAAGGTGAGTTACTAGATTGTTTTTATGGTTGAGAATTTGTTAATGATGTAGCTAAGCTTCCAATTAAATAGATATGATATGATATTTTTCCGGTCAACTAAGCTGCCTGAATTTTCAAGAATTTTGCATGCAATTGTTACAAGTCCAGTTGGATACTGATTGTCAGGGGTTTGCGATCTAAATTTTTCTTTCTATATACATTTTCCTGGACTTAAGAGTAGACAAATTAAAAAATTCCAATCATTGCCACATTTCCATACGCATTATTTCATATTATTTATTATTCATGTAAGTGCTGCTCCAGCAGCAGCCGCAGCAGCAGCAAACTTAACACAAGAAACATGTCTTTCTAGTTTAAAAGCAACACAGTATATCCAAAGCACCTTTAGATTCACATTTAAACATCTCCTTCAATATAACCATTAATCTAACTGGAAAATCTAGTTACATTACATATACATACATACATGACCAATTAAATAATAAATCAACAAATCTATATCACAGCTTCTGCTTGAAAGAAGATAAGAGAAAAAAACAATATATAATTTCCACCTTAGAGCTCTCTTGTCTCTCTCGCGCTGTACTCTAATCATCCATAAGCTATTAAATCTTAGTGGCTGTGATCAAGGACATGTTAGATATGCTTTTCGTTGCTGCTATTATTGTTATTACTAAATAAAAATTCGACCTGAAAAAAACTGTCTAAAGAACAATATCTTTTTATTAGTACAGGTGCCGAGTGTCGAGAAAAAATATAATTTAAAATTGTACATAGAATGTGAATATAGACTATTCTATTCGACTGTTATTCTTTTCTAGAAGTCGAAAAGTAGGTTAAAATATATTTATTGGGTCTGAATAAACATTCAAAATTAGGACAATTCGAAATGGGACAAAATAAATAAAGTTTTGTGCGGAATTATAGATTTAGGTATTAATTACAGAAATTCTAAAGAAGGAAATATACGACAGAAACTGATCTTCACAAATCCTACATATTGTTTTCTTTAGGTCCAAAAGATTTTGCCTGTCCTGATGCATAAACTGTCAATTTATGTATGGAGACGATATAGTAACAGATGCACCATTATTGTTTTGTCCTTGGGTGGTAGTTTTAGTACCACCCATTTCCTAGTGACCCAATTTTTCCAAAAAAATAAAATAAAGAAATATAGTGTCCACCCACAAAAATGATGTTTTCTCTAAAATTTATCTGATTAATGTTAATTTATTAGACAGCACGCAACCGAAAAGTAGGCGACTAAAAAAGAGCAGCCGACATATATCGGAGTTTCTTGCCTTTTGTCAGAGTTCTGTTTAGAAATTCAGGGTAGACCTCCATCAGAGTAGAACATGATGGTTCCCCATTGCTGTGGCATTCTGCACAAGCGCAGCTTAATGATCTGTACGCATGAGCAATATGAGATGACACTGTTGCCAGATTGCTTTGAAAGTAGAGAAATCTGAAGCAAAAACATTGGCACTAATAGAAAATGTCTAATTTTTAAGAATGACATGATAAACTCCTACAATAGATACCTTTGCGCAGAATCTATAGATGGTTTTTATTTCACTGAAACTTATTCATTTTTGGATCAATAGACTCTATTTTGAAAACCATTTTTGTTTGCATTTGATGCCCATTAATATATGAAAATTTCCCTGGAAAATAAACAGATAATACATTGTTCAAAAATGGTCTATAATGGATAAAGACGAAGAATTATATTATTATAATAAGCAACAATTTAAAAGTCAAAATAGTTAGTTGATTTTCAAAGCAATAAATTACATATGTATCTATTTAATTTAAATTTTAAGTAACAATTTAACTGATTATTTAATTGAACATTTTCTTTTGTGGGTTTTTTTGTGTTGTACAAAGTATTGTCTTCGATTAAACTTTATATAAATAAGTACATTTCTATAAATTGATGATGTCACATTATATTCTACTAAATAAGGTTTCTTTGCAAATAAATTGCATGCTGGCAATCATCCAGTTGTATCGCTAATCTAAGCACTTATGCAAAATTAAATCGCAATGCAAGACAAGTTTAGTTAGTTGCATAAAAATTAACTACGGCAAGATCAGTTTAAATATCGATAAATATGAAAATGTACAATTACAGTAAAAGAAACAAACTACTATCTAAAAAAAAAGTAAAACCAAATAGAAAAAAGAAAAAATTATGTAAATTAAATAACAAACTTTAAACATAAGTAGAAAACACTAAATAAATATTATGTAGAACATAAAGATCGACCTACACGATCACTCAAATCACGAACGGTATTTTGATCTGCCCTTGTTTCGAAGTATTGAAGTTCTAGACGTGGCCTGAAGATAAAAAGCGTGATCGTCTGTTGTCTTTTTTATATTCCTAACGGTACACTGACTGCAACCAATCACTATTCTAGCAGATACACAGGTGACTAAATATTCTGTGAAGATGTTTAGTGAATCATGTCAATCAATCATGTAGTACACAAAAGTGAAAATCAAAGAATAACAATAAACGAAATTTTTGTAATTTAATAAATTATCGATAAACAGAAATTAAATTTTTAGATTACAGATTTTTACATGTTTAAATTACGAAAGAAAATATATTAAATAGTAAAATAGGCAGAATACAGACGGACTGAGAAAAAAAAACAACTTAATGAACAATAGCGAAGTCATATATGTACAAAACTAAAGACATGTATAAACTCTACCAGACACAGGTAGATAATTCATTTTTTAAGGTCATTCAGATATAATCAGCTTCCCTTTCGATTTTTTTCTATGTTGAATGTCTCGAATTTCTACTTAGTTCTTATACTACATATATATCTGGGGAATTTGAGAATCAAGAGGGATCATATTATACTAATAGAAACTATTCTTGAAAGTGGTACTCTTAAAAATTAACAATTAACTATCATGTTGAACGCCGAAATGTCAACATTATTAAATGAAACATTTTTATCTGGATTATAGACGATAAAGAGTGCTAACGAGGTAATATTCCAGCTCAATTTATTGAATCATAAATTAATAAAAAAAAGTGCTGCTGTAAAGGAAAAATTAGCATGGTGGGCCCACGGTACCAATGGACCACGGTTCCGTTAATATAACGCTTATAAATTCCTGTTTATATCTTGTTCTTAAACAGATTGAGAGGGTTCTATTCTGGGTCCAGTCAGGCAGGTAGATCTTTTTCCAGTCCCTTTTTTAATCGATTTTTTTAGATCTGTTACCGTTATTTGAAAACCTAAAGAGTTCTTCAGATAAATTTGTTTGTTTGTGAAGGGGTATCTGCTTGAAACTGAAAACACTCAATAAAAATACTTAAAGATAACAGTACTTTTATTTAAAAAAAAACAATGTTTATTTTTATGCTTACGGGGAAGAAAAAGAATTAGGATGTTGATCTGTTAATGAATAGAAGAATTAATGAATGATAACATATTATTAAGTAGCAACGATCCGGAAATAAACCAAACATTCAGCATTCAATTAACTACTGAAAGCTAATTATTATGAAAAATGAAATTAAATAAATTAATTAATAATACATATTAATAATAATTGAATGGTAAACTTGCGGAACCACAAGCACACAGCACATACACACATACATACACACAGAAATGCAACATACATACATACTATACAAAATTTTATACGTACACTTACCTACCTATGTATTATTATATTGTTGTTAAAACTTTATAACATTTACCAGACATTGAACTTGTCGAGTTTATTGAACTTGCCCCAGTGTCCTACTAATCTGAAAGAAAGGTGCGATGATAGCTAGAAAAAAAATTACTACTAGTAATAATAATAGAATTAGTAGTAGTCGTAGTAGTAGATATTACATTAAAACAGTTTGATATCTGCTTGGAAATAAAAAAATAAGAGCACTTTTATACTACATTTTTTCATTATTAAATTATAATTTTTTCTTGGCATAGAATATGAATCATGACGATATTAATTGAATTTATTACCTTATGAAAGTTACGTATTATTATTATTATATTATCCATTATATGGTGTGCTGTCATTATCATATTTTCGCGAAACGGTTACGTTTCTTTCATGTGTGTGTGTGTGTTTCTGGAAACTTCGAACCAATAACTTTCTAATTCATTATTTTTCTACAAATTTTGTTCATTATGTAATACGTCATTTATTTTATTTCTGGAACTACTTTTCTACCTCTGGAATTTACCATCAATAACCCTAAACGCATTATCGAAGCAAGTAGCACACCGTATAGACATACTAGACGTATCGTACGTATACGCGCATTTACGCGTGTTACGTGTGAATCGTTCATTAAAGAAAATCAACTTTGCGCAGTTGTAACAGATGAATGGTAAGCCGTTAGTTTTTACACTCGAAATTATATCTAAAATGGTAAGACTGTTTAAGTGAACGAGCACGATTTTTAAGGGAAAACGGAAGTGACCATGTCATACTATAATCGGATGAAAATTCATCTTAAGGTAGTAAACGAGCAAATGGAGTCTAGTCGTTCAAAAACAAAACACAATTAGACTTATTACTATTATACTGATCATTAATTAATTTGACTCACCAAAAGGATTAAAATAGATTGAAAATTGGAATCTATTGCTTACTGTGTATATCTGCATATGTACATATGTATTTCTCAATTGATAGCAAAATGTATACAGCATATAACATATTTTGAAGCTCCGGTGAATGACTTTTAGTATGACGAGTATGACTTAAAGCAGGTCAGCGCGAAGCAATCCAACCAATCAGAAACTGCCGGGCTTTCGCACTAGTATGCGGCCGATTACGCCTGCTGGCCTTTTGACCTAAAAACGTAGTATTGACCTACACATACATCTATTCTATACGTACATATACTGTCTTCAGTTTCTAACAGTAGTAATAGATATATATGTATATAAAAGAATAATAACAGTGACAAGGTTATTGACATCAAGTTACCTATTCAACTAGATATTATTGTTTTTTATTTTCTGTTGTTGTTACTCTTGCCTGCCTGCCTGGTTAATAAATAACGTATCGAGTATTTGATTAACTGGTTGTTGTGTCTTGTGATAAAATATCAATTTTGTACAGTAATAAATACAGTTGAGTAAATAGAACTTGATTAGTAAAAGCAACTGCTAATAGATGTCAACATAGAAATTGATTGGAAACAATTATCCGTGATCTATGCAAGTCTAAAAAACTGCCAAGTTTCTTCTACTAACCGTCGACTGAAGAGCTTTTATTTTAAAAATCTGAAACTTAACAATTTCCTACAATTGGATCCCGATTGTATCAAAAGCAATTAAATTTATTATAAATACATACATATATAAAAGTACGACTAGTTAGGCACAATAACTATCGAATTTTACATTCATCTTATGAAAAAATGAAGAGCACTAAATTGAAGCAATTAAAAAACAATCAGGGCAATACAAAGTCATGTTATTCTGCAACATTGCTCCAACACTAATTATGTTCATAACTTGTTGAATTATGATTGGCATTTCCTTAATCATATTGAGAAATACTTTTTATAATAAAAGTGATTAATATCGGCAAGCCTTTAAAATGAATTTTCCAAGACAAAACTATCAAATGCAAGCTAATAGATTCAGAGAAAATTTCCATAAGCAACAGAAATGCTTCTTCCTTTCAAATACACTTCGTTTTTTTGTCATCTTCATTTTATCGAAGAAAAACAAAATGAGAATGTGCTTTTTAAAGCATTTTCGAAAGAAAATCGATTTGAAAATTCCCGACCTGCGTACAGGGTACAGGTTACCATGGAAAGTGTTAGGCAGGTCATGAGCGGTCAAAATCCTAGGGACGTTTTCCTATTCCAGTTTACATACAATTGGGATGTCATTCACCTCCACTACCCGAAAATGAAATTTCTCTGTTTACAAACAAGAAAAGTGGTAAAGATGTAGAATAGGCTGATGAACTGATTAGTGAAGATGTGATAAATAATGATCAAATTGTTACTCGAAAAAAAGGATGAGAATTAAATGGAAAATTATATAATTAAATTTTAGTTTAATTGGTTTATTGTTTAGAGGAAAATTATATTTTCGTATTTGCTTGATAGCACTTAGGATGCTGTCTAAAAGGATGTGGATGATTATATAAATACATCTTCGATTTATGCAAAATTTTCGCCGCTGAAACCTTATTAATATGGATCAATAGATAAAAAAAAAGAATTATAAAGAAATTGAATGATTTAAACAAATACACATACACAGATAACATAACAGATGTATTATATAAACCTACTAGTTTTCCAGAATATCTGGATATTTTCATGTATAAAGTACATCATACTGAGTTCGTTGCACTCCATATTGATTTCCTCTAGTTTCACTTTTATTTTAATCATTGAGTAACAATTTAAATTTGCTAATTTCATAGATTCAGGAAAATGAAATTTGTGGTGAGGTAGAATAGGACTATCCATGCTACTACTCTATTGTTAACGTTGTTAAGTTATTTTATATATACTTATATTTGTATACAGCAGAAAATGTAATTTGTTTATCTATGTTTTTCGAAATGAATATAAAAAGTTATGTAACATAATACGTACACAATAAACAGTATTGCGCTAAAACTTGTTATTTTCGTTGGAACAATAAATTATAAATTGCATCATTTCAAAAAATAAAAAAATAGAGCCCGACAACGCCCACAATAATTCATATTCTATTGCGTCTTAAATAGAAAAATTTTAGAAAAAATTTTGAAAATTGTAAACGTACCAACTACGCAAATTTTCATTTCATTATTAGGTATTGCCGTTATTATTATTATTTCTAGTAGTAAGTAAGTATACCGTTTTGTAAACATTCTAATTTTTTTAATTAGAATGGCTATTTTCCAATGTTTTTAATATGTTACAAAATGTATTAAAATATATCTCATTGGATAGGTAACGGTAATTGATAACAATACAGCACTTGAGTTATTTTGGGAAAACTCGAAAAGTATGTAGAATTCAAGTATCAAGGTGAACTTGTCTAATTTTTCATAATTAATATTAGTTGATGTTTTTATTAGACACTATTTGCTAGCTTACCAAACTAAGTCGGTACAGCGTTTTTACTGGCTGTCAACTTATTGCTGATTGTTTATTAACCATTCTAATCACTAATATTGGTTCCCAACTGTAATAGAGGCATTCGGTACAATTCCTTACCATTCCATTTTCCACTACAATAAAATTCAAGAAAATAATCTTTGCTGACAGAAATCTGATGAAATTTATAGAAGAAATCCAAACATTTTTTAAAAATACATGATATAAGCAACAAAATAAAATAATATCGAATTCATTTCATTAATTAACCTCCATTCACTCTTTCTCTCCGTCTCTCTTTCTCACTCTTACACTCCCTTATCAAATAATAATTAAGTTAAATAATTTTGAGTGAATATATCTTTTATTAAAAACACATTATTTATAAAAATATAATCACTCAATTGATAATAATGAGTTAATAAATTATATGAAAAATTAAGCAACAAAATAAAAATAAAAATTCGTTGCGCAACGAAAATACACATTCAAATATTCGCTCTGTTCGCGCTGCTGATGCTGCTGCTGCTGCTGCTTCTACTGTTATTATCAAAGACCCCCGAATAGGATAGATATGGTGGTGTCAAGAGAGAACACCACCGTCGAAACACGAAACTCTCGAGTTGCATTCAATAATCGCGATGCATGCCAAACCAAACCAGAGCGTGTTGAGTTAGGTCGGCGTTTAGTTTAGTAGCATAATATAGAGTAGTAGGTTCACCACTACAAATCGGGAAAACAACCCTCTATCGGTTAAAAAGAATTGAATTTTTCATTCCTCTAACATACGACGACGATAATAAAATTGGAGTAAAACAAAAAACAATTAAATTTTATCGAACTCTTCTAGAAGTTAACATTGCCAAATTAATTGGTCAATTAAACGTATCGAGCACGACGGCACGGACGGCAGCGGCAGCAGTTCCGGCCGGCACGCCGCAAGCTCTTCCCGCATGAGAATGTGAACGATGCGTTCGTTAAAAGATAAATTTTTTAGAGGTGCGTAACAGATATTACAGTGATGCGTAAATGCATAGGATACTGGAGCAGACATGTATATTTTAAATATACATAAAAAAAAAATCATTGAAAATTAGATTAACAGATTAAATTCTGATCAAAGTAAATTTTTATAGATCAAAATAAAATACAAATTTTTGGATTATTGACTAATTTTTTTTTGTTACGAATAATTTTATGGATTTTAAACGAAATTTTACTGGAAATACTTTCCATTTTCAATCGAGAGAGTGTTCAGTTTTTACTAAAATTTGTTGTACTTTACTTTTCAGTCAGCTCATTGATTCTTCTTCTTAAATTCTACTCTTAGTTTTTAGAGCTAAAAGAAGAGCGCAGCAAAGCGTTGATCCGAAATTTCAAATTAGTAACCTAAAAGTTTTACCAAGTAAAAAATCCGAAATTAAAAAACCGCGTCTTGAAAGTGATTTAATTTGAGCAATTCGAGCTGAATGACATATTTAATAAAAATTATTCGACATATGCTTAATCATTAAACAAAAATTACTAGTAAAATAATCCATGAAAAAATTGAATGTGACAATGAAAATTGTATCGATTAAATCTATTTTTAGCGCTGCAGTTTTCACTATCAAATTAGCAATAATAAATGCATCAGATGCACTTACCTACGTCTAAGTTTAGTTCTCTAGTGCGATTTGTGCGGAGTTAATTCGTCTATCAGGAAAAGAAAAATCCTTCAATTTCGATCATTTCACAATTTCCAAACGAAATTTTCCACCATATTCAATATCATCAAAAGTGAAAATTCAATATGGCGGCCGAGAAATTCATCCGACCTCGTTGTGTTTTACAGTAAAAATATGAAAATTGTATTAAAATTTTCGTAAATTTATTTATTGCAAGTAAATTCAAGTGATTCTATGGAAAATTGAACGTTGAATTGTTTACCGTATTGAAGAATTTTCTTCTTATTCATTTTGCTTCTTCTTCTTGTTCAAAACGCGAGAGAAAAGAAAATGCATCCAGAAATTGAACTTTGACCTTTATGTCATTTGGAAAATACTGCAAAAAGCCTTAGAAAATTGCGATCCAACAATTATTTTTTTGCAAAAAAATGCCATAAATATTTCAAAAATCGTGCCAATGTTTGTCATATATTTTCCGCAGGACATCGTTGAAGGTAAAAACCAACAAATATTATGTTGTATTTATATTATTGCAACACACCATTTTAATTTGTTAGTGCAATTAGATAAGTGAATTTCAAGTTCACGGCAAGGTGAATGGCAAGTATTACTGTTTATTATTAGAAATAATGTTTATTTATGTAAAACTGTTGCTGAACTTTTCTCCAATTTGTAAGCAGACTGCTTTTTTTTCTGCTACCATTAAGAACAAGAAAAAATGCACTAGTAGTAAAGTATGTTTAGTATATTTATTCATTGCATTACATAATCCTAATAATTAATGTTTTGACACTTGAATAGTCGACATATTTATACAATTTTGTTTTCATTTTACTAGGTAAATAGATATTTTCATATTTTGTTGAAAATCTACGCATTTTTCTTTCATATTATAGCTCCAGAATACTACTTTGATAGTATTGAATTCATAGACATTCTCTTTTGTATTTCGTAACCTAGATTAATTAAAAATTTTCTTATTTTATTTATTTGAAGCTTAATTTTGAATTTCTGCTGCCATTTAAATTTTTTTTACTTTTTTTCGAATTTTAATGACCTAAGAATCTTAATTTGTCTCTAATTTTCATTAACTTGCCATCCTTTTTTTCTTTTTCTTTTATAGTTTCATCATTTTAGATTTAAAAAAATCAACAAAATCTGAAAAATATACCCTAATTTCTATTAAATTTTCCAATAGGACGCTCCTTCAACTCCCATGCGCGCCATGTTTTCTATGCTGTTCTACGCTTATCTTCACAACTTTGTTGCTCAAAAAAAAACGTTCATTTTCCACCCAAATTTGAAACATTCTAACGTAATTCTTTTACCTAATTATTATTTTATTCTAATAAAATCTATAATAAAAACAATAATTAACATATTGCCTTGCCCAAGTTCTACGCCATTCGTCAAGGTTCCAATTCAATTTTCTTTTTCTTTGCGCTAAAATAATAGAGGATGCATGTAGAATTATTTTGAGATGAACAAGGACAAAAGTATAATTTTGCGTCATGTATTTATGTCTGTGCATACATACATGAAATGCGACCTTGCTACTAATATTAGTGCATAATACATAATATATGCGTATATAGATTATAGTAATAATAATAATAATTAGCATTATTAATAATAATAGGCTGGTTTATTTTTGCTTAAAATTTTCATTTCTTTCATCTTTAAATTTCTATATTGTTAAATTTTATTGTTTTGCTTGTTTATTATGGAGATAAAGTGAGATTTTTTGTCGGTTGTCAATTATTTGTACTACTGGTCAGTGAAATTAGGTAATGAAATATGCACTTACTAATAATAAATGTAGTCTAAATTAATAAATATGTAGTAATGGTAATTCAATAGATCCTGGCGGCATCTTCCGGTAAAAATCTTTATTGAGATGATATAGGGCGGAGTAAGGGCTTCACCAATAAACACTTGAATGATACGGTGAAAACAGCCAATCAATGAATTTAAGGGAAGTGAAATGCAATTCTAATCTAATTCTAGGAAATCGGCCAAAATTTCTATTCCTGGAAAAGTTTTTGTTTTTATCTATAGTTTGTATCAATTTATAAGATCCATGCAAATCATTTTAATTGAGTAAAAAGTACCTTTGATCTGACAATTTAGGTATACTATTAGTTTCTCCCTATACTGTTTAAATTTGATTGTTTTCGTGTTTAATCTTACATTGGGTAATAAATTTGACGATTTTATCCAGAACTCAAAGAAAAGTTGAAGTTTAAATGCTACAATTACATGATTGACTCGTTATTAATTAATAATAATAAACTCTATAATGATAATGTAACATTAATATAACAATAATAATAAATATGCGCTTCTGTTAAAGAAGAGATTTATTAAT
Organism: Platypus cylindrus; assembly: GCA_949748235.1. Classification (NCBI taxonomy): domain Eukaryota; kingdom Metazoa; phylum Arthropoda; class Insecta; order Coleoptera; family Curculionidae; genus Platypus; species Platypus cylindrus. Next base: position 1,014,138 of record OX456491.1, on the reverse strand, counting down.
AAAGTTTATTTTATGAAATAAGCATCCAAATTTAATTTATCATTATTAAATTATAATCTTCCATATATGATTATTTAATGGATGGAGAAAAGTTTAATTTCAAATGAAATTTAATCTTCGTCGCATTATTATTATTATTTATACGAATCAACAATGACCTTAGTTCTCTTATTTAATGGTAATCGTTAGATAGTTAGTATGTACGCATATACACTTTCAGTTGTTGTTTATAATTAAATTAATTAATTAATCCAATTTAAATCGAAAGCTAACAGACGAATACACCTAATGTAAACTTTATCGACTGATGCACAATATTATGAGAGTTCTTCGTCTGTTGGGGCATCGAAATCACCCAAAATGTTTGCCCTATAGGCCGGTGACGATGTTTTGCATTGCGCACACCTTCTGAAAGCCTATACAGACATTTATTCTATTCTTTAATTTGCAATTGTACTTATATGAAAATATATGAATGTTATGTTTTTGTTTTAGGTTATAAATGCCTTGAGACTAAACCGAAGTCCTCTACACCGCCACCAGAAATGAGAGAGGTAATACTTCTGTTTTGGATATTTTGGGCGATAATGTATAGAAATTAATAATTGTATTACGAGGCCATAACTCACTAATACAATTCTGTAGTGAACTTATATTTACTACAATACTCGTACAATAAAAACTAAAAAATCTATTGTAGAAGGGCGAATTATTATTAATAAGAAAATACAAATTAAAATAAAACTAGAAGGATTTCCTAATTAATTGAAAATGAGATATTTAGCAATGGATGTGCAATTATTTGAAAAACGTCATTTAAAAAACATATACAATGATTGCGACTAGATACGAGTTATAAAAATTATCAAATTTGTTTCAATGACAAGTATTGATAACGAGTTGTTATTCAGAAATAAAAATTACCAAAATATATTAAAAATTTTATACAAATTTTTCTATTACGAAACTAATTAACATATCAATGATTATTTAATTACAAATAAGAATACACACTGTATATTAAGACGACATAACGGTTAAATAAGAAAGCAGTCCAAACTATTTCACATTGCACAGAGAGATTTATGACGCAATGAATGACGTCGGAGAATCAAGTGGTGCTCAAAGCAAAAACTTCTGGAAAAGTAAAAAAGTCACTACTCGCATGTTGCAGAAGAGATCGATAAATGGAGATCTGATTCATATCCTTGATATGTCTCGGTCCTATGTAGAGATGCATGAATTCACCCATATCCTTTAACTTGAAAATTAAAAAGCAACAAAAATTAACGGTTAAAAGACGATAACGTCTCATTTATATTCTTAGTAATTTCTTAAAAGGTAGAATTATTTTATCTCGGGGTCAGGCTTTAGATTACAAAAAAAACAAAAACACCAAATGAAAAATACTTAAACCATTTTTTTTAGGACGTGATGGACGAAGCAGATGATCCATCTGCCAATAATCTTGATCCCAGTAAAATAGCCGAGGAGGATTTCAATAAACATACCTCCTACATTGTAAATGATCTCGAGGTCCATCCAGATGAACCAAATAAAGCTGAAGCTTCGTTGCCGAGAATGTTAACATTTAAGGATTCAACGTCTCTAGTGGGTGTAAGAATTTTGTATTTATTATTGACATTTTAGTACGATTTGTTGGAATACATTTTAATGCTCTCATTTTTTAGGCAAAAGGTGTTTGGAGCATCAGCTATATCCCACCAGGGACACGGTTTGGTCCGCTGGTGGGTGAAATATTTGCCAAAGAAGAAGTTCCAAGTACTGCGAATCGGAAATATTTCTGGAGGGTAAGAAAAGATAGCTAAGGAAAAATATGTGATCTAAAAATTCCATAATTTACAAAAATTCACTTAATTCGTTGCAAATTGTACCAACTAATATTTGATTTTCTCTCATCCATAGCAATGCGTAATAATAATAATTATTATTATGCATATATGAATTATAATACTAAATTTTATGAAGCATTTCTCTATAATATTGTAAATTCATTGCTCAAGGGTCCTTCGAGCCAGACTGCTACTGATATTTAGTAGTTGTTAACGCTTTCTGCTTTTTAATTTTGCATAATAAAAGTAGTTGGATGTAAATTAATTCGACGCAGTTTTAGAGCGCTAACTTAAAAGGGAGCTAAAGTGTTACTATTTAAAATATGCTTATTTCTATTTTCAGGTTTATAATAACAATGAGCTATATTACTATATCGATGGTCATGATATATCAAAAGCAAACTGGATGCGATTCGTCAATCCAGCATATTCGATCTCCACTCAAAATTTAATCGCATGTCAACATGAAATGAACATTTACTTTTACACAATAAAAGCCATATTACCCCATCAGGAATTACTTGTATGGTACTGCAAGGAATTTGCCGAACGATTAAATTATCCTTTAACCGGTGAACAAATGCTCCAAAGAATAAGTAAGTTTATTAAAGTAGAAACATTTTTACGCAACAAGAATCGAATTTTCTATTAAATCCTTAATCATAATGTAGAACAACAAGTGCAACCACCACCTGAAATTACAACTGTACCACCATCTCCTGAAATTATAACGGTATCCACCACTGAACCACCCCCAAAAGATCCACCATACGATCATCAATTAACGCCCACAGAGGGTAGTGTAAGATCAGACGAAGGTTATAATAGTAATGGTTATCATGACGATGCATTTACACCACCTGAAGATTCCAGCGATACAGACAGTGAAAACAACTATGTATTAGATTTTAGCCAAAAGAAAACACCCAAAGAAACCCCAGTTATTCAATCGGTTGTTGTACAGCAATCGCCGAAAAACGAATTTCGGAAAGTTAAAATTAAAATTTCTAAAGTTTATAATTATAAACCGACAAAAGGTAGCAATTGATATATGACTATAACTAAGAGAAGATTATTATCAATAATAATCGTTGCATGGTTTTTTAGGTGACAGTGACCATGAAACCGGCAAAGAATCACCAATACTTGATACAGCAGTACCTGACATTAATACTTATACTCCTCGAATTGCTTCACCACAGTCGACAGTGATAGTAACGGATTCGCCACCGCAAGAAGTTCCTAACAAGCTCTTTTATGAAGCGGAATATAAACCACCTAATATTATCCCTCGATACAGTCCGCCATCTTCCAGTATTTTAGAACACATATTACTACGAAATCGTATGGATGATAACAATAACAATAATAATAACGACAGTAATCAAAATCAGCAACAGAATGCTGCCACGCCACCACCATGTTCACCAACTGAAATGGCATATTCATATAAGAAAAGTCATAGGTACAGTACGATGCCATGTAGCCCTGATTCAAGTTCAAATGTGCAGATTAATATACATCCAATGAGTCCATCACCATCACAGAATAAAAGCAGTGCCTCGAATAGTCCAGCTCCACAGCTTAATATGAGTAATTTGTATTCATCAGATAATTTTCAACAAACGAACTATTATAACATGTATCCATCTCCAAATAGTAGTGGTGCTGCTGGTGGTGGTGGCGTTGTTGTCACACAAACAGCAATACCATCGCCTCCGACAAGTTCTTACTCCCAACCTGTTGCACAATATAACGGAACAATTCATTTGAACAATTCGAATATTAATTCTACAAATATTGTTTCTCAATCAACGCATGTTATTAGCTCGAATATTTCCCATCAGCTTCTGACACCGCTCACGCCATTACAAAGCATCAGTAATAATACAAATACTAATAATAATGCTACTACGAATGGAAATAGGTCACCGAATACTACTACAAAGCAGAATGAATTAAAATATGACATGAACATTATATCAAGTAATCCATCAAGTCCTACAGGGCATTCACGTGGACATCGAAGCTTACCGTATCCATTAAAGAAAAAAGATGGGAAAATGCATTATGAATGTAACGTGTGCCATAAAACATTTGGACAATTATCGAATTTAAAAGTACATTTACGTACTCACAGTGGTGAACGACCATTCACATGTGAAATTTGTCCAAAATCGTTCACGCAATTGGCACATTTACAAAAACATCATTTAGTTCATACTGGTGAACGGCCACACGAATGTCATATATGTAAAAAAAGATTTTCATCAACATCAAATTTGAAAACACATCTACGATTACACAGCGGTCAGAAACCATATGCATGTGATTTTTGTCCAGCGAAATTCACCCAATTTGTACATTTAAAATTACATAAACGATTACATACAAATGAGCGGCCATTTATTTGTCAAGAATGTGGTAAAAACTACATTAGCGCATCCGGTTTAAGAACACATTGGAAAACAACTAGTTGTAAATCGAATAATTTTGATGATGATATGCCAAGTGATGTGCCAGCAAATGGATATTATGATTATAATAATTCTGATGGTAGTCTCGGTGGTAAGTAAATTGATACTGCCATCTATGTGCAGCGCATCATAACTAACATTTCTACTTTAGGATGTATTGATTTAAAAGAGGAGCAAGAGGAATTACGAAATTCATATGAAATTCACCGAACAACAATGTCATCATCATCAGCAGCAACAATAACAACAACAACAATAAATCACAATCCGATATCACAACAACCGATAACGATCACAAGACAAATCTCTCCAGGTTTTATATCAAATCCAACACAACGCCCGCAACAAAACCTTCATAGTGGTGGTAAAGAAGCTACACGACCTAGTGTAATCGAATCATCTCAACCCCATATTATTGAATGTACCTAAGTGATAAGAAGTACATATATAGAGAAACGTATGTAATGTTTATTGCCTGCTCATTATATATTAATAGTAATAATAATAGTGTGTGCGTTTATTTTAATAATTATTTATTAGATATTCAGTGATATTAATAAAGTTGTATGTGAGATGAGTATTTTGGAAATTTGATTGTTTCTTTGATCATTCAACTTGCTGATTTTAATTAATTTTTAGTTCAGTGGATATCTTACGGTGTTATTTTAGTTAACTTGGTGAATCTGATGGTTGGTTTTTCAATTTGATTCTTCCAATTAAAATGAATAATCATTTAATACAAATTTTTATGCGTGACACAATAAAAATTTTTCGTCTAATTTTATAAGGAACACCACATTTTCACCATGTCATTGTACTGAATTTTACAAATATATTTTTAAGATACTCATTACTTGATATGTGCCTAGCGATTAAGTTAATTTAATATTTATACGTATATTAATGTTATGTAGTGTTCTGTAGTCAAATTTTCAAATTTATTAGACTGATACAAAATGATCGAAAAAAAAATAAGAAGAAATATTATTATGTCTTAAGTTTCTGTTTTGACTACTTACTTACGTACATGTTTGGCCAAATCGATTTTAGTAGAACATTTCATATAGCAATCAAACAATGTTGTTTGTATCGTAAAGAATGCATCTTCATACACCATTATTATCACACGATTTTCTCAATTTATATTGTTATATGTAGAAAAGAAGCTTAATATGAATAATTAAATATTAATTTGTGTGTTATTGTTCGTATACATTATTCGCACTCCATATAAATTGCTATAGGGCTGTTTTATTATATTGGTAGGAATAATATCCATAAGCAGATTCAAAATTTTTTAATCACATTATTAAAGCTTCAAACAGTAGAAATTAGTTCTGATTGTTTGGAACTTTTATCAAGACATTAAGATAAATAGACTTCATTTCGTAGATACGTAAACTTTTTTAGGTTTGTAAAATTTTAATTTATACTATAAAATGCGTTCTTGATAATTGTTTCAAGATATTCGATTGATAATATGAAATAAAACAAACAATTATTGTCAACAGTGAACAAAATATAAATTAAGTTTGTTTTGCTACATAATATTGGAACAGTATTAATAACTTGGTTCAAATTTGTATTTCTTAAAACAAAAGAAAATGAAACAAAATAATTATATTTTTTTATAGTTTATATATTTTTGTAAATGATTTCTTTTTTTCCACATTTTTTTCGTTGTTTTTTGTACCTACTATATGAAATAATGCTGTAAATTTTTGTAAAATGTACATTGATTTTTTTTTCTTTAATTTTTTTAAAAATAATTTTTAGAAATACTTGCCCAACCTGTATGTTGTATATAAGAAAGTATTTATTTTGCTGTCGTTTTTCTGTCTTCACGTAGTAATAGAGGTAAAGAAGAAATGATAGATTGGTGAATTTTAAGTTAATTCTAATTTCTTATTTGACAAATAAATTCTCCTCAAATTAATACATATACATAGTTGTGCAAAACATTCCTATATTGTTTGGCCTATAATAATTTATCTTCCGGGATTTTTTCTAAAAAGGAATCTCAGATTACGAGTTACATATTCAAGACAGCGTGATAGTTTTATACACTGTCTCAATAACCACGATAAATAATTAAATCTTAAATAATTTTAAGATCACTTTTTCCAGCTAAATTCGAATTTTATTATCTATATATCCCATTGTTAGAAGACTTTTTATTAACATAAATATTTTCTAATCTATCTATTATTTCTTCTATATTTTTTCCCTTCTACAATGTGTTCAATTTCTAATAACTGACAAACGAAGAAACTATATGGTTATTATTTAATCTTAATTTATTATCCTCTTTTTTTACGTATGTACCATGTACAGACAATTCCTAAATGCTCCTTTTGTTTAGTTTTTAACAATATTCAATATTTTGCGTTGTTCATTCTCTAGGGAATCTTTTTCTGGAGAACAACATTCTCCATTTCGAATAAACTTCATTCAAATCGTCATATACATATACATATATGTTAATATTATACATATTTCAATTTTATTGTATGAAAATTTCAATCGCTCTGTTATTTATTATTATATTATTATTATTATTATTATGATTAAATACCTGATACTAGTTTATAGAGTGATGTAAAATGTAAGCTCACATTTTCTTGAAATTGAAATTCTCTCTTCCAAAAAATGCATGTAAAAATGTTGATATGATGATTAAAAATAAACATGTAAAATAAAAAAATTGAGTTTCATTCAATGGTTTTTCCATTTTTATAGCATCGTGATGTGTCTATTTAAAATTTACGAACATTTAAATTGTTTTCTTGTAGGTATAGAAAAATACGTTTTTTGAATCTCAAATGAAAGATTTTTTTGGGAAATGCATTGAAAATTCAGAAAAAACACATTAACGATTATATATTCTAACACTGGTTGAAAATTATTCTACATCTTCCTGGTGAATTTTGATAAGGTCTCCATACTTTCTATGAATTTGAATATCAAAAATATTCTCAAATATGTTTACTGTTTTAGGCATATAGGAATATTTTGATTGTACATGGAAAATATGTCGAGATGAATCTATAAAATGAAAATATTACGAATCAAAGTAAATATTGAACTATCCTAGATTTGGTAAAAAGATAACAAAATAGAAGATGAAATGAAATAAAAAATCTGAAAAATATTTACTGTCAATACAGTTATTTCTAGATATATATTTGTTCAGATAGATTTTTAGTAGGCATCTAATTACAAATAGAGTCAATAACACACCAACATGAGGCGCCTGGGTGGTTTCGTATTAAAAATAAATATTGCTCATTATATTCTTGATTTTTTTAATGCACAAATACAGTCAAATAATTCCAAAAACTTCATATATGAATCATAATGTCGAATCGTTTTAAAAGAGGAAGGTCGATTTTTATATGTCGCCCAATTAAATTATTAAAATCAGACTTAAACTTGCCGTTTATTACTAGTGAACAAATCTTTATCTCCTATTCCCACCAAAAAATTCAATAAAATATTTCTTTAATGAATTTATAATGCGTATGTGTGCGTACCATTTTACTACTACTATATTTACGTATCTATAGAGAAATATGCGTTTCGAAACGCATCAACCGAAATATAAATTTTAAGCTATTTTGACCTTTAATATATCTATTTTCTAAGTTGATATTTCCAACAAGTATTAGACGAAAGACAACAGTTTTTATTGGTGTAGAGAAGTTTTAGACCTTTTCAACATCATAGGCTTGTCTACTATAATATAAGCCTAGTTGTTGTAATTTGAAAGCCGCCCTTCAGTTTCAGTTTGGGCGTTGAATAGTTACAAATAAATAGGGACGACATAGATTGTTGTTTTTTGTTTCAGTTTTTCCTTCTTTTTATGTTTATAAATTGTTTTGTTCAGTTGATTCCTTCATCATGTCTGAGGAAAATCAAGAAAAACGTAAGTAAAAAAATCAACTAAAAATTTGCCATATAAGAGCTAGAGCTTCTGATAAGAAATAGACGCTTTTTACTGCATTTCCGTTATAAATGAAAGTGTTCAGATGGTTGTTTGTTTCTTATTGTGTAATTTTTCTAGTGTTTTTTCCAGAAAAGGTAGAATAGAATCTCGTGTTCCTGTAAGTACTGTTCCTGGGATTTTCACTAAAGTAAGATCGATTAGAATTCCGTCCAAATTTTGAAATTTTTTGAATAAAGTGCTTATCTAGATATAGATGCAGTTGATATTGAGTGCCATTAATGCAATATCTGTAATGTGATGGGACACTGATGCCTGTGTATATAAGCATAAATATGGGAAATTTTATCCCTAGGGAAAGTCAGTGCGTCTAGAAGCTAGGGAGAAAATCAAAAAATGACTCATCTTCTAATTCTCTGCTCTATTTTCAGTTAATAATATAATTCATATAACAGTTATTAAACATACAAAAAACTAAAAAATTTCACTATAGTAGCACTGCATATTTATCCTTATCTCTTTCTCTTTAAAGATATAATGAACTGATAAACCTAATCGAAGCGGAAGTTATAAATGAATTCCATTTTCGAAAATGACATTCGACCCACTAATGAGTTTAATTTGAATTTCTATTTGTTTTAATTTCCAACTAGGTGGGTAACTATAAATATTGAGATATTTATCATTATGCCATATGTATACATTATTTAGTTACTACTAGTTAGGTAGGTATAGTCGAAATTTTAAATTTAAATTTTTCAGAAAGATGTGTTGCATTTTATGTTCATGTGTGAAGATGGGGTCAGTCTGTGTTTAAGGCAGGTATATTTTAGGTAGTTTGAGAGATGCCTAAACATAAAACTTTTCTTTTACCCAGGTAGAAAAGAGCTTTATTTCACAAATACAAAAGTGAATATTCCGCAGAAATTCTTGTAAAAATATTAGAGATTTATTATAGTATAGAGCCTGTTGTTAAATAGAGAATAATTATTTATAATTCATCCTTGAACTATATCATCTCATAGTTTCCGGCAGTACTAATCATCGTATACACGCACACATCAGCCTGTCCCCAAATTCGATCAGAATATTTGCCACCCTCTTCCATTTCAAGATATATAAGAGAGAATTCAATTAATCAGTCTGGTCGACTGTACCGATATTATTGTGAGAAGAACCCAAATGACATTTTATTTACTTTCAATATACTACTCTTTTCAGCAGAATCTACTAAATAAATTATATTTCTCTCTACCAGCCTCTATACCAAGGTATAATCTAGAAAATTTACCTGAGATATAAGAATATAAAGTTTGGGGTAGAAACCTACATATAGAATCTGACGTTATAACCATAGACGACAATATTGCCTAGAGCAGATGGCAAAAATTTTTGGGTAGATTTAATAGATACGTACATATACAGGGCGGCCATTTTCCATTCCTGTGAATGTATAACTCTTACTGTTAGAAAGATAGATGAATTTTATGCAAATTTGGGTAGAATTGAAATGCTTTTGGTGTTTTCATATTTACTTATTTAAATAGTAGTTTTCATAGACACGCACATATTTTAAAATAGAATTTCAAATAAGAAATATTTTTAAGAAATAGCTTAAAAATAAATAATCTGATTTAGTAAATTAATAGGAAATCTACTCTTTTATTAATATTTAACATATTAGAAAATAGACATTAGAAAATCTAAAATAGAGTAAATGACATTAAAAATGAAGAAATTAGTATTTATTTATTTCAGTTTGTTCTGGCCGGAAAATGTCATGTTTATATTATTTAATCCACCCTCATGTACGATGCTTTCTGCTCTAACTAAACTAAGTAATGTAGCAGATGTAGAAATGAAAATAGAATAATAAAATATCCAATCGTTCAGATATGTGACAGCTGGATATTTCGGTACAATAAAAAAGCAAATGTTTCTTGGAATTAATATATAGACAGACAGAGAAATAGGCATATTGAAAATGGGGATAAAATCCTCTGAGTTTAGTGAATTGGAATGAAATAGTCCGAAAAAGAGAAAAAAAAAATCATGAACAACTATATAGAACTTTGCCGTAAATTCGATTAAATGGGTGGCTCCTTGCAGCACCTTCTATAATATCATACTATATGTCTTAACTGTAACCGTTTTTCTCGTTATACAATTTTCCCTTTGGAAAATGACCCTTTATAAAATAAGATTAAAAAAGAAATTTAGCAAAAAGCAACCGGTACTCACTTACGACTCGATTCAAGAATGCCCCATATACTACTGTATTGTCAAAAAAATAAACGCTATAAAAAATATTTGCATAAAAATAGAAAAAGAAAGAGCAGCTAGCTTTTTGTTACCTATATGTATATTCAATTATAAACAACCCTGTCCAGGGATTGGGTCAAGGAAATAATAGTTAAATCGTTAGAGATTCTTTATACTCACCCAATTTTTTTTTAGGGATGTGATACATATGTACATGACATGTTTTTTTAATAACAAAGCAGTATATTAAATGTAATTTATTTATAAGAGATTGCTTTAAAGTAAACGAAAAATTTCCGTAGTTTAAAAAAACATGTATATGAATTTCTACGTCGCAGTAACCTAAATAAATATGACACCCTCTTCTAATTTCTTCTAAGAAAATTAACCAAATAGCTCATTGTGATTCATTCAAATGTCTATCATCAACCGGAAGACAATTAGAAATATTTTATTATGATGAAATGATCAAAGAATGAATGTTGAAAAGCTGCCATATTGCTGCTAAGCAATATAATATAGTTATAGTGCCAGTGGCGCATTAGGTCATATAATGAATGGAATTAAATAATTTTAAATGTAATTAATTCATCTTAGAATATTCGAGTATACTCGATACATACACAGGCATACTAATGCCTGATGTATGGATCAAGAGAATTTAATCATGGCTCACGTCTAATCGTTGTTAAATCGATAATTTGGTATACACCATCGGCTAATATTCAGTTAATCCTGATTATAATTAATCGATTTTTAATTTTCTTTCTAAAATGCCCTTATATTTATTTGAAATATAAATAGTAATTAAGTACTGATTTTTCTGAAAAGTAAAATTAACGCTTTTTTTAAAAGTGGGAAGTTTAATATTTCCATATTCGTTTTGAAAGACAAATTATATCACGGATATAACTATATGTCTTTGTTAAATCCATCAAATATGGCACAATTAAACTCACCTTAAAATAAAATTACTAAAATGTGCAGCGTTGTCATAATTACCGCTTAATTAGCTAATCAAAGTTTTGCTATGTATGGTGCGTAACAAACTAATCGCGGCAGTTTACACGTGATTAGTTAACCATGGTTTAAGGCAAAAATAGTATATGCGGGCATAAGTGACATTGAACTGATTGGATTTATGAATTAAAATCTATGGTTGGATTCATAGATTGTCCCGGTCCCACTGCAAATTTGATTGGTTATAAAATCAATAAAAAAATAAATAGTGGGAATTGCTATTCAGTAGTAGAATTCAGTGTTTGAAATGCAGTCTTTTTTTTATATCACGATGATCGTGAATTTTATGTTGGCTACCCAATAATTTTTTTTTTTTCGAAAATAGCATTATATGGAAAATTACAACATTTTTATTAAATATGTATACGTAATAAAATATAATTATTACGACAATTTTTTATCACAAGAATAATGAAGAAATTTTCTTCTTATCGTCAAATTTCACAAATTCAGTTTATGAGAAATACAAAGTCATTGCTGATAAAACCACTGTAAAATCTATTATTTTGTTGTACATTCCTTATTTTTATATAATAGATACATTCTTTCAAATATGTAAATGATAAAAATATATCAGTCAGCTAAAATATGACATTATTTTCAAACAACCAATTTGATAGCGGCTAACTGTTGACGCTGATGAAACGACCACGTTTTCCTAGTTTAAACTAGGAAATCGTGGCAAAATAAGACGTTGTTTTCGGATTTTTATACTCGTATGATATCCTATATGTATATCCCATAAAATTTAAAATTCATCATGACGAATTTCATAAGTATGGCAGTTCTTGATTTGTTCATGTAAATTTGTATTTGCCAAGCATTCAAGTTTTTTTCCACAATTTTGGAAAAATACTACTCAAAATTCTTTGATTATTCTCTATTTTTGTATTTATGTTTCTATTTTCAGAACAAATTAACACATCTAATTCAGAATCCCTGACATTACGTTATGGTAAATGTAAATGGTTTAACGTGGTCAAAGGATGGGGCTTTATAACTCCAGAAGATGGTGGACCAGATGTTTTCGTCCATCAGGTAATGTTAGAGATTTCTTCATAAGAAAATCCTATTCCTTACTAATTTCCTATAGCTAGAATCAAAATGAATTATATTTTCCAGAGTGCGGTGCAAATGTCTGGTTTCAGATCATTGTCTGAAGGTGAACAGTTAGAGTTCACATGTAGGGTATCTGATAAAGGTCTGGAAGCAGTTAAAGTTACTGGTCCTGATGGTGCTGATTGTAAAGGATCAACTAAAAAAATTATGCCTAGAAGGCGTCGTCAACGTAGAATCAGGTAAAAACGAATTAATAATAAAATGGAAGGCTGACTGGAAAAGATTAATTGTAAATTTTAAGGTGCTATAATTGTGGCGAGTTTGGTAATCACATTGCAGTTAATTGCACTTTAGATAGACTACCTAAACGATGTCACAACTGCAAAAGCGAAGAACATTTAATCGCTGATTGTCCAACAAATACTAAACGAAAAGATAGACAAGGTAATTAATTACTTAACTAAACTTTTAACTTAGATTATAATTGAATCTCATTTCATTTTCTATACAGGTACATCACCCGTAGAAGAAAATACAGAAGCATGATTCCTCGACATTAGTAATGATTTTTTGTTTGAAGTTTTTTTAATTTTCACGAAGTCGTGTAAAAGATTTCTTAAAAATCTCCCATTTATTGAAATTCAGGAGGAGAAAGAAAATATCTAAGGAAGTAATCTATATTAAAATTTATGAGCGAATTTGTACCTTTGATGAAATCAAAATTTATTACGCACGTTTGGTGTAGGTCAAATATTTGGAATTTCAAAAATATGTAAATTATAACTTGGAATTGTACAAGTTACCCAGTATAGAATAACAGTACATCAAACATTGAACTATTGCAGATGCACAATAGATTTTTTCCATGGAGCTATTTTAGCTACAGCTAAGCGAGAGCAAGTAGACAAAGTAGCACTGAATGGAATAAATAAATCTACATTTAACAGTTTACAATGCAATTTACAATGCACATAAGGAATTAAGAATTTTATCGCTTCCGAATTGATTCAACTTTTGCTTCCTGATTTTATCAGATACACTGTACATTTAATAATTTTAATATTTATATAATATAATACGGGTAATTAAAGACTACAATATAGAAATAAAAGTACCTGATTATGAAAGACTCTAGTAGGAGTTGGTTTCTTAATTCAATCATTACGTTGAAATAAATAATTCATAATAAATATATATGATTTATTTATCCATGTTCTCAAAGAGACTTTTTGTTTATTATTTATGTTAAAAACATACAAGGTCTTAGTCTCAGCAGTTTTTATGTAAATTAAATAATGATCATTTCGATGACATTGTGTCATCATCATCAATTTCCAAAATTAAGATAATTCTTACGAATGTGAACTATTTTTGTTTTTATAGGTACTTTACTGTTTATTATATATTTATATTATAAGATAATACATTTTTATACAAATCATGTTTGTGTAAAAATTGCATTGTGTACATTTATATGTCTTTTTACTTATCTTTTTTTAGGATGTCCTATCCGGTTCTACTTTTTTTTATTTTCTTTACTCTGATGGCCGTTTCGATAATTTTATCTTTGTCAAAGAGTCCTTTTATGTTATTTGCAGTTTCGCTTATGAATATTATTATTATTATAAAATAATTAATATTATTAATTATTTATTATATTATAATTTTTATTATGCAAATAACATAAAAGAACTCTTTGACGAAGATAAAATTATCGACACGGCCGTCAGAGTAAAGAAAATAAAAAAAATTATAAAAATTTTAGTTATCTAAAATAATAAAAAAAAAAAATGTTTAATGATTTTTTTTAAAATATGATTAATTTATTAACTTATTTATATATATATATAAGTCATTTAACATCTAGACATTAAAACGATCAATCAAAATGTATTGACTTATATCATAATATGAAAACAGTTTAAAGTAAGGCATAAGAACAAATCAGTTCACATTTGTAAAAATTGAAAGTTTTAAAAATTAAAAATTATCGTTTTAATCGATAATCGATATCGTTTATTAATTTAATTATTAAAATTACGTGGAAATTATTTTAATTTTGGAATCTGGGGATGATGACATAATCTCATCGAAATGATCATTATTTAATTGAAATAAAAATTGTTTTTATTGTTCTTAACAATAATAATATATATATATGATTATGAGACTTCGTGTTGAATTATGAAACTGACGTTAGATAAACAATAAAATAATGTATCCTAAGTACAGAATAATTATAAATGATTGATGAAGACATAATTATCTAGTATTCTCTGGAAAATGCACATATAATAGACGTTACCTTCAATCATTTCAAATGACTGTATAATTAACTCAGGAATTCTGTTACCTTTCATTTAAAAAATCGATTTTAGCTATAAGTAAATGATTATATATAATATATTTTTATAATAGATAAGAGAAGGTATTAGTCTTTTCTTATCATTATATTTTTTACTGGATTATTACTTCTATGTATATTAATTTACCAAGTTTATGATTCTATGTTTGATTTTTTTTAATTTTTCTATACTCAGGCTACGAATGGCTACGATAGTAGCCATATATACTTTTTTCTTTATTTTTAGATATTACTAATATGAATATTTCAGGCTTAAGTATTGTACCTTTATAATAATTAAAAAGAAGTTAAGTACATAACGACTACATTAATTTGTTTGCATAATTCCTTCAATCTTCTTCAATACAAATCATTTTGATTATAAATTAAGTCAAAATCATAATGAACATAAAATTATTTGGCCGGATTATCAATAACTTTCTCCTTTTATTATACATGTATTAGTATTAATCGGTTTGTTTAGTGCTGTATTTTGGTATTCACTATTATACAGTTTGACTCAAAACTGTTTTTGACTTTTGATTTGAAATCTCTGAAGTTAAAGAAATTGTTTCCGTCTTGTATTCGCTCATTACTTATTACTTGAGCTTGATTCAGCACAAAATTCGAATAGTTTTAGATCAAGTTCAAACTTCAAACTAACGATATTTTTCTGCTAAAAAACTAAAGTAATAAGTAATGGATGAACACAGGACTGAAGAGTTTTTTTAAGTATGTACATAGTAGTCTGGTTACTACTACCCAAGAGAGCAAGGCCGCTTGGATCTTAAGTACTTATTCCGATTCGTAGTACCAAGCCAGAGCCTATAGTATAGACCCATACCAGTATACTTGACACATTAAAATGTTACTGTATATTACATCATATACATTTATATGATGTACTTCAAGTTACAAGCTAAATACATAGTTACTTATGTATACTTAATGTAGTATAAACATAAAACAGTTGCTCTGTTGTATAAAATTGTTTTAGTTTACTCCTTATATATTTTAGTCTATCCTAATAGACTAAGAGAATTCTTAACTTGAAACAACCAAACCAAACAATCACAGACATGCAACAATTATAGCGCATATTTCGAGGGCAGTGTGATAAATACCCGGAACCGGAATTGATAAAAAAAGATGGGACTACTGTAAATATGCAATAATTTCTAATAAGTGACACCCCTGTAAAGACTACTGTCAAATTTTCAAACAGCTGGAACAGTCAGTTTGTTTTTCATGAACAGCAGCTTTTCCTTAAATTAGAAATAACGGAACGACAAAACTATAAAAGTAGCTTACTACTTTCAATGTAATGCATAGACAACAAATACATGATGTAAAGTTCGCATTATAAATCATCACCTTTAATGTAATATAAATTGTCACCAGTGGCGGCTTCCTGCTATTTCTTTTTTATTTGTGTGCATTTCAGACAGTACCATTTTTCTTTTGGTTTTGTTGCTATATCAAAACTAGCACAATTGAAATCATTCAAGTGGACACTAGAATGTATATAAATCGATAATAGATGATTTTATTCTTTTGGCCTGGAAATATAACTTATTTGAAATAGTCAAATCTCTACTTACATCCAAATACGGGGACCTATAATAAGAAACGAAAACGAACGCCTAAAACCACAGACAAATGAAAAATAATACAATATTAATAATATTTTGATGATATCATTATATATGAATATATATTTATATACATCCTTCTATCAGTTCTATCCATATAGTGTCATACTAAACTTCAGCTTTAGAGCGTCCACCTTTTAGAGTTGACTTTTACGGCGAGGACACACTTGTCTTAATTTTTAAATCTTGGGAAGTAAAATGAAATGAGTCTCATTTCATTTGAAATGAGACTTTCATGAGAGCATTGAGAGCTGCAGACCGTGCTGACTGCTGCCTTGTAAAAATTGAGATTGCGCGTGTGCGCAATCTTCATTTAGACATATAAAATTAAAAATATAACGGCGAGGCCACACTTGTCTTAATTTTTGAATCTTAAATCTCAAAATGGGAGGTTGCGCAGGCGCTATCTTAATTTTTAGGAAAGGGAAACGAGGACCTCAGACAGTGTTGCCGATACTATTTTTCAAAATTTCTTTCTTCTCAATTTTAATTTTTTTGAAAGAGGTCGATTTTCGAAATCGTTGGCAACTTTTGCTTCTATTGCAAAAAGGGACAAAGTATGCAGTCGCTTTAGACAATTTATTAATACTATTTTGTTTTTTTAGCTGACAAATCAATAAATTATCAGATTATTATTATTACTTTCGGTACGCATATTCCAAAATCCGCCTACAGGAATACAAATACAATACAGCAATACAAGGCAAACCAAATAATGATTCAGGCTAATTTTATTTATTAGGGTCGATTTTTATAACTCCTAAATCTATAATTACTAATCGAGGGAATTTTTATTTCCAGATATTTAAATTTACTCTATTATGAGAACAAAGTAATTATACCTCTTAAAATATACTTTATATATTTTATCAAATAATTGCAAACTCGATATAAACGTTATTAAACTATAAACGCATTAGGTTTACATATTATACTACCGTATATTATTACTAAATATTAGATAATCCATTTAATTAAAAAAGTTTATTGATAATATAAGATCGGAATCAAAGATTTTCTATTCCATTATAACACACACGAGGTCAAGAATTAAGTTGACTATATGTGATATATACATATATGTATCTATGTATATGTTCAGTATCCCTTGACTCGTCACCCGCTGTGACAAGGGTACCTATTGTTCGGATGTTTACATACTTTATGGGCCTTTATATATATTGGTATATTCTGTTAATTTTTTTTGTCAACGACAACAGCTAGCAAAAATTCAATTGAGTATTATTTTATATAGTCATAGCATGTTTTTTTCCATCTGAAGCTGGATTTTCAGATTTCTCAGCTCAGTTAGCTTTAACTTTTTGATTTTTGAAACTGATATTCAATTTTATTAACAAGTTTAATTAATAGACTACTCTAGAATTGAAATAATATCTTCCTATCCCACCTATTACCTATACACAAAATATTACTTATTTAGATACATCGTAATTTTTTTATTATTAGTTAGTAGTTACTTTAAGTTTTCAGATTTTTCCCGTTCAATTGCAGTTATGGATTTTAATAAAGCATGCATTTTTCAGGATTAATTTTTTTAGGAGTTGGAGAACACATAGAGTGGAATTTTTGTTGTGACTCTGCTTCATTTTTATTTGAATATTCTTAATATAAATTGCATATTTATATAATATGCAATATTATAATATTAACATATTAATATTTAACATTAAAAAATATATTTTAATCAGTTCTAATATTGTATTATAGATTATGTTCTATGTTCTATATTGTATTGTTATACATATATATGTATATATTAGAATTTTATTTTTTGTATGTTTATAATCTGGTTTATAAAGTATATACATATAAGTATAAAATTATAAGTATATAATTTTTCTATAATATTTAGCGATTATTTTGCTAAACGATAAACAATAACAATGAGGAAGTGTTATGTAATCTAGTCGTAATACTTCAATGTACATATTTTATACTAATCATCCCTTAAAAACAGGCAATAAATGTTTTGCCCTCTATTAATATAAAGTAATTATGAGGCTAATAACTAATGTATATGTGTTAATAATAAACGTTCTGCAACCATATACCTATAAAAGAATATATCTTTGGAAATTCAATTGTGGGTTATGAACATTGCGGCGACTTAATCTTTATTAAATAACGAAGGACCTTTAATTAAATAGTACAACAAATTTATGTTATTAGATTGAACTTGTCCATTTATTTGCATTATCTGCATTTGTTGCTAATCGAATTAATTACCAAGTTATCCAAAAACTTGTGGTCTTTACCATAGCTCACTGATACGGAGGAAAAAAATCTAACTTGACTGCTCGCATGTTACAGTGAACTTTGATATTCAAATGTAATAGAAAAATAAAACTATACTCACTGTTTGCCAAAAAATCTGATTTAAATTCGTATATTAAACATTCATGTACATAATTTATTTTGCTTCACATACTACATACTACAAATCACGAAGGTAAATAAACAATAAATAATACATGAAGCAATAAATATCATTGGAAGATTTAGTTTTAAAAACTGTATGAAGACGAATTGATTCTTAACTTCTACATTTAACATTTCATATATAAACAAAAAATAAATAATTTACTGAAATATACAATAACTTTTGTCGTAATATATTATCAATACATTTGCTTTAAAGGTTACAATTACATAATATGCAAAATCCATTTTTTCAGATCATTGAATTTATCTTATCTAACACACAACACAAATGAAATTTTAATTATTTCCCATTGTATAGGAAAGCCAATAGGAGAGCATTTTCAAAGTCAAACAAGTTCTGATTTTTATAACACTTCTAAATGCACAAAAACCAAAACTCTTTTTTCGTCCATAGTTATCACTGTATTTCATCAATCACAAATCACCAAATTACATTTTTCTACTTCCCTAATTTTTAATTTCTTTTTTGTTCCATTGAACTATCAATTCAAAACGAACAACTTACTTTTTGAAATTTCTTGGACTAGTTTAGTGGAGGAAACCCCGAAACAGCTGATTCACAATAAAATAAATAAAAAATAAACATTCAATCGAAATTACATTGGTCGCTACTTTTATTTGATTTTGAAAGTAATAGTTCAACTATGGAAAACTTAAAAGACTCTTATAGTCCTTAATAAGTTCAACATAAATAGTCGAGCCAATGATCTTTTCATCACCGAAAAATTTTGAAAAATAGTATCGGCAACACTGTCTGCAGTCCTCGTTTCCCTTTCCTAAAAATTAAGGTAGCGCCTGCGCAACCTCCCTTTTTGAGATTTAAGATTAAAAAAGACAAGTGTGTTTTCGCCGTAAATGTGTGCTTGCCCTTCATGTGGTCTGTGGCTCGCGTGGTTGACATACATGACATACTTATCATGCCCATATGTCAATGGCCATTATTTATGTTTGTTTATTTTGTTGTATATATGCGGTTAATGTAAAAATTATTAATATCTAATACTAGTTCTTTAATTATTCATATTTAATTGAACTTTAAAATTTCACAATGACGTCTGCGCTCTATTTGGAACATTATCTGGATAGTAAGTAGATTATATATTATATTTATGTATATTATTTATATATTATATTATTATATTTATTAGATTATAAAGCAAACTTTACTTTTATTCAAATTTATAAGTGATTTTTTTTTTCAAAGGCCTAGAAAACTTGCCCAATGAACTACAAAGAAATTTTACATTAATGAGTGATTTAGATAAGAAAGCTGAAATATTATTAAAAGATATCGATGGACTGGCAGATAACTATTTACGAAACATAAAAACATTACCTGAAGAACAAAAAAAAGATGATATGGACAAAATACAAAATATGTTTAATAGGGTTAAAGTGAGTTCTATTTTATGGGTCACTCTTCCAATCCCTTGGGTTTCATGACTTATCAGAATTTATAGCGGGGATTTGAATATTTCAGGCATTAGGGGATGATAAAGTACAACTTGCAATTCAAACTTATGAATTAGTTGATAAACACATTAGACGTTTAGATAATGATTTGGCACGATTCGAATCAGAAATACAGGACAAAGCTTTAAATTCGCGTATTCAAGATGAGCCTATTGTTGGTAAAAGTAAGCTTCATTGCATCCATTTGATTCTTCCCGAACTAATACTGTATTTTCTATTTATGCAGAAGGCAGGAAAAAAACGAAAGATGGTAAAACGAATGAGAAGAAAAAACGAATATGTAATTCGAGTGAAGAAGATTCTTCCGGTACCGTAAGAGCTAATAAAAAGAAAAAACAGAAAGGCATAGGAACCGAGAAGAGTTCTACTGCAGGTAGTGGTGCGAAAGTGACGTCAGGTGAGGGTTGGTATCATTTCATCATCATTCATGTTTGCTGTGCCCATTTCTATTTGGATTTAATTGCATGATATTGCACATGTTTTTTTTGTCATAAGCAATTAAGATGCTTGTAGACTAATGTTAATTACTTAATTTATAATTTTTTTAAATTTGCAGTTGCATACGTATTTATTAGAATAATGGTGATTGTATTTTTAAAATATTGTGATTTTTTCGTCATTTGTATTTCTCGTTCAAAGAATTTCAATTAACATTTTGTAATTATCACTGATTTTAAAATGCACAAAAAACAATTTAGTATTTAAGTCATATCAGTAATGTAGTGCTAAGCTTCATATTTTTTATTTTTTTAATGTATTTAGAATGTAATTCAATGTCGCATTTTAGTTGCTGAAGCTGTAGCGAGTGTATTACCAGGTTTAGCAGGCATTGCTCATCCAAGTGATGTTTTAGATATGCCCGTTGATCCAAATGAACCGACATATTGTTTATGCCATCAAGTGTCATATGGTGAAATGATTGGATGTGATAATTCGGATGTAAGTAACAATTTGACTGTTTTCCGTCAACACAATCATCTATTATATACTCGTTCTAGTGTCCAATTGAATGGTTTCATTTTGCTTGTGTTGGTCTAACAACAAAACCAAAAGGAAAATGGTACTGTCCGAAATGTACACAAGATAGAAAAAAGAAATAGCAGGAGGCTCGCAGTGGTGAAAATGTTCATTATATTCAGTGTAAGTGACTTTTAATGCTAACATTACGGAGTATCTACTTTCCTAGTTTTGTCGTTTCGTTGTTATTTCTAATTTAAGAAAAAGCTACTTTGTATCAAATCGATAGGTAACCGAATCGTGGAAATATGCCCAATATTCCGCTCTTTTTTTCCTCAAGAAATAAAACTCTTTTGCATAAAACTTTGTTTTTAAAAAGTAATAGATTTTTTTACAAAGTGTAAGCAAAACTCAACCATTTTTCAATAAAATATGATGAATCTTTTCGCTAATTGAAAATTGGTTCACGTTAATGCACAATGCTACCAGCAATGCCGGTTCACGCTCTAGAAGAACATGTTGTCCATGGACCACACCGTGATACAAACACACATTTGTATAACAATAAAAACAGATGTTTTATATATTTAAAAAAATAAATTATATGTATTGCAATTTGAATTGTTTGTATTTTGTATACATCGGTATATGTACATAAATATATTTTGATCATGGATCCAAGTCACCACACTTTATATTTAATACCAAATTAAAACATTTCAGTAATTGCATTAGCTATAAGATTTGTAAGTATTGTAAAAAATAATTATAGATTTATTTATGTATAGATAAACTTAATTATTACTGTAAGCAATTATGTAATAAAAATAAAGAATTGATAATTAAATAAACGTCTAATTTTAATAAATATTGCATTTGCTTTTATTAAGCCTGTATTGTAGCCATATCCAGGGCTATTCAGCCTCATTTCGTTTGTTCATTACTTTGGTCATGCGCCAAATTGTATTGATTTTCCGTTGTTGCTCTTTTGGGTGCCATTACGGCATTCAGTGAAAATTGTAACAATAATCTAAATTTTCCAAATAATTAGACAAGATAAAATTATGTTACCTGTTCCATATCAATAATCGAAATGTGTCGTGTCCTGGTACAAGATTTTCAAAATTTCGCGCGTTGTTCTTATCTAATTGCTATTTTATGTTATTTGACATTCATAATTTTAATTTGTGTTATTGCTTTTCCATTAAAACCGCAACAAATAAAATCTTACGAAATTATAATTACAAGTATATCATGGATTATCTTTTCTAGATGTAAGAATGGTAAAGAAATTAATAATTTTATTTCAGATAGTACTTTGCAAATCGATAACAAATTAACAAGTGAATATTTAATTAACATTGATGATCGTGTTAAATTCCCCCGGAAAAGAGAATTTGAAATTTTGACGTATGTTTTCAACAAGTTAGTAACTATTTATGGGATATATGAAATTTAATTCTACCATATCGTTAATTTAGGGCGGATGTAAATAAAAATGATCGGCTTGAACTTAAAGAACTAACCGGTTGGATTCGATTTAAAATACTTCAGCATATTGCTGATGCAATTGACAGTAATCATGGACTTTTTGAGAAAGTTGATGTACATCCCAAGGATGGGTTAATCACTTGGAATGAGTATCATGCATATTTTCTTAAAAAGCGTGGATTTTCTGAGAAGTTTGTTATAAAACATGACGAACGTCGTCACAGAGGTCTGAGTAGACCAGTTAAAGGTATTACTTGATTATTAAAGAAAAAACATATAATAAATTTTGTTACTTCCTTAGAACAAATTATGAAAGATATGGCTTTATGGGTGGATGCAGCAAAAACTCATCCAGATTATTTGACCGTTCAAGAATTTCTTGCTTTCACACATCCAGAGTCGAATTTATCAAATCAGCTCGCTTTAGTTGATGAATTATTTGACAAATTTGATAGAGATGGTGATGAAATTTTAACAGAAAATGAATTTGCTATTTATCAAACAGAAGGTGACTCAAATCAGTTCCTTTATTAAATTGCATGCATAAGTACGTGAATAAAAGGTTTTAAGGTGAAGGCGACGAAAAATTAATCATTCGCCAAGAAGAAAACAAAAGACGTGAAGAATTTCGAAATTCTGTCGATCTAAATCATGATGGTAAAGCAGATAGACGAGAACTGTTAAATTATGTTGCTCCAGAGAGTCCACGCCATGCTGAACATGAGGCTGAAGCTCTATTAGCTATAGCTGATGGCGATCATAATGATACTTTATCGTTAGAAGAAGTCTTGGCTCATCCAGATTTGTTCCTTAAATCGAAAATGGTTGATACTGCTCGCAGTTTTCATGATGAATTTTAATTACTAGTCAGAAACGATCTATTGTTTAGTAATTTTACAAATTTTGTTTATTAATTCATAGTATTTACAGTTACATTATATATGTTTATTCAACATATAAATGTGTGTTTTTTGAGCAACAATTTTCTAAATCGTTAAGGAGAAGAGAGTTTTCTGACAATTGTATGTTTCTCTTCAGTGAAATTGAGTTAATTATCTTCTGCTTCTGTGGAAATGGCGTTCAAATTCATTTCCATGTTGATTTTATAGTGGTGGATTTTAAAAGGGATATTCAACTTTTCCCTTATTCTATCAGGAAGTGAGCATAGGCAATTCCAAACTGGTGGTGAAAATAAATCACTGTCGATATTTTTTGGATCCTCAAATCCAGTTGCGAAAGATCCTAATAAACCTAATAAAACAGTAACGAAAACTCCAATGGCCGAATACCATATGTAGGAGAGACGAAATAAGAAGAATACTGTTGTGTCTCTATGAAAAGAAGATTTAATTAAATAAAACAAGAATTGAACTAAAGTCCATATTATACCCATAATCTTGTTCTGGATCAGTTGCAATTTGTTTCCCAATACACATTAATGTTAATAGTGAAAATGCTATTAGTGATCCAAACATTGCACCCTAAATTAACGATTTTATATTTTTATTAACGGAATAGTTTACATCTACTTCTATGAATTGTACCTTGGCATTTGCCCATGGGAAAAACATCCCTAAAGAGAACAAACCCAATGTTACACCTCCCACCATACCATTAAAACTGATTGCTACTTGCATTACGCTACCTAATTGAGCAATTATGAAAACCTAAAAAGTATCGATGTGTTTTGATTTTTTGAAATCTTATTAATAAATTTTCACATACCAATCCAAAACTTATAGCGCCATAAATTATAGATAAACATTTCGCCCAATAAGCACCTTTATGCCCTTCAAATTGAATTCCAAAAGCAGTTTGAATGAAATCCTGTATAGTGACGGCTGAAAGGCTGTTTAGTGCTGAGGCTACAGTTCTATATAATGGATATATCTACTGATTAGTTACGAACACAATGTTATTTGAAACAACTAACCCTAAACTTGCTGCAAATATTCCAGATACAAAAAACCCTGTCATACCCTTTAAGTGGCCCATAATGGAAATAATATATAAGGGCAATATTTCATCACTGGTATTAATATGCCGATGAGCAAGTGGATCGCATTCTTTGTAATTAGCTATTAGAACCATGCCAATATAAAAATTAATTGTATAAATTAAAATCAATCCGAAACAAGACGTCCAGAGAGCACTAAAAATTAATACTTGGCGATAAATTCGTTGCAGTCTTGAAGTTTTTGGTGCGTACGTTCTGACTTGACCGATTGTTTCTACAGATAAATATTTCTGAATAGAAGCTTGATTTGAACAAAACATTGTCATCCAATAAAATGTGCCACCAACTACGACGGACCAAAAACTATGTCTAATTGTTGGATCCATATTAAAACTAAACGAAAATAACACTCTTAAGATTATTGAAGATACGAAAGCACTGAGAAATACTTGAAAATTTCCAACTTTTTCGCATAATAACTTTCCGACCAAACAACTCCAGTGCCACCAGCAAATTGTTCACCTAAGTAAACAATAACTAATAACGATCCTATAAGTACACCTGCCTGGAATGTGTCTGCAATTATAACTGCTTTCATTCCGCCCTAAAATTGCCCTTTTAAATATATTTGGCAATTATATAAAGATTCTAGATAGTTTTACCTGAGACGAATAAAAAATACAAACAAGATAAACAACACTAACTGCTAAATAAACATTGGACCCAGTCACTGCAAATAAAGAAGTGATTAGTACATACCTCCTATTTATTAATTTACTATTTTATGTACCTCTACTTAAAGCTAGTGCTGGAGCATAAACCGCTACACTAGTATAAAATACCATTTGGAAAATGTACAAAGCACTCGCTATGTATCTAATCCATGGATTGAATCTAGAAAACTAATTATAATAATATGTGATTAATATAATGTACATGTCTGAGATACCTTTTAGATAGGTATTCATATGAACTGGTGAGTCGCAAAGTCATAAATACTGGAAGGTATAATTTTGAAGTGATTGGAATGACAAAAATAAAAGCTAAGCATATTGTCCAAAATTGACTGCCATGAATGTACATTTCAGCTGGATTTCCCAGAAGTTCTACAGCAGTAATAAAACTAAAATGGTATTAATATTATTGGGGCTTGATTTTTTCAGGAGTTGAAGCTACCTTGCTGCTAGTGACATGGCCATAGGAAATGTTCCCATCGTACTACCGCCTAATAAAAAATCATTAGTGTTTTTATGTCGTGCCGTGAAGAAGCCATAGAAAACCCCAATTCCACATGAAACAATTAACATTACTCCCAACACGAGATAATCGGTCCAAGAGAATTTATTCTTGTGTTGAAGTAAATCGCATTTTTCTGTAAAAAAAGTTTCAAATTTCTTTTGCAGGCTTGCAAATCGAAATGGGCAAATTTAGATTTACGTACCTGATTTGTTGGTCATAATATTTCCATTTACAGAAGATAAATTTATATAAATAAAGAAACATATTAAAACATACTTCAGTATTGAGTAGCACAACTTTCCGGAGTTGGACATGACTTATTCGAAAATAGATGAATTAAATTTTAATCACTTAAAATCGAACATGTAATAATCGAATATTATATTAAATTAGTTCTAAACTGAATTTGTATTAATTGTCGATTAGTTCTACTTTTGTATTTCATTCGAATATAAAAGTGCTAACAAGTGATTTTTTTCTATACGCACCACAAAATAAAAATGAGCAAATGATTTTCTGTACTGAAAATTATTTCAAGAAAGTTAAGTGAAGACATCGAAATTTTCTTTATATGTATAGAAAATTGGCGGTGGGGATTATAATTAATTAATAATTAATTGACGGGCTTAATTAATTTATGAGAAATATTGAAACATCAAAAGAACATTCGCATCTTAAATGCATATTTCTTCGCCTTGATGTTGTAATGAAGACGCAGATGTAATTGACACTTTCATATGAAAATGTTAATCAAAAACTACATAGTTTTATTGGATTTTCTTTAAATTTTTAAAAAAATGTTTTTCCAAATATCCTGATTTAACCGACTGATTTTTGGTGTTAACCGGATTAGACCAATCCAGAGTGCTATTATAGAATATTTTCTCACATAAATTGGGTCGCATTGAAAACAATTCAATGCATTTCGTTTAATTAGTTTTAATTAAAATTAAGTCACTCCCGGTTAATTCGCATTTTTTCATTTATACCATTTGAGAAAAGTACTATTCAACAAATAAGGAATATAAGCAACACAACTTATACTCACATGATAAAACATAAAATAAGTAATTTTTTATTTGCCTACTTATATGTTAAAGACAGTAAAACCAACTATCGCTTCTAATATTAATTTAATATTTTATAAATACTAATTATTGTCTATTTCGCAGGTTTATAAACATTGTTATTGTACTACACAAGTGATATGGTATTTCTTAAGATTTCCCTTGAAATTCATACAATTCAGTCTTTTTCTTCAATATTTTCTTTGCAATGAAAGGAATGAATAAGTTAGGATCGTATTTTTCATCTTCTATTTTTGTCTTGGTGATTTTTCGTATAATATAACTGGATGCATATCCTATAAACAGGGTAACAAGAAGCCCTACCACACCATTGTATAAATAAGATACTCTGAATAACCAGAAATATTCACTGAAATCAATAAATAATTAGTTTTTTTTTCAGCTTAAAAACTGTCCAAATTTACCTATTATCATTTTCTTGACTAACATCTGTAGTAAAATTTGCAAGTGATACATTACATCCATCAATACTTGTTGGCAATGTTTCAAGCGGTGGTTTCGGACTAAATGCCATTAATAAGGCTATTGATGTTCCGCAAATCAAACCAATAACAGAACCCTGAATTATTCATTAATTCACCAATTATATAACGCTCATACAATTTAAAGCTGCTAAGTCTCAGAAAGCACTGCAATTAGGTAGCGTATAGATAAGAATCTAATCCACATATTCCAAATCAAGATAAGTGGGTGCATGATAAAAATATAGCTTTTCATGAGACGAACCAATGACATTGCGATGCTTCTCGAGCAATCTAGAGACTTTAATACTATTATCGCTCACCATTTCATTAGCAGTTAATGTAAACATGCCTAAAGAAAATAAACCCAATTGTGGACCACCAACAACTCCAAATATAGTTAAAGCAGTTTGAAGTAATCCTCCTAAGAATTGTGCTAAAAAAGCAATTCCTAAGCATATCAATCCATAAATAAAAGCAGTTATTTTCGTTTGAAAGGAAATACTTTTTGCAGGAATACTTTGTCTAAAAATAGCTTTATAAAGAGGCTAAAACGATGAGATGAAAAGTTATTATTATTATATTTTTTTTAATTAACAATTGAATGATTATAATACCTTATAATAGTCTTCAATAGTTACAGCTGCCAAACTATTAAGAGCTGCAGAGACAGTAGATAGAGCAGCACTGAAAATACCAGCTACAAACAATCCAGAAAGACCAGGTATACCGCCCATGGTATCGATAACGTAATAAGGCATTAACTAAAAGATAATCAATCAATAAATTAAATTTTAAGTTCAAAATAATAACGTAAATTTTAAAAAAATTACTTGATCTACAGAATTTATATAATTTGATTTAACTGGATCACAATTATAATACTTGGAATAAATTGCTAAACCAGAAAACGATGTGCTTAAACTTAGAAATGTTAATATAGGCCAATTTAACCATAAAGATTTTTGAGCTTTTCCTAAATTTTTAACTGTTAGATATCGTTGAACTTGCGTTTGATTTACGGCATAAATTGACAAATATGTAACCCCCCCACCAATGATTAATGTGAACCATGAATGGCGAACGGTAGGGTCTGGATTGAAGCTAAAACACGTAGAGTTACCATTAGGTATAGTGGCGATGACTCAATTAGATCTCCATTTACTTTAATAAATCCGTTCTGTTTCCTTTTACAGCAATATTCCATATTTCAGAAAAACTACCCGTTTCACCTACTGCTTTAAATATTACGCTGAAAACTGCTGCAAACATCAGTAATGACTGAAGAACATCAGTCATTAATACTGCTTTCATTCCTCCAATAGTTGAATAAAACATACAGACTAAACCTGCATAAGATTAAAATGAAATTTTGAATATATTCCTAAATCTATTATGTTTATTACCCATAGTTAAAATAGCTGCTATTTTATGTATTCCAGTTAGAGCTTCTAATGTCAATGCTGGAGCATAAATAACGATTCCCATGTAGAGAGTCATTTGTAGAGTATAACATAAAGAAGCAGCTAATCGAGCAGTTTTACCAAAACGACGTTCAAGATACTATAAGGAAAATATGAGATGTAACTCTAAGATCATGAAATTATTATCCATTTGTTTTTATTGTAGATTTGTAAATAGAAAATTTGCTAACACTTTAAAAATGAGATTTTTACCTCATATGCACTTGTTGCTTGCAATTTAAAAAATACTGGTAAATATAAATAAGCTGCAACTGGTGTAAATATGGCATAAGATACATTAATAATGATAAATTGGAATCCAAAAATGTAATTTTCACTTGAAACACCCAAAATTGTTATAGCAGACATGAACGAAGCGACTAGAGAAAATGCAACTGGAATAACTGACATGTTTTTATCTGCTAATAAATATTCCTAAAAAATTGGAAATATACAGTATATTCAATATTTATATTAGACGTATATGCTCACATTGGTGAGTAGCGAAAGCTTATATTGGATTCTTACCTGAACGGTTTTTTGTTTTCCACCAGTAAATCGATAGTAAATGCCAATAAGCGATGAAATAATCAAAACAATTACAACTACTACATAATCCCAAATTCCAAAAACTGGTTGAGAAACTGCCATGCTGTTTGAATTAAATGGAATCAAACTATATTGAAATGAAATTTATCTAGAGATAGGTACAGGCGAGTTGAGCATTATATATTATTTCTTGAATTGTTTCATTTTGTAGAATTCTACCTGTAACTTTATTCAACCAATAGAAATATGTATAGAAAAGCAAGACTTGAATTAGATGGCTACACACATTGTATTATATCCTCAATAACTGTTATATATTGAACACCTTTAGATTAGTCCAGACATTAAAACAAACATTTCAGTAAATTTTACGACTAGCTTAATTAATTGAATTATCTATAGTATATACATAATTACGGGTGTTTCTTTGATAAAATTTGTAAGCATTTTAAATAAAGTGTAACTCATTTTTATTATCAGATTATAATTAATCTCTTTGCAAATAGACATAAAACTATTTAATATATATAAACTTATGCTATAAAGATATATAAAATGAGATGTAATATAGCATCATGATTAGGCTGATTTTATAGCAGAAAAAATGTAAAATTTGAAAATCTTTTTTTTACAGAACTATATTGCAGTCTTATTAATAAATTGAATATCGTTTATCTTTTGTTTTCCAAAATAAAGTGTATAAACATTTAGTTAATTAATATCATACAAATCGTGAGTTGTTGTAACTGCAATAAAGCTGTTCAATCCTGATATTAGTGGTAATAAATTAATTTCTTGTAAGCATGCAAAAAAGTACTACATACTATAGCACTCCATCGCATATTACTGGAATAATCAATTATAAAATATTAACTAAAGAACGCTGTTCGATATAACTTGGCTGCTATCTCAATAGATGGTACTGAAGTTTGAATTTAACAGAGTCAGTATATATTCAGAATACCGCATTTTTAAGCAAAATTCAATATGCATTATAATATAATGATTATATTATTTCTCATTTTATTTTAAATTTAATTATCAAAATTAAATTTTAATATTTTGAATAATTTATAATTTAATTTATAATTATAAATAGTAAATAAATATTTAATATTGTATCATTTATTTTACATTTTTGATGACTATAATAAATATAACGATATAATAATTAATAACTTATACAAATGTCAAATCTTGTCTTTCAAGACAGACAATGTTGTTGTCTCGGTCAAGGGGACTATTAATGGCTGCCGTGTCGACATTTGTCCACCTCAAAAGAATGCGGTGCTCTGTATATATACTGGCTCTGGAATTTTAATAATTTTCTACAAATCATGCCGCACCGCATTCAGTATCCAGCAATTTCGTGCAATTAGTTAGATAACCGAAACATGTGAGCATATTGCAAAAAATGTTTAAGTCAACTGGACAAGAAATTTATAAATACGAATATTTATAATTTCATACAACAAAGATGAGTGAAACAACACGATTTAGTCTATGATAGCATACTTACTTTGTACAATAACAACTTGGATGTATTGGAATTTGGAGTAACGTGTTTATAAATAAAACTGTCTCGCAAGCCTCAGAGTAGAAAAAACATACGCGCATGCTCTTTTTAGTAGAATAAATTAAAAAATCAATTCTATTGAATTCTACACTAGACAATCTAGTTTTAACAAATTAATATAGTTTTGTAATGCGTTTTAAATCTAAAGGCCTCTGCTGGTTTTAATTTGTATAGCTTATTTTATATTTTTTGTTACAAACAAATTGTCGGCTTGGTGAAAAATGTTTACCAATTTGCGTTTTTAAAAGGTACCTGAAATGCCCTGAATCCTGAATGTCACCTTTATTGGTGACAGGCGGTTGGCCCTTGAAAGCATAAAGCAGAGATTTTCTCTGACATAGAGAAACATACTAACACTATCATAGATAACAGAGGCAATAGAGACCTCAGATAAAGACATTGTCTGTAATAGAGACTGCATCTCTATTCTCTGCTAGTAACTATGGAGAACTATTAGACCGGTAACTTATACGACAGCCACTTGCCAGTGTTGAATTTCTCATAGGTAAATTTGAGATTTCTGTTTCATACAGCTATTCAAAAAATTGTAGTTAGAAGAAATTTCAAAAGAGGGCCATACAAGGCCGTATAATGATACAAATACCAAGATACTTGTACAATTTTGAAGATAATTCCTATACATTATTTTTATAATTTATAATTTTTATCTGAACTATTGCGTTTCTTCCTGTGGTTTGCTTGAAATAATTTTAACTTGTCCAAGCCGGTTAACCCATCGAACATAGTATGAAATTTAAATAAATAGAATTTTAACCCTGATTTTAATCGTTTATTTACCTTAAATAGCTTAGAAATAGGCATCGCTGTGCTATAATTATGCGTTGGTTCTTGAAATATTGCGGATACCGTAAAGGGGTCTTTTCTTATAGAATTTTTAAAATATTTGTTCGCTAATTCCAGACCATAATAAATGACCTGGTGGAACCTGAATCTACCAGTGATTTTATATAATATCCCGGAATCGTACTATAAGGGAGTTCATTATTTTCCATATTATTTAATGACATTACCTGAAATGACTGTGAGTTTGCTATCTCCATTCCTTGAAAACTTGACTCAATACATCAGTTATAATCAACATTACTCGGTTTTCGCTGAAATTTACTTGTACATTAGCACGGTGTCATCTCTTAATTATTGGAATTAAAATTACTGCAATTTCTTGGTTGTATACTATATAATAAAGTTATTATATAGTATTATTATATTATATATATATATATTTATTATATATAATATAGTTATTATATAATAAAGTTATTATATATATATACTATTATAAAGTATTCCCTAAATACTAGGGAATAAAGTGAGGTCTGTTTGTATTATTATTGTATTATTAAGTATTATTATTGGGTTTGTTGATGCTTTAGGTTTAAAATTAAATTTTGGGTTTTGCGGTCTTGCAGGAGCAAGGGTTTCGTGAAAATGCGGCCCTAATATTGTTGCGGTACGATACAGAATTTTGATTTATTGAATTACTAGTGTATAAACCCGACTTCGTTCGGGGTGACTTCCCGGGCTGGATACTATGAGTGTTCGAATTTTATTCTAGATTAACACCGCGAAAATAACCGTATAATAGTATATTATTACATGAATGACGAAAACAGCATTTTCTGCAAGCGAGAGAATTCTCTAAAAGGCATAACTCACAACCAACCCATAATTATTACTGACCATAAGTGAATTTCACAATTTTAATGCATAATAAAAAAATAGAAAATTGGCAATGTCCCATTTTTTTTTCTTAAAATTTATAATTTCTCATCTCATTGCCACTAATCATGAATGAATTTTACAGTTTCAACGTAATATTAAAAAAATAGAAAATTCGCAACGTCGCAAGTTTTTTTTCTTTAAATGTCTAATTTCTTATCTCATTGCCACTAATCATAAATGACTCGACAATTTCAACGTAAAATTAGAAAAATAGAAAATCGGCAATGTCGCAAATTTTAATTCCATTAAATTCATAATTTCTTATCTAATTACTACTAACCATACGTTAGTATGGTTAGAATGTAACCATATGTGATTTTCACTATTTTAAAGTAAAATGAAAAATGCATAAAATCGGCTACGCCGCAATTTTTGTCCTTTTAATTCATAATTTTCTATCTCATTGTTACTAATAATAAATGTATTTTACAATTTTAACGTGAAATTAGGGAAATAGAAAATTGGCAACGTCACACCACTTTTCTTTCTAAGATGAATAGTAGCATCAAATTGCCACTAATCATACGTGAATTTCATAATTTTAACGTAAAATGAAAAAATGTAACATTGGCAATGTCGCAAAATTTCTGTTCTTTAAATTATAGGTTATATTTAACACGACGTATTTGACGTAATTGCACAATAGATTTATAATTGATGGGGATTTGCTTATGAAAGTCTTCGGCAGATTGATTAGGTTGTTGCCTCAGATTAATTAAATTTTTGTTCAGGCAACCTTCATCTTTTTGATCTCAAAATTCAAATAAAGGGTTTCTTTTAAATCTGGCCAAGTTTTTATATTGGCTGAATTATTAATATTTTTAGCATCTCCTACTACTAGGTCCAATTAGTGACCTTAAAATATAGTTATTTTTAAAATTTCTAAGATAGGTTTGCATCATCAAAATTGGTAATGATCAATTCACATCCACTTATGAAATTATCTAATTCTTTTGCATCACCATCAAAATTTGGAACGCAATTTAATGCGCTTTTCTTTATATTTTCTATGTTTTTTTATTTGAGCTTTAAAGATATTGATAAACATTAAATTATGAAAATAATAAAAACAAATACAAAAAAAACAGTTTGTAAAGTAGACAACTCCATTAGGATATGATTCTTAACTTATAGAACAGAAATTGTTTTTGGCCTTCTTTTACAGTCTAGTTTAATATTTATTTTAAAGTAATTTAATAATATCTACACATAATTTTAAATTTTCAATACTCAGTCATTTAATAATTATTCAATTGTAACTATCTCTATTTATATAAAACAGAGAATGGCCGAGTGAGTGAGAGCGAGCGATGGGCGACCATCGGTGAGCGGTGACCCACCGATGAATGTTGTTCGTTTGGAGGTTCCACCTCGGCGATCACGTGTTATTTAGTTCCAACCCGCAATAAGATTAAAACCCGGTTTTAATCCAAAACCGCAATAAGATAAAAAATTATGAATTTAAAGAAGAAAAAGTTTGCGACGTAGTCAATTTTTAATTTTTCAAATTTTGCATTAAAATTGTAAAATTCACTTATGGTAATTATGGTTTGATTATGAGTTCTGCCTTATAGAGAATTCCAATTTATAACTCGGGTCGGGTTCTTCGACTATGCTTTGTAATTCCTGTTACCTAGGTTACAGAGTATTAGACGGAAGTATAATCCTTTGATATATTACATGTAGTCAATTAATTAAAACATTTATATTAACGGCTATTGTCACGGTGCTGATGCTGTTTCAGTTCGAGTACTGATAGTATTTAGCCCGGGAAGTGACCCCCGGACGAAGTCGGGTTTATACACTAGTATACATATAATAAATTCACAAAAGACAAATTAAAAATCGTGCTGAAAGCTTAAAAAATGGCTATTTTCAAATCGAGAATGTCAATAATTTCTCTAATTAAAAACGATATTAACCATTTCTACGTATATGGTGGATAAGGGCTTGATGCCATCACGCCGCATCTGACAAAGCATCCAACCTGATTTAGCTTTTAAAAAATCGGGCCACTTTTAATTAGTCGCCTGTTCTATTTATTATAGGTCTCCGTAGTTGGGTGTTTATTTCGGTTCATAAGATTTCGCGTGCTTTTGAAAAATAAACTGTATTTACTTTTTATTTGTTGTTATAGCTAATAATTATAAACAAGAGGGATGAAAAACTTGTACAGCATAAATTAACTAACTTACTCAAAAATAAGCATGAACATAATCAACATTAATGTAATGAATTTTAGTGAAATACCTTGTGAACTAATAACTAAGTAAATGATTTGTAAAAATTAAAATATAAAAAAAAATCACAGAAAAATCTTTTGTTACTTAGCAACTAGTTGTAGTCTAGTTGTCTCCTATATTAATGTATAAATAACACTGCTGAATATAGTCTTTTTTAATACAAAACATAATATCTTGAAGTTAATAGAAAAAAATTAATCATTTAATTTAAATTACGATAATTCTATTTCTTAAATTTTTAAATTCATATATATCTATCTGTTTATAATTTAATTTAGATATAAGATCTTTTTTACAATTTTAATGATTAATAGACAAAGCTTCAAATATACAGTGATCAGCAAAGATAATACATATAATCTTTGAATCTTAAATCATTAAATAATTTACCCTATTCCTCTATATACACATTTATATTTACAATATATTACAACGATTTAGAATGAAAAGTTTTACTTATTTTTCTAAAGAAAAAAAAATATTTCAACTCATAATAATTTAGTTAAAAATATACCAATATACCTAACTATCTTTATAGACCCTTGGTCAGGTACAAGACACTACAATACTTTTTAAGGAGCTCCATTTACTAACGGAAACGTATAATTTTTTGCGAAACAAAAAAAAAACAATCGATTATATAACATAACAATAATATAGATCTGTCAAAGTAATGAGATATTTATACCATATAAAATAATTCTATAACAGCCACCTCTCGGAAATTACCAATTCTATCTTTTACTTCTTGAACGTTTCCGTTTTGCAACATTTGAACGTCTAGAAGTCGATTTTCGCCTAGAAGTCGCTGTTGCTGTTTCTTCTGTTGTATCGTCTAACCACGGCAAAGTGAAAGGACTACAAAGCGAAATTAATTGAAAATAAACCCGCTAGAATTATATAGTTAAAACTTATAACTACCTGGGTTCAAGTTTCGGTATTGGATGCCCAAAAGCTGACACTGGCAAATCATCTGTGATTTCGATATATTTAATATCTTCCATATTGGGTAATAATGTACTTGATGTTTTTTGGTCAACTTGAGTTTTTGTATTCGATTTTCGATCTTGTCTTTGTTTTAACTTTTCAATTACTCTTTGTTCTCTTATACGCTGAATATCCCATCTAATTAATAAAAATTATTTACATTTATTAGTTGGTATTCACTACTTTAATGAGTAAATTACCGTTTTCTCCGCCTCTCATCAATTTCTAAGCGCATATGTCTTTTATTGAATACTTCGTCATCAAGATTCTCCGTACCTTCCATTGTGTAGCAACTTGTGTAATGTTTGATTCTCCATCTAGGCACCTAAATAATAGACAGTGATTATAATCATTTTCACACGTTTTATGTAAAATTACAAATTACCTCTAAAGTGGCACTTTCGGAAAAACTCACTACAGGTTCCACTTTAGAATTTTCTTCAATTATTCCAGATACATATGGTTCTTTAGTAGTTATAATCTGATTCAAATTATCTGATACACCTAAAAGATTATTAGAAATGCTTTATTGTGTAATTATTTGCTGTATAATTACTGACTTATTTTAAATATTCAAAATTATGCTTTAGTTTGTAACATTTTAATGCTAGCTAGAACATTTAAAGGCTGCGCATTTAAATTCTTTATTGCGTCGAGCGTATTATACTACGTAAATACTAATTCATTATTCAGTATCCAGCGCATGCACCCAAATTTTAAATAATAATTTTGGCGGGAAAATAAATTTCGAACGCCTAGATAAAATTTCCTACATGGATAGATAATTATTAAAATTGCCTATCTTCGTACAGTCCTGCTTTTATTGTACAAGAAATTTTCGATAATTTTTTTAAATCAATTACCAACAACCCTTAAAGTTATCTGTAAGTCTTAAAAAAAAAAAAATTACTTACGTTTTCGCTTTCGTTTGATCCTTTTGTAAGTCTCTTTCTCTCCTACTACAGGCTCACTGGACATCACAGATGAACTGTTAATTTTTTTACGACAAATACTCATTTTAATATTATTTTCAGAATTTGGATCAGTTATATTGTTTATTGTAAAATTATATTCCGATAAACAATCTTTACTATACTCAGCAGTGTCACTTTCAGTTTTAGCACTATCACTTAAATCGTTTGCAGTGCACTCTTCTCTTTTATCTTCTGTTTCTTCAGCGGGTAAATTTTCTTCATCTATTGTGGTGTCCACTTGAGATTCTTCGTCGCTAGCAGGATTCGCCTCATAATTATTAATTTCCAAAGGACATGTTACAATATTATCATTAGATGGAGAATTATTTATTTCAATCTGTTCTTTGGGGTTTTCGTCATATGGAAGACAAGCATCTGGGGTCATATCTTCTGAAATTAGATTTTCGATAGATTTTTCTGTATCTTGATGTGTGTCCTTTCCAGTTCGTAAAGGAATTGCGTTTTCTAACGAAATAAGACGCTCTTTAAGCTAAAGCAATAGAAATTATTAGTACGTATATGTAAATTTCAGACTATGTACATATAAAAGAACAAATATACTAATTATTTGACGTTGTCATGGCTTTAGAATCAGTAACTGTATTAACAAAGGATAAAAGTAACTAATACAATACATACCATTTCATTTTCCTTTTGCAAATTATAGATTTGCTGATCTTTTTCGATTATTTCTTCATTTTGTTGTTGTATTAAATCATTGTGTAAGATCAACCATTCCTTGAGTGATTTAACCTCAAAATCGGCTGTTTGACAGTTGTTGTCAGCGAGTAAATTACCGTTTATTTTACAGTTTGTTGGCGTTAATTCTAGGGAATTACCTACTAATCCTTTCGAAATAATATCATTAGAAGGGTCCTCAGTGAACTGATTAAAATCTACTGAATTTGAATTATATGGCAATTTATTGTTTTCATGTTGAAAATTCTCGTTCATTTTCGGCAACAGTCGAATTATGTTTTGGTCATTGTTTACGCTAGGCAAGAGCATAATCTTTTAAAATTTTCCCATTTTCTGAATAATCAAAATATAGAAGTGAAAGGAAAATGTCGAGTTCCTAGCGATTATTAATGTTTGAAAATATTTTGTCAATATATAATATTGTTTCTGCAAAATTTAAATGAGCCTGTGCAAAATTCAAAACAGGAACCGTTAAACTACCAATAATAAACACACTACACAATATTTTTGCTTTAATTGTTTATCATTGATTTGAAGTAGTTTAAGTTAAAACATAATATTCCATTCATTATTTGTTCAGTTGATAACATCTTTTATAAATTTGATGAACATTGAAAACAGAAAAAAAGTTAAATAAGAAATAAACTTAAGTCACTTTAAAAACCATAATCTTCGTTCAAAAACATTTTATACGAATAAACCACTTGCAAAGGGAAAAAACGTTTTTTTGTAATCATGACCACTAAACACTAAAATTACGTATTACTCCTTTAAACTTCAATTGAAAACATATTAAAATAACTCAAAAACTTAAGTAATTTTCGTCTTTTATTCATTATTAATTTGTTATTATTATAAATTGTTAAAAACTTAATTCTCGAAAAACAAAAATTCTAATTTGTAAACGAAGCCACGCTGTTTGGCTTGTCACAGTTTACGTTTTTTAGATGACCAGCTGTTAGTTGTTTCTCAATGTTGCCATGGTGACAATGTTATTTTTGACTTGTGCTTCATGTTTCATGAACTCCATAGTAACGAAGTAAACGTGCAAAATAATATTTTAGCAAATAAAATAAATTTTGCAAATATTTGTTATTTTCTTCTTGCCTTTAATAATCATCAAGCAAATTATGCTTGATGGCATAATTTGCATGATTGCATTGATGGAAAACTATTCTAATTCTAAATAGCCATTAAGAATGAAAAGAATAAAAGTAAAATATAACGTTTCACGAGTTCAATTTGACTTTACTAAAGTCAAATAAGACAACAGAGTAGTACAGACTGCTACAGACAGACCACAGGCGCGGATTATCGGAGTATCCGATTATAAGAATGCATAAGATATATTGTCCTCAAGTGTATGAACAACTAGATATATGTATATTATTGTTCTTCATAGTCATATGTAATAAGTAGTAAGATATACATATAAGAAAGAATAGCTATCAATGATAGCTATAATAGCTATAAATATAAGTGAAAATTTATATAAGTTAAAATAAATATTTCCTTGATAATAATAATCAATAAATACAAAATTACACATCATATAAGTAAATCAATAACAGATATTTTATTAATATTAGTATTTATACTATTTAGGTAAAAAAAATTGTCAAATAAATTGCGACTAACTTCACTGCTATTACAAGACTTGCGCAAAAATCATATGTTGCTACTGTTTTTTTCATATAAATTCGTTCTCACCGTGTCTTTTGCAAATACACCAATACATACGCGACACATAGTGTTGCGTATTTCAATACTACTGTACTAAACACAGTGTTGTGCATCCTGTCCTAGTGACAGAATATGTCCTATATCGCTCATAGGACACACCATCATTTTTATTACAATATTTTCAAATTTTCGGAATACAGGATTTACGCGCGCATATCATATCATCGGGGTGAACATTTATACAAGTTAAAACAAATATTCTCCTGATAATAATAATCAATAAATACACAATTATACATCATACATATAAATCAATTACAGGTATTTTATTAATATTAGTGTTTTGGTACAAACACTTTACCAAAAAATTAATTAACTTCACTGTTATTACATGAGTTGCGCAAAAGTCATATGTTGCAACGGTTTTTCTCATAGAAATTCGTATCTCAGTGTCTCGCGTGCGAATAGGGGAAATAAGTCTAGTGCTTCACTTTATTAATTTATAATAAATATAAATAATATAATATAATAAATAAATAATAAACGGTTGCGGGGCCGTTAAACGTAGTATGGAATGAACAATGGAGTATAGTCACTATAGTGTCTACACATACATAATACACTACATAATATAGGCTATAGAGTATAGAGTCACTGATGTGACTTAACGTTACGATTTGACTTGACATATTTTTGTTTTCTTTACATCTGGTACAATTTTCTCCAAAAAAGAAGAATAATGGTGTTCGTAGCATACGTGGAAGTTTGTCACAACACCAAAATAAATAATTTAGTTCTTTATAATTTGTTTAATTACTTGCTGTAGTTTTAGGTAAATATGGCAGCCACTGGCCCCTATATTTTATATGCTATAATATTAGTTGCTTATAAAAAATAACTTAATTATTTATATGCTTTAGTTAGCATCGAAATATGTGGGGCGATACAGATCCAGATGCAGGAGGGTCTGGGCAAAGTGGAAATGAATCCCAATCTGCTCAACAGTTATCTGATTTGAAAGATGAAAATGAACAACAGTTGCTACTTATAAACCAACTGAAAGAAATGTTGAGGAAAGAGCAAAGTAGTGTTAGCCAAGAAAAGGTAGGACAAATCAAATACCTAATGATATCCATGATGACATCTAAATATTAAATTAAATATTGTTGGGTTTTTAACATAATTTTTCTAAGAATGACTTCATTGGATACGAATTGACTACATTCTTAAAAAAGTGGAACCCATAGAAGTACTAATATGTGTATTGCACAGTATACATTTATTGATTTGTTTCAATTATTTAGTTCTTTATTCTATATTTATTTCTTAGGTTGAAGAGTATGTAAATACTTTGAACAAAGTAAAAGCGAAGAGGTCGAAGCAGAAAAAAAATCAATTATCTTCAAGCAGTCTGCCAGAAAGGTCCCCTTCAAGTTTGACAAATATTGATGTAACTAAAAAGGAAAGATTAAATTTGTTACGCCAGCAACTTGAAGAAAATAAAATAAAACTAGCAGAAAGAGGAAAAAGCCAAAAAGGAATAAAAGAAATGGTCACTCAATTTCAAGCACAATTCAATGATTCTCAGGCTTTAGGGAGCATTCCTTTGTCTTTAACTGAAAATAGAAACTTGACTTATAATGAAAACACATCTCAGAAGGAATTATATAATATTTTACTAACTAAAGAGAAAGATATCACTGAACTTTTGAATAAAACTCAAAATTTTGAAAGTGCTATTGTTGATCTACAAGAAAACTTAAAAGAAAAAGATTCAGTTATAGATGCACGAACGAAAGCAATAACATTAATGACTGAAAGTTTAAGTAAAAAAGGTAAAAGCACATTAGATGATTTAGAAGAGCGAAAAGAGCAAATGCGTAGAATGCAAGAAAGCTTTGTTGCTTTAGAATCTGAGATGAAAGCTAGACAATTGACATTATTAAATGATCTGAAACTAAAAAATTTCGAAATAACCGATTTGCAGCAACTGAATGATGAACTTAAAGAAGAAAAACACAAATTGGAGCAACAAGTAACATCTGGAAATTCTGTTCATAGTTTAAAATCCGATATTGATAGGCTGTCGAACGAAAATGCCACATTAAAGGAAGAAAATAAAAACAATATTATTAAACTATCAAACCTAGAAGAGAAATTGGTCAATTTATCCAAAAAACAGGCTAAAAGTAGTGAAGATGAAAATTGCGAAATATTAAAACTGAAAAAGCAATTAGAAGAGAGTAATAAGAATATGATAAAAATGAAAGCAACACATAAAAATCAAACAAAACAGCTCAACAAACAATTAAATCAGTATAAAAAAATGAATGATTCAAATAGTTTAATTGCTCAGTTGCAAAGTGACATTGTGCAGTTAACGGAGAAAATTACTAATTTGGAGGAAGACAAAGGGAATTTACAACTAAAAATTATAGAGTCTAATTCTGATTTGGAACGAGAAGTAGAAAATAAAAGCGTAGCAACAAAAGAGCAATTGATAGAAAAAGATAAAATAATTGATATTCTAGAGGCGGAAGTTCTTTCTTTAAAAAATAGTTTGACACAAAATAGTGAAGAACAAGCGAAAATTTATGAGCAGGTATCAAATGAAATGAATTTAATCCAATATGAAGAACAAATTGACAGAATAGAATTGGAGAAGAAACAGCTAAAAGTCGAAAACGATGAGTTATTAGAGAAAAATGAAATTTTACAAAAGGAGAAACAAGAGTTAATGGCAAAATTAGACAACTATGTTCAAGAAAATATGGAATTAATAGATAAATTGGAAAAATTAAGTGCAGAAAAAGTGTCTTCTGTGGAAAGTATAGAAATTGTAGAAGGTCTAACGCAACAAGAAAAAATTGAATTAGCCGCTTATCAAAAAAATCTTGGCCCCGAAGAATCATTGAAGTCACAAGAAAATTCTCCAGAACCACCAACCGATTTAAGCGAAACTATTTTACAATTTAATGAAGATACAGCTGAATTGCTACAAAAAATTGAAATGTTTACATTGGAACGGAACGAAGTTATGAGGCAAATGGATTCTATTAGAAATGAGAACAATTCGTTGGTAGTAAAAATTAAGGATCTGGAGATTAATAAGAATGTTTTGGAGGAAACATATGAACAACTCTATAATGAGAAAGAAAAATTATTCACAGAAAAACAGCAACTTTTGAAAAAATTGGTCAATATCCAACAAGTAGATGAGAATGATGAATCGCATGCAGATGTTTTAGATTTGAAGCTGAAAACATTGCAGACGAGATACGATGATTTGTTAAAAGAAAATGATAAACTAAAGGGTACACTAACGAATTTCGAGCATAATACTGAAAAAACAATGCGAAAATTAAACGAAATTTTGGAAGAAAATTCGAATCTTAAATCAAATTTACAACATAATTTGGAAGAAATAAAAACTTATCATGAAACTATTGAAACTAATAAAACCGAACTTATTAAGTCATCAAATTTGATTAATGATTTGAATAATAAATTAAGTGATCGAGATAAAAAGTTGGAAGAATTTAATGAAAACATTCAAGATCTTTACACTATAATAGAAACTCTTCAACGTAAAACGAACAATTATGAGAAGATGGAATCTGAGTTAAACGAATTCGAAAAAGGTATAGCTTTCCATAGTGAAACAATTCATAAACTTAACGACGAATTGATTTTATCCAATAACCGACTAACTCAATACGAAAACGATTTGATAATGAAAGATGGGAACATTCATAAATTAACTGAAAATATTG
Organism: Platypus cylindrus; assembly: GCA_949748235.1. Classification (NCBI taxonomy): domain Eukaryota; kingdom Metazoa; phylum Arthropoda; class Insecta; order Coleoptera; family Curculionidae; genus Platypus; species Platypus cylindrus. Next base: position 970,709 of record OX456491.1, on the reverse strand, counting down.
TTAATAGTGAAGGAATTATACGTAATCTTGAAAAGAGTATTGAAGAAAAGGATATAATGTTTAGACGGTTAAACGAAGAAATGAAAGAAAAATACATCGAATTGCAACATCAATTAAAGGCCAATGAACAATCTTTACAGGTACAAGTAAATGAGTTAAATAACAAAAATAAGGACCAGCTAGAAAAAATGAAGAAAATCGCAGCTAATTTGAAGAAGAAGTCGCAAGCTTATCAAGATGTACAGGAGCAATATTCTAATGAGAAAACCAGATGGGAGAATGAATTGAAAGAGAAAAATACATCAATTGCAACATTTGAGGAACGAATAACTTCGTTAATAAAAAAATTGAAAGATATGGAGAATCAATTAAAAGTAAAAACGGAAGAAAGTGAATTTTTACAAAATGAAATCAGTCGTTTGAAACAACATGCAAATGATTTAGAAAGGGAGATTATGGATCAGCAAAATTATATATTGGAATTGAAACAAGAAAAGTTATCAGAAATCAGTTTACAACAGGAAATTTCAGCAAGTCTTCACTCGGAAGAAGTTGAAGAGAATTTCTCGAAAAATTTATCACAAGAAAAAATACGTGAACTTGAATTATTATTGGAAACCAATGAAAGTGAATTAAACTATCAAAAACATAGATTGGAACGATACGAAGAAAATGCTAGAAGAATGGAAGAAGCGAAAAGTGTTTTAGAAGTGAAAAATGTCGAACTTGAAAATAATTACAGTTTGATATTAAATGATTTAAAAGAAAAGAATTCAATAGAAGAACAAATGAAAATCCAATTCGCTGAGATAAGATGTAACAGTGAAATACTGTCGGCACAGCTGCAAGAAGCTTTACGAGATCGCGAACAGCTTTCACTAAAGAATCAAGAGAACGATGAACTCATTAAAAAATTGAAAATTAAGTTGAAGAAATCGCATGAAAAAGTTTCAGAGCTGCGACAAACTCAAGATCATATTCAAGAAATTGAACATTTGAATGAAGTTTTGAAAAATCGAATTGCTAGTTTAGAAGCCAATCAGCAACATATTCAACATGAAAATGAATCATTACAAAAAAGAAATATGTCCGATTATGAAAAAATCGAAGCAGATTATCAGATTCAATTGGAAGAATTGTTGAAGGTTCAAGGTGAAATTAATGTGGAAAAAGAAAAATTATTGGAAAAAGTAAAAAACTTGGAAGTTAATGAACAAGAATTACGCGTAGAATTGGAAGAGTATAAGATGAAGTTCGATGAAAATGAAAATCAATACAAACAGCAGATAAATCAATTGAATGAAGAACTGAGACAATTTGAAGAAACGATGAAAACTAAAGATTTAAATGCCAAAAAATTGGCCAATGACTTGAATGAATCTAGCACAGAGATACAAAAACTACTAGAAGAAAATGATCAACTTAAAAAATCGATTTCCAATTTGGATGAATTTAAAATTCAATTAGAATTAGTACAATCCGAAAAGGACCGACTACATTTATCACTGTTAAGTTCAAATGATAAACTAGAACAGTGTATGACAGAAAAAGCTAATTTGCAACGTGAACTTAATCTTTCAATAGAAAAACTGGCAGTATCGAAACATGACATTGAAAACTTGCGCAATAAAATCGATCTGCTTGAAAATGAAATTCAAGCTCTAGAATTTGCCAAGTCAGCTCTTGAAGCTTCTTATGATTCAACCCAGAAGTTAAAGGAAGTGGGCCAGCCGTCCGATGTGAGAGTCTTAGAAGATTTTCAAGAAAGTCAACTAAAATCGAGTGAGGCGGCTATACCGACTTTCCAATGGAATGAAATGAATCAACAACAAAGTAGTCAAGCAGAATTGTTTGACTCCATATCAGTAAATTCATTTGCTGTTCTAAAAGAAACCGAAAATTTAGAAAATTTACATGAATCTACTAATATTATTTCTGCCGTTAATACAGAGCAGGATACTCCTACTGTAAATATTTCTCTTGGTGAAAGTGAACGAGAATTATTATTTAAACAATTTCAAACGTTGGAATATGTTGTTCACAATCTTCACCAAGAAAAAGATAATTTAATAGAGCAACTTAATGTTGTAAAAAATAAATTAGCTAATAGAGAAGTAAATCAGCAACAGAATGAATCAACTCAAGAATTAGAATTGCAAGTACTGAATCAGGATGAAATTGATAAGTTAGCTACAGATAAGTGGAATACGGAGTTTTCAGATACCAAAAGTGTTGTTTCTAATGAGCCAAGCCCTGTTGCAGTTCAGGAGGACACAGTTCAACCTAAAAAAGCTTATTTATGTTTTGACATCGATGAAAACCTTCCACAGAAATCTGCAAATCTGTCGGATGTTGATTCACACATGCTTTGGCAGAAGGATGTTTCAGAAATGGCATCAAGTAAAAAGGAATTAGAATTCCAATTAGTAGACCAAATAGAACCACAAAATCAACAGCAGAAAACAGTTGTTGAGCCACCTGTACATACAAAGCGAGCTTATTTATGTTACACAAATGATGGGAAACGAAAGAGCATTGATGCTTTTGAAGAGAATGATGATGGATGGGCTTGGGGTCCAGAGGAAGCAATACTGGAAGAAGAGCATTTAAGCAATTTAGAAAACATTCCACAAGTCAAGCATATACTTTTAGAAATTAGTCAATTAAAAGATAATATTCAGGTTCTTCAAGTAGAAAGAGAAAATCATTTAGAAGAAATAAGACAATTACAAGTAAAATCAGGAAAGTTAATAAAAAAATGCAGAGAATTGAAAAGCAAATGCGATAACAAAGTACAAGATGATTTTGGCTTGAATGAAACAATAGAAGAAGAAATGAAAATGCAAATTTCTCAACTTGAAAAAAAAATTTCAGAAATTTCCATTGATCACGAAAAAGAAAAAGGGCAAAGAGAAAAACTGGCAAAAAGAGTACAAGAATTAATAGCGACAAATGAAAAACTGGTAGAAACGAAGCAAATTGTTGATTCGGAAGTGTTGAGATTACAACGAAAATTTGATAATGTAGTAGAAAAGTTGAAGAAATATGAATGGGGTGAGGATGGATTTGGTAATGAAGAGAAAACTTTAGACGAAGCAAAATCTATAGAAAGTCTACCAATAAGCAAACCTGATCAAGACGAATTAAATACCTCCCAATCAGCAGAGGAAAAGGACTTGTTGGATGAATTGTCTAAACAAAAAATAATTGTAGAAGAAAAAAATAAAATAATAAATCAATTACAACAAACACTAAATGCACTTAACAGTCAAAAAGTTGATCTGGAAGAGATGCAATCCAAATTTGAAAAGATTGAAAACCATTTAAAAGTAGAATTAAATAAATTAAGTTTTGATCTAATCAATAAAAATTCTACTATTACTGAGTTAAATAGTTTAATAGAAACATTGAAATCAGAGAAAGAAATACTGGAACAATCACAAGAAAAAGCTTTCGCTGAAGTAGCTGTTAAAGATGAGGAATTAAAAAATCAGATAAAAGAATTAGAACAAAATAAGGAAATTGTTATAGAACTGCAAAAGAAAATCAGCGACATGGAATCGCTTTATTCGATAGATGCAAAGGTAAAGGCAGAAAATTCGCAATTGATTCAAAATATAGATATGAAATCCCAAGAAATCGAAGAAAGTAAAAAACTCGTTGAACAGTTACAAACAGAAAAAGAGTCCCTCCAGAAAAATATTGGGATAATCAACCAGTTGAACATTGAGTTAAATACTAAGCAACTTGAAATTGAAAAATTGACAGTGCAACTTGATAGTCAAGCTAAACAATCTGAAGAAAAGACTAGCGCCTTAATAAATGAACTGAATGAAAATTGTCAAATTCGTATAGATCAACGTGGCAGTGAAGTGGCGGAAAGTTGGAAATTGTACTTGGAAAATGTTGAAAAAGATTATCAAACAATACAGGAACAACTGAAGAATAACATCAGTGAACTTGAGGAAAAATATAATAATTTAATTACTGAAAATGATGAATTACGGAAAAATGTCGACCAAGAACGTAACATAGAAGTAAATAGAATTGTTGAATTACAGCAACAAATTAAGGATAATCAGCAACATATAAAGTCGTTGAATTTGTCCGTTAAGGAAAAAGAACAACTTTTGGAAAAAACTCAAAGCGATCTAGCCCAATATTCAAGTTTAAAACTACAGATTGAATCGTTAAAAATTGATAATGAAGAAAAAGAAACTAAATTAAATAATATTAACATTGTTATTGAAGCCACACAAAAGCAGTTCGATGAAAAACGAGAAGTAATTGAAGAAATCGTTGCTATTTTGGAAAAGAACACTACAGCTCCGATATCATATGAAAAACACGATGTCTTGAAAGAATTTCAAAGACAGTTGAATTTGAATAACGATAAAAATACTGAGATTATACATTTAACTGATAAAATTAATTCCCTGGAAACTAATTTGAAAAGAATAATAGGAGAGAAGGATAGAGAAATTCAAGGGTTGAATCAAGTAATTGAAGATTTGCAAATAGAATTAAGTGTCGTACATGAAAGAGATGCTGAAATAATTCGATTAACGAATGAACTGAAAAAATTTAATGACGAAAAGGAAGAATTAGTTTCACAACTTCGCATCAATAATGATGAAAAAGCCAGTCTTCAACAGCTAGTGGAAAAATCGAAAGAAGCTCATGTCAAATGTCAATCGATTATGGATGATCATCAAGACATAATCAATAGATTTCATTCAGCTCAAGAAACATTAGAAAAACAAAATGGAACCATAAAAGAATTACAAAAAAATATAGAAGATATTCGGGAAATGAAAATAAATGACTCGAATAAAGAAATCGAATTTTTAAATCAAGAATTAACTAGCCTCAAAGAGGATTATATGATATTGCAAGAATCGTTCTCTGATAACCAGTTGCAATTACATGACGCGTTAGCAGAAGTTAATAGGAAATCTCAAGAATTAATAACAGTAAATCAGTTCCTTTTGAGTTGTCAACAAATCACTTCTGAATCGAATGAAAAGGTTCAATTACTAAGTGAAAAAATAACAGCAATCAATGAAGAACGAGCAAGGAATTTAGAGTTTGAAGCAAGTAAAGTTGACGAAATTCATAGAGACTATAAGGAGTTAATCTCAAATAAAGACCACCAAATAGAGCAATTAAATCTGGCAAATAGAAATTATAGTGACCAACTCAATCAGGAAAATGAATTAAAACAGAAACTTGAACAACAGCTATTAGGACAAACACAATTAGTAAATGAAGATACGAAACAACTAGAGGAATTGAAATTAATCATTGAAGAACAAGTAGCGCGTATTGAAGAACTTAAAAAGGAACTTTATGGTAAAAGTAATCAATACGATAGTTTAATCGCTGAAATGGATGTTGGACGGCAACCAGTTACGCAACAACCTTCCAAACATAATACCCAACATCTTATTGATAATAATTTGTCGGATCCAGTTAATCGAGCTGAATTAGACGTTGCACTATACATGTTACATCAAAGAGATGTACGATGTGAAGAGTTAACAGTTGAATTAACACAATTATTGGAGGAACGTGACACACTACAATTGAAATTGTCAAATTCAATTCGGGAGAAAGAGGAATTGAAAAAAAAACTTGCAGGTAATTATGACAATTGAAGTGTGCGGTTTGGAATATTGTTATAATGGTGAAAAGTATTAGAAATTGATAAAAATCTATTTCGTTTAATGGAAACTTTTCCCATTATTTCAATATCTCAAAGATTCAATTTATGATATTCTTATTTCAAGGCGATATTCCAAATGTATCCAACGACAAAGTCATCACAGCCCCGAACGATATATCTGAAATTTCCGCAAGTAGCTCAGCAACTGAATTAGCTACAGACTCATTCGAAAATGAACAAGTCCTGGCTACGAAGTATATTGTTGTTTCATTAATGATTTGTAATTTTCACTTCTTTTGTGTTTTATAGGTTATCAGAACTGAAAAGTGTAGGTTACAAAAAAGACAAAACATTCGTAGACGAACAGGAAGCTAGACGAATTCAACAATATGCCATTATGCAAGAACATATAAATGATACATCTAAATTGCCACCGGAAGCTGTAGCGAAACTATTGGATGCCAGCTACACGCTATGTAAGTGAATAAATGCTAATATTTTTTTTTTAAAATAAATTTTGATTCATTTTACAGCACGAGATGTTCAAAGTCCATCCAAGGTACTGCTTAATTGGCTTTGGGGCAAAAGCCCGCCTAAAGCAAATGATTCATAATTAATTTTAAGATCAAAAATTCTTCATTTTTTAACTGTGATTCTGGAATTAAAGAAAAAATATTAAGTTATTAATACAATAAACATTTCCTTCATGTTACCTAACTTTTGGTGTTTCCTTTTTAATTTTTTTAAGTGAAGCAATGTTGGTTTCTAAGACGAGTATTAATTAAATAGAGTGCAATTATGGTAACTAAATATACTAACTCAAATATAGGGGCAGTCCTAAAACTAAACTAATACCTTCTTTCATAGGTTGAAAAGATTAATGTTGTAAATTACAATTTTAAATTTAAGTTTTTTTCTTCTGTTACAATTTAATATAGATAATTATTATGTAATAAAGATTTATATGGACACAACTCTGTTTAATTAACAAAAGAAAAAAACAAACACCAACTTAAATAATAATGTAGTAAAATACAGCCTTATAGATTGAAAATGAATGCACGAATTTCGTTTAGCAATAACCACAACTGCTACAGTATATTTGTAAATTAATAATTAATAAGGAACGTTTGGAATTATTTCATTAGGGAATGGACAACTGCTTTAACATTCAAAGATTTTAAATCTGTATAGGTTTGACCGGTACCAACAAAAACAATAGGCTGCCCTGTAATGTAAGTCATAGATATGGCCGCACCAACCTAAAACAGCATTGTGATTCTTTTAATAAACTGGTAAATTTATATAAGTGCAAACAACCTACTTTATCGTCAATTGTATCAAACTTTGTTAGTACAATTCCATCAATAAGATGTGGATGAGTACTTGATGAATAATCAGCTAAGGCTTGATTGAATTTTACTAGTTGATCGACAGCTTCATTCCCAACTAGTGCTTCTCCAACAAATAGAACCAAGTCTGGTTCATTTACTTTAATTAGTTTAGTTAATGCTCTCATTAGAGGTTCATTGTCCTAGAAAGATAACATTGAAAAAAATTCTAGATTTTTAAAAAAATCATAAAATGATTTTTGTAAAAATTATTCCATTTACCTGCATTCTACCGGCTGTATCAATAAGTACTACATTCACTTTAGAATCTCTGGCAAAGTTTATGGCCTCCATTGCAATACCGGCTGCATCTTTGCCATAACCTAAAAGGGGAAATACGATAAAAAAAGATTACGAGCATATTAAATGGAGTAATTCAATACCCTTTTCATATAATTGAACCATTTGTTGGCCACCATGCTTTTCGGGAGGATGTAAAGCATTTAAATGCCTCATATGAGTACGGAGCTGTTCAACAGCTCCAGCCCTATAAATATTAATTCGCTGATGAAGTAAATATTATAATACAAAGAAAAGTTATACCTGAAAGTATCACAAGCAGCAATAAGTACACGTAAATTATTCTCAATCAACCAGAAACAGATTTTTGATAAGTTTGTGGATTTGCCAACACCGTTGACCTAAAATTATAAAAACGCAAAGCCCCATTTATAAATAATATCAATTTTAACCCACCCCACAAAAAGCCATAACGTAAGGTTTTCCATTTTTTTTAGCTTCCAAACAATCGCGTAAAATGTCGACACGTCTTTTAGGGCTTAAAATTTGAATCAATGAATCATTTAGTGTATTTTTAACGATTGTAGTAACTGAGTCAAATGTTCCTAAAATAAAAATTAAATATTGAAATAACAAATAAATCAAATTATTCAAATTCAAATTACCTAAAACTTTTCCTTCTAATTTCGATGCAACAGAATCACACAATTTACTAGCAATATCTGAAGCTACATTTTTAGCAATAAGATGATCTTTCATTTTATCTAGGATGGGTTTCATATCAGATGTAGTCAAATTTTTAGAACCTAATAAATACTAAATTAGATATCTCAACGGTTTCCGTTAAGTACAAATAAATTACCAACAAGTCCTTTAAAAATGGAAAACAATCCGCCTTTTCGTGCAGACTTTTTTATTTCTGCCTCTTCTATATCTTCCGTCTCATATTCTTCATCTGACGATTCAACTTCCATGTCTTTGATTCCGCCTTTCATTAATCCAACAATCTAGATAAATAATATTCCGATTCAATTATTAAATACATTAGGTATATGCAGATGCACATTATACTTCGTCATCAGGAGTAAAATGACTTGCAGCGTTTTCTGGCTTATCTACCGTTCTTTCTAAATTTTGTATATCTTTAGCTGTACCACCTAACTCCCAAACTCTCGGTTTTTTCCCAGCTTTTTCCTGAGGACTTTTGGGACTCTTTCTGTTATGAAATAGTTATTTAATTTTAATTAAATAATGATTCAATTATCGTTAAAATTCTTGTTCTTGAATCTTACTTTATATCTGGTTTCTTTTTTTGAGCCATTTTTTGGGCAAATTTGGCTCGATTAGCTGCTATAACATCATCATCGATCGTACCATTTTGAGGTTTTTTAGGTACAGGACTTATATTTTGAACTTTTGGTGCATCTAAATTAAATTATACATATATTTGTTATCAATTGACTTTTTCAGAATTTTGTCAACGTACTTTCAGTTACAAAGTTGACTTCTTTCTTCTTTTCTTTTTTAACTGGTTTCTCTGATCCTTTTTTCTCTATCATTGATGATACAGTTTTTTTAGATTTTGCCGATTCTTCAAATGTTCTCATTTGCTTAGGGATTTTCGATTGTGTGTTACCCCATTCAACTGCCCGTTTAAGTAACCGCTGATAACTATCGGCAAAATCGAACCCATTAAAATATTTTTTATCCGCCAAGTCATCTTTGTATTTGTTTCGAAATTCCAAATGAACATCTGTTAAAAATTTGTCCACATAGGATAATTGTAATATTTTTTGATAAGCAACAACAAATACTAAATCGAACTCATTGTCTAATTTATACTGCATTAAAAGCCCATTATCATCGAACGTATTTGTGGGTCTTTCCTAAAATATACAAATACATTTATGTATATGTAGCTGTAGGAACAGTACGGATTAAAATAAATACTTGTAAAATCACGCTTTGAATTAAAGCGTTCACTGAAGTTGTAAAGAGATTACTTGTGCTGTTAAAACACCACAAAACAATTCCTCCTTTACTAAATATTGTGAATAAATCCAACATTTTTTAACTGTAGTCAATTAGTTCTGTTGGTGCAGGAAAAATTCAAAAAGTTGAATTTCACACGTCACTGATTACAATATTTATGATGACAAGCAGCTGATTCCACACGTTGAAAGCAAAAACCTCTTCTTTTTAAAGACGGTTGTCAGTTTACGTGAGAACGCATTCAGCTTAATCTTACATCTTAAAGCGAACGTAGTTAATGTTAATTAATACGTTACGTTAGCGTATTAATTAACTACGAAATTAAACGTAGATACACTTTGAATTTTTATTTTAGGTTTACAATAGACCTATTAATTACCTATTCCGAATAGGCCATTCGCAAGAGAGACGGTGAGATACGATTTCTATGAGAAAAGGTTATGATTTTTGCGCAAGTGTTGTAGTAGCAGTGAAGTTAGTCACAATTTTTTTGGTGAATTTTAAAAATTGAGTTTGAGAAATTCAAGTATTAGTGAACTACCAAAGTACTAATATTAATAAAATACCTGTCACTGTTTTATATATATGATATATAATTGTGTATTTATTGATTATTAATATCAAGAGAATATATTTATCTTAACTTATACAAATTTTGACCTGCCTATGAAATGAATCTACATGCGCACATCTTTTACTTTACAGGTAATAAGAAATAGGTCCATGATTTTGACAATTGGAAAATTAAAATAAAAATTGAGATTGCGTCTGCGCATTTCGTTTTTTGATTTAAGATTAACGTGAGTTTGCCCTTATCGTAGACTGAATGTCGTCCTAAAAAAAGAAATTTCTGTTAATTTAGCATTAGTAGTGCTGAAGCCAAACCCTAAAATCAAAATTGAGAAAATTCAATGGAAAATTTAATTCTCCATTTTTTAAAATTTTAAAAACACCCAGATTGCACCTGGGTGTTTCGTTTTAAGACTTAAGATTAAAATGGTAATTTCCTTACCGTTACATTTTACATAATTTAAATTAAATTTTAGAAACATATATTTTTATTTACTTTTAAATAAGTATAATCGTCTTTATATTTATAATATGTTATAATAAGTTAAATGTTTAATATATATTATATTATATTATATACATATAATAAAATAATTAATATAAAATAAAATATTTTTTTTAGTTTAAAAAAAAATTTAAACCAAAAATAGAATCAGCGTCATCTTTTGTCACACCTCGAAAACAAATTGACATAATAAGAAACAATTCATAAATTTCAATAATTTTACGGAAAATATCTATAATTAAAACCACTCATAGTCGCAGATAAATTTTGTTATGTCTGATGAAATCATCATTGGTTATTATCAATATTTACTTTCATGGTAAATTGGCCATTAAACATATAAGCTTTATTTAAAATTAAAAATTGTTATATTTTGTCTGATTAATGTTTTAAATATTGTCTTTGTATACTGCTCATCAGTATATATTGAATGAATTTTGTGCTCGTTTTTATTGTTAAATTTTACCGGTGATTGTTTCTACATTATATTTTATTGTTTTAGTTTTAAAGAACTAGATCCGAAAAGTATCATTAGATAACTAGTTCGTTTATTATTTTTAATAGTGACGTGATGAATGAAAACGTAGAATAATTTTATTAGTAGTAAAAGATAATGGATTTGAATAATTATATCAGCAGGTAAGCGTTATATGTGGTGAAGGTTACATCTTACTTTATCTATAATGTTAATAACAGTTATTAGCAAATTAGTTATTCTACTATATTTAATGGACAGAGTTATGGATTAATGGAATATTTCTTTTCATTTTTTAAACATGAAATTATAAAAGTACAACCAGAATGAAGATATTCGGGTTTGTTAGTACTATTTGATAATTTTTTTTTAATCAAGATGCTTCTTAAAACAGGAAAGCAATTCAATTATTTTCTTTATTATATTTTACCATTAGAATTGTATTGCATATAGAACATCAATGTGCGTTTCTTTCAAATGTTTGTTATATGACGATTGAGTAATTATATTAATTCCGGATGACCCTTGTACGAACATTTATAATTTTACACAATTTTATCATCTCAAATATCTAATATCAAAGTACCTACTATTATAAAATTGTACAATATTTATTTATGACTTATTTATGTACTTATTTTTCAACTTGTGTTTCAAATAAACAATTTCCTCAAGAGAAATATTGATTGCAATCTATAATTTATATTAATCTACTAATGTTATAATTAGGTTGCTCTGTCTTTGGGTTTGATTGTGTTATCTTATCATATAAAAACCATTAATGAATATTGATGCTGTGTATGATGATGTATTATGTATTATTAATTTATCGAAGAAGAATGCAAGATTATATTGATGGGGGGATTATTCAGTAATTAGTGATTAAAAGTTAAATCGAAGAATGTGGAATACCAGAGATACATATGTATATTAAATATTCGGTTAGAATTTGCCTCGCCAATATAGTTGACCCCTGAAAAAAGTAGAGAATAAAAATCTCTCTTAAATCAAGCAAATAGCATTGTTAAATTGTAGAAACAATAACATACTCTACACAGATAATATTGTATTGGATATATTATCTGTGATACTCTAACATCTAACTTTCTAAGTCTATTTCTGTTGCCAGATGTTCCAGTCAAATCAAGACTTTTGTTTTCTTTGTTTTAGAAATTGCTTGAAAGTAACTAAGGGTTTTCTAAGGCTGTGTTTTATTTTAACAAATAATTTGTATTGCATTCCTACTTATATTATATGGATGTATTTATTATGGCCACTCTATGTAATACGTCCAAATTTGTATTGGAAAATCGAAGGATATTTATTTCATTGGTTATTAGCTATGGTGGCTTCATGGTGTGACACAGCAGGTTACAAAAGTATGTTTTTAACTATGTATTGTATTATGTATTGAGACTTAAACTTAAACAATAAAAGGGAATTAAATCAAAATTTCAATGCAATCATATTGTATTTAAGTAGTTTTCAGTCTGACCTTTTAATGTTTACCAGATTGCGAATAAATTGCCTATAAATTGGCAACAATATTTGTTTAAATCCTGTTTTGTCACTTATTAATTGATTTTATTAAAATGAAGTTGTAGAAGCAGGTGACGATATATCAGTTTGTTTAGATAAAAGGACATTAATTATTGCAAATCATCAATCAACTGGTGATGTTCCCATGTTGTTTTCATGTTATAATACCAAAAAAAATGTTCTACAAAATGTAATGTGGATTATGGATAGTTTATTTAAATATACAAATTTTGGTGCCGTTAGTTATCATCATCAAGACTTTTTTATCAAGTCGGTAAGTTATTCTTATTGCTGTTGAAATTGAAATGAGTTGAATATAAATTCCCATTACCAGGGTGTGTTCCTCGTAATAAATATCATTTACATACATATATGATATTCTTATTAATGTGTATTTAATCACTTAATTATGTAAATATTAAATTTGGCGACCTTCACCTAAAAGTTCGAACAGCATTGGCCATATAAAGAAATTTTGTTTTTTTTTGTTCAACACCGGAAATAAGTCGATGATTTTTTATTAAATTTTTTTATCATAGGCGAAACGACTAACCTACAATGAATAATCAAAAATTTAGTAAGTAAATTTAGTGTTGATATAAATTTATTGTCCCATGTTTTTCCTCCTATAGATTTATCTCTTATGCAGTGTATATCTCTAAATGTGTTTTTTTTAGTTTTCACCCCTCATTGTCATTTTTTATAAAGTATTTACGTATGTAATTTCTATTGAATTGGATTTTTTGCATTGACATTTTAGGGAAAAGAAAAACGTGACAAAGCACTGCAAGATTTAAAGCATCACCTTGTTAATAAGTATGTTCCATTGAATAGGAAATGGTTGATACTGTTTCCGGAAGGTGGATTTTTACGGAAAAGGAAGGCAGTGTCACATCGATATGCCGAAAAGAATAATTTACCGAAATTTGAGAATGTGTCGTTACCTCGTGTGGGTGCCCTTAAGATTATACTTAATACCCTTGGATCAAGCTTGCATACAAATAATAATTCAGCAACATCAGCTATTAAATCTGGTAATTAAAATTAATTAGATTCTAATGAATGAATTACCTATATTTCCCAATAAGTGTACCCGAATGGTGTTTCATTTCACAAATGTTATTTGTTTTAAATATTAGAATTCGATTTTGTTCGGAAATTATTATTGGCTTGATGAATTAGATATTTCCTAGTCTTATCTGAAAAATGTGTTAATGTTTATATTGAGTTCAATTTATTCTTAGCGTAAGTTAAAAAAATTACGTTTTTTAAATTAATCTAATAGCAAATCTGAAATTCTTGTAGAATATCAGAGAATTAAAATAGATTACATTTTGGATATAACAATAGCTTATCCAGATGGTATTCCAATCGATCTTAGTCATATTGTATTTGGCCATCGACCACCATGTGAAACAGTATTCTTTTATCGATTGTATCATGCATCAGATGTACCTAATGATTCCGAATCGCTGACTGACTGGTTGATTGAAATGTAAGTTTGGACTTTTTTACTAAAAAAACTAGTAAATGTGCATAAGCAGATTAACTAAGGTATTTAATACAAATGGTTTTATTTAGATGGTCAGAGAAAGAGAAAATGCTACAAGTTTATTATGAAACAGGTGAAATATCAACAGAATTTTGTCAAACCAAAGAATATAAACCAAAATTAATCGTACAAGATTATGTAAAATTACTTATTCTTCATTTGTTTTTTATAATTTCGAGTTACCTACATATTAGAATGTTTGTTTGGCTATTTAATTTCTTGGTTTATTAGCAGTACGAAATACCTTATTTGATCTATTTAGTCCTGTTCTACTTATGAGTTGATCTACACGATTTTGTTAGTAATCCTAACACTAGTGGCTGATGATTTTTAGATAAGGAAAACACAAAAACAATTATTTTCGTATCAGGTTATTTAAAGGCTGATTAAATAGTTATTGTACATATAGGGGGCATTGATGTAACTAAGCACAAAAAACACATCATGCTCACGTTATTAGAATCAAATCTACATTGAATGTATCTTAATTATTGATATTTGATAAGATTTACACAACGAGGTATATGCTTCTAAATTATTGTACATATTGTATTCCATGCGTAAGGCATAATTAATGAAATTGTTCAAAGTCAGATAGAATGGCACGGAACGGTTTGGTTTTTTTTCAGCTATATGCACATATATTTTGTCATAATTCGAGCTCCTATTTATAATGGTTATTAGAAGTGCATTTTTGAACGCGTTGCATTTAGTTGGTGATGAATAGTGAAAGTAGAACTATGTGATATTTGTAGAATGTACCAGTCAATTTTTGATGTTATTAAAATACCTTGCATGCAGACAAATAATAAAATTACAATATATAGATTAGAACAAAAGAATATCTAGAAAATAAATAAAATATTAAAAATTAACATGTATTTTTATACAATTTCGAATTTAATCTTTCAGGACTACAATGATTTTATTTTTGATATTTGTATTTAATTTCATTTTGTAACTTATACAGGTAGCACAAATAGATAATTGCAGTAGACATAAACAGCAGTTTCAAAAAAAAACAAAAATTTCAAGACAGTTTCTCTTAGTTAAATTTTTAATTTACTCTTTAGGTTGTTAATCATATTTTTCCTTGACACTACTTTAGAAAACAATTACTAATTTCCTGGATCATGTTTCTAATGTAAGCGTGTACATAGTAATAGAATTTAAATGTAAATTATTTGTATGGTAATGTATATAATAAATATATGTGTATAAAACGAAGCGAATTAAATTAATTTTAATTTAAATCGATTCAACTGTATTCGAAGAAAATATTTTGTGACATAGTTACCAGGAGAATAAATGCACGTTCAATATATGTTTGAAAGTTGATTATTCAGTTGTTAATTATACTTATCCATATTGAGTTCCCTATCATTCGCCACTTACATTGGTTTTGTTCCAGTATTGCACTGCGCAAAAGAACTGCGCTTTTCTAGTTTGCGAAGCAATCGATAGAAGGAAATTGATCAAAATTTCATGCTCTGTTTGCAACAGGTCGATATAAAACATTTTCTGTTGCCATTATCGGAACAAGTATATCGAAAATGCTTATTTCAAGAAAAGAAGATTATTAAAAAAAGACATCGTTTATTTATAAAACATTTATAATTGCCAGGAGAAAAATATTTGATCAAATATTTATGCTTTTAAAATAAAAGCTGAGAGACAAACACAAAGAATCTATACAGAAATAAATTAAAAAAAAAACAAACTTGGTAAAGGAACAGCGAAACCAGTCATTATTAAAAACAGTTTGGTATCAGCATCAGTTATATAGCTGATAAATCTATCTTACTATTCATTTAGAGATACATTCAATTAAATTTGAAATTTAGAAATAAATTGAAATTCTACATTTTCGCGTTCAGGATCAGTACAAGATACTGTGCATGCAGACTGTAGCCTTTGGGAGGAAAGGAGAACATTAATAATAAAATTTCAACTTATTTCTAATAATGTTCAATTCAATTGGCGCAAATTGAAATTGAGGAGAAGTTTCCTAAAATCGTTTTTCTTATGACAACATTTATAACACATAAGTAAATAATTAATTATACACATATTCTGGTTGAATAGCCAGTAATAATAGTAATAATAATAATAATAACAAGGAGCACATTTATATTTTTAATATGCTATATTAGGTGGCAGGCAGGGGAGGGGGTTGTTTAGAGTGAAAAATATATATTATTTATATTTATAATTTCCTTAAAAAGTGTGAGTTTATATAAATCGCAAGGTACATAGCAGACAAAGACTTTTCACTAAAATGCCATATTTAGACTAGTAATATGCCCGAGGACTTTACATAAGGGCGCATATGTCATCGTTCCTTTTTTCTGTTTTAGAAAATTAATGTTGGTATTTTGTTTGGAGAAATATTTTAGGATTAAATATTATTCTGCTAGTCTAAATATTTACATTCACTCACGCATACATTTATTCACATAATTAATAATAATAATAATAATAGTAATATTGAAACTTATATTCAGTCACAATCATATTTATGTATTTTTTTCCATAAATTAAAGCGTTACAACATATATTCATATAATAATTATTATGTATATGATTAATAATAATTTTTATTCTCTCCCTATCTAAGATAAATTCGTTCTTTAATTTTAAAATTATTAAAAAAAGTTTTAATAATAACGTGGACTATATTTACAAAAAAGAAACTTTCTTAGATCTTGATACATCTTACTAAACTGTACTGTAAGTAGGTATAAGTTTTTCGATGGCGTTGCGCATCAAAGGATATTTTTGGAAGTATTTCTAAAACTGTAAAACTATTATATGATGAAAATCATAAGTTTGAACGATGATTATTCCTATGGTTCATTGATAGGAATGTTGTAAATGCTGTTTACTAAATGTAATGTAGACTAATGCATATGTACATCTTGTTTATAAACATGATACATTGATATAAATTTAATTTGCATTGCACATAAAGTTTTAGAAATATTTCACATTTAAAACAAGAAAAAATGTTACAATTGGCAATTTAATCTTCAGCAATTTATAAATTACCATTTTGAATACACAAAATATTTGATACATTTCATATAAGCTTATGTGTCATACATATTATACAAATATCAGTCGAATTATTATTAATAATTAATATATTATGTATAAATATTTATATAAATGCTCTCTTTTTGTTGATGATCATACGAAACGTATCAAATAAAATCACATACATAGGTAACAAATAATTATAATAGTAAATAAATAAATAATATACATACATTTTTAAAAATTTTTGGTTTTGGCAACTTGGAAATAATACATTAATAATAATAATTACACAATAATAGACTTTGGTATAAAAAAGACTTATGAAGACAATAAGAAAAAAGTGGAAACTGGAATACATTGCATGCCTGCTCCCTACTGGGTAGTCAATAGGATTCGGTAATTTACTATCAAATTCTTTGAGAATTCGGACTGAGAAGTAATTCAGAAAATAAATTTTAAGTTGATATGTTACATATTAGTTTAAAATATTTGATCTGGACATTTGGTTTTTTTATCGTTTGCATATAAAATATTGATTTAAATAAACAACTCCAGTGACCACTTACATCACTACATAGTACGTACATACAAATAAATATTAAGCTTCTATTTTATGATTTTATCTACTAATTTTGGTACATCACACATATAAGTAATAATTGAAATAATCTTACCTTCTACTATTTATGTATAGCACAGAGTATGGAAAAATGTCTTATTTCCACAAAAAAAAAAGAAACAATTTAAAGTCAAAGTGACTAGCAATCACTCCAGGTAAGCCACCAAATATTCGGGCAGGATTTTTGATTAGTTTCACGTTTTCGTCGACGTTTCTTCGTTGATTCGTTTTGTTTTTTAATGAATTTTATATTATATGGATCTTCGGAGAGTTCTGGATACTCTTGGATGTCATGAACATATTGACCTTCGTAATTCGAAATGTAGCCATTCTTTAACAGTTCATCGATCTCAGCTGTTGACCAATCCAAATTGCCGGTGAAACCATTTTTATATGCTTCTTTTTCTTTATGCCATGCTTTTCTAACTGCTGATAATTTCGCATGATGGAGAAGTCTTTGTTTTTCCTTCTCCACAGTAGTTCCATATCTGAAATCAGCAAAATATTGAATGTCATCTTTCCATCATTAGATTATGTATTTTTATTCAATTTTCTCTGAATTATAAAATAACATAATGTCACGCATTTCATTAGTTTGAATTTAATCTTTAACTAACTCGTTCCACACGAGCTAGTTAAACATAGCTTATATATAGCTGCTAGTCCAGTTGCAGTTAATATTTTAACACGATTTTACCTTAGATTTATAACAACATCAGCACCATGAATTTTAACATCAAAGTAATTATTACCACTACCGTTTTCTCGGACATTTTCATGGAAAGTAGTATTGACTTGTCCCTGAAGTCTTTTCAATTGAGCTTTATCGTCATTGATTTTCCACGTATCTTTTTTAATAAAATAAAATGCATCCTGTTGATTACTATGCACAAATGAGAATGGTAATAAATATGAACGATTAAATACTGATGTATAAACGTCACTATAAATCGGATTCGCTGCTGGTACACTAGATACAATAGCTTCTCCAGAATCAGATTTTGATAATAAAATCCCTGTAAAAATAATGATAAATTTATTAACTGCTTTTGATAAACTGGTAATTGATTCTTTTACCTCTTCCGAATGGTGGATTGGATGACGCGCCGATCTTTTTTGGCATCAAGTCAATAACATCCATTTTCAATGCCGATTTCGAAAATACACTTAATTCCTCGGCCGTTTGCATTTTCTTCGAATTAATATGTGCTAAAAATCCCGACTCTGCTTCTGTAGCTCGATATGTATTAGTCAATTGACTACTGATGATTTCTTGTGGCGTCCAAGAGTATTTCTGACTCAAAAATGGTGGCATCTGCCCACCAGGGAGCTTATCTATGAACAATTGTGGTGCTAAACTTCTTACATCGACACCAACTTTTCTTAACCAATCAATATGGTCTGTAAAGGATATGAATCATTAATAAGATTGAATTAGCATAGCCTTTCTATACGCATTTAGATAAGTGCCTACCTTTCGGTTTCTCACGATCCACTCCCATATTTATTGGGTCGTTTCCATTGAATCTATACAAATGCATCTGTGTTGGAGTAGCTACTCGTTCCAATACATTTTCCCATAATGGAGACATCCATTGACCAATAAGAGGATCGTAGACTTTTCCATTTGGCATATGAATCAATGATGTTACCTGAAATTAGCATATTTTCTAAGCATATTACTGTCACATAGTTGTTTGATCGTATTTACCTGGTCTAAAATTCCACCACAAAAATCAATTGGCAAATACAAATATGGATTTGAATCATAAACAATATGCCCATATGGTGATCGCATAATTTCACGTATGCCTTCACCATATTGATTGAAAATCATAACTGGAGTTCCACATTGATCTGTTGCAACGTAATATTTATGCCGGTAAACTTGGGCAAATATTAAATGGCCTCTATTATCATATACTAATGACATTAGTTTACCATCCCTTGGAGAATATATCTGACTGACTTCCCTTGGTCTTTTATCATTATTGTAAAAGAATTGGGTTATATTGCCAAAGTTATCTTTTCTGGATAGAAGCCTAAAAAAAAAGTGATTAAAAATTGCTTGCCTCTGGAACGAAACCACTAGGATATTATTATTACTTACCTATCTAAATGATCGTAGAAGTATCTCACATCAAATCGCCCCCGTTTAATCGCTTTCACTAATAAACCTTTGGCATTATAATGGAATCTTTCTTCTCGTGCATTTTGTATGACTAATCCTCTAGTGTCATACTTATACTGCCCTTCACCGAATTTTATAATTCGATCCATACTGTTATACTCCATTGGTATTGTATTGCCCCTAAAAATGAATTGCATTGTACCAATCTGACAAATTAACAAAACATTTATTACCTATAAGTTAATGAGAGCATATTCCCATTATCATCGTATCTAAAACCCCATGGTTCTTGAGCTTCAACACCTAACAGTTGCCCATCACAGTCCCAAGTGTAGTTTTTCACATTTGTATAAGTATTTACACCAACATTCTTTGTATAAGTTCGAGTTTGCGAAATTCGCCTAATTGAAATCGAATTTGCATTAATCTAGACTACTAAATCTGCGCTGTATGTTTTACCCGTGCATATCGTGACTGAATTCCATTCTAAATACTTCCATACCATGGATTGTTAATGCAACTTTGGACTCAAGGAAATGAGAGTTTTGGGTACTTGAAAATAGAGCAGTTCCATCATAAACCTGAGTCTCATTAGCTTTTAGTTTAATAATCTGCAAATTAAATAACTGTAATATAAAATTCTTTATTTTTATGAATTTTTTAGTTTATTTAGTACTTTAAATGGTCCAATTTGTTCAGCAGCACCAGTCTTAAAATTATATGCTAAGTTAAATAATGGTATATTTTGCCCACCAATTCTTCCTTGTAAATGAATTAGCCTATAATTATTGTCATAACTGTATGTGAATTTGGCATTGCTCAGACCAGTTTTGGCACCGAAATTTGCACGTTCCTCAACTAATAGTCCACCATGATATTGATAATCCCATTGATATTCCATATCTTTTTCCACATGACTAACTTGGCTCGGTAAACCTGATGTTTCAGAGTATACGTGAAGAATTTTGCCATCGCCATGAACAACCTAAAGTTCATTATTCAACACTTATTGACTTTAGATATTTAAAATTTTGGAAATATTTTTACTTCTTTCAGTTTTCCACTGTCATAATATCTATAAACAATTCTAGCTCCTTCGCCAGGAAATACCGTCTGTAGCAACTTGCCTGAATTTGAAAAATGTTGCAAATAGGAACGAGTACTTCCAGGAGGTGTGTATACTACTCTTAACAGCCCTGAAACAGAAAAATAAATTTCTTTGTGTCAAAGAAATTAAAGATTTTGTACCTAATGATGGCTGTAAAGCAAAAGAATGCTTAGTTCTACTTGGTAAAGTGACATGTCTTAAACCACCATTGTCATCATATGTCAACAGGAAATTCCTTTGACTTGCCAATGTGATTTTCGTTAATGTGTTTGTTTCGTCGTATGTAAATATTTGTATACCATCTTGAGGACTAGTAACTTCCGATAATAAACCGTGTCGATCGTAACTGTATTTTAATTGGGTAATTCCCCATTTCCATCTAGAATTATTATTTTGAAGAGATCATTTTACTAATATTTCGATCATTCTACGCTTACCCATCAATTCTATTGAAACTATCATACGTAATATTTAAACTATCAGCTCCATTATATGGAGTATAGAGTAATGGAAGGCCAGCGGGATCATAAGTAACAGTTAGTAATGGTAATTTATCATAATCAAAAAATGTTTCTTTGCTAGTAAATTGATCGAACTCAATTCCTAGCATTTTAGTACCATTCACATAAATTTCTCTATATAATGTTTGTTGCGGATTACGAACATCCCCTACTAAACTAAAGGCTGTTGACATTGTGTTTTCAATGCCATCCCCAAATGTTGTAATTTGACGGGACCATACTGGTAGCAGTTCAGCTTCTATTGGTAGGGAAGCTTCTAATAGGGGATGTCGTTCAATAGCGTAGATTTTCAGTTTACTCTCTGATGGTGTTTTGACAGCTACAGTGGAATTTGTCAGGGTGACTGCTTTTGTAATTTCTGCACCTTGAATAAAAAAAAAAGAACATATAATCAATAAAATAAGCTGAGCAACTTGTTTTAATTAGAGTTAGTGTATAGTTAGAAAGGAAGACCTTATTTCTCATTAATAATGTTCTGATATAGGTATAATGGTAGTTGGCTCATTTATTATTGAAAAGCGACGACCCCAATAACCAGAATAATAAAAGTTATATGTTCAAAGATTAATTCGATTTTTTTATTAATCTTTCTTCCTCCTTGTATTCAAAATCGATTGCCGTTAATAAATTAAATAATTCAAAATTGGACGACCTATCATATCCACCAGGGACTGCCTTGATACTTTGAAATATTAACAAGCTCAAAAATTGCCAAATTTTACATGTCAACATATTAAAACATTTCAAATATTCAAATTCATTATTTATACTCATTTAATTAATGGAAGAGACGAAAGCTTCCATAAAATTATTTTAATATTATATAAAAGGGCAACTTACCATCGATTAATATGACTTGCTTATTTGCTTTCCCATTAATATTTAGAACTGTCGGTGGTTGACTGATGGACACTTCTATTCCCTCTGTACTTGACATTTTAGAGTTTAATTGGAGAGTTTCCCCACTGGGTAAAATTACACCTGTAGCTCTGCCCATCCAATCATATCGGTAAATTATCGTATCACCTCCCTATGGACAAGCAAGTACATATATTTAAAATCATTTGAATTTATGTAGTCCGAAACACTGAACAACATTTCAACCTTAACTAAACTTATTCTTATTTCTTAAAGAGACAACTATTAAAATGCAAACGGAATTAAAACCAAAGATAAAATCGTATACAATCACTTCTGGAGACCTAAAAAGAGCAAGAAAATAGTTGACCGTTTTAAATATGAAAAGTAAAAAGTCACGTCTGATTGTCATATTCAAAAACTTTCTAATCCTATGCCAAGCGGCATCTTTAAGATGCTCCACTACAATCAGAAGTCAAAGGGACTTTCAACCATAAAGAAATGAAACTTTGCCATAAACTAAAACTACTTCTATTCTCTTATAAGTTTACCACTTACCCCACTACGACTTAACAGAAGTCCCGTATTCTGGTCATAATCCAATTCGATTTCAGAGCGTCCTTTCTCGCTTAGTTTCGACAAATATCCCATTCCAGACATCTTGAGCTCCGACTTGTGGTCTTGAGTATTTTCAATTGAACTTACAGCGTTACTGTAATCCCTGCAATACACACAAGTTCAACAATGGAAGATAATTACAATGGATGGAATGTCAAGTGGCAAAGTGTTTAATGTGTCTACAGAGTCTTCTCTCAAGACATAACAAAGTTTTGTATAGGGTATTAACTATGTCTTGCCTTAAGAATTGAATTTTGTTTCCTGAACTATCTGTTACAGTAGACAATTTTCCAAAGCTGGTATTTTTCGAATAGAGAAATGAGTATCGTGTCTTGTCACTGGCTAGATCTTTTGTAGCGACGTGCTGACCGTAACGATTGAATACGTAAATTTCTTCTGATGCTGGATATGGTATACGAAATTCACCATTTTCATCATGTGTTGGTAAATAATGTTCCAAAGCAAGAATATGAAGTGAACCTTTAAAGAGAAATATTTCCCATTATTTATTAGCTAGCCATGGTAATCCCTTTCCTTACCTTGGTCAGCAACATACACAACTCCACCCGGTGAAACACTTATAGCAGAAATTGTGTGGAAACGAGCATTAGACGATAGCAATGTTTCTGCATTACTTGTCATATCATCATTTGCGGGACAAGAGCAATCCAATGGTAGATCTCGACTGTTTCTAACAGGATTCGCAGTCGTTACATTTACGGGACATGGGCATTTCTTGTATTTCATTTGTAATCGTCCAGCAAAATGGGTAATTTTCCCAGATGTGTCTATGAGCCGTATATAATATGTATTACGTGTATCAGACTCAGCAATATATAAATCCCCATTTGGATTAAATGCCAATGCAATAACAGTGCCTGTAGAGAAGACAGTTATTTGTTGAGAGTCATTTTTATACAAAACAATTAAATTGATGATGAAAGTTTAGGTTTACCTAAGACATTTTCCTCATTAACAGTTATATTTGCGGTTTGGTGACAATGAAGCGGAGTTCCCGCAACAACTGACACTTTCATTTCGGGTGTTAATTTTAAGATTAATCTGTCATCTATGAAATGAATTGCTCCATCTAAGGGGCTCAATGCCAAACCAGTTGGCCATTGTAACTGAGCCTGGAAAATTATATGAGAATATAATAAATATTCGCAATAATAACATATAATTGAAATAGAGTTCATATGATAACAAGCTGAATTACTAAAGTAATGGAAAACGTTTGCCGAGTGCGCAATTGTATGGAAAATCCATTTAGGGAGATAAAAGTTTAATTGCCTATTTTGAGATGGAATTACGTTAAATTTTGCCTTAATGATGCATTAATCTTTTAATACAATTTAGACTCGAAACTCGAAAGGATATAATGCTAATAAAAAATTTAATTAAATTTATCGTTTTGTGTTCTAAATAAATTGGGCCCTCATGAATTTAGAAATTGTTGCTAATGTGTACATACCTGGCTGGCAGCAATAGCACCTTTGCAAGCAATTGGTATCCAATGATTATGATGCCCATGATTTCCAATTAATGTGTGTATAATGCCCTTTTGGTCGACTGCTCTTATATTAGTCCCATCAGCAATATACATTGTTCCGTCAACAGCAACGGCAATACCCTTTGGATGTGCCAATTTCGCATATTTTGCTGGACCTTCATCTCCACATGCAGTATCATCGCCTGGGATACATCGTTCACCATTTCCCACCACCTATTACATATAGAATATGCTCTACATATGTGCATAGAAGAGACTTTCATTTCATGTCTATACGTACGTATACTATATGGACAGAGATCATATATTATAAGATACATCAGTGTTTTGTAATTTATATTCAAGCCATAGAAAAATAAAATTGCTATTTTGGCAAACTGGAAAATTTATTGCCTTGAAAATTGCAACTATCGAAGATTTCTTCAATATCGAAAAATTGAAGCAGATATGAAAATCGTATATTTATCCACATCCAAATATGTGGAATAAAATGTTATCTTACGAATTTTTAAATTCATAATCATTACAATCTATATAATACAATTAAATGTTATTTGTACCGCGGTGTGCAGTTTCCCAATTCGACCAGCAGATAGCAGTACTGCAGTGCTTACCAGATGGTCAAATATATTAATTAATTACATGTAGTCAATATAATTAAAACATTTATACGGCTATTTTCGCCGTGCTAATCCGGAACAAGTTCCGGATTAGCACTCATAGTAATTAGCACGGGAATTCACCCCTGGACGAAATGAGGTTTAGACACTAGTTTAATATAAATTCTGAAAATTTCCTATCTAGATTGACTCGTCTGACGTGAATCTAAGAAAAATATAGCACAAAACTATATACGTAATCTCCTTTATTAAATATTTTATTAGACAGGGACATAATTCAGCAATTATAATTTCTTATTAAGTTATCTACAGAGCTTATTGTTATTTAAAATCAATTAATGATAATTGAATATCGATTTTGTTCATTCACATTTTAACGTTAACAAACTACTAATAATTAATACGGCTCAAAACTTAAGATTGCTGTCCCATTTTGCTCTAGTTCAAGAATATTTTGAAAGCAAACTAAAGCAAGGATGGCAAAAGGGCGAAGGGGAGACGAAGAGATCAATATAGGGGGATCGCTTATGTTATTAATGCTATTTGGAATTCTAATAGCTTCTATTAGAATAATAATTAGTTTGGTTTAAATTTACATTATCTTCAGATAGGTAATTTAATTGGAAATTTCGATTGGGTCCTTTCGATTACTAGTAGAGGCAAGTATGAAAATAACACCGAATACCATTATATAATATGGACATTTTTTAATACAATGCGGCTATGATGAAAATACTAATTGAAATTTTATTAACACAACAAATTGTGACATGCCATAGGCATATGATGGCTTCGCTTCTAGAATTATTTATGCCAATTAAATGACCAATAAAATCTCATTAAAAAAATCTGAAAAATATCATTTTTATCTACCATAATTTACATTGAGCTGACAGGCGACATCCTATTAAACCTTTCATTCTCAATATAAATCAAATTAAACTTAGTTTTTGGATAAAATATTTTGCCTATTTAAAATTTATAATTGAAAATTTTAATGTTGCATTTAAGTTAAGTTTAGAAACTTTGGTGAAAACTAAGGAATTTTATACAAAATTCAATAAGACGACTCTACCAGTCGCCATAGAAATATCAAGGTAGGTAATTGTACTCGTTTCCATTTGAAATAAGACTCAAAAAAGGACCATTATTTTAACTTAACGGAGCATACTAGAAAAGTTATTTTCATAAAACTTCTAGGATTTTATTGTAAATAGTTTTACGTCGTCGCTCGTTCGAACGTTCTTTCTATTGAAATATTCAAAAAACTTTTGAAATATATTTCTAATTGATAGCTAATATAGGAGTCCACTATGTTACTTAGGACACTTTAATGATCCATTACTAAACTTACCGGTTCCTGGTTAATAACAGGATCCTGAACGGGTTCCAATGAAAGAATCTTCAATATTTGATGCTTTTCCGGGTCGGAGACATAGAGATGTCCATCAGCGGGCGAAATTGCCAAGTAATATTGATATGCCACTTGAGTTGCTCTAATAATACAAATGGGAATTACTTGTTTGCCAAAGACAATGATTAGTATTAAGGAAATTATAAGGTTACTGTTCTAATTAGTATGGGCGACAATTAGCATGCCTCCCTAGGGAATGTATTTTCGTAAATTAATTAAAACATACACCACAAATTTATGTAGCTGCTACTATATGCTTTAATACGAATGCAAGTTACGAAAGCAAGTTTTAATGGCAATATAAATCAACCAAAAATATTTTAAGAGCTAAGAACATTAATTATCTTTCCTTAAAACAGAGCATAATAATAAAAAGAAGACAGGCGGAACATAAAAAGGCACCCCAAAAAATGAATTAGCCATGTAGACCAATGAACCCCTGTGTTCAACTCACCTCAGTTGCAACACAGTGTACACTTTTCCTTCGGGAGTAATACGCCGTACCAAGTTGAAATCACCGACATAGATGCTCCCATCGGGGCCGCTAGCTAACGATCCTGGTGTTAAAAGTCGTGCATCTCTTGCAGGACCGTCACATTGACCAACACATTCAATACCACGTTGTAAACCTGTGCCCATTATTACCTTAACCATACGAGGATATTTCTGAAAGAATTAAATCAATGTTATGCTACTAGAAAAGTATCGTCGTTTCAATAAACTCTGCTTATGATTATTATAAATTGAAAAATTTACCTTAAAATGAAGCGTAGAACCATCACCCTTTTGAAGAACGCCCTCATGGAAATTATAATGGTGATGAATATCGAGTCCCCAGCCACCAACATCCGAGATGTCAACGTCAAAGCCTTTAATTTCGGTGGTTTCCGTAATCCAAACAAGATCTTGACAGGATTCATGTTGATAACCGATGGAAACCTGTTAGATAAGTGACTTTAGTTGAAAATTAATGATTTTGAAGACCTTAAAATAGTATTTGTGTTGATGGATATTGAAAAAGTGCATGACAAACGCAAAGTATGTGTGTATATTAATCCAACAAGGTGCTAATTTTCTTTTAATTGTAATGGGAGTTTGGCAGTTGCTTGATAAAAAGATTAGAATAAATATACATCCTATCTAATCATAAATCAGTAATTTACAACTTGCATACTTATACTTATACACGCAAATCATTAAGTAAATACCTATTCAAATATTTTAATGCTCAACCTGAGATTTTTAATATATTGTAATTACTAGCTAGATGTACTTACCTTAGCCATTGCCACTCCATAGACTTTTTGTTTATAAATATTTCTTTTATTCCATGCAAATGTATGATAGATATTTGGATCGGCTTCATATGTTTTGACAAATAGGCATCCCTCGACTTCAACACGAACATGAACATGAGTTAAAGTACTTGGAATATTATCATTAGTCAATTTCAGATGAATTGTACTTAAGTAGCCCAGAGTTTGCGAACTTTGATAGAGAATATTTAATTCAGAACCTGAAATAGTGCATTTTGTATGTTTGTAAGTGATCAGTTGTGACCCATGATATAATGATTCACCTGGTATTGAAATCGATTCCTGTACAATTTGTGTTTCAGCAAATACAACACTTCTTCCTTGTATGCCACCAACTGCCTCTGGCATCCATGTTCCCATAATAATTGGTTCTAATAATTCCGAATCATGTTCATCACAAACATTAGGCAAAGCACCATCCGAATCGAAGAATGAACGTGATACGCCAGGAAAATACAATGCCGGATTGCGACTGAAATAGGACAACATTTATTTATCAATAATAATTATTGGTTTCATGATAAACATTGAATTGCTAGTGAAATTTAACTGACTCGATTAAATGTTGACTACTTCCATCGTCACTAAGTTGCATATGTATTGGTGGCAATACAATAATTTGATTCCATGGAACGTAAACCGTAATTGTTTTTGGTCTAAATGGCGATCGTTGGAATTGTAGAGTTACAGCACCACCTCCATTAACCAGTACATCAAACCTGGAAATGTTCAGATTAAACGTCTATAGAAACATTGCATATACATGGTATATGCTCAGTCTAACGGCGTTGGTGAAAGATTTATTTTGAACAACCTTATCTATTCACGAAGAAAAATATTCAGATAAACAAGCCTTATGCAAAATAGTATATTCCATTAAAAACTTTGTTTGTTTGTTTACCAGGAAGCAGTAAATCGCCAAAAATGCACGCATTAAATTACAATAAAATTGCATAAGGACCATTGAACAACGATAATGCTTTTGGTCGTTTTACAGTGATACGGTAGTTTAAATATTATGCAGAAAAACGGACCAAAAAGTCAATAACTCGAACAAACATAAAACTCAAATAACTTTTAGACATTGTTTGTAACGCATTTTTATTGGCTGGATAAATTTTGGGTTTTTTCTTCTTGTGAGTTGAAAAAGTTTCTTTCTTCTGAATAATAATTTTGTATTTACGATGAAGATGAAGAAGAATTGATGCGTATATGATGAAAAACAGAAGAGAGAAAAAAATGAGTGTGTGTAGTATACATTTGATAAGATATCAAGGAAAACGGGCAAAAAGTTTAGTTTTTGGATATTTTTATGGAGACTAATAAAATTTTCTTACTAATAAATCTTGGAGATGAAATTATTGTTTAAACACAAAAATATTAAAGTTTTATACGTGCTCGTGGCTATAACTACACTCACTTTGGCTCGTCTGTTAACTTACTTGGAGGAGAGTTTCCATTCTATGTAGTAATTTTTTTGTTATACCGCCAATCCAGCTGCCAGCAACGTAGATAGATACTAAAAAGGGCGATATTTTTTTGCTGTTCAAACAAAAATATTATTTATAAGACTTTTATCTGTGGTTGCAATCACCACCAAAATGCACAAGTTCTAGGGTTCTCCCATCAACTTTTCCCACCAATCTTAGGAAGTTCATAACTTTTCAAAGCAAATCAAATCTATATAAATTATGGAGCATACATACATCCCCACACAAAAAAAGGCGAATTCTCAAAAATTCGATTAACAAAAGCGTTCACATCCAAACGGATTTTATTAAATATATAAATAAAGTTGATCGTTTTAAATTTTCCAATTATAAAATAGTATATTTGAATACAAGTGTGAAAAATCGCCTGTTCTTTGGTGCTCACTAGTGAAACACTCACTGCTCCACAGCTCGTGTTTCAAACGCGTTCGCACAAAAAACAAGCGATTTTTCACACTTGTATTCAAATATACTATTTTGGGACGCTATTCAAAGTCTTTTCAAAGGAAATATCCAATCTTTTCTACTAAGTAATTTTGTTGTCACATTTTTTCGAATTTTTGTCAAATTGGTTAGTTTCTTTAATGCCATAAAAAAAGGTTTTACATATGTTGGCCCTATTTCGCAAATACCTATGCACTTATTAGACAATTTTCTTTTGAATATAAGCGGATATAATATTTTGAAGGAAAGTAAAACTACAAATTTTCTGTCATTTTATTTTGTTGGAAAAAAAATTAATTGAGTGAAAGAAACAAAAGTTGATGAAAGAGAAAACAAATAAAATTGGCTAAATTAAAATAAAGTAATTAAGCTGGCAAATTTTTTAGCTAGACGGATGAACAAAAAGTTTTTTTTCCTAATTAAGGTACAATCGGCACCCATTCATCCTTATCCTTATTTTTTTTTCTTGCTTAATAAAGAGAAAATTAAGGGATTTAATCGGCAAATCTCATTGTTGGGAAAAGTTCTTTTATTTTTACCTCAAATTAAACGTAAATCTTTTCTTTTCCAAGCAAATTCTATAATAATTGAGCTCATTAAATATACAAAAAGAAATAAACGTCTTTTGATGGTTCGCTCTTTTTTTTTTTTCTTTTTTCTCTAAATTCCTTCCCACACTTTTCCTTTTCTTTTCTTAGCTTTTTGGAAATATAATTTATAATGTCAGACAATGTGCCAAAACGAATTGTTAATTCGATTTTAAATAATACGAGTTCATAATTTAATATGTAAGTGTAGCTCTAGTTTTTTTTTCATAGCCTAATGTTTGAAGGACAGATAAACAATAAATAAATGCTTCGTCAAATTAACGTGGCAGAGCATAATAGAAGGAGCAGAATTGTTTATTTCAAGTTTATTTTTGTAATTGTGTGGCAATTACTGTTTTATTCTCATCATTAAAGTTCGACCCAGTGTTTTATTTTGAATTAATCGAACGCTGATCGGTTTACATCGTCTAGACCAGCACCCTACCACACTTATTCACTTCAAATTCATCTAAAAAAATAATTAGATAAAAGTATAACCATGTTTAAAACGATACGATAATTCCAAATATATTTTTAACAAGGAAAAGAAAGTTAACTCCCCGAATCTTAATTAATTAAAATTTCCTCCAACTTAAAACTTCATTTTCAATCAAAAGAATATCAGAAGTAGGAGAAGATCTTTCGTGTCTCGTTTTTATTTGTGTCTATTTTGAGAAACGCAACCTCTTTCTGTCTTAATTCGTTGTTTGAGATTGAATTATTTTAATATTTTCCACAAAAAAAAGAGGTTTCTACATTGAGAGCATTATAATGGAACCCAGAAGAGGTTAGAGACTTTTAATTGATTGTTTTGCAGATGATCGAATATTATTTATTATATATATATTATTTATTATTATTTATTGAGACACACAATAATATTTGAACAACATGTAATTTTATTTAATAATAGACTTGCTTTAATTCTAGTGATTAATTTCAATTAGCTCTCATCAATTCTTCCATTAATTATCGCAAATCAACTGCCTAATCAATTACTTCCAAATAATTTTAATTTATGAATTGAAACTTTTCAATATATCTTGGAGGTATTATATTGAATTGTATTGATATCTTCAATTTAATATGGAAGACTTTCCAGACTAAATTATTTTTAATCTTTAGGGATTTATCTATCTGATTTCTCTTTTCCCATTTAGATGGAAGATGTAAAATTTGCGTAGAATCTATTATTTTCAGGAGATTATAAATCTCTTTTCTATATGTATAATACAAATTTCTGTATTTGAGGGATTTTATCCTGAAACATTGTGTTAATAGATCATTATTTAAGGTTAACCTTTTGTGATACCAAATTGGTTGTTATCACTAAATTCAGGCATTAACATAGGTTTCTGTCTATATTCAATTTTTTTGTGCCGGGATATAATTCTTGTCGACCTTTTTCGGAAGATTGATTATAAATAGAGAATTTAAATAATGTGTGTATAATTTATATGTATATCCGGAATACACGATACTAATTTCTAAAACCATATAAAGTACAATATAACAATGTAATGTGTTCGGACAATTGAGTGCATAGAAACTTCTTAACAATTGGTCAAATACACAATATGATCAACATATAAAGTTTTAATTATGTATATTTGCTACTGTAACTTACCATCCACCATTTCTAGTTAGTGTGAATCCAAACTTTGATTCTCTATCAACTGATACGCGTATTCCGACAATTCCAAGTCCTTGGGGCGATACGACTTGCCCTCTCATTACGGCAACTCGACTAAAGGAGAAAATGAATCAATTGAAAAAAGGATAATTAATAAACAGAAATCAAATTGAAACAAAATATGTACTGCAAAACAAAGAAAAAAAAATTTTTTTTAATCGCTGGAATTCAATTTCATGAAAATTCGTAGATAATAAATTGAAAAACAAATATACGCATATTTTTTGGGCGATTTAATTTATCGTTTTATATGTATTTATTCAATATTTTTCAATATTTATATTATTTTTGAGATATATCGAAATTTTAACTGAATTGAATTTATCCGAAATTCTAACACTTCAATAAACGAAATTTCGATTTCAAACATTTTTTTTTCTTTGAAATTAATTAAACTGAAAATATTTATTAGAATAAAAAGTGTCCATGCATAATCTGTAGCATCAAGAAGCTTTAACTTTTTAATGTTGCATGTAATTGTAAAAATGTAAAGAATAAATAAAAAACAAAAAAAAAAAACAAATAAGGATAAATACAATTTTTAAATAAAAAACATTTCAAGTTTTCTTTACATTTTCAAATTAATATTTGCTGGTTTTGCACAGGCAATGATTCCATAATAATAATAATAATAATAATACTACATAAAATAAATGAAAATAATAATTAAAATGAAAAAATGAAAATTAAATTCGAAAATCAAAATTAAAAAGACAATGTTTTATACAAGAAAAATATCCGGCCGTGAATTAAATGTTTCTATGATTCAATCATTAATATTCATTATGTATTTCATATTTGCTTAGTCACTATGATGGTGAACAGAAACATTTATAAGACTTCTGACTACTTTTGATTGAATTATGATGAATTAATTAGTATGTGTATAGTGGTTGTCTATTTGCTAGTTGACTAAAGGGCGAACTTACCTTTTTTTTATAATTCATATAAATCAGATCCATACAAATAGAAGTAATATTAAGTAAATTTATTAGATCTAAAAATATATTGAATTTAAAAAAATTATCTGAAAGGGAAATAATTTATTAAAAAAACACTCTAAAATGATAAATTTCGAATGAAGTGATAAATGTTGAATCAATTAATGAAAATGGAACGATATACATTTTCATTTCGAAATTAATTATTATTTTACAACTCTAATGGAAATAAAGTAATTTAGAAGTACATAAAAAATTATGACTATTTACTTTCCCGCCATTTTTTTCTGTTTTTTTTCTTTTTTTATTAATCTACATAATTAGTATCAAAAATTAAACAAATGCGGCAATAAACACCATATAATCGTTAAATGAAATGATACTAACAGTATAATCATAATAACAATATAACACTTCTTAATTGCTTTTCACATTTACGCCCTTATAAATATCCATTATCATAGTGACACAGCAATTAGAATATAACCAGTGTGTATGTGAGAATATTGAGCAAAATGCAACGATGCAGAATAAGGGTCTCATCGGGACTTTATAATTAATAAAGGTACAAATAAAGGATAGAAGAGGGTTGCACAAAGGTTAAAAAGGTATCGAAATCTATATTGGCCATAGTTTAAAATCATAGCTTAAAATTATTTCAAATATTGAGCTGTACTGGTTAATTTTCCTTTAGAAAATTGTTTTAGTAATACAATCAATTGAAATTAAATCGTTAATTTACTTCAAAAATTAAGCTATGAATTTATATAGCGAATGACAGTGAAGGAGGTTTATG
Organism: Platypus cylindrus; assembly: GCA_949748235.1. NCBI lineage: Eukaryota > Metazoa > Arthropoda > Insecta > Coleoptera > Curculionidae > Platypus > Platypus cylindrus. The sequence continues at coordinate 937,072 of OX456491.1, read as the reverse complement.
ACACATAGACAAAGGTAGGAAATAGAGTTGAGCCGTCATTTTGTATATTATATATATATATATAATAAGTGGTAGTAAAATATAATGTGTGTTTAATTGTTTTTGAATAGAAATTATAGTTAATACCTAATAATTTTGAACAAAATAGAAGCTACGTTAACTTTTTATTAAAAATACTTAGTTGAAATTATTAATTATATGAATTTAGTTAAACTAATTCATTATTTAATGATGAATGATTGAAATTGTATTAATTTGAAATAGGGTAGGATAGTATAAATAATATAGTAAATAAAGTGTATATTTAATCCTAATGCATGAGTATAGCTAGTGTCCATAGATGACATCGGTAATTAATTTCAGCAACAATGAAAAAAAAACCTACTCGACCTATGTTTAATGTGTTATTATTATGATGCATGTTTTGTTTAAAATCTGACAAATTAGTATAGTAGTATATACATGTATATCTTTTAAAAGCCGCGAATACTAGATTAAAGAGTAATCAGCAAAGTGCAATCAATTTAGACAGTCTGAGTAGCAGTAGTAGTTTATCGATAAAACCTATCACAACCACCACCACTACTACTACTATACCACAACAATATTTCATTAAAAGGGGTAGAAGATTTAAATGGAAATAGGGATTAATTTATAATGCCTAATATTGGTATTGGTATTGGTGGGTACGTTTGCCTACAAGTACGTAAATTGGAAAAATATAATTAATTTTGCCAAATGTCAATGTATGTGCTTTTGAGTAAATTAGAAAATTCCAATACGAAATTCATAGCTTCTATTTTGTGCCAAAAAAAATACAGCGTTTTCCATAATAATTTTTTTTTACCCCAAATCATTTCTTTGGTTTTTTTCTTTTAATTTCAATTCATACAATTCTTTAATCTATGGAAAACATTAGCGTTTCATTAAAAAATAAAAATAACTCATTATTTTAGAATTCAATATAATATTGTTGTTGAGCAGACATCAAAGGCAGATACAAATTTCCGCAAAAAAAAAAAACAAATAACTTCAATCTGGAAATTGCAGACATGTATTTATGTAAAAGTGAAAACAAAAGCAAATAAACAACATTTTGTTGCCATTGTTTGTTTTTTTCTATGAATGGTTTTCTCATTGAATTTAAATTTGAATTTTTTAAAATAATTTTTAATGTGAAATGTGAATTGAGTGCAAAAACAAGAAAAATCCTATGAGAAATCCACATTATAATAAATTAGTAAAAATGAAGAGAGTTGTTATGTAAGTTTTGTTGGCATGTTTATTATGAAAGAAAAAGAAAAAAAAAAGAAAGAAAAAAGAATATGAAATAGTAGAAATTATAAAAAGGAAATAGTGAATTATGAAAAATAATGTACAAATGGCGAATAGCATAGAGACAGAGAAAGATAGAGCATTCAGTGCAACTTAAGTAAAAAATACGAAAAAAAGTGTTTGAAACTTTTTGCTGTTTAAATTTAATTTTAGTTTATTGAAATAATAATCATAAATTAGTTCGTTTTGTATTTTTCAAGAAATCAGTAAATTTCCTACATTTTCAGGGCATTTCGATACAGGCACTAACGAGTCTTTAAAAATTTACCAAAATAGTTCATAAACAACTCTGCCTCACCTTACTATACCATAATATTCTTCAATTTTAAACAGCAAAAAATTTTGAATGTCATACAAAAAGCAGAGAGAGACATACAATAAATAAAAAGCATGAGAAACATAAACATATTAATATTAATATACACATACAATAAACTGATGGAAACGAACAAACATACAAACGAATAATACATACAAGGTATATATAGAACAGTTATCATAATAACATAGGTTTGAGATTGTACAATTCAGCATTGCAGGCCAGGCAAAAAAAAAAAATAAAAAAAAAAATGAAATAAAAATAGGTTTTGATTAAAATCAATATTATTCGTTTCTTACTCAGGTTTCCATTTAATATTAACGATTTTCATAGAAAATGTAACGTTCCCTTAGTGTTTGTGATTTATAAGTAGTTGGAAGGATTTAAATTTTAATAAAACAAAAACAGATTTTATTTATCATGGATAGAATTCTTTGATTGTTTTCCTTCTTTACACAATTCAATCATTATACGACATACGTATAATGAATATGTTATAATAATAAACGAATAATAGTTACGTCAATCAGAATTATATAACAGGCGGTATATAAATAATAATATGGACCAATGAATAAATAAATAAATAAATAAACGAACAAACAAACAGACAGATATACAGACAATACAAAATAAAAAAATAATAATGAAACAAACAAACAAACAAAAACAAACAGAGAAAGAGAGATAACGATCAAGGGAGGAAATATTGCGAAAACTTACCGCGGCGTAAAGGAATTCCAGAATTCGCTACAGGATGCGGCAGCGACACAGGGAACACAAGAGACAGGATATGTTACTAATCACTCAAAGTAATACGACATGCAAAATTATGTACTTTTAAAATTTATTTAGTTTTAGAGATTATATTTGCGATTGTTTTTTGTTTCAATTTCTGAGTTATCGTTTAACAAAATAATTAAAATTGATCCATCTAATCGAATACAGCCAATCGAATAAACTGGATTTGTTAATCTTTGTTTATTGTTGTTATACTAATTTTGTCGTTTTTTGTTTACATTTTTATTAACGTTGCTTTAATCAATTAAATAATCTCTTTCGCTAAATATGTAGGTACATAATGCATATGTACTACTACAAAATCGAGATTGTCAAGAAGATAAATATATTCCTGCTGCGCCTGTTTCCAGCACGGCATTTGCATTGGAATAAAAACTCTTTTCTTCTTGACATTCCAATTTTAATAGAAGTTAACGTTAATTTTATCCTTTCAATCTTCCCATCTTCTAAACAGTCAATCTTTTATAATAATAGTAATAAATATATAATAAATATGACTAGACAAAAATGTGACGGACACACAATTAAAACAAATAAGAATAATGAAAATAAAATACGCAAAAACTAAACAGGAAAAAAATTGAAAAACAAAACTATTCTACAGACAAACTGACAGACACAAGTTAGGGCAAATATAAGTTTAATAAAAAAAAAGTAATAAACTACAGGCCAAAATAAATACATACATAGGTAATGCTAAACCAAAATATATTAAATTATAAATAATCAATTAAAATTAAGACGGAAATACTTACTTCACCAATTTTTTAAATATTCATTTTGGAATTACTCAAAATTAGAAAAATCGGCAAGTAAAACATAATAAATTAAAAAGTCCTGATCATTGGAAGCTTTCGATTAATTATTACGGAGAATTTCAATTGCTTTGACAAAGAATGTATATTACAATATTGTGTTAAAATATTAAAATACTTTAATAATATTAAAAATGCTTGGCAATTAATTGAATTGAAATTTGTTTGAATTAAGGCAGATACCACTGTAATAGAGAAGGTGAAACGTTTATTCTTCTTTTAAAATAATTAATTACAAATGATAACAAGATACATTAATGTTGGCTTTTAATCAACTTTTATATAAATTGAAACTAAATAAATTTCGAGGTTAATGAAGGTTTTGTTTAGGTATGGTGCAACATAATTTATTTCTTTACCTAAATGGACTGCAATTATTATTATTATTGGAAAAATAGTGGATAATGAAGCTAGCGTAATAGTATAATAGAAATATAAAGAAATAAAACAAAATGAATAAGTATCAGATAAATGATAGGCAGACACAGTAATTAAAAGAATAAAAAAAGTGAAAAAATAGAAAACAATCAATAGAGCCTCAATTTACCCACTACCAATTTATTTAAAAAAAAAGAAATTGAAATGTTATTTGTGGAAACTCTTTTGACCTAAAAAGACGCGACTCTAATTAAAACCTCGCATAGAAAAAAAGAAAAAACTACAGAAATGTTAAAACTACAGAAAACCCAATTGGAAAAAAACTAAATCAGATGACTAAAGCAAATTTTATGTTTGAATAATTTAATATTTCAGACAAAATATAATAATTATTCAGCGAGCGAATGTTTTATATTCGAATTGTTATTGTTCTCATGGCAACATTAATAATAGTAATGAAGAAATTGTCTTTTTATTTAAAAAATCACTCTATGAATAATTATTGCGAACACATTTGCATTAATAATTAAATTGCTAATTGTAGATGCAGCTATTGGATGGGAGGAGCAAAGGAGGAAGACAAATACTACTCCAAAAATAAGTAAATTCTAAATAGTGAATCTAATGAATTTCCCTAAAGAAAAATAATGATGAATGCTGATAGAAATTTATTAGAAATGCAATAGAAGCGAATAACAATAATAATAATAATAACATTAATAACAATCAAATTGATTTAATACATTGATCAAAAAAGATAATTTCTGATTTAATGCTCAACTTGTGTCCACCACTATGTCTTTCATTAAATACATACCTAGAAAGTTAATGCTAGTTATTTAATAATAAAAAAAAAATCCGAACTCTTTTTTGTTGTTAATTTTTAACATTAACTTGCATTAGCTTCAATTGAATTTTTCCAAAAAAAGTAACTCCTTTTGTTTCAATGGAGTAGCACAACTTGTCTTTATAATGTGCCGCCCCTTTTCGCATCAATAAAAGTAATAACCCGCTCTAACGGGCAACTGGATACCCTAAATATAGAGCCATAAAGTTGGGCTAAAATATATAATTTTGAGCAAAATATTGCAGAAAATTAGTACATTATTCAGTAAACAGTAATTATAGCATTATTAGCAGTAATTAATTAATTTCTTTCTTGCAATTTTACGACACTAAAGACAAATTCGCTGTAAGACATTCAAAAGCGATCGTGTGAGCACGGACGCGATGGAGACAAAACAATTTATATGTCTGCGATTAACAAATAAGTGATAGAGCTGGAGCTTCTAATAGCAAAAACGCTCTACATGTAATTTGGCAGCAAGCACACTTTTGAATGGTCGATTTGATTTGGTTTTCTTCTAGACATGGGGCTAAAATTATTCGGGTCTTCACCGCGTCCGTGGGAACCGTGTGCGAGCATCACGCGATACACGTCGCTTCTGAAGGTATTGCGATTTACGCTAATATTTTGCTGTGCATAGAACATGTCGTAACTTTTTTTTTCACATTTTGTTTTCCTTTTTTGGAATAAAAATCTTTTGCCCTTTATCTCAAAAAAAATTTGACAAATAAGAAAAAGTAGAAAAAACAACACAACGAAAAAATCGAAATGAAAAACGGGGGCCCGTTCGGAGCGACAGCTCGGCAAGGTTGGACTGAAAAAGGGTAAAAACGCACACAAAAGGGATTCAAAAAGACGAAACACACGGGTATTTCCGAGGCGCCACTTTGAATTTTTTAAACGGATTAATAATCCGACTGTGCAAGAGGGGATTACCGGCTAGAAAAAGAAAATTAATTTTGGATTTTTATTTCTTTGTGATATTTAATGTGACTTGTTTTTGTTTGATTTAAAGAGGATGCTGAATAAAAGGTGAATTTTGTTACTTTAACTTTTCATGTGCAAATCTGTTTAGGTTAATAATTGCATTATGTAATTTTATTTCTAAAATTTTGCTACTTAATTACATCTAGCGTAGTGAGAAATGTTCGAAACTTGTAAAACATTGTCGGCAATAAATTTCCAAATCCTCAATGACCTTTTAATTCATTAAACACATATTAAACTATTCCAAGTGTGCCTCCTGACTGCAATTTATCATAATTTATTGTTGCATAATGGTCATTTTCCTTGGAAGAGAAGGGGAAAGTTAGAACTAGTTCGAACTATTTAAAAAACTCATTTACGAGCTGATTATTATTATTATGATAAAAATAGAGAGTTGAGATATAGAAACTATTCATTATGAAGAAATAGTCGGAAATCAAATAAATGGGGCACTAAGATGGAACGAAGTTTTAATTAATATACTTTTAGTATAACTCGTAAATGATGAACATTCAATTAGATAAAACCATAAGCGCGATAATTAAAATATCATAAATGTAAAAGTCGAAACTATAATCCAAACCACTAAACTAAAATTATTTTAAAACATAAAACCGTACAATTTAATAAACTATCATGTTGAAGCCCGTAAATGAAATAAGATAAATTTTACGTTATAGCTATTTTAGTATAAATCGTAATTACCTAAAACTCGTTACTGAAATACACAAGCCGCCATATATATAACTATATAAGCCATATATATGTATATATCTATAGTTTTGCTTCTATCCAGGATCCCCACAGTTATTCTACTCACAGTGCAATTTACTTCCTATTTAATTAAAGCAGCGCCTCGGGAGGATCGCTTGGGTTTTTGGGTTGAAGGGGGTCTGGGGGAGTGGAGACGGGGCGCTCTGAGAGCGGTTTTGCAGAGACGGAAAACGTATAGGTCAGTCAAGGGCGACACTCTTTCTTTTCTTCTTTAAGTCATTGCAGAAGAGACAAAAACAAGTTCCTTCTTTTTTTTTCAAATTAAGTGTGACAAACACATTAAATGAAAAAGATCCTTATCGAATTTTCAACCACTACGAAAAACGTTTATTAGATAAACTGTAAGAAAGAAAAGGATAACGACAAAAAAAGGACACTCTAGTTGTGTTTGACATTTATTAGACCGTACACAGCTTTTTGTAGGCTTGATCCGAATAGTCAACGTATCATTTGTCTTTTTCCATTTAAATAAATTGTATATTATATTATACAACACTCCCATGTCCTAGGATTTATTTAATTCATAAAAAAAATAACCCTCGACTGACCTAAAGAACGAACTAAAGGAAAAGCTTTCTGCTGAAAAAGAAGTGGGTGCGATGCCCGAGCTAAAAGTAAAGGGAGCGAGCGGCGAGGGTCGTTCTATTCGTCAACCATAAAAAAAAAAAATTATATAAAAGACAATTCACCCTACGACGACGACCTCCGCTCTTCTATAACAATAGTGCAGAATTAGAAATTAGACGAACGACTAGGCTAAACAAACATTTCCATTTAACTTAAGTTTGAAATGTTTGTCCTATAATTAGCAGTTGGAAACCAATATTAAAATTTTAAAATTACAGAATTTCATCAAATTTGTGATATGCTCAATAATGCTGTTTCGAATCCTGAATTCGTTAAACGCATTAACGAATTTCAGTTAAAAGCTTTAAAATGGAATAAATGTGTAAGGGTTGCATATCGCACAGCCATTCTTCGTAAAAAACTTGACATTTGTATTATTTGAAACTTGAAACGTTTATTTAGCCCCATTTGAAATAATAATTCCGGTGAGCGGCGATTAAACGCGTGGATTTGCCCTCTAAAATAACAGTTTCTTTTCTAATTTGTTTTAATTTCTAATAATGATTTTCTATTACAGTGTTAATGTAATTTGGATTAGTTATTAGTTAGATAACAGATAATTAAAGGCACTTTCAGGCAACAGCAACCAAACACAAACATTAACAATGAAACACAATCGAAATTAGAAACTAAAACGAGGGCTAAATCATAAGATATTGTAATATTCATATTATACAAGCACTAGATAAATAATGGAATTAGAAAACCCAAATCCTACCTTTCCGTATATTCATCCATATGCGCATATGATTGAACAGAATTTTCCTCTATTAAAAATTTTACCCTCTGGTAAAATGATGCAGTAACTGATGGGGGTTGTTTTCGTAATAGAACTTCAACTGGATCATTACTTGATATACACATAATGTGATCGGAACAGCTGGGATGTGAACAACATTCACTGTCTGAACAATCAATCATTCCATCTATGATAGATCAATTAAAATTGAATTAATTAGTAAATTGTCAAAAAATTGTTGAACAGCACAATTTAGTAATGAGACATTTTGGTTATTGTTATCTTCCGGCCTTGCCGGAAGATCGAATAATTTTATCGGCCACGAAATGAGAATCAGTTGATTTTTTATTGGTCGCGGTTGTAAAAATTATCTGGTCTTTGTGTCTAGTTTTCATATCTTGTTTAAACTGAGAGATGTATTAGATCGATTTGAAGCTGCATAATGATAAAGAATAACGAATTCTTTCTCAGTCACTCGTTGAATTCACTTTATCGTTCGTTCGGTCACTGTGTTGCCTCGGTTAATAATTTCTGCTCGTTAATATCTTCATTAAACAGTATTACATGATTAATAAATTTTATGTAATTTAGTACAAAGTGTATACCATGATCATTATCCAGATCGTCCTGACATTCAGCTTCCAAAGCAATGCTGCAATCAAATCCTGCCCAGCCAACTATACAAACACATTTGTACTGTCCATCGTTGAGGGTGCATTGTCCATGACCAGAGCAAGCATTTTCACAGCCAGCTAGTGAATTAATTAATATATTTTAATTAAATTGATGTACTCTAAAAATTGCATGCAACTAGCAAAAAAAAAAAAAAATTGTAATAGTTTCGAGTTTTATTTGAAATCTTCTTTACGAAAATCTTTTGTTCCGTTACGGTATATTTAGAATGTTTACAAAATAGAAGCGAAGAATTCGCATCTATGGGTATATATTCATTAAAATTCAGAGCATCAAAAGATCATTGAGAGAACATCTTGTGACCAAAAGACCGCCATCAGCTTTAAAAGGCATAAAGATTACCATAAATGTAAATGTTAAAGGAAAATTTGTTTTGAATGCGTTTTTTATTGAGCTATATAAAAGACGCATCAAAGGGATTATTATTATTTTATAATTTATATTATTATAAAATTAAATACAGAGAAGAAAAAAAACAAACTGATTATAAGTTGGCATGGAACCAGGAATCTGGATTACGTTTTAATCTTAATTAAAGACTTGGATAAAAACTTATCTTGTAGGCACCAAACATGACTGACAAACATATACGGGAAACAAAGGAAGCTCTGAATTTTCTCTATTAAGATTAAATGATACGAAACGTTAATCGAATAGCGTAACAACCAGCCGCACAGCACACCGCTGACAGGTACATTTGTCATTATTACTGTTAACGATATACTTTTCCTTTCTTTTCGTTCCCATTTCCTTTCCGATCATTTAATATTAGAGTCGTAAAATTAAAGGGCTCTAATTCCTATGAAATATTATATTATACGCCTTATATATCATATTTCGGTATAAAAATGCCGTTAGTTCGAAACCCAAGAGAGCTTAAAAAGTTCGCTCCATTGCCAGAGTAAAGTAAAAGTGAGGCGATGCTGTTATGGCCTGGCGAATCAGTTCAGAATTTCATAATACCTTGTACGATATTAGAATACTAATTAGCTGTAAAGTTGGATCTTTCTCATCTGAAAACTCTGGTAGAGAGGAACAACGAGCAGAAGAAAAAACACGGTAAAAAGAATAGAATTCCGAAATTTGATGTAACAATAGGTAGGTAACACAGAACTTACTTTGACGTTGAACAATAAGTTCTGTTTGGTTGGAACAAGTAGATAAAGAAAAAGAAAATAAGGAAAAATTCAGTTATCAGTGTTGTAAAACAACAAAGAATTTATGGCATTCTTTAAAAATAATAACAATGACGCCACGTCACAACAAAATGCGGGTCGTATTTCACTTAGAAACGAGCTGTTTTCGACGTGACGTCGAAACTACTAAGTACTACTAAGTACTGCTACCTTAACACGATTTTCTTTTTTTTCTTTGGGTTCTTGAAAAAGAACATTTAGTATTTTATTATGATTTTCTACATTTGGTTCTTGAAAAAGAACGATTTACTTTCAGTATGATTTTCTACATTTGGTTCTTGAAAAAGAACGATTTGTTTACAACACTAATATCTCTTCTTTGTTTTAAAACAGAACAATAGATTTCTATCCAAATCTTCTATTTCTATTTTTCTATTGTGTTCTTGAAAAAGAACGATTTTAATTTTAGCCCCATTGCTCATGTTGTTTCCGAAACAATGTTCAATTTGTTCTGAAAAGAACAGATTGGTTTGTAACCGTCGTCTAGGTGATGATGTGATGTCGCCAAACGCAGGACCAGCTACTGCGTTCGCTCGCTGGTATTGTCGTCTTTTTTATGCTCGTTACCTCTCCTCTGCCGCACAACCCGTTTCTAATCGTAAGCTCCACCCCGCGTCTGTTATCATGCAGAGTCAACTACATTGATTATTCTAACTCATTTTAAACAATGAATTGTCTGTTAATAATTGAAATAGATATGTAACACACGTAAAATCATGTTGCTGCTCTATCTACGATTTATTGGGCCAATTTTTGACCATTTATCCATATGATAATTCTAGTTTTCAAATGAATAAAATAACATACAACGACTAAATATAACCAATGCTCTTGACCCATATAAATAATACCATTCAATTATGAACTCAAACAAACTGCAAACTATTACCAACAACATAACGGTTCAAGTTTTTTACTTAACGCAGATCTACCATATGAATTACTTTTCATATACACTACGTGAGTAAATCTGCATACATTGGAAATTTGCAAAGAAACAATACATCTGCTTCATAGTACAAGGTACATAAAATAACACATTTTTACCAGCACATAACACTAAGGCATTCGAAAATACAGTTTACTGCTTATTAACGTGACGTCAGAGGAGTAGCCAAAGAAATCCGTCTTGACTACATATGGCACTTGTTTTGCCGACGATCTAAATTTCGCTGCTATATGTTGTTTTGGTTCTGTAATTATTAATAATTTTTTTTATTACGTAGATTTAAATATGTATTTACTTTCCACACAATTTTTGTTTGTATACAATATTTACGTTAATTACTATGCACTTTTCTATCGTTTCTGAACGATGAACTCTACTTATTTTTTATATGATTTTGATTGTATCTTTTTTATTGATTGATATTTTTGTTCAGTAGTGATATGTATTATAGAATAAGATTTCCACATTCTGTTCTATCAAACTTGCATCGAAAATTGTTCAAATTTATTAATTATAAGAATTTTCCAATCACCACTTAGATTAAATTCACGCTTGAGAGAGGGTCCATCAATATACGTTTAATGGTGGCTCAGTGCTCAGTGCGTCCTATTTATTATGTATATGGGAATGGAACATTCAAGAAGACAGTATATAGTTTTACAGTGACTAATTTAAAGTGTTTCTACACAAGTGTATCTCAACAATCATATCTCACAACCAATCACTCACGTGTCTCAAGCATAAGCTCTCTCTCTCTCGCGACAGTAAAGTTACTTACGTGTCGACAAGCATAATCCTCTCTCTCTCGTGACAGTAAAGTTACTTACCTGTCCTCAAGTGATAAAATAAATCACTAGCTCACTCCATCGCGACAGTAAAAGAAATCTACTGATCGGGAACAAGATTAGCACTGTAAAGTTTATATTCACGGCAAAAGACTTGCTCTCACTACATGAATCTGAGGTGGTTGTTTTGTATTTACATCAAAGTTGTATTATTTCAATCATTGTAAATAATCTCAACCAGTGTTGTAAATAAATGTACATAGTTCAAATTTGGTTTTTTTTGTTGGTGAATTCCAATTGAGTCAGCACCTATCTATTTCTCTTGTTCTAGCAAGAGCCATCACTATTAGCCGAGGCTAGAACAATCAGTATTCCAACAGCTTTTGGGAACCTCTTTTTTCCTTTTTTTTTGCATTAATCATTTTTCTTAAGAAAATTAAAATGACGCGTTAAAAGATTAAAAGAGATTCTTCATTATAAATCCTGTCGATTTATTAAACCTTTTCTTAAAGTTTGTTTGCTATAGAAATTCTTCCCTATTCAACGAACTGAATTAGAGTTATCATCAGAAGATTACATTTGATTTTTTTTCAAATAAATATATTCATATGGACATTTCTATTTAACAATTAGTCATCTTTTATAAATGAATTTTGGGCAAACAAGAAACAACCCCACCGTTTCACCATGGAAAACATCGTCGACAGACATTTAGATTTTTAATTAATGAAAGGGTTTAGACGAAATATGGACCTACTATGTGAAAGAGACAGAATGAATAAGGTAGGGAGAGCGAAAGAGACAAGTGAACTAGTTCCTTTCTCACCCCTGTGCTTTAGGGTAATATTTGATTTGAAGTGGGAATCAAGTGACACGCTTCGTCCGAATTTTTGGTAAAATCGATATTTCTTATCATTTTCCGTTCGTCTTCACAAAATGAAAAATAAACTCACTTAATAATGGCAACCGTAAAGATATAAAAGAGAACGGAGATGGAAAGATGGAGAAGAGTTAGAGTTTAATTATCATTTTGTTATTGTCTCGTATGTAATGAATAAATATATAGTAGAAGCAAAGCTTTAAGTTAATAATGGATGAAAACGTTTCGAAAGAATAATCTGCCAACTTTCCCTCATAAAAGCTTATACAATATATATATATACTTTTTAATTAACAATTAAATTTTGTATGAAACGAATTTCATCTAAACACAAATGAAATACAATTATAATGAAATAATAATTGTAATAGCTTTGAAATTGAGATCTATTTTATTACTTACGTAAAGTACAATGACGTCCATTCCATCCCTGTGAGCATACACATGTCCCATTTTTACATTGGCCATGCTCTTGGCAACGTGTATCACACGGAAGCTGTTCACAACGTGATCCAGTCCAACCTGGATCGCATCGACATTTTCCCAATTCACAATGACCATGGCTACCACAATCCAGATTACATAATGCTGAAAGATTGACGTTATTAATTAAAATTAACTTTAGGAATTCAACTTGCTGCTGATTACGTTTTATTAAGTTCATGAGATTTTATATCTTCTGTAATATATTAAGATTTCTCGAATATAAATAGGATTAATTATTTTTGACAAGCTTCATTTTCCTACTGAAGACAAAATCCGCTTAATTTTTGCCAAAAATAAACGAAGAAAAAAAAACAGAAATAACGTCGAAATTTCTCTATAATTTCGTAACAATTCCAATTATAAAATTCACGGAATTAACCAGCTGTAAAGAATTATCATTATAATGCAAAATTATTTCATCGGTATTCCAATTAACAGTTGAGCACTCCCTTGTTTAATTGTAGTGTTATTTAGAGCCAGCTATCGCGCGCGAGCTTCTGAAGAGTGTTTCAGCAAAGATAGATATTTCGAATTCAGTAAATTCTTTGGCAGCAGCAAAATAAGTTCAATTAGATGTAAATTAATATAAAGCCATGCTTAATTACTATATTATATATTTATATAGACATACGTTGAGAGCAATCCAATCCACTCCAATGTCGATTGCAGACGCACTTTGCTGTTTCCAGATCGTAGATTCCATGCTCGGAACATGTTGGTAGACATTTGTGCACCTGCTCATCGATAATGTTACAGTTTGTCCCTTTCCAACCTGCCTTACAGTAACATTGCCCATGAACACATGCTCCATGCTCCGAACAATTTGGATCTTCACAATCGATTTCTTCACAGGATTCACCTATAAGAATGTATACGTTGGAGTTTGAACTGATCAAAGATGTTATTTATACAAACTCTGAATAGTGAACTAGTTAAGGTAAAACCTAATAGTAAACCTAATGGTAAACATAATAGAAAGGTAATGTAAAATCCTTCACTGAAATGCATGTTTCCCAATCTTTCTTTAAAGAAAAGCATTCATTATTAGTTGAAATATATCAAAAAAATGAATTTAAGTATAATTTTTTCTCGTCGTTTTTCCTTTGGGAAAAGAAAACGTGGAAAAAGAAGATCCAAAAGAGCTTATCTTTCTAACCAAAAGAAAATAAAAATGACGCTAATTTATTGACCTGACTCTTACAGAAACGCGACATGAAACTGACATAAGCCCCCAGGTCAAATATTATAAGGTTTCTCTGACAGTCGTTAAGGGGGTGATGGTGGATGACGAATAAAAAGAAAAAGAATATGAAGAAAAATATGGTCGATGACTAATTTGCAGGATTACTAATGAACGGTATGAGAATATCAAACTGGGTTGGCTTGTATACGTCTTTATCTGGATAATAATTTCTTGTTTTTCAATCTTCTACGAAACAAATTAAGTGGCAATGTGGTGGTCCTTCCGAAACCCTTCAAAAACTAATTATTTTACCCTTACGTGGGTTATTATTGCGTCTCTCTTTCTCCCTACCACTATAAAAGAAAGCAATTTGCATCTATTCTAACCAAAACCCAGGTAACCATACCCACACACACATACACACGCAAAAGTTTTGACTTAAAGTTTTAGATAATTATCATTTTGAAACAAGCCACTAACTGGGTTTGAGAAAAATTACTACATTGGGCTTCTCGTTTTCCAGCATAGGACGGAGTTTAAAATATATACTGCGGAAAACTTGCTTGAAAACTTTATGGGATATAAAATGACTTATTAGATATTTGGGAGATTCAAGAATAACGTCGACAAAAAGTTTTTTGCGGGGGGAAAATATTGAAAACTTTTACGAGTAATTAGTTGGTAAACTTCCGATATAATTATTAATATTATGCGCGTCTATCTGAAACGCCTATGGTTGTTATATGCTTATATTTCGGAAAATATTAAATTGGTAGAGCATAACACTTGTTATAGTTTATGCCACATATCAATAGATAGAAATCTTCGCCAAGGTAATGGAATCTAATTGGACCAGCTTTCTTAAAATGCTGTTTTAAAAACTTGTTGTTACTTGTACTACAATTTAAAGTAATCATGTGCATAATTATTTTAGCTTAATTGAACTAATCTTAGCCTGCACTGATGATGAACACAGCTTAAATATATCGAAAAAGTTCAAACCAACACTGGCCATTTTTGTTTTCCGTTTTTTTTAATTAACCAAGTAAAACAACAAACAAAAAAGGCGAGTATCACGTCTTTCTAAACAATAAAGGCGTGAAAATACCTTGAATTTTAATCAGGAAAAGTAACATAGGCCATACAGTTAGGCACCATACTGAATGGTTGCTGCATTTTTATTGCAATGTAAAAACCACTAGCTTGATTAAAACTACAAAGTTATTTAACCCCATAGTAGAGAGAGAGTATAGAGTATCTATACGGAACGAGCTCTTTATCGTTAATGAAAGTAAACAGGGATAAAAAATAAAGATAATAATTATCATTTCTAAAAGTAAAAAGAAAATATTAACAGAAAAGAAACAGCCAGTATAGCTGCAGCAAATGTTAATTTCATATGTATCTATTTATCTATCTATCTACGTCGGCATTTTACTTCGGTATACTAGAAAAATAAAACCAACTAATGGTTTCTTGGTGGAGATTTCATCCATCATTAGACAAATGTTTTGGGGGTGGCAAGGAAATGTTACTCTGAATGCATTCATGTGAGTTTTATGCACCGAAATTTGTATGTGAAGGAGGAAAAAAGAAAGATCTTCCATTTATACATACAATAGTGGATTTAGATAAATTGTTAAAGTTGATGTAGTAGAAAAAGTAGGTAAGGTATATTCGTTTGCATAAATAAACAATTTGATCAAGTTCTTGATGGAATATTAAATATTTATAATTCCATTTGTTGTTTGCATTCCACTATGGAATACAAACTTAATAACAATTTCCATGCTACTGAATTAAAAGTAACTTATTACAACAACTGTTTAGTATTATTATTATTATTGTTATTACTATTATAAAATTTACCTTTCCAGCCTGGTTTGCAATGGCACGATCCACGAACACATTTTCCATGACTGGAACAGTCAGCAATGCGACAATCGCTTTCGGGAATGTCGCATTCCGGCCCTTTCCAACCTTCTTCACAATGACAGAAACCACCGCCATATTGTCCATGGCCTGAACATAAAACTGGACAGACGCCTAATAATAATAAATATAAAAATAAATCACTTTGACAGCTAGTTGCACGTAGAGTTCTTTGAGATTATTAGACATTATCGAAGAGTTTAGTACCCTATTTTATTGATTTCATTTTGTGATTTCAAAATTCTTAGGCCGGAGTTATCCAGTTTCGTAAACTTAATGCATAAACATAGTTATAATTTTAGTACGCAAATCTTGATATGAACATATGCGTTTCTTATCGTAGTGGTTACCCAATTTCCTAATTCTTAATTCTTATTTCTTAATGCATAAACGTAATTTTAAAGTTCCCAACTTTTAACTTTTACGTATTAAGAAATAAGAAATAAGAACGCGCTTGCGTTTTCACCACAATATTTTCGATCAGATGAGAGATGGACGTAATCTTAACCAAACTATTCTGGCACTATTTTTGATGATAATTTTGGTGCATATTTAAATCGTTTATTTATAATTTTATTATTATTTATTAGTTATTTTTAGCTTTTTTTAGTATAATTGATCAATCTTTTGATTCTTCTCATCAATTTCATTTCAATGTCAGTTCTATCAAATTCTGATTGCGAATTAAGAAATAAGAAATTGTATAACCGTGTTTTTAATTTTTAGTGGTTAAAGTTATGTTTACGAAATAAAAACTAAGTTTACAACGCTGGGTAATCCCGGCCTTAGATTTAATCTTAGGTTAAATTTGTAGAAATTCATGATTGCCGAAGTTCAAAGAAATCAATTACTTGTTCTTGCATTCTATTAAAATTGTAATTTGTATACAACCAAAACAAAATCAAATTTTTCATTTTTCCAACGTAGATCAAGACAAAAAGACAGCTTTCAATTTTCCTCCAGACAAGCAACAAGGCGCTCGCGAAAAATATGCGATGATAGAGATACTGGATGTTGTTTACTTTTGTTTAACAAAAGATAAACATTCATATAGCAAAAGATAGAAAAAAAGCTCTTGTTTCTTAACCTCAGCATCAGTAGCTGAACAGTGTACTGCCGAGTTAGTGAAAAGAATAAAATGTTTTGAATGTTTAAAGCGATTTTTCATAACGTTGTATATTTATTTTCTGTAAAATAAAACTTTTCAGCATTTTATTTTAACAAGAAATTGAACGTAGGTACCAGTGTATTTGCTGCAATTCAATTTATTCAATGTATTTGTTAGTTCTCTTAAACTGTGAACAATTGCAAACTTTATGCTGCCATAAAACAGTGGTTATAAAAGTTTCATTTTATTAAGTAGATTTTATTGTATTCCATAAAAATAAAAAACAAAAATGGGGAAAAAACAGGATTGGAACCACCATGAGGAATCTGTATTTCCTCGTGAACCTTCCTAGTGAAAATCGTTTACCGAAACTACTAATGTATATAATCCAATTAAAACTTTGCACCAAACCTGGTATTTGGAAAGTTCGATTTTCTGTAAACTTAATTTAATGAGTTAAATGAAATCTTATTTTCCAACGTGCAACCAAATTCAATTAGTTGACAAGGAAATAACTAGATATTGGAAATTTCCAACTGATTTTAAATGCATATTTTTTGACAAGCAAAAAAAAAGCGAAGGGAAGAATTTTGTTTGAAGCGATTATTAATTTGTAGAAGTGAACTGAGCAATGCCGAAATATTCTTTTAATTTAAAATTTAAATTGATTAAATTAATTGCATTGGAAGTATATGAAACTATTAATGAACTAGTCACGATGAACTAATTTGCTGTCATTAACACAGAGCTGTCCTTCTCGAAAGATTTAGAAATAAGAAATAAGTTTAAAATTCAGTTGAGTACCCTAACTGTCTGCGCTATTGATGATTTAGCAATGGCAAAGAATACAACGTATTATGAAGTTGTATAGACAAAATGTGATGGTACTTGCAAATTTTATTAGATTCAATTCTTATTTTATTGTATACATTTTATACGACCAAAGCAAAAATGCATAAGCAAGCAAGAGCACCTTTTTATAAAACTAAGCATAAAATTTGAAAGAAATGCCATTTGATATTCAAAAAGTATTCAAACACGTTGAGAATTCCCAAAGAGAGAAATTTTCAAAAGACTGGAAAAATGTAATTTAGCGACTTTAAAAATCTGTTCGCATTTTACACGTCGAAACAGAAAAATAATAAAAGAAATTTTTACATTTTGCTGGACAGAGCATATACTGCTGCTGCTGCTACTACTATTCAAATATGTAAAATTCATAAAACGTTTCTCCTTTTGTGCATTGACAAAATTTCGGAAGCAAACAATTTTCTATGTATTTGGCGAGCCAACCTCGCTCTGGAACTTTCAATTTGAATTTATGTCTGCTTTTTTCTGTTTTGAATGGCGTACTGTTTTTTGAGTCAGTTATTAAGTATTAAAATTTTAGTTGTTTTGCAAAATACCATAACTAATTTAGAATGAAGGAAGGAGATAGGCAGCAGATAGGAGGTAGGAAAATTAATTTATTTCTAGTTGAAATCCACGACAGGTTAATATTATGGAAAAATGACTAATTAAATTATAATGGTTTCATTCTAGTTAGTTTTGTATAGATGATAAATTAGCTTTTAAAAACCAACAGTTGTTATATTCAATAATGAATATATTTCTACTAATGTGATCGTACAGGGTTCTATATTGAATAATGATAATTAACATTAACTATTGTTAGCTTCATTTAGCTTTTACTCGTAATCTAAAGTGAAAAATTGTTTTACCTTGTATTAGTATTAATAATAAATGTTAATGAATGAATAATAACCATTAGTTTTAATTAGAAATATCGACGATTTTCGGGATAAGGCCCGCTATCCTGAACAACGATACCGCCAGGGTAATTAAAATTTAGGTACGCCGCATCATGGCTGCAGTACCTCGTACAAGTTGCGAGGCATGGAACAGCAGCGCCTAAGAAGAATATGGAAATATGGTTAAGTGAAAGCAAGAGTGAGAAGGAAATTTTCTTCCGTCGTCGAAATATTTGTGTTTGAAAACATTAAAATCCATACAGGGTCGCACTCGGAATGCAACCAACAATTGTAAAGCATTTTTAAATTAAGTTCAAATAATAAACATAAAATGATTACGTAAAATAGCGTATAAATAGAGACAAGTGTTTCTTTGTATTAAAAAGTATATTTCGTAAAATTTAGGCAATTATACACGTATAAAAATCAATTTGTCATAATGTTGTTATTCAGCCTCTGTGCGTTTTGATACGGATGATCTAATAATTTGGCGCCGCCTACGTTTTCTTTTTTAATTTTATGGTTTTTTTTTGTTTAAGGTATAGACATTATACGCATATGAAACGTGAAGTAGTGCTTAGAAATATTATACACATTATTTTGTCACCAATCAATGGCCGCCAAACAATCAATGTTTGGCGGCCACGAGATCCCAGCTCAATGAGGGAGTTCTTAGTTGAACTATCTTGAGCTGGTTACACCTTCACTGCGCTGGAATCTCCTTGTCGCCAAACATTGATTGGTGACAAAATAATGTGTATAATATTTCTAAGCACTACTTCACGTTTCATACGATGTCTCTATATATAGACATATAATACCGGGACAGTTAAAGATTTATACAAATAATCTAGTTATCAAATTTAACAAAATACAGCAGACCTACTTTTTTAGACAGGACAAGCAGGACCTGAGATGTCCTGTTTATCTTTATTCAGTAGCCCACCCAGATTTTTTTTTTTGGAAAAACTAAGAGTTTTGAAACTATATACCCAATACCTATAAACGTAAATATAGCAAAAATATTAGGCCATTCATTAATTAAGAGCAATCCGTCAATTGGTCGTTAAGTAATTTGTTATCAACATATCAAAGCATGTACATTAGTGATAATATATAGCTAACGTATCATATTTACATATATTATATTACGTTATTCAATTTAAATATTAATTTTTTACTAATGTCTGCAGGACGAAATGGTGAATGTGCAGCTACTTAATAATAATGTTGTTTATCTAGTAAATTACCATTTTTCACTCTGCATAGCCCTTTAATTCATATTATGATATATACGACCTAAAAAGTTATTACTTGAACATATGTTGCTAGAACCATAATTAAAATAAGTAGATTCCATAGACGATATATAGTCCATGTATAATTTATATTCTACGTATTATCGTCACCTCGTATACGCTTGGAATTTAAAAAAAATCTAGCAATTACCATAAAATTAAAGAAAAAAAAAAACGTAAGCAGCGCCAAATTATTAGATCATCCGTATCAAAACGCACAGCGGCTGAATAACAACATTTCCGACAATAGACAATTGATTTGTATACGTGTGTAAATTGCCTAAATTTTACGAAATATACTTTTATTCCTAATCGCATATGTAATGCATTTATTATTGACATTTAAAAAGTTTGAAAATAGGCTTTTCGTTACTTAAGAAGAAGAAGAGGCAAGTAATATACTTCCCCGCTAAGGCGGGAAAAATAATGGCGGCTGAAAAGGTTACATAGAAACTGGCATGTATATTGTTTTCACATTTATGTATGTGGGCTGATCTAGCTAGAGTGAGTCTCTCACTACTTCCGTAGTGAATAGAAAAATAAGAAAAATGTATTAACAATTTAATAACCAATTACAACAAGAAAGAAAGTAAATTAAAAAAAGGAACTAATAGGTAAGTACTTTCAACTGATAAAAAAACATTATTTAGAAAATATAATATTTAAAACAATAGATGTTAACCTAACCTAACTTAGTAACGAAAGTAACCAAACAAAACAACTTCTTGGTTCGATAATTTATTTTGTTTGGTTAGAATTAATTAATAAAAATATATATAAATAAACTGTAACAAACCAAAAAAAATACATGCTTGCTCCTGTGTAATTATAAATAAAATAATATCATAAATATTGCCACTACCCAGTGCTATTAAAAATTTCAATTATTATTTTTTTATTTTATTGATTTAAAAAATAAAGTATGCGATTTGGAATAAAAATGTATACAAGCCTCGCCGTGTCAGCTTGCCATACCAACCCCGAGCTTAGTCTAGCTAGTCCGAGGCGCAAGCGACTGGGAATACTAGACTAATCTTGTAATATACTTTTTAATACAAAGAAACACTTATTTCTATTTATGCACTATTTTACGTAATCATTTTATGTTTATTATTTGAACTTAATTTAAAAATGCGTTACAATTGTTGGTTGCACTCCGAGTGCGACTCTGTATGGATTTTAATCTTTTCAAACACAAATATTTCGACGACGGAAAAAAATTTCCTTCTCACTCTTGCTTTCACTTAACCATATTTCCATATTCTTCTTAGGCGCTGCTGTTACATGCCTCGCAACTTGTACGAGGTACTGCAGCCATGATGTGGGGCGTACCTAAACTTTAATTACTCTGGCGATATCGTTGTAGATAGCCGTTCAAGATAGCGGCCGTAAGAGTTCAGCAGAGCAGCTGCGTAGGGAATATGACATCTCGGCGTACAATAAGGATAATTTAAGGGAATGTTTAGAGTTAATCCAATTCAAACAACGCCGGCATATTAAATTTTCGATGTTTTAACAGTCAAAGAAAAAAAAGAAACAATAATTGGAGCATGTTTCTTCATAAAAATTCCTGATATTTTAATCTTCTCTTTTTAAATGGTATTTTAAAACAAAAACAACCTCAGAAAACTTAACTCAGACATAAAAAAAAAAACACTGGATATTTCCCAAAGAAATGTTATGTTTATTTAAAAGTTAAACTCCAATAAAAATATCATTTTCTGGTATGGCGATCATGTATTTTCATTTTTTTTTGAGAAAATTTCTTATATCCCAGGATTCAGCAAGATAGGCTCGTATAGTAGTGGGAACGAGAGTATTTACCTTTCGTATAAAAAGGGGATTTTATCCCTTCTATCGTTATACCTCAACTCTTAAGAAAATCAGAAGAACCAAGAAAAAAAATTGTCTAGAACTATTACAGATCCGTTAAATGTTTTCCCTTTTTTTCTTTGGGGGGGGGGGCTTTTTCTTAATGGTTTTACTAAAAGAATTTTTATTACAATTTATATTAAACAGTTGAATCCATGCAACTAACAAACAAACGAATATTTTATATGCTCGTCGTATTTAAAATCCTTTCTTCAATTTTATTTTTCAAATAAATAATTATAAGGACAAGTAGAAAATTAAAATTTTTGTTAGGCACGCGAACTGAACTGAATTGAAATAGAAAGGAAACTTGTAACATTAACTTGAAAATGTATCTATAGGGAAATCTTGTTGAATACTTGTTCAATCTATACATATAAGAGAATAGTTCGTATTAAGGGAGATACATGAAAGCACAGCACAGGGCTGTCTATATTTATTCCCTAATGTGACTTTAATTACTGTTGCTTTTCGTAAAATACAAACAGCAACTGTATATGGGATTTTTAGATAGAAATTTTATTTTCAGATTGAACACGACTTAAATGACATTTTATTCAATTATTCCGAAAAAAAAAGGAAAAAAAATGGAATTTACCTCGAACTTGTTAAAAAGCTTTTATAAATTTCAACCAACCAAAAAATGACGATGATGGAAATATACATAATGCTCAACCGTGATGAGAGATAACGCACGGACTAATCCAGAAAGCTTTAATAATACCTCTTTTGCCTTATCTATGTACCCCATCAACTAAACCTATTATATTCAGGAAGCCTCAGAGAGAGAGAGAGAGAGAGAGATGCCCATCAGTCAGTCAGTTAAATATTCCTTGTAGATAGATGTTATAAAAGGGCCTCTCTGATATTTTGAAAATCCTTTTGAGTCTGTGAAAAGGTCTTGTCGAATGTTGATAATCGTGTATTGTAATATATTGGACTAGTTTTAAGTTCTTTCCTTTCTTCTGAAAGAAATCTTGTCTCGAGAATAGACGATGACGTATCTGCATTTCGATTGAATCAAGTTTGAAAATTGATTTCTAAATGGAATTTTCAAATAGATTGATATTAATTGTATTGTATAATATTGGCGTCAGTTTTAGAATAATTAAATCAAAGATGAAAAAGTAAACTAATCAATGCCATTGTACTAGAACACATAAAACCAAATGTAGAATTTTTATTTACTTTTCGAACAGTCAATCCCTTGAAATCCATCGATACAATCACATTTTCCTAGATAACATGATCCTCTTCCAGAACAGTCATTCGGGCAAGTTGTGCTGACGCCTTCCGCTTCGGAAATAACAAGAGATACACTGTACGGCTGCAGTTCATCATTATAAACTGAAAGAAACCAACGGCCCGTATCCAGATATTGAAGTAAACTAACATTCACCATCATAGATTCAAAATCTGTATCCCGTTTGTTCATTATATGCCGTTCGTCTGCAGGTATGCCTGTGGAATTAATAAAAAAAATACCAAAATAAATAAAAGTAGATGAAAAAAGTACAGGAAGCATGAAATGTTAACTGAAATGATACTGTCTGTGCTGGAATTACAGCCGGATATGGAAAAATTGTCATTCGTTTTACGGGTATGTGATTTAGAAAGAAATTTATCCGGGAAATGGAAATAGAAAATAGCAAAATGTATGGTTAACATTTTTTTTATTTCATGAAAAAGTTTAGAAATTTAAAAGTGAATTAAATTGAAATGCATACGTAAAATGGAATTTAGCTTTACCGTGTAGCTTCATAGAGAGATCATGCTCGTTAACGAATCATGTGTAATTTGATTAGCGCAAATCGCCATTTTGTAACTAGTAATAGCTTTGTCCCAAGTGACGAGAAAACCGTACGTCGTACGGTACTGATTATGCACAATACAAAAAAAAGCGTTCCAAGTTAAACATTATTGTTAGTTATACGTTTTCCAAAGAGTTCCATGTTAAGCGGACACAATACAATGAGTCCTTACGAAATGGCCATTTCGATACATGGTAACAAAAGAAAACTGTATGCACTGACATGCGCAGTGTGCCCACTAACTATTTATCTTTTTCCGTTATTGTCTTCCCTTATTTACATCTAACATTTACATGTTAGAAAATCTTGAATTAGGACAGGAATGAAATAACACAACCAAATTGTTTATTTTTCCAGACTGCGCCCTTGGTTGTTTTGTTTCATTCCTGTCCTTATTCAACATTTTCTAACATAAAAGCTAATTACACGGAGAAAGAACTTTTCGTTTTAAATAAATTAATTTAATTAGTTATTTATGTATTATAGATTATAATTATAATTAAATTAATAAATGGTAAAATAAATAGATGCAGAATAACGTGACCCTTGACTCTTTCTTCATCTTGAATACTCCACAAACATCCGTCCAATAAATCGTTTCAAGTTATTTAATAAATGAGAACGGTTCTTGGACTGACATGCGCATAACACACAATTTTACCGATTTCATTACCGTGCAAAATAACCACTTGGAGAAAAACTAATAATTTATTGATAAAATAAATAAAGGTTGCTAGTTGCAATGACAGACTTATTAGAATATACTGTGACTTATAGCCAAGCTGGATTTGAAATTTTCTGTGTGGGAACAATTTTCATATACGAATTCTTGAATTCCTTTCCTGTTATTATACCAATTCCATATATAGGTGGAGATATACCACAAAATATCTCTCGAAACTTTTAGTAAAACTAAAATAAATCAACCGGGAAAATCTCGCTGAGACAAGCAAGTGGCAGACAGCACCAGATTTATTTCACCACCAATAAGAATTTTGAAACGATTTTTAAAAAATACAACTATTGTATATGTATATATTATGTACACCACATGTAGTTATAGTTACCTATATCAACACTTGGATGCGGTAAATCAGCAACAGTAGAAAAATCATTTTTTTTATAATCGAGTTTTATATTTGGACGAATATAAAAAGGTCCTCTGGGTACTGAATCGGCAAGTATTTTCCGTGTACCTTCATAAGAACTTGAAATGCTGTCCAAAACATCACTATGGTGAATGTTGTTGCGGCTTTCAAATGGAAATATGAATTCAGATAATGGACGGAGGTCTTCTTCCGCTTCACCGTTTTCCAATTCTATACAGAAAAAAATGAAAAAAAAAAAAAAAAACAAATAACAAAACGCTTCAATATAGATAAAAGCTTTCAAAAAATAGAGGAGTTTCAGAAAATAGAGGTTTTTTATTGGTTTTATTTCTATTTGTGGAAATTTAACGTTCGGGAAATTTCTGTAGAATTTCGGTTGAATTATATTTTATTGTTTTTTGAAAAGAAAATTGTTAGTTTGGTTTCTATATGAAATATTGATTAGAGAGCTTTCATCGGAAGGAATTATTTTATATATTTGAAATGTTCTGAACCGAAATTAAGCAAGTATTAAATGAAATACTGAAGTATTATCACGTTATATACATGCTTATTGTATTTTCAACTGACAACGATCATTATAATTATTTAAAATTACCATGTCTATTAATAGCTTGCTATTAAACAAATTTTCATTAATCTCATATACGATACGAATGGTATACACGGAGATAAATGCTTGATTTCGTGTAATTTGTTACTTAATGATAGGTTGTCGTGTGCTAATGAAACTTTTCGAACGAATTACGGTTGTATTGAACATAGAAAACAGCTCTAAATATTATGTAAAAAATAACAGAGCTAATAGGATGTTAACGAACTAGTTACATGACATACAGTTCCTATACCATTGAATTCCATTCATTTTGTGATATAGAGCTATGTGGGGCTTCATTACATTTAAATTACCGTCACAGTTATAATAGTCTAGAATTGAGATAAAATTGAACATAAACATGAATAAAACAATTACGTAATGGATAATTTATTAAAATCTTCCCGTTTACTACGTACAATTATCATAAACATTGCTAGAATTTGTTCTTATTTTCTCGCTTAGCAACCAACCTAATCACACCAAACCAGAACCAACCCCTCTTTTAGCTTTGATCCAATAATCTCGTACGTGCAATGCCTTTGAGAATGCTTTTTAAGAAAAATACATTTTATACAAACACAACTTTATTATTTTCAAATCCTTTCCATTTCAAAAAGCTTTTATCTTTATTGAAGGGTCCCTACTTTTCGGAAATTTAGGCAAATACATTTTACTACTATGTGTATAGTAAGGGCTGACAGAGAAGTATGTAGGTACTGTGAAAGTGGACGAATTGCTGGTTATTGAGTTAATGATCTAATTACAATAATAAATTGTAACTAAATTGATTGTAAATCAATATTTCATTTCATTTTAGCGTTTGATTTTTGTTCAGTGAAATACTATAATATTTCACTGAACGATTATATATGTATAGTCGTAGACATAAAATGTGGGCTTTCCAAAATCTATCTACGATTTATTCCTTGACTGCATATTTTTAATCTTTCATTTACTGCTATTGCTTTCAAAACCGAAAATATTCGAAAAATTCGAAACTTTCTTTGGAAAAAATTAATAAATTTTCAAAAGAAAAAACTAGCAGACTATTTTATATTAGAAGGCTGTGAGCTCTTGCCGGTCCCGACTTTTTAATTAAATTCTTTCGCAAAAGTTAGACAAGAAGGGGAATTTACAGGCACACTATCACATACACACACACACACACACACACCCACAAAAAAAGATGGGAAAAAATAAGAAAAAGAAAGAATTTGTAATGGAAAAGTTTTCATCTTTTTTTTGTCTTTTCGTGAGAGCGATGCGTAGCGATAGAAAAAAAATCTATTATACATAGACAGTAAACAAAAAATATGTCCTGTAAATTTTTCACGTATGAAATATGGATGACAATTTATTTGACAGAGATGTGATCAGACAGGGGTCCTCGAATCTGTTGAAAATTTAGATTTAGTCAGTATCAGTTTTAATAAAAATCTAAAAATTAAAATTAAATTGTACTAGAGTCAATTCGGTCTGCGACAGTGTGTGGTAGATAGTACCAAAAACATTGGCTTATCTCAGATGCGCATCAACTACGATTTTGTACGTGGATAGTTCAGTGGATGTGATAGCCATATTGTGAGTGTTGTTAGGTAAATGAGAAGGGCACAGCAAACACTACAATTTCTCAGTGATTGAACAGACTATAATAAAGTTTAATTAGTTTAGAAACTATTGAGGTAAATTTATTTATTTAACAAATATATATTTATAGAACTTATCTATTAAAGTTTATTGAACAATTTTAATAGGATATCGAATAATATTTGCACAATTTGCATTTCAATTAGTTTTGTCGAAATATTCAATTTACATACATAAATGTTTAAAATAAATGAATGCTGCAAATGTACGGAAATTTGTGAATGTCGCAAACTATCCTGCGGGTATGAACGAAAAAAACACAAAACATATACATAAATGTTATTGGCTTTTATTTTTCAAATTCTATTTTTTTTATTTAGTAGGGAAAGTTTATTCAAATGGATTTTTTTCATGTTCACTGGTTGATAGTCGATTGTCACAAAACTCGATAAATGTATAAATCAACAGATCCTATTTTTACGTTATATGTATACATATTTTGTGAATATTGGTGTTCACAAAAGTTTGATTTATAATGAACTTCAATTCAGGCTGAACTCGAATAATTAGATAGATATGTACATGCAATACTTACCCTTATTTAGAGCTTCTCGTTTCTTTAAATGATGATCCACCCTTCCACCTTTAATGAATTCGGCAAAATCATATTGGGTTACACTTGGAGCTACATTTCTTCTACCATATACGGCAAAATTGGCACCCCATGGCAACGTGAAGTTAAATCTACAATTCAATAATGATTCTACTATATGCATCTATCTACTAATATTGTATTTATGAATTTTGTTATTATTATTATTAATATTATTTAATGCATATGTTGTTGATTACTATCTCTTGGTTTATAAGAATATAATGAAAAGTAATCTAATATATTTGTTTATATAAAATTAAATTTGGTGTAACAATGTAGCCTGAAATCAAATGTTAAATATAATTTTGTATATGGCAGGATAATTTGCAATTGGAATAAATATAATATTTTAGCGAGGCCCATCAAAGTGATGTGATCGGTATGAATCCTTTTTTTGATGTGTTTCAATTAATGCTTTTTGCCATACATTCCATGCGATTTAAATGAAAGAGTTTATTTTTTTCGTACTGCAGATTAAAACAAACTAAAGCCATTATTATGGTTTCCACTAGTATCCTTTCAGATAACAACCGTAAATATCCACAGAAACAAATGATGACTGAATTCAGAACATTGCCACAATTTACCCCTATAATAATTATTATTATGATATTAGTTTTAGGAAGAAGAATGTAGACACAAAATATTCATTTATTTCTCTCTTTTTCACTCTTTCCCTTTTCTTTTTTCTAGAACAACAAAATTGAACATGGAAAAGCTTTCCATTTTCGAGTGAAGATTTCCATAGTAACACATATGAAATGGCATTTGGCACCAAAGTGGGAAAATTGAGCAATAGAGAAAAAGGAAAAAAAAAATTAACCCTCTTTACTCTGACAATGTATCATTGTTTATTTGTATCCGGAACAGTTAAATTAAAGTTAATTATTAAACCAAATTCACTGAAATTAAACATTAAGAATAAGCATAGGTACACACTTATAACTTGTTATAACATGTGATTGAAAATGATAAAAATAAACAAAGAATGAAAGAGAATATGTATCAAAAATAGAAGGAGGAAAGGAAAAAATAGAGAAAAAGGAGTTCTCTTTATAATTCATTATATGTATAAGTTTTAAGGGTTAAATTACTTTTTGAGATGTACATTTTGCGATGCACAAGTATAAGATGCAAGATACATCGAGAAATTGTAATCTTTAGCTTAATTAGACTATACCATTAAAATATGTACGTAGTTTTCTATTGCATGAAATATTCGAAGCTTTTGAAATCTGAAATTACATACATAGACATATAACAAGCACCTAAAGGGATTTACATCTTGTACGTATAAGTTAAATAAGAAATTATTACACAATGAAGTTTTGAAACAAGAAAATTATTTAATTAAAATTGTAAAACCAAAAACACAATTTGCACATTATGTACATACATTACATTCAAACATACCTTATAAATGCCGGTTGTTTATTACGAAATTCCGAATGCCAAAATTGATAGGGTGGAATTGTAGCTGTATGAAGCGTATCCAATTCACGTTGTTCCAATGGTAATGGTGACCATTGTTGTTGTTGTTGAGCTTGTTGTTGAAGAAATGAATTGTGTTGAGTTGTTGCACTTGAATGTTCAGCTATGCTTGTTGGTAGAGATTCTAAATAGAGAATTTTTACTGTTTTCAAAAATCAGAATGGATTTTGTATTATATTATACAATATAGTGTATGGGTGAATATGTGTTGGTTAAACAAATACTTAATAATGTCAGCTGGTTGGAATTGATCAAGTAGTATTGTGGTTCAAATCAACATTTATGAGATTTCATGAATCTTCAGGAATTAAATCTATAAATGGCAATATGTATGAAGCGTCGGAATTAATCAACATACTATCAATAACATCACAATGGATTTATCAAAATCTACTTTTTCCACACATACTAAAAACATCTAGTAAAACAAGTTGTCTACTTAAAATAAGAACACTCAAGAGGATTAATATTTCAAAATTTTATTCATGATTTATTTGTTTTTTTATGAATGACAGTTCATGTCTCAACAGTCACTCTTTTCTTCTATCATTTTTTAAATAACGTGCTGAAACTAGAAAAGTGTTTCAGAACTTTCTGATACAGTTAGTCGTTAATTTCTGTAACGGTGACAGACTGTAATTATACGTTGTGTATAAGTAACGAACGAATACTGTCGGAAGCATTATCATTTCTTTTTTTTTTTTGTTATTTTTGTCAAAACTTTTTTTGAAAGTTATTTGTTTCGTTGTGTAATAATGAGTGGATATTTGTTTTTTGGTGTTATTTTTTTGTTGTAGTAAAACTGTATTAAATTTTATCCGTTTCATATGGGGCTGAATAATTATTATGGCTTCATTTAACTGGAATGGACAGTAGTAATGTGAAACTTGTTTACGGAAGGTAAACAGAAAAATATTATATGCTAGTTGTAAACTTTTAGAATATAATTAACTATCTCAGAAACTATAAAATGTCGTCGTTTAGATCTCTACGTTAGCTCATTGCAGAGTAAAAATCGCGTATATAAATAACGTATATAAAATAATGGTATGCCAATGACGAGTGTATACACTACCTTCAGTTGGTATTTGCGTTGATTCCGAGCCCATAGTAATTTGATCTTGCGTAGAACCATCTTTAACATCCTGCACTAAAATACAGTTGGATGAATCCAAATCTGGCTTCATCGAATTGACAGCTGCAAAAATTCAATATTCGAATCGGTACATATTAAAATATGAAATTGAAAATTTTCCAAATAGTTGTTTATACCAGCGAAATAAGTCAGCATTCCAGTTAGTAAAATACTAAGCAATATTAATCCAATGCTTAAACATTTCCATGAGCATCGATGCTGACATCGTTTATCAATATGAAACCTGGACGGTGAATATGGCGAGTAATGTGATGATGTCGCTGCTTGAGCAGGACGTAATGGAAATACTGGCATCACGATTGGTGCGGACGGTGGTGGTGGTGCCACTTGTGGAGGTAATGAATTTGGTTGGCCTCCAGGTTGCAGTGTTGGTGTAAGTTGGGTTTGTTGTAAACCGACCATTCTGTGAATACAAAATAGTATTTATTAACATCTAGAGTTTTCTAATGCCTTATTGTTGATGCCCGTCGTTTATTTTAAGACAGTGTAATATCTTCAGCGATATTACCATGTTTAAACACATCACGCATGGATATTGTCAATAAAGTCGTCAGGTTTAGACACGAGAACTTGCTAATGGTACCTATATGCCAACATCTACGAATTGCAGTGATGCATTTTCCCTAAAAGGCACAGATGAATAATGGCTTCTAATGGATGAATATAACTTTTTATTTCCATGTTTTTGTTCTGATTACTATATTCATTCATAATGCTGCCATTTAATGGTAATACTACAAAGATGACACAATGTCATTACAGACAAAATATGTAGATATCTATTGTTGTAGTTCTATGATGATGGACCTATGAAAGTTCATCGAATTGGTTAAATTATAATCCAAATGACGATAGGATCGGCTTAAACTAACCTAATGCATATTAATGTCAGGAGTGCTCAAAACAGCGCGACGTCAAATTTGCATCGTTTGCAAATAAAAGCAATTTATATTATTGACGTTGAGGGTGAGTTTCATTTCGCCCTAAACAATCCAAGCGGAAAATTATGTTTTTTTTCATTGGTCCTTGTATATTATGTACAAGGAATATTATTTAAGCAGTGAATGGAATAGAGGAAAAATTAATAATAATAGCGTGGTTAAGCGTCATAAATTTTTAGTTTTCTTGCATAACATATGGAATTAAATAAATATTAAATATGGAAATTAGAAGGCGCCCGCACACAGTCAAAAATGATTAATAAAGAAATGTAATTTGTCAGGCAGAAGCAAAACAAAAAAATTAAATTATCCAGAGAAATCTCATCATATTTTTTGAACGAATCAATTTTTTTAAATTCAAAATATTAGGGGTAATTCCGGTGGAAATTTTTATTTTTTCATCTGTTTGTTTCAACAACTTTTTTTTCTGCCTGATTTAATTCCGGTTTTCCTTCTTTTTCTTTTATTTTGATTTCGCCATCCTGTATAAAATTGACTTAAAATTCTGAATATAAAGTAATAAAAAACAACGTCCTTTCATAATTGTGTTTGCAAATGTGAACGATTATTCATCGTCTCCCTTTTTCCATTTTTCTTTTCTGTACTCTCGATATTTATATTACATCATAGCAGCCCCGAACCCCCTTTTTTTACAAATCTATATAATAATAATGGCATCCCTTTTTTATTGAAGTGATTCTCTCTGATTTAACATATAAATAGAACTTTAAGCTCACTAAAGACCAACTGACTAAACTGGCAGCTTTAATCATGATGTGTTTCATACTCTTCACTGCCTTGATATTTTGAAACGTTATGACATTGTATAATTGGAAACAATTATAGAAATTATTGGAGTATCCACCGTCAATACCTCCTCTTCCTCCACCACGTATTATTGCTCTTCCTCCATCTTCCATGTCATACAGTGAAATCAAGTACAACACACACACATTTACGCATAGGAACGATACATAACTCCACATACATATGTATGTATGGTATACATGAACATACTTTGTTCGACCACTGTGAAATCAGCCCCGCTTTCCGATTGTATTCATTATAGGGGCCTTTTGTATGGGTTTGTTCGAGCTGGCATAATCGATTTTGCTTGTGTTGTTCGGGTGCAATTTATTAAAATTGATATGCTAAAAGGTTGGCTGGTCCTGGACTGGACGTCGACCGTCAGCTACTATGTATAATATTATTGACTTGAAGCTTCACAAGCAGGAAAGTAATACTCGTTAATTTCCGGATATAAAAGTAGTGTATCGATTCGATTTTATTATAGTATTAGTTTTACATGTTGTAACTTTATTATATTGGATAATATAATATGATGGAATGTATCTGAAGGAATTTTGCGAATCTATATTGAGAAATAGAAGTTTTATGAGATAATAAAAATAGATATATGAATTGTTGTTGATCAGTTGTCTTTGATCATTGATCATGATTCATGATCAGTTCTACTTTTGGCAACAAAAGTAGAACAAAGAATACTGCGGGTCAATCGCCATTTTCAATTTGATTTTATTCTTAAAATTATTCGGCAATCATTAGCCGTTTTTCGTCCCACCATCATAGCTATATAGCTTAGGGGCAGTAATAGCCAACAATTCAGAAGTCACTGACGAAGAAACACACGCAACGAACAGACAGCTCTATAATTTTTGTGAATGATCAATCATTGGCACAAAAATCATATTGACACAACAAATCAAAAAGCATAAGATGAATGAATGAAAATATTTATGATTAACTTTTCCCCTCTATTTCCCAGTAGGAAAAATCACCTTCAAATTATATTTATTTGACAGTCAGTGACGCTGACACGCACAAAACATTTCGAATTTATTTGCTACGATCTCAATTAAATTGCGTGTAATTTCGACTGGCATTCTACATTTAAATATATATGTGCTATATGTACTATGTTGATTTAGATGAGTAGAGAGGCGGGCACTAAAAATCGAGTTAGTCAATTTTCAGGAAAAACAAAAATTCAATTCAATTTCTCGCTATCTCTCTGTTTCTCATCTAGATAGCCTTTATTTCGGATTTTGCAATTGACATTTTGATTGCATTGATTCATATACTGCCATAAATACTTGTATATTTACAAAATTTAGAATATTGCTAATACAATTACGAATGAGTTTAATTATGCAGATACGAAATATGAATACGTATAACATACCCGTAGAAGTAATGGGTAATAGGGGTAAGTAAGTTATGTATAGAAGTCTAGATGAACTCAGTAGGATTTTACGTCAAATGTATTGTTTTTAATAAGTTAATCAATTTCGATTGATATTATTGAGTGACAAAGAAGAAACCATCAAAAAAAAGGCTCAGCATATTTCAATTAAGTTTTTCGAAATAAAATCTGAATACTAAACTGAAAAATGATAATAAATTGATAGTAAATGCATCATAAAATTCTGATTAATTACGTATTTCGTACGTATTAAATTTGTATTTCATAAAATGTACTAATGCTTTTTTAATAGATTAAAATTTGTCATTTATTTATTATTAACTAAAAATCATTTTTCTTGGCAAGTATTAATTATACGCTAATGACAGATCCACCTGTGTGTAAAAATATATAAATATCCAGGCGCGCATATGTTTATAATTACCTACTATGAAAAGCGATTTTTCAATTGAACATTTTATGAATTATTAATTATATTTGGCATAGCTGTCAAATATATGTAAAATGCTATGGGAATTTATAATTTGATAATTTTTTAAACTCCAATTTTACTTTTACTTTTACACCAAAACATTTAAAGGTCTGAAATGTATGGCGCATAAACAATAACATATCAGCCACATTTTTATTAGAGAATTCCATTATCACAAATAACAGAGTTATCTTCTGCTTTTCCATTAAAAACACAATTATAACTTTTTCACCAAAACACGCCACCCTTCTGTAACTCTCGAACTACCGCAACACGTATACACGATACACAGACACACATACCTACATATACATAGGTTATTCGTATAGAAAATAACAAAATAGCGCATTATTTTTATAAGAGCAAACAAAACTTTAGTTTTACTCGACGGATAATTAATTATTTTGTACATACTATACAACAAACTTTCCCATAAAGTTAAGTTGGTAAAATAAAATTAGCGTTTGTTTCCTCTCGCTTTCTCTCTCTATCTGTCTCTTGTTTTATTTATCTCTAGCCCTCCTTAAACCAGCGTGTACCTCTTATTCATCTCTTTCCTTTAATGCTTAAAAGGATAGTAATTGACTATTCTCTCAACAGGAGCATGAGGAGGAGGAGAGAATGAGGAAGTAGGTGATGGAGGAATCTGGAAATGCAAGGGGGTCTACGTGTCGGATGCTAGTGGGGTCAGGTTGAGTTCCTGACAACAATAGAAGTTAATGACCGGCTCTTTAGTTTTACAAAAGAATTTTCCAGATTTATGTAAATTGGTCTTTTTGTTTCTGCAGTTCTTTTTTATTCTGCTTTCAGTTAGTTGGCAACAAATTGAAACTGGTTGCTGATTTTATATTATTTGTTAAGTTAATCAGTAGTGAATTTTCTGTTGAAATGCAGTAAAGATGGAGAGGTGCCGAAATCTAATAAACATTTTTCTTTATGGAAAAACGCCACCCCAAGGCTCCACCAAAAGACAAAATCATTGGCACGGAAGAGGGAAACACGAAACGACAAATAATGAAACATTTTAATTGGTCTATAAATACAAACGATGTATAAATCACATTAATATTTAGAATGGATGGGAAATATGTCTAATTTCGTTCCTTCATTAATCATCTGAAAAACAATGCTAACTTGTTTCATCTGCGCTCTATTCCGACATTTAATATCTCAATAAGTTTCCATTGTTCGAATACAATATCTCCATAAAATATCTGGCAGTTCAATTGTTTAAAGTAGCTACTCTATTATTAATTTTGTTATTTATTTGTTAAATTTAACAAATTTTCAATAATATTATTTACAGTATTGATGGGATAAATTAATGAAAATTTTCCCTTTATTTCTAGGTAAAGTAAATGCAGTGTAATTTAGTGTTTGATATTTGGTCGTCTCCTAGTCTAATATTTAGCATTCCATTAATTCTTAGCTAACAATGTTGTATTCTAGATATTTACAGCTTCATTACATATCCGCTAACAACACCACCACTAGCATCGCTTCAATGCATATTTAGAGCTCCGTTGTGTCTTCTTCTCTTGTAACATGCAACGTAAAGTAGCAGCTCGGTAACTAAATACACATTTGCTATTCCAGTATTTCACAAATAATGATAATAATATATAAGCAAAGTAATTAATTTTTGAGGTAACCGAATTGGATTTCAGTGTTCTGATAATTTGTTGCGTAATTATTTAAAATGTTGGCAATTTGCTATTTAAAAGTGGAATTGTTTGTCTTAAAATTGAAAGGTTTTATGCTTTGGACATAGATATAACTATAACTTTGCTTTACCGTGTGCTCGTTAGCCCTTTATGGTCATAATAATTATTATTAATCCAAAAGTGTGCTCTAATTTCCGAAATATTAATCCCATTATTATTACTGTTATTACTGGAGGAAAATTCAGGTCAATGATTTTAATATTTTCATTAAAAGGTTTTATTAGAGTGTATGAAATTTATTGTTTTACTGATTAGTTTATCCCTGGCATTCGATTGGAAATTGGAAATAATATTCACGTGAATACAACAATAATAAAATTCTACTGCAGAAATTCTATTATTGCCATTAATTAGTGTGAAAATTGAAATAAATCTTCAATGTTCAACGGTCCATTAAAAACTTCTTTTGATTTCGATTATTAAAAATAAAAGAAAATGGTTAATGGATATTAGGTAGACGTCAACGGAAAAGGGACAAAGAAAATTGATGGACGTTTATCTTCTGCTTGTCAACGTCATCATTCTCGCATCCATGCATGAACTCCAATAAATACAATTATTATTTTTCAAATAGTACTTTTTGCCCATTCGGTAGAGATTGTCTTTCTCTTACTCTTCCCACTCCCACCATCAAGAAAAAAAATATTGTTTTTATTCAATCTAACTGTCTCAAAAATAACCTTAATGACACGTATGGACTTTAAGAGATCATCAATCATTCAGTTCAGGCACCACACACATTTGGACACAATTAGCTGAGAACGTGTGACGCCTTTTTCAAATTGGAAGCGATTCACATTTCTGGAATTAGAGGAAAAACGACTTTGTCGCTCTCTTTCTTTATTTCTTTTTCCTTCTAATTATTTTTGGATGATGTTTTTTTGATGGATGGACGGATGGATAATTAATGAACTGAATGGCCGAAAAATAAAAAAAATCATTAGATATCTGTGTCAAGATGTGTGTCAGATTTAGATAGTTAACAAAGATATGTTAACACCGGATTTATGTTGTTCTTCACTATGCCAAAATATATCGCAGAGCGACTTAATAATACTTTACTAAAAGTGCATGCCGTGGATTATGTCATCATACTTTGACAGTTATAACTCTTTTCTTTTCAAAATTTATGACGACGCGTGACTTTCAATGATATTAAAACTCGTAAAGAGTACGATGATCTTCATCTTTATAGGTTCAACATAACTAACAGTAAGATATTGTTTATATATTTTATAATACGAAAGAATATATTCTTAATCAGGAAATTGCCACTTCACTAGAAAAAAAAAGGGAAAATATACTGTGATGCGGATAAGATAAATCGCTCCCATCTTTCTTGTTATCTAAATTGAACAACAACGTTGTATGTACTTAATCTTGAGTGTGTGTTTATAATGTATCTCTCTTTCTATCCAACTTCAACTTCCTATATTCTATTTATTTTTTACTTTGCAGCATATTATGGAAAATTCCAAAATTAATTCTCCTATTTTACATATGCAATGGAAATTGAATATGTCATATACAAGATACCTGTATATATTAATTTTCCACATGGAAACTATGTTACACCCACAGATATTTAATAAATACATAATAAAAGATAAATAGATACGTACATCTGCATGTACTGAAAATATGTGTGTTTGTAACGAGCAGATGGGTATGTTTTAGTGTTTTAGTATGCGTAAATGATATCAAGTAATTGCAGATCGAATTTCTATTGTAGTTTTCAGCAAGAATAAACAATATTTTCAATTTACACACTCAAATGCACGTTAACAATTACGATTTGTGTAAGGGAATAGATTTTAAAAAGCCCTCTGGGTTGGAGTTGGTATTAGCAAATATTTGCTAATTATAGTTAATTACGAGTGAATTGAATTTAATGCCATTTGTCAATGGACCATGCATCGAAAATATTAGATTTATATTTCAAGATCCGCAATCAGAAATATTTTTATGCAAAATCTTATCTTTTCATTGCCTTAGTTTATATCTCCTGCTAATGTTGCCCCTTAAAAGGGTCCTAATCAAATATCTTTGCTAAGCAGTAAGTTAATAATTTTCTCCCGAGGGAGTTTCTCATGTAATCAGTTAATTCCTGGGGAGTCCCTCTCTGGTGGATAATTTAGAGAATCGTTGTACATTATTGTTAAGGATAAAAGAGCGAATATAAAAATATGTAATAATAAAATATAAATTTTAAAAATCAGTGATTTCGTGCTGGAATGGAATTGACTCTATACAGACGGACTTTGTTACTAAGTAATTCAATCAGTACTTTCTGGAAATTCAATCATTTTTCTACCAACTTTTAAAACCTTCTCAATACAATATTGCAACTTAACGGTGACAGTTCAGATTGGCAATCGCATAGATACAGAAATATTCTTTTTCATTATTCAGAGATAATTAACAATGTATCATGCTAATTAATATCCATTCAAACATTTACCTGGCTTCATGTACGAATGGTTCAGCATATTCATTTCGTATTCGTCGTGGTAATGGTGGCGGTCGTGAATTATTCGGATAATATCCGTCCATATTGTTGGACAAATCAGCAATTTTTCACCGAATAATGTCACTTGAATTATATGTTATCACACCGAATAAAAAACATCACATTGTTTATTTGTTTGTTACGATATGACACTGCGACGCGCACTCCGATGAGTCCGATGTCCTTTTTAATACAAATGTTCTATTCAGTTGTGTTCTGACGGTGTCTTAGTAAAATTTTATGAATTTATTCAGACTATTTTCAGTTCTTCATTTGCATGTTGCAATTCTCTTCAAAAAGAAAAAAAAGGAATATAGAACTGCCAGCAATTACTACGAATGCAAAGCCAGCCAGGAAGATAGAGAGATCGAATGAAACACGCTCACTTTGCTCAACAGTTTGCAGCGAAGTGGGGTTGATGCGGAACAACAGCGATGCGAGTTTTGAGGGGTGCGAAACGTCATAGGGTTGCGCTTGCGCAACCCAAAAATTCTCCAATCCTGTCAAAACTCACCCCCTTTTATGTCGTATCTGTCCTGTCGCCTCACCTGCCGCCTCACCGGACTGCTACGACAGAACAGCAGACCGATACTTCAAACATAGACCGCTTCGTTCGGATTTTATTTGCCCCTGAAAAGTTTTACTATTTCCTGCAAATGAATAATATGATTCGTCGTCGACAAACGACGACAAAGCACCAAGCATTCGCTTTGTTACTTGATTTAGAATAATCGCTAAAAGTAGCTAGCTAGCTAGCTATATCTTTCTATCGCCTTTTACTTCGAAAGACATGATAAAATCATTCTTATAAGTGGCAAGGCACGGGTAACTTTAATTTAATTTTGAAAAAATAACTTAGATCAAATTAGTTGTCTAAGCCAGGCTCTTCTTATCTTTAACAACTATACATAACATATACAGAACGTTTTTATTTCGACTTTTTTTAAGTCGAACGACTTAAAAAATTTGCGAGTAAAAAACTATTTTCTTGTATTCTTTTTTCTACTCACTAACCATAAATTTTAAATGAACGCAAGAGAAGCAGGTAGGTATGCCACAGATAAGATATTTTGCTGGATTTCTGGGAGATGTTTGTTTTTGTGCACTAACAGGATTTCATTTTGCTTCCGCGAAACTAAAGGAGGAACTTCAAGAACGAACGAAGATTGACATAAGATTTGCATAGAAATGAAACGGAATCCAGGACACATTTCAGAAATATTATATGATGGTCGCTCTATGCTATACCATATATATATGGAAAAATAAGGGGAATGTACGGAGAAAATGCAATGGGCATTTTTTAAATAATTTGTTGTCTAGTATATGGACTAGAGAGAAGAGAAGCTTCTTGAAAAGTATGACCTTTTTATTTTTCTATTGAAAAACTACACAATAGAAAACTTGAGAATATGTTCTACTCAAATTTAGAATAAAATTTACTAGCATCGGCTTAAGTTATTCAAATAACCTGAAGTACAACTAGTATGTCAAAAAATAGATAAAAGATTCTTCCTCATCATCGTCCCGAAAAGCCATATAGCTACGAAATTCCTTCAATTAATAATTTTATACTGAACCCAGCAAAGTTTTAATGGGATTTCTCGTTCATTAACCAAAGTACAAGGTTTCAGAACTACATCGGGATAAAGAGAATTTCTCTGTCTAAAATTTCGAAAAATATTCAATTCAAAAATGTTCATTGAAACGATCATCAACAACCATCACCATCATTACCAAAAGCATCACGATGACTACTTTATTGAACGGTTAAGTTATGCTGTAAGAAAGTTTGATTGATTTGAAATTTCTCCATAGAAAACTGCTATTTATTAAAATTATTATTAAAAATAAATTGAAATTGCTTGCTTTTTTTGGGTATAATTTGACATTGCCAATCATGTGCCTGATTTTCTATGTGATACTTTTTATATTGCAGACACATAACATCATTGGAACACTTGATCTGGGATATAATATGAATTATTTTTGCATTAAAATCGTTAAATATTCCGAACATCAATAAATTTTTTTTTTTTTTTTACTATTATTGGTATCAAATAATAATAGAACATCAAAACCACTGATGCGTTCATATGTACTATGTAGCACGTGTTACGGATATTCCATGGATTATTAGTTATACATTTCTATTTTACGCATCGGAAAGTTTTCTAGTTAAATCAGTATTCTCGTAAATATTCTAATTCCGTTAATCGATCGATAATAAGTACAGAAATATTTATTACTGGAAAAAAAGTTTAATTTATCCGAAAGCACATTGTATATACTTAGAATTAGAGGAAAGTTAAAAAAACTGCACTTCTCAATTAATTGTTAAAGCATTAAATAATCTATGACAGGGCAGATTCACTGCAGCGAATGAAATGTCGCATGTGGCTTTACAGATCAAGTCAAAGTTACATTTTCTTATCCCAGTAAATGTAAGTATAGCTTAAAAAAATCAATGCATCAGTTACTTGGGTCATTTTGATCCGAAACCCTTGATATAGTTTAATCTCCCAACTTTAATATCAACCACTTTATTATTTCTCTTTCATCAAAGATTAATCGAAACAAACTATCATATCATGTCATGTAACACATGCCAAAAATCATATACCCTTAGCAAAATTGAAGCATAGAGCTTCTTACTACGGTTATGCGATAGTTAGTTATCGAATGGGTGGAAATGCAACCGGGGGTGAAGGAGGGGGATAATAACTTGTATTATAAGTTTTAGGGACGTAGAGAGAAAGGAAGTACACATACACAAACAGAACAGAACGAGTAGTTTTGTAAGAGCATCTGGCGTTCAAACAAAACTTGGGGGTTTGTTTCAGTTCAGTTTCCAGCCATACTAAAAACATTTTTAACTTTGAAAATTTGCCAGAGGCGTGTTATTATATTTTGTGTGTAATTTTTGCTCTTTCTCTCTTTCTTTACTTTGGTTAGTTGTGTTTTTTTGGATCGTTTGATTGTGTGTTTATGAAGGAACGGCTGATAGTAAATGTTTAGCTTAAAGTCTTTTAAAGATTTTTAGTGGATGTATAATTAGTGGATAGTTACACAAAGAAAAGAAAACATTAAGAAATATATTAAAAATTTTCGTTGAGCATTTTTCTTGAAATCAAAATCTAAATCAGACAGAATTAGGAAGAAGTATAACTGGCATTACTCAAATCAAACACATCGTCACTAGCTGATGCAAATTTCACATACTTACATTGCATACTACCTATGACTTACACATGTAAAAAGAGCGTGTCAAATTTAAATTTGCGTGCTAGCCCGATTTTATATAGCATGTTAACGTGATTGCATTTGAAATATTTAAGTTACAATTTCTGAATTCTTCGATCGCATTTTTCATTCAGATAGTGAAAAATCGTTGCTATTTATTATTAAGGGGGGAAATTAATTTGGTAAATCGTGAACGAAATATTTTGCTGGAAATTCGTATTCGAGTTGGAAATTGAAACCTGTCAAATGTTTGTTTAACGAGTGTAATCAAGAAAAATTGAATAAAAGAAAACTTTTGTTCTAGAAAATTTGTAATATAAAAAATTAATTAAGTTTAAGAATAATGTTGTCATGCGACTTTTCGATTTGTGCGTTATAGGTTGTACAATTAGATTAGTAATCAAAACTCAAGTTCGATATTAACTCAGGATAAGTTGAACCGTTGACTGAACGCGGTTCTTAAATTATCTATTAGTTGTCTTCGCAGCCCAGTCCACACGAAGAGTACGATCATAACTCTACCGAGACTTTTATACATCACTCATCTGTTAACTCGTTTTCCACAAGCCAAGACCATAAATCTATTGTTGCGTACGGTGAGAATGACAATCACGAGCCACATTGTTACAGTAGAAACGCACTCGGTAAGTTAGTAATCAACCGTCGATTAGTTAGAGCCATTTTTATTATTAAGTTTCGAATTATTTGTCAATATTCACATGCTAAATATTAAGTAAGAAGAATCAATTAGTTTACTCAATTTGATATAAATTTCAACACCTCCAATTTCTCAATAAAGTTATTATTCAAAGAAAAATTCTAATTTAAATCTAAAAGGCAGCTAAACAACATCAACAACATATGCATGAATAAATGTGTATATGTGTATAATATGTATAGGTACCATGTCTATATGGGAGTGTAAATGACGTGGAAAATAATAACCGTTGAAAGGCTTTTATTTTGCCAGTCGAGTTTTACTACCTGTGTCATAATGGAAATTTTAACCGCATCATTATTTTCTAATTTACTCCAAATAATAATAATAATATTTCGGAGAGGAAAACAAAGGATAATTTAACTTATTAAAGTGACCCTCGTTGCTTCTTTTGAAAAGTTGACATGCAAGATTCGCAAAAGAATGATAATTTGAATTTTTTGAGAAAAGTTTACATACGAATTTAGTAAATTTCGCTGAGATTAATTCCCGTCAAAGCTGCAATTTTTGAATGCATTTGTGCTAGTCCAAACAATAATGGATAGTAACAAAAATCCAAAATAAACAATACCGGCTGCCATTTATTATTTATACTATTGAACATCTGATTCATAAAGGAGCAAACTAGCATCGAATCCCCTATGTAAAATATGTATTGTAGTCATTTCAGTCATTTCGCTTGGGACTTTATTAGCAAATGCAGCAATTACCAATAAAAATATGACCGTATGGCATCCCTACTTTGATTAAACTACATTTTTGGAAAACTGTATTAACTGTTTCCTGATCTGATTGACTATTACCATTTGTTATAGTTAATCGGCTTGAGATCGTAAAATAGGCAAGTATATTAGGATAATTTACGCTTATGAAAAAGTCATGATGCTATCGATCTATTAAAACTAAAAACAAATTATAATATGTTGTAAATTAGTCGTGAATTCCGAAACATTTCAGCTAAAGGTACAGAAGAAAGGAAATTAGTACTGTGAGCCGATAACAGAAATAGGGGATGACAGATGTACAAAGCACGAGGTCGTTGGTACTTCAAAATTCTGCAAAGTTTGCTATCTTGCCCTGCAACTGAGGTATATTGCCACTGTATACAGGTCCACAAGCCTGCAGCAGCGGTATAAGTGTGCCCGAATAAAAATCGATTCCACAATTACCTCATTCATTCACCTCACATTCGCTCTGTTATATCTCATTTTTATTTAGCACTCATTTATGTTAAATAAATGATGAAACTTTAACATCAGTCAGACACGTTCTGCCTAAAAAAATTTGACAAAAATAAAATAAAATAAACTACAGAACAACATTAACAACTAATCTAAAACTTATAATAGAGAAAGACATTAAATTGATGCCAACCGAAATTCAAATCAGGCGAACGGAAGTGCCTCCTTTCATGTGCATATGTATGTATATATTTATGTATGTTTCCATTGCTGAAGAGAGAAACGTATGGCTAATTTAGTGTTTCACAAAGTTACTGTACAGTGTACCATGTACAGAAAGTCCTTTTTTGGGGTGGTTGGATAGCAACGGTAGACAAACGACAAGGGCGGAGACAGAGAGAGCGGGAGGAGGATGCAGAACCCTGGGAGCCCTTTAATTAAATTTTTCCTCTATGTATGTGTGTATATGTGTATACATATATACATATACAGGTAATCTAAAATATTTGTCAAATGCACTCTATGTTGTCTGCTACAGGAGGGTGATAGTCTTTGCCTGTAATTTTATTTTTGATGGATTTTAACTTTGATTACATATAATAGACTAACATAAAAGTATGTTTGTTGATCCTGTTTTTAATTGGAAATAATTAAATGTGTGCGTCCATTAGAGTATAGATTGAAAGTCGCTAGGAAAAGTTGGTTAATTGGCTTTGTCAAACCTAATTCGGGTTATTTCTATCCTTTAAAATACATTCGGATGTTGTCATTTTTGATTTAATTTCGACGCTCTGTCTGGATGGAACCGCATTTCTTTGACACGCTCATGCATGAACTATATGCTTAAAAATATTTTGTTTTACGGTATGCTTGGCACATTGTGCCTAATTTTGCCATTTCAAATAATCCCCAAATACGGGGATGTTTTAGTACGAGTGTTACAGACGTATGCCGATTTGCTAAAATTAAAAGTAAAAGCTTTTCTATTTTTCTATTAAGAGCACATTCCTGATATGTTTTAGTTGCCTACCCTTTCTAATGTCATTCAACCCCATCTACCTCCTAACACCGCTCATGAACCCTCAAAACCGTGCCGACGCATATGTTTATCCCAAATAGAAAAATTCTTCATATTATTATTGAAAGCAGGAATGTGTTGCATCGTATCGGGGAGCCTTTCTCTGCTAAAAATAAGTGTACAGAAAGAGTGTGTATGGATGGGAAAGTCAATATCTTGGAAATTTTATCCCAAATCACAGCTATTCAAAATCGATAGAAGTTTTTTCTTCTTCTGATTCTATGCTATGGAATAATATTATCGGGAAAAAAGAGAGAGAAAGAGAGAAATGATGAGGGAATCTAGGCGACGATAGGGGTGAAGGAGGTAGGTAGGAAATAGGGATAGATGGATGTTTTCCCCCCAAAATAAATTACCTTGAAAACTTACTTACGGAAAGAATTTTTATTATGTTGCAGTCAGTTCATAGGATCATCTTTTC
Source organism: Platypus cylindrus (assembly GCA_949748235.1). NCBI lineage: Eukaryota > Metazoa > Arthropoda > Insecta > Coleoptera > Curculionidae > Platypus > Platypus cylindrus. The sequence continues at coordinate 892,399 of OX456491.1, read as the reverse complement.
CGATATGAATGGGGTTCTTACGGAAGATATGGGTGGAGGAAGAGGGTTTGGAGGAGGCGGGCATATCGAGATGAATTAATGTCATATATGAAGGTAGTGGGTTATTGTTGTAGAAAATTTGTTATTATTTCAGAGCTATTAAGGAAATTGAATGCAATTTCTTTTTTAATTTGGATAATAAAATGCCGCCTGGAAATTTGTAGATAAAATTTATGGCATTATGTAAAATTACAGTATTTGTAATAATTTGTTTATACATAATTGTTCAATTTAGTAACAAATAGATACCCTATTTATTTTGCAAGGAAATAAATACAATCTTAGAGTCGTAAATTCCCCTCATATTGCTTTGTCGTATTATAAAACTAATAAAAATCAATGATAGAAAACTCTATATCTATTGGAAAAATTCCGACCATTCACAAATATGTACTAGAAAATAATTCGACTCAGTTTTCTTTTTACGACGACGCTTGTAGTAACAATGATAAATAATTTCTTTTAAAGATCTAGTAAACAATGTATTATTAAAAAAGAGTAAAAAATGGAAGACGAACAAATAGCTTCGTTTGGCTTTGTAGCAGACGATGAAAAAACTTTTCCAATTGTTCAACAATTTGCTACAAGTTTAAAAGAAGACAACTTTCCCTATATACCTGCTTGCTGTATTTCAGTAAGTGGATGATGCATTTTGAAGATTAAATATAATTGGCATTGTTGTCAAATCCACTACAGCAAATTTGAAACTGAAGAAATTACATTGTGCCGCTATGCTTTGTATAGTTAATTTGATTTATATCTTCCTTTCACATTACAAATTCAAATTTTCATATAAATTATGAACATGTCATAATATTAAGGCTATTCTACACCACACCTACTCGTATTACATTCGCATACATACAAATATATAACACCACAACAATACAATGTGATAAATTTATGCATTAAAATATTCTGCGAAAACGTTTCAGTACACGGCTAAAAGCACTCAATAGTATTTTCCGAATATAACTACGTTTTCCATGAGAAAATGCATTGTCGGGCAAGATATTAGGTTGAAAAATAAATTACGTAAAAGATCACGATATAAAGGGAAATTTTTATCAATTTCTTAGCGTATTGCTTTCGAATTACATCCGTTTCCTTTCGCATTCTGATTTGAATTCGATTATTTTTAACTAAATAAAAAAAAAAAAAATGCGATAGCAGATTGAATATAGTGATTCGATGTTAAAATTTGTAGAAAATTGTATCGGCATTTAATACATGTTTTGTACAGTTTTCCCTCTCTATTATAAAATATTTGCAATAGTATAAAACCTTTTGAATTGGAAATCATCTCTCGATGTCTGGAAACTATTCATAATCATTCCATTTTTTATATTTTTTTCCTTTTTAATAGGGGTAAACTGAACCAAACGTGCATCAAATTAAATATGGCATAATCAGCTTAAATTATCTTTTCAAGTTCAAATCAGTGGCAACCTTTAATTTCGATTTCATTACATTTCTCCTGCACTACACTATTCTGCACGACCCAAACAAAATAAAGGGCTTAACCAGCAACCATCGTATTTCAAAGAGCGTCAGCATGATGATGGTAATGCAAAAAGAATGTTGAACGGTAGAAAATAGGGTTGAGGGTATAAAATTTCATTAGTTGCTGTTCAATCTAATTGAAATGCGCATTTCAGATTTAAATCATACGCATCGGAGACATTTCGCAGTCAATATCTGTCTGTGTATATGTGTGTATATATATATGTTTCACGGTTAGGGCGTTGTAATTTAGTGTTTTATGAAGTTAGAATTTGAAATTTGGGCGGCAACTGCTACGTGCAAGGGCCCACTTTAATTGAATTTTTAGTTTGGTGCAGGGTAAATGCAATCACTGTATCTAATACCCCCGAATGCTGAGATGTCTGAAAGCTTTTATAAAAAAAAGGAGGGAGCTTTCAATAATAATATTTTGTTATCGATTTCGATATGGGTCATGTTCAAAAATTTATCGTATATGATAAAACTCGACAGGCACTTTTTGTATATCATAAATTCTACGGCATTAACACTATACATATTTCTTTTCAATTATATTTTCATTTAACTTTAATTTCATTAACTTGCTGCTTAAAAATTAATTTTATCGCAAGTCAGAATTTAAAATTCCCGCACATTCCAATATAAATTATAAATTTATGTTTACTGGGATAAAAATATTCACTTTCAGCATCCAGAGACGAATAATTTTTCTGGAAAAATATCGTAAACCGAAATTTCTCTCCCTACAACACATATTAAAACTGTGAAAATCGTATAACTCCAACGCGCTCCCGTTTAGGTTAGGGTTAGGGTTCAGACGGTCCATATATTTTAAGGGTTGTGCAAATTGCAAGGATGCGCCGAATAAATGGGCAGGTTTCACAGTGCGTAACCCAGATTGACTCATATATACATGTATATGTGTGTGCATGTAATAGAAGTAGCAATAGGGGCGGTTTATACAATTTCTCCATGCAGTTTCTAAGGCGTTTTATTAAACGTGTCGAATAATTGATGCATGTATTGTTATCCTTTTTGTTCGGCCTTGGTTATTTTCTCCAGTGAAAGTTACTTGCATTGAGGGGGTTAAATTTAGAGCCGACGTAATTGCCACGATAAAGAATTTAATGAAATGTTTTGTCGATAAATAAAGGTTGTGTAACAGGCACAAGGAATCGAAGAAATTAGAGTCGTTGAATCATCAAGAATATTGAGCCAAGAATAGTTAAAATCAAGGATCGAACCACTTACTCATCTAAATCTTTTCTCTATAAGTAATTAATCAACAGTTTCGACGTCGTTAAAATGAAAATCAAACAGGCGATAATAATTGATCAATTCTCTCTCTCTCTCTCTCTTTACTCTACGATTTTATACGAACTTATTGAAACCTTAAGGCAATGCTTAGTTCAAGGGTCACCAACCAAACCGACCCTTTAATGAAATAAACGGAAAACTCTCATTATCTTTAGGCAGGATACGCAGCAAGTTGTGTTATGTCTTTTGGGACACACACATACAAACAGACAGCGAATAAGATTGCTATCCCTTCTTTTATTGCCATTTTCTCTTTTTCTTTTTTTTCTCTTCCATTCCCTGCAGATACGTAATTCTTTTTTGAAGTTAATAAAGGTACATAGAAGACAAAATATTTTATGATGTAGCCGCAGTGTATTAGAGTACCTTTAGTCAGTGTAGTAGGGGAGGTGGTCGTTAAGGGTTCGATGGTGTTATTAAATATTTGACCACAAATGGGATGGAGTATAATAATATAGTAAAAAAGATCGAAAATAACAAAGTCCTGGTCAGATTCTAAATTTCTGACTTTTTGCTTCAGAACAAACTTCTATTCGTTTTCGGATTCGATTATATTTAGTGAAACCAGAAAATATCTTTTGAATACCAAAATAAACCTGCTTTGACTTTCTAAAAAGTTATTAATTGAAGTCACTAATTACTTAAAGAAACATTATTCATTCGATTCGAAAACCAATGAATCACAGAAAAACAATTAAATGTGTCAAAAGCAAATTTACGATCCTTGTGAAGAAAATCTCCGAGTAATGAAAAATGAACTTCAAGAAATTTTTTTAATTAACTATACGATTCTTAACTATTAAAACACGCGTTTAAAATTATAATTATCTAATCTGTGATCATACATATACATATATCAATACAAGGACTGATTATGATGATGATGATCACCCTCTATTATTTTCTACTCGACATAATATTATCAAATCGATTGAGCCTTGAGCCTTCAATCAGGCCAGCTTCTATCGCTCGTTCACTCGTTAGGCCATTCATCCATCCCATTATTCTTTTCACTACCTACCTACATTTTGAGTTGTTATCTATCTGTAAAGGTCCCTCTAGGAAGGAAAAAGAGAAAGACGGGCCTTCGGCCAGTTTTAGAGGTTTGAAGCGCTTCGATTTTCCGAAAATCTTTTATACATGAAGATAATAGAGTTTTTTTTTTCGACAAGGATTAAGTTTATAAAGGATTACATCCATCATTGAACAACTAAATGGCCGGAAGGTGTTTCGCATAATATGGTTTTCAGAGCATAACATGGTATTGAATCAAAATGGAAGAGATATGTAGAAGGATTAGGTATAGTTTCCAGCTGGTCCATTGTGCATCGGATTATGATGTTTGTAAAAAAAAGGAGAAATTAATTGAATGATTAGATTTGAGTAAAACAGGATTGATACTCTGGTTGTTTCTATATTTTTATGCTATTCATAAATTCATTCATCGGTGCTTTATGTATGCAATCCAATTAGCAAAAATTCCATTAATAATTCTTGGATAAATAAATTAGTTGATGCTATTCCCTTTGACCGAATACTATCAATTCAAATTCAATAACAATAATTGCATTTCTAACCAGCCTATTCCGTTTTCATCATTTTAATCACTGTTGTCTGTTGATTTAAAATACAATTAAAAATGCACCAACCTCGTAAAACTCTCTGTGTATTTATACAACCACATTTTCGGCCGGGTGTTTGAAGACCTATTTTTTTCTATCTGTCATTGAAAACAGGACAACAGCATCAAAAATATAGAGTTTTGTTAAATAGGGTTTTCGTAAGTATATCAGAAAAAGGGGAATGTAAACCACTCAAAAACCAAACCCCCTGTAAGTGACATTATAAATACATAGTAGTATATACTGTTGGTTGAAAGAATATATTTTTCGGGGATTTAGTGGAGCGTACAAAAAAACTCTTCAAACTAGACAAAATATTCTATTTAATCTGTGAGATGATATAGAATATATTAATCCCTTGGATTTTAAGCTGAGGAATAAATTTAACCATTTAATATCATAGGCATATGCTTTAGAGTATGTATTGGATTAGTTAATACTATGTGGCATATGGATGGATATCATGCTGTGTTGACTCAATAAAATTAAATTTGACAACTCAAAATAATCAATAATTGACTCGAACACCGAAGAAGAAAATCAAAAAACAATTAAGAAAAACAACCCTCTCCAACAAGAGGCTCACCCACTTGAAAAGAAAAAAATGAGCCCAGCTACATCCATTTCACTTTTCAATTTGATTTTTTAAACGATTTTTCATTTTCTGACTAAAGCCAGAACGCATTTAATAAGAAATTCCTTATTTTGTTCGTTGTGTGTGTTGCCTGCCGTTTTACCGTCAAATTTTAATTTAGATCCAGTATAGATGATTGATTAAGATTTTATACTTCAAGACCTTTTGTGCCTAAATATCGCTGAAGAGGCGAAGAAGAGAAAGAAGAAGAAGAAGACGACGATGGCGAAGTAGTGCGGAGGATGGAGGAGATGAAGCGCTTTAGAAACCTTCGTTTTGTTATAATTGATTACTGAGACTTGAGTGAAAAGTAGATTTTATATAGTAGGTGTATAGAAAGAAGAAGGACTTTAAATTATTTTAGTTTTAAAAGTTTTATGTCTTTCCCACACCACCTGACAAGAAGCAAAAACTGTTTATATTTTATATGGGGGTTTTGGTATATATAAGCAGCTTTAAAATTAATTAGTAACGATGGAATTAGTAGAAGAAGGTAATTTCCGTATGGCGGGACAAAATATAGTTCGCAATTAACTAACTGCATTGTTGCCAATCTACTTATAGAAAATGTAATTATCCGTTTATCAAATACAAGATTATCTCGTCTACTTCAATCTCAATTATTGTACATAGCAGATAAAAGAATCACTAGTTCCCTAATAATATCCTAAAATAATAATGCCTTTTCCATTTGGAGTCCATTTCGTCCTGTTGCTGATTCTATACATTGAAAATGCAATAGAGACGGCGAGAAAAAAAGAGAGAGAGAGAAGCAAGAACATTGAGAGACTATTTTCCCCTTTTACGTTCTTAATACAGTTTTTGTCGAGACTAAAGTCTATTTATTATATGTCAAAAAGCGAATGCGAAACAACTTTTCAGTGTCAATAGGAAAATGAAGTGGGCTCGAGTTTCTTTTCTATTGAAGATTAAAGGCAAAGATACAATGCATCATGCTTTATGGTAGATGTTTAGCTTTATGTCATGTTTTAGGAATATAAATTGTATCGATAACATAATAGTGTATTACATACGTGTGATTGTCATGCGAATATTGAGTGAATTATAATATAAAGTAATAATATTGTAATAAACACGCGTGCAGTTATAATTAAAGTGATGTGATACTGCCAATATTTTGTCAATATTGGAACTTTAAGTAAATAGAGAACAAAACATTGTTTTTGAACAGATGCATGAGCGGTATGTTCTAATTAAATCTTATGTCACCCCGACTAACGCTTAATCAAAACTCAATTGATCAACAAATAACACTATTTGCAAGGCATATTCTTCATATTATCTTACTTGTATTGTCCCAAAATTTAAAAGCGTAAAAGCGTGCCAATTTTAATCACGAAATCCCTCATAACAAATAACACAAAAGCTACCCCTATTTCTATACCATAAATTACGCTTCACCTAAGCTTATCACAGGGAGTTGTTTCCGCTTCACTTTACCACGTAACATACATCCAAATTCATAAAATAATCTCTATTACATAATGTATTATTAGAGAATCTCTAAACTAGGCATTTATTCATATTTAAAAAAGATTTTTAAGTATTTTTCTACCGTTCTTATCCCTCATTGGTTTTAGTTTTTAATGAAAAATTTTAAAGCAATATTTCTTTTTAGTTGCAGCAACGATGTGTACGAATCAGACGTGGGGAATGTTTTTTCCAAGGGTGTTAAAATGTCACGGTTGCCAGTTTCTATTCATCTTCCTCTTCATCGCTACTTTTTTTCTTTCTTTTTGTTATGACGTGTTTTGTTCTTTTCTTTGTTTAGAAATTAATTTGCACCCATTTTATGAACTTGGTGTGGATGTGGGTTAGGAATATTTTCCATTGTGCGAATTGCGCCTCCATTCTTATGAAAATATTGAACGAGTGCTTGCGTAATTTTTTTAAGTTTTTAAATTCAAATGTAGTGTACAATATGACGGAGAATATATTTCTGCTAACGTCTGACATAACAGTTCTATTTGTAACTGACACTGACATCTGGCACCGATTATCTGGATTTAAATTTTTTGGAAGTTTAACTACCAAACTGTAAAAGCTAACAGATAAAGTAACAAAACATTTCACGTTAAATTATCTGGCATTCTAAATATCGTATGCCAACATTGTGCATCTGCATATATAAAATCAAATATCAAAACATTTAATTCTCCTTATCCTTATTCAAAAAGATCCGAAAATAAAAAATAACTAATTTCTGTTCATATGCAACCGCCAAGAGTAGATAGAGATATGCACGCCTCGCCTAGCTGACTCTCCCTTGTATTTATAGGTAGAACAAGAAATTCTCTTTCCCTTCACACACTCACATACGTTAGTAAAGATTCCAACAATAGCTCGCGATTACCATAGAAGGATTTTGAGACAAAGCGGTGCATTGTGATAACGGGGGTTTTCTGTTGCTGCACAGGACAGCTACACAATATCATGTTAAGCAGTAAGTAGCACTACCAGCAAAAGCAAATATAATTCTGTATAGAGGGAGTTGCTGGTGGTATAAGCCAGTTTCATAAGAGAAGTGACTAGGTTCAGAAATAACTCAAGTCCGTGTGGTTGGAGATTCTCTTGTTTTCCTTCCCTTTTCTTTATAGTCTATATCCAGTAGGAATAAGGAATAAAGAACTATGGAACCGGAGATGGAAAAATGAGTGAAGTAAGGAGATAGGGAGAGTGCGGTTGTTGATCTTTTATGTTCAGCTAATTAAGGTACATGGAAGGAGACAATTGTAAAAACAATGAATGCTTCCATTTAGAGTGTCGATTGCAGGCAAAAAGACATAGAGATAGAGATAGGGAGAAATTAGAGAGGAGTTGCTGTGTTGCGGATGAGGGCCAACAACCATTATATGGAAAAATGAAGACCTAGCCACTGCTGCTGGTGTAATAACGTAATTAGTTAATATCCATTAAGTGTACTGATTTGGTGTAAAATTAGAGAGGAAAAACGAGACGTCGAAAATAAAACGGGCTCTATTCAGAAACAGATGCACTAGAAATTTGATTAAAATTAAAATCAAATACTATTTTATCTTTAATTTAATTACCAATGGTTGCATAAGAATAAACATTGAAATTTCAAAAACAAGAAACCAAGAGACATTGAATCCATATCTAAATGGAATCTGCATAATATCATTCAGAGCATTAGCATTTGTTTTAGTGTTCATCTCTGGATTAAATACGATTATTTCCACATTAAGTTAGTAAAACTTGAAAAGTGGAAGATAGAATCTAATCGAATCTTTAATGAAGAAGAAAAAAGGAAACCTCTTCCTGACAAATCAGACAATGATAACGAATCAGTTTGTGTTATCCGAGATCTTTTCCATAATAAATATTAACAAGTACAAAAAAGTAAGTTGATAACATAAAGGTCGCCCCCCAGTCTCTCATTCTCCCATTCCTAAAATCCTCCAGTTCTCCATAGAATTCTCCTGAGCTCGTATGCTTTTTAGAAGCAAGAAAAAAAATCTATTGTTACATTATCTGTTGTAGTGAGGGGGTTCTTATATTATGTATATTGTGAGTGAAAACATAATCTCCTATTTTTCATCCCTTTCCCCATTCCTTATTCCTGTAGGTATATAAAACCTTAACAACAGCCGTTGTGCTCCATACTATCCATAGTAACCACCACCACTTCTACCATTCGTTCCACTGGTGCAGGTTAACAAAATAATTTAAGGAAAAATATATAAAAGCTATATTACTACTATTATTATTATTATTATTATGTAGAGTAAAATTTTTGTGGCGATGCTATGATGTGGGTTCAAATTCTACATTCTCATCCTACTTTATTCTAATAGATTTTACAAAAACATGTTGAACTTTGACAGGTCAATCTCTCCCATATTAAATAAAGTAAGGTAATTTCTTTTGAGAACATTTTTTAGAATTACATTTTTTTATTTTGGCAATATTTGAAAATCTAGTTTTTTTAGATTAATTTTACCAAAGTCAGACGCTTAAGTTACATCACCTACTGATCCAGAATTATTTTAATTCGTAACATCGTCGACATTTTTAATAATGACGGTAATTTAATTACGTTTAAAGGCCCCAGTAAGTATGTCGATATTGTTCGATGTTAATGGAAAACAAATGCCATTTTTATAATTGAGAATGTCACCTTTCTTGTGACAGGTAATTAATTATCATTGCCTAGAACATAGCACATGTGCATTCACCTTAACTAAAATTCCTCATAAATAACGACCTAATTAGTTTCCGAATAAGATAACAAGGTAATTATTCATGCAAATTGCCCATCAATGAGCTACAGTGAATAACATCTGCTGCAATTCCCACAGATAAAAAAAAAATAAGGAATAAAAACTGCACCAAAACAAAAACAATAATAATAGAACAAATAGAATCGAAACAGTTCGAATATAATAAACACGATTTTCTTGCATAAAAATCATTTTAGGCCCATAAACCCAAAAAACTTTTCTAATATCCCGCCATTATCGACAACTGGTGCCAGTCGGAATTGTGTCTTTTCTCTGTCTCACACACATGGAAAAATTGATGGAGACGATGACGATGACGTTACCCAATACTCAATACTTACTACCTTATCCAAAAAGAACGATATTTAGTTAGAGCTACCTAGAACTTCGATACAAAATTTGACATAATGTAATTTTCTTTTGCTTCTAGTATACCCGATCTATAAAGAGAAATGTCGTTTTCAGTGTTTTTCTGCCACATTCAACATAATATAACAACAAAATAACAGCGTTGTTAATTATTTCTGTGTTGTTTTTTTATTGCACTGTCTTAAGTAAGTGTATGTCTGATTTTATACTATGTATGACTGGGTGAGCATATGGTGAGATTAGGTAAACAGTAATCGAAAAGAAAAGCAAAATGATGAAACATGAAATGAGGTACCTAGTATAAAAAGAATAAATTGTTAGAAACCCTACGTACATTCCATTTATCTAGTCCGAACATTAAATTTTTACTGAAAATAAATTTCTAAATATCCTTCATTTACCTGTAATAAAATCATGCTATAATTCTGTTACTGTCAGTAGCTGATAAAGTTTTTAATTTAATTTAGGCAGTTGAATAATAAAATGCTAAATGCGAGCATTAAAATTAATGGAAAAACTAGTTTCCCAGTTTTATAAACCAATTAAAGGCGAAACAAAAAAATGGAAATAAAATTGTCAATGAAAAGCTATTTGAAAAATACATTTACAACTGATAAAATTATAAAAAAAAACGGACGAATATAAAAATGAATTTAATGCCTGATTTTTACAAGGTGTTAAACAAACGATCGATAATAAGGAGACACACACCAAAGACAAAAGGACGAAAATTGAGTTTTTCGAATCGGCTTATTTTTTCTACCCCATCCATTTCCCATTAAATTCCCTACAAAAGGAATATTTGGGCCGTTGCGTTGGCGACCCTTGGAATGTTAAATATTTAAATCAAATTTTTCATTCTATTGCATTCATAAATTGAATAAATATGAGAACAGAGCAAACCGGGGCTATAAACGCAATATCTTAAAATAATAAAATCCAATATTGCTTTATAAAAGAATAAGACACGGCTGTAATTTAATTTTATCCGACATTTCGTTTAAAATTAAGCGAAATGGAGGCCAGACGTTCCATGAAACAAAACAAAAAAAAAAAAAAATACAAGGTAAATATCAATATATCTTTACCTTGTTTCTCTTTTTATTATTCAGCATTTCATTGGGAAAATTTTCACGATAAATTTGTTAGCGGATCTTCATTTTCTCAAATTTTATTATTTACGCAATTTTATTCTTTTTGTGTTTTTATTTATATTTGTATTAATATCAATTTCTGGATTTTTCTTTCTTAGAAAAAATATAATAAAATACATGATCTGTAAAAGACATTGGCACAAAAGAAAACTTAGAAATCCACGTTAAATTATTATTAAGACCTAAGTTCTCACTGATATTTTGAGAAAAATTTGCTAACATAAAAAAATTTATGAATTTTCCAAGCTCAGCCTTCCTTTTCTATTGACAGATAAAACTTAATTTAACATCGCATATTGAAAAAGATATCAGGATTATTTCTTGTTATAACCAACAAAATAATAATTATGAAAGAAAAAAATAATAATGAAAAGAAAAATCCAATCAACTTTAATAAATTGACATTCTGAAACTATTTCAATCATCTTCTCTTCACTCTATGCGTATAGATATACAATTAAGATATGCCATAGTCATAATAATAAGGTTGCGTCCTTTTTTTTTTTTTGGTCTATACAAGGATTCCCTAGGAGTCCCGAACCGGCCCCCCTGCCTGGGCAAATGTTATATTATAACATTGCTGAGAAATGGGTATAGGATGAGAACAACGTAGGAAGAGAAAAGGAAACCTTTCATTTATAAAACCGGACAAAGGCATTAATTTCCTGTCGTCGACAGTTCTAATTATTAAATAGACAAAGTTATATTTTAATGTCATTCTATGATGAAATAACTTTCACTGTGTGGGTTTGTGTATTTTGCTCTGTAAGTTGGATAATGATGGTGGGGGTAAAGTGTATAAAAATTCATTTGTAATTGATTATTGATTTGTATCATCATTATTATAGTCTGTGAAGGGCAGATTGTTGAATTGTCAAATTAAAGAAACGGCAAATAGAAAATTTAAGTCATGTGCTGATAACAAACTGGTAACAAAATTCTCGGATCATAAAACGACATAGGGAGAGCTTGGAAAGGGTCTTCCGATTTATATGTGCCAGCTAAGTTTTCTTGTTTCCGGGTTAGAGGTTAAGTTTATTCTCATGGGCCACGAAGTTTCTATTTTTCACTCTACACTTTATCTAAAATTCATTCACCGATTTTTTTTTTTTTTTCATTTATGATGAAAAAACTTTCTTCTGCTAACCTAATATTTCTTCCCAAAAAAACACACATTATTAAATCACATTACTTTTCTAATTGGTGCTATTAAACTTTCTCTAATTTATTTAGTCAGAAGACGAACTAAGTAATTTGTCATTGGATGGAGATCTGCTCATTCTGCCCCACCACCTTTCTGTACTTTTTACACTCCAATCATCTATCTCTTTCTAGCAAACTAAATATATAACGTAATTTATTTTACTCGAGTCACGAAGTCTCGTAAATTCGGCCCAATATTGACCAAAAAGCAATCTGCTAGATCGTATAAACTGCAATCAAGTGCTTTATATCCATTTTTGTTTCCTATAGAAGAAGATACAAGGTCTTATGAACTCTGGGAGTTGGTTTTTATTTTTTTCTTCTGCGCTCACTGTCTATTGGAAATAAAACTGTCCAGTTCAAGAACAAATAAAACTTTTTTTTCAGCTTTTTCAGCTGGAAATTCTGTTTATGAATCTATAAAGTGGGTTTTGGTTTTTTTTTCAAGGTCTAATGGCGTTTATTTGTTGTAGAAATACCATATTTAGGGCATCATTTGGATTTGGAATAATCTAATCCTAAAAATACCAATGCAAATATTTGACCTAAATTGTTTAAATATTCGCAATTTCCCATTTGTCTATTGATTTAAACATCACAGTACTACTAATATTACTGGAAAGCAAGCGTTATGTCTGAATTTAATAATAAAATCTAGCATGCAGTATATGATTATAGAAAAATTTAATATCTCTAATCCACACAATATGAGAAAGAGGCGGAGGGAGAATTTCATCTGGATTATTTTGATAAATAAAATATCTACATATGTCTTAAACGTGATCATCAAATAGAATGCATTGGAGCCACTGAAATTTGCCGTTCCAATTAAATTTAAATAATATCTGATTGAAAACATCTGCCAACTATAGAAAATTGTGTTCCATTTTTTTCATTTAGTTTATTAATTACAAAAATTCTCTTCCAAGTCAAGACAAAAATTTACCATCAAATTATATTCAATTTGAAAATACATAAATCTGAAATTTAATGCGGCATAAGGAAGAGAAGATGTTCTTCGTACAGGCAGCATGATGGGTAAAACGGAAAGTTGGGGGGGCAAAAGCGGATCACTGGACTTTTTAACATTCCTGTTTAGTGTTCCTGTCATGCTACACGTATATATTTAAATATAAAATTAGGGAGTTTCAGATGTTTAGTAAAAGTTAAAGTTACCGGTAAATATTTCGAAACTTGTCATATGCTTGTTGATTTCCCTGAGCTGAATATTAACTTTTGAATTTTCTTACTTTCTTAACGCAATCTATACCAATTTATTTATAGAATCGATAAAGAAAACTACCATTTATTTCTTTTTTTCTTCGTGGAATGTAAAATTATCGTATCCAACGTAAAAATTCACACCACACATGTTACCAGTGTACAAGTACAAGTAGAGAGTAATCTTGTTAAAAAGTTGTTGCACAGAATGAAGAAAGAAGGGCGAGAATTTATTACTTACTGAATTTTCTTTTAAAAAAGTTTTCTTTATATAAATTCTTTCACGAAATAGCTTTGACGTTCTTACCTGAAACAAACGGAAAATTTATCTATCACTGGCTGGTTTTAATGGAGGCGGTAATGTGGTGGGTGCTATTAAATGAAATTCTTCAAATATCAACAAAAAAAAGTTTCTTGAAAAATTTCGGGTTCGAATTTTAAACCAATATTTTAATAAACATATCATGTACTTGATATTTAATACATATTACAATATGACCATAACAAAATGACTGTAAACGAGATTAGAAAAATCCTTTCTCTCATCTACTTTCCGTAGCCAAGCATCATCTTCAGAAAATGCACCGTTTAAAATGTATTTTATGACAAAATGCTAAGACGTTTTATCTTAATATGCATTTTCTGCAGTGCATTTTTTATGGCAAGGGCAGCTTAAAAGCAAACTTCTGAAAAATAAACTCGGTTCAGTTAATCCCAAAGAAACAAAATAATGTTCCATATCCTCGTCTAAGGGATTTGAAGGAAAACTGTCTGATGTGCTTAGTCAGCGAGATGCAGGATATCTGGATTAATATCTAGAAAGTATAGTTTAATAATAAGCTTCAGTCTAGTAAAGAAAATCGGGAATACATATACTATTACACTTAGATCTCAAAGTTGCGATCAAGCAAAGTGAAGAAAATGAAAATGGAGAGATTTTTCATTTGGGCTTAGCAAGTTGTTGGTATTAGCAATTTCTGCTTTTCTTTCCATATTTTTCTAAATTCGATACTTGCCATTTCTTCTTTTTCCAATTTTTTCGTTTCCATAGGAAAAAATTCAGTCAATTCAAAACAGTTTCAAAAAGACGCTTTCGTTCAAGTAAACTAATTGCCAAACGGTTTCGAATAAATAAATACTAACTCTCTTTTAAGTATCGCCACGATTTTCCATCCCTTTCAAGTTCAGCCCTCTCCAATAAATTTTAACAACTTTAAGCTTCATCGAATGTCTACGATTACTTTGGTTGTTCAATGTAATTTCCTTTGCCGAATTAGGTAAGATGAAGAAAATTTCTTTGAACTTTCCCTTTTCTGTTTAATCATATTGCAATGATGTGTGGCTTTCATTTTATCGAAATATATCTATTCAGGGGTGGAGTTTATGTGCTTTTTTTTTATTGTGGTATAATTTTGTCGAGGGCATAAAAAAAGCTAATATTTGTCGACGCTCATTTGAAATTTAAATACTAGGAAGAATAGCAGAAGAAAACTAGTTTTTTTGCAACTAGAAAAATGATGCCATTAATCTTGTGTGTCCTAAACTATTCTTCAACAAATTTCTTTTAAAAAAATTATTAATCATCTGAGAATAGAAAAATCATTTTCCATAAAAATCTCGTTGCGAGAAAGTATTCTTAAGCGACTAAAATAATTAATAGAGAAAAATTATAATTACCTTTACAGCAAAGAAAAAAGTACCCAATTTGCAAAAGAAAATAAAACTCCCGATAAGAACATAACTAATGCATTTTAAAAAAGAATAAATGAGAGAAAGAAAAGTTTTCTTATTTGGGCAAAAAAAAATTAAGGATCTTTCGCCCTTTGATCTGGTAAACGAATTTTTCTTTAATTTAAAATGAATAAGGCGTACAGCCGAGGTATTTTTTCTTTTTGGCCCCATGTTGGAATTTGAGAAAAAAAAATGGAAATGATCATTTTCGTACCTTGTTCTTCGGAGTTGATTAAACTTTGGATCGTGCTTTTCGCAAAAGTAATTCTCGCCAGGGTTGTTGAAAATGAATAAATATTAGCGCTTAAAATACTAAGAAAATATTAATAGCCCAATTTCATTTATTATTCAAGAGCAACTACATCAGCAAATATAATAAATTTCATTAATTTATTCTTTATTCACGAAATCCAGGCAACTACGTTCGACGTCACTGGGTATATTCTCTTTCCTAGTGAATATTTCCTTCGAGATCTCTAGCTCTAATTTAAATGTTATGTAATAACGCAAAAGTGTTATGGCATATCTTGATACAAGCAATTAATTCTAGTTCAGCCAGTACATTTATAGACAAATATGCTTGCTACATTTCACCTTCATATTCAAAACGATTATTGCTGTGGATAAACTTTAAAAGTAGCTGGAGGACATAATTGAACTTTACTCTGTAGTTGAACTAGCAGTTCTGTTCCGTGTTATCCTAATGTATGTTATAATAATAATTTCATAAAGATAATCGAAGTTTTGGAGATGTATATTAATTAATAGTTTAATTGGATCCGATTCCATATTCTTTCCATAACTTTCTTATAAATAATTTCCAAGTACGTCAATTTCAATCAGTCGTTAATTTAAAATTTCAAACACAAACCCCTAATCCAAATGTATGTTATCATCATTTTATCGAAAAACCATATAAAGCGGGATTAAAATACGAGTATATCCATAGAAATACCAACACAATATTCCACATATATAGATTATTCTGGCACAGGCCTTGTATAGAGAAAGAGAAAGAGAAATTCCATTTTGTGTTAATTGAAGTTGAACCCTTAAACGTTTCCATACAGACAGACAGACAGTGAACCAGGGAGGCAAAGGGCTTCTATTGTATCTTATCTGTTGGCGAGCATCCTGCCAATTGAGGCGTATACGTTCCTGCTAGATATAATAATAATAACCAGGCCTTATTTAGTTTAGAGTGTAGTTAATTAATGTTACGTAGACCATGTCTATGGATGACTATATATATATATAGGTATCTACAGATG
This sequence comes from Platypus cylindrus, assembly GCA_949748235.1. Classification (NCBI taxonomy): domain Eukaryota; kingdom Metazoa; phylum Arthropoda; class Insecta; order Coleoptera; family Curculionidae; genus Platypus; species Platypus cylindrus. The sequence goes on along the minus strand of OX456491.1, from coordinate 876,073 downwards.
ATATACATATAGATACAATTTTAGTATATAATTCTAATAGATATTATCATTCTAGAGAGAGTCTAATTAATATTTTCTGATGGACAGTCGGATGTGGTCATATAGATAGCCATTAAAATTAGAGTGGGATGAAAGATATAAATGTATAATAATTGTGATTTTCGATTGGCATCGGAAGGTTGAATTTTTTAAATGATTTGGGCAAATAGAGCAGTCGGATTTCCCAATTTTCGGTTGCTGCATGTATTGATCTTTTGCGAACTAAATGCTGCATTATATAGTCGATTTTAAATTATAAAACATTATTAGCATGAATTCATATTTTCAAATTAAAATGATATAGAATTTTGTACTATACTATTTTAAATCTCTCAAATGTTTTGTAGTATTTGGGACATCTATTTCGAGTTAAAACGAGTAACGAGTTTAATTAAATCTGTTAAAATAACAATAGAAGGGAAATATAAATAGACTAAAACAATATAACCTGGTGTTATTCAATTAATTTAATGAGTAAATTTATCTAATACCACATTCTGTGTGTTTTGTTTCGGACATAAAAACGAATTTTTCTATCCTAAACGTTGCCGGCAGTCAATTAAATTTATAAAATTTAATTTATTAGTGACAATGGTTTCCAACAAAATGGTAATAACTATAGCTTATTGTTTCAATACTCCAATATACAATAACATTGCATGAACATAATCCCAGATAAATAAGCATCATTTTTAGCTCTTTAACGATTTATTCATTAAAAATGCACATGTACATACTAACCTACTTGTATAGTATACACACAACGTATTACACATACATTCACGTCCACGTCTAACCATTTTGCATGACTGCTTTAATTTAGTTAATTTTATTTTAATTTGGATGACGGCCATAAAAACAAATTGAATGAGCATTTTTATCTGGTTTATTTTGTACTTGACATAAAAATATTATATATAATTTGACGGTGAAGACTCACACACCACTTTAGTTTCAATGTGTAACAACAGAGCCGTAATTTAATTAACCCCCCAAAAAAGAACTAACCTCTGATTATTATTCAGAAATTTAACCCTGAATTAAGAATACTTTGCTAACGCCAAGTTCATGGCGTAAAATTTTATTCATTTGTTTTAATTCAACGAGTATTAATTTTTCTATATATACATTTAGTTTAGGTCGAAACTTTTTCAGTTTATAGAAAAAGCTAACGGCTTTCCGAGAATATAAAACTGCTTTTTAAGCTTGCGCATTGCCCGTTTTTGTTCATAATGAGAGTATTAGGTGTAGCGCGCAGGCTTATATCACAGAACATGAGTGAAAATTCTTGCTGATTCCCACACTCTAAACTGAATATGAACGCAACTTCACAGTTTATGGGTCTAACTAAATGCTTCATTATTATTAAACGTTTTCAACAAATTTATAGTTAATTCGCTACTATACTTTTGACTTTTCAATTTTCATCAAAATTTTCCAAAAATTGAATTATAAAGATTTACAGCTTGGTTAAGTCTTTGGGTAGTAAATTGTGTTATCTGCTTTAATATGGGGAGGCTTAAAAGCTGTATGATAATTTAATTGAAACTCTAACGCAACAAAGTGAACTTTGATGTTAATGGGGAGCTGAAAAAAAGTATAATAAAACGTAAAGTTAGGCAGGCTATTAAGAAACAGATAATGAGATTATTCTGACATATTTAGGTGGTGGACATTATGTCTAGTAAAAGCCTCGTCGTGTAGCAGATGTTTAAGTTTATCAGTGCAGTTATACCAGAAGTTATTGATTTTTCTTTTCAAAAAATAGAAGATCGTGAGTCACCTTATCAATATTATTTAAACTTTCTAGGGCCTTATAAAACACATTGAAATAAATATTTTCTAAAAATAGACAAACAAGCAAATAATAAAGAGTCATACGCCTATATCTTCCAGTTATTTGAATCGAAGGCTTCTGTTTTTCACACGACTGTATATAAATTGAATTTTCAAATAATACTGAAACTACCACTACAACCATTGCAGCTACTATTAAATACATATAAAAGGAAACCTTTTATGAATCCTGTTTTCTTGTTTCGTCTTTTGTTTCTCATTTTTATGAGAGCAAAAAGCAGAAGGCAATATCCTTCTTTACGAAAAATACCGAAGCGCAAAATGCAATATAGTGTCAACTTGGACGCCACTAGAATACGTTTACGATAGACAATTTCCTTATCATCTTTCTGGTTTACTAACGGGAAATTGCATACAGTTTTCTGCAGCTTATTAGATTGCTTTAAATAATATTGTCTTTAAACTTATAAGAAATTTACAAAATTATTTTGTAAAAGATAAAGTAACAAGAGACGGAATTTAAATTTACTATATTTGCATATATTAGGTAGGTTGCTAGATCAAAATTTACGTTGTCTAAAAAATAAACGTCCCTCTTATCATAATTCGGTTGATAAAGCAAATATCAGACAAAGGTGTCATGTTTGTAATATTTGCCGAAGGCTATATATAAAGTAGATATATAATATACATGTATATATAATAATATAATATATAAGAAACAATTGTTGGTTTGTGGAAAATGTGCAATTTTGAATGTAAATGAAAAACCAGTAATGTATAAATTTACCCATTCCAAGTTCCAAAGTTACTTTAAGATTTTAAGGCGAATGTCGCTAATACAAGATTTTCGATAACTGAATCATGCACATTATTAATAGAACTCAAATTGAATTGTTTGGATTTATTTACCGAAAAGAAAAAAAAATACAATATCCTATTAACAAAGTTTCATTGATCATTATTGAAATTTTACTGGATTATAGATACGCTAGCATTAAAAATTTGTAATATAATTGTCCATTTTATGTAGTTGATGATGCACTGTGGTAGTTGGTTTCACCAATTCAAATTTTCAATCTGGTGTATGGTTCATTTTTCATATGAAAATTTAATTGAATTTTTTCTATAATATATGCGTGTGTCATTTCATGTAATGCCTAATTTGTAATTGCTTTTTTGCAACGAAATTTTACAATTCAAATTTGTATTAGTCGTGTTCGAGTTTTTGAAATATAAACGGATGCTTTTAAAATAATGAAAACTTTCAGGCAATTAATTTAAGGGAAAAGTGTAACTAAGTAAGAATAGTTTGATTAATTTATTGAATGATTGGTAGAAACAGTAAAAAACTGCCTGAATTTTAACATGGTGCTTGTTTTTTTTTATTTACTTATTACACCTCAAAAGATTAGTTCAACTTTCCAATTTTCGCTAGTTCATTGTCTTCTCATGTAGGTAATTCTAGTCGGGGCCCTCATTCTCCTGAAACACACATATTAAATATTAACATGCTCACGTGATGGAATAGAATGAAGAAAGTAAGTAGTGTGTCTATATTGTAAAAATTGAAAGGAGTTATTTCTACTCTCTCCTTCTTCCATTTGTAATATACGAAGTGAAATTCGATGTTGTTACTCCCATGCCAAATAAAATCTCCCATTTTGAAACACTGATTACGGTTCCATTTGCTTTTATTTCCTTTTTCTTCCGGAAACAAAAACAGCAAGAAAAAAGTAAAAAAAAAAAACGAGCTAAAGAAGTGGAACGTGTTGACTTCAGAAGGATGAATTTTTATCTTTTTCAGCCATGTGTGTGTACGTTATTTCAGATTTTATTTTTATTTATTTTTCAGTTTAAAATAAGCAACTCCTCTTCTTGTTTATGAGAAAAACATATAAGAATAAATGGAATTTACGAATTCTAGTGGTTGAGTTTCACACCGAAATACAATTTTATAGCGATAGTTGTTGCTATGTTCAGCTGGTCATACATAGAGCAAAAAGTTAATCAGTAATATGTAGCTTAATGAAATTGATAAGAAAAAATATTGTAGAAAAAGCATTTGTTATTTTTATGCTAGTCAGGTGCATAGGCAACATATAATGCGAAATCCTATAACAAACAACTTACCAATATTTATTATTATTTCAAACACAGTCATAGAAAAGGGATGGAATATTAAGTTGAGGCCATATACATTATACACACACACACACACACACACACACACACACATAAATATAGACAGGCCTTACCTAAAATATATTAGTCAAACCAACATAATATGAATTAAACTTGGCGTTATTATTTGCAAGTACGGTGTGTTATGGAATAGTAATTATTAGGGTAGACAGAGCAAGAGAGAGTGAGACAGGCAGAGCTTCGCAACCGTTTAACCCTTGATAATTAGATTATTGGATTTAGGGGCTTATAAAATGAATATCTGATTGATCCAGCTATTGCTAAATAAATGGTTTTCAGCTTGATCTTTACTAAGGATGTGTGCCTATTGGCTTATTTTATTAGTATGCATACGAATAAATTAATTTCAAAATTATTCTAAATTCTAATTGTTTATGGGTTGTAAGTATTTTAATATAAAATCTATAAAAAAATGTTTTGTTTTCTATTATTCTACAACGAATATTGATTCGTCGCAGACCAATTATTCCATTGTATTTTCAATTAGAAAAAAAATATACAGTTGAGAAATAATAATAAAATATCATTATTTTCTACCCTCACGTGAACAAAACGAATGAATTTAATTCAAATGAGTTGCATGTGCAAATGCAGTTTGGTAAAGTTGGCTTGATTAAATTATGGTATATAGTATACTACAGTACACATACATACATAATATATATAAATATTAATATTTTTCTGACTGGATGGATAATAATAATGATAATAATAATAATAATAATAGGAACACTAAATTTTGTCCTATTAAATTGATTAAATCAATTTAAAGATCTGTTGAAAACATCATATGATTACGGTGAATAAAAACGTAAAAATTTGAAGCAAAATGGAAATATTATCCTAGTTAACATTTATAGCTTAATTTTACCTTTACCTGCCAGAATTAGCATGAATCCGATTCAAATAATAGTGCTAGAATTAGCAAACGAAATCGAAATTTATTTTTCTCAAATATAATGGCAAATTCTATTCATTGTTCGATTTGATTAACTGATAAAAGTTACTGAAGTATCACTGAAACATTTATTAATCATAATTAATCAACTTAATCATAATAGAGTACAACCTCTACATAACGGACATCCAAAATGGGCCTCAGCCTTAATGGGCGTTATAGTGTCCGTTAAGGGACAGTTTTACTGTAGTAAAAATCATACGAAATATAATATAAAGACAATATAAAATAATTTTCTTAATAATATTTTTATATTTTTTTGTTTCATGTATCCGTTAGTCATTTACGCAACGTTAACCACCGAATTCTAAACGATTTATTTGTCTTATCTATTTATTGTTTTTCTTTTTTTTCTCTCTTCTTTCCTTGCTTCATTGCAGTTATTTTCTCATGTTATACGTCATGTTTCTTTCTATTCTATCGTTAATTTTTATCTTTCTAGATTGTTTTCGCCTCATTTCATAAATATACCCTCTGTCGTTCGTTTTGACAATTTCTTTTTCTTTTCATTTGCTTTCATAGTGGATGTGTGAGAACGGGTTTCACTAATACTATTTTTCTAAAATGCTACATAAATTTCAATCAATATGGGATAATTCTCAATCTCGTGATTAAGGCTCAAGTCGAAAAAAAAATAAAAATGAAGGGGGAAATATAATAATAAATTTACCATCTTTAAATTACTATTATAACTGCTTCAAACCAGGCAACACACCGTAACTTGCAAATGTATTATCATACTATTGCTACGCCGAAACTAGGGGTATCCTAATAAAAGTAACCTTTTTCAATTAGAATAGTTGAGTGTAAGGACGACCATGCCATATAAAATGGTCAGTGATTATGTAAATTTTACATGCTATAAAAGTGCTTACGACAATTAATGTGCTACCAGCTTAACAAATTATTCGATTTAATGTTCATTTGTTGAAAGTATTAAATTTAATATTTTGTAAAATGCGTACATGCCAATTGGGGTTTCAGTAGTGTAGATGCCAAACCAATTTAGAACCATATTAGATGCAGACATTGAAAACTACTCTTTGTACTTTTTGATATAGGGCGCTAAGACTGTAGCCATTATGAATCGACGCTAATTTTTTTAACATTGCACATTGCTACAACAGTTAGCATAATGACATAATGACCTTTTCATTTTCCTTTTTTTCCATATTTATATAGCACAAAACTATAATATTCATCCATCTCAAATGACTTAATTTATCCAAGACAAAAATTTCCGGAAGATCAGGAAAACAGACGACTATTTCCCTTTCTTTAAAAAAGAATAAAAATAATTGAATAATTCCTTGCATACCATTCTTACTCTTTATTACGCTGTCAAACTTATCTCTAAATACCTAAACATAAAGGAAGTAAATTTTGTGCTGGTGGTGTGGAATCTCCGCGGGCAACCTATAAAATTGATAAAGAAAATAACGTGCCGGGATCTCTACTCCAATTGTCAGACCGGAATGGTAAATTTATGGCATTCTTCTTGGAGAGAACGGCACGCCGTCACCTTCCTTCTATTTTCGAAATACAAAAGAAAAACGATCGGCCTGTGTGCCTCTATTATTTTAACTGAGAAAATACCGCGGACGGTCCAGATGTCTGTCGGTTTCCACACCACTTTTCTACCAAGAGACGCAAGTAAGAAAAACAACAAAAAAAAATAGAAGAAAAACCACATCATTGTGTGTAGAAAGAGAAAGGGCAGAAAAGATAAAGAGCGACTATTGGTGAAAATGAGAATGCCTACGTAGTAAAAAATTGGTTTAGCGTTTTTGTCTGCTGACGACTGGGAAAAGTCTATTTAGAAAATTGGTGAGAACTAGAGGGTGGAGGAGTATTATATGCTATTAATATAGACATAAAAATACACAAAGGACCTATAGTGTGGAAAGGGAATTTTAATCAAACCTGAGTCCTTTCTCTATCCTACCTACACACATTCATGCAAACAGATTTCATTTCAAGGAATACTTATAGCTAGTGCATCTTGATGTATAGAGGTATAGAACAGCAAGAACGGCATTATCCATCCAGTTTTGCTTAACTCTATCCCAGGATTTCAACCCCTCACGAATTCATGAATATTCACTTAAACCTAAATGATTAATCATCATTACGGTGGACGCGTTATGAATGTTTTATAATGACATCTGTTTGTTTACGAGACGAAAATTGTTTATTTAGGGGGAGGAATTATCAACTATTACAACAAAGAACTGTGGAATCAACGGGCGAAAATCCTTTTCAGTGATTAATTAATGGTGTTGAAAATATTTAATTATTGTTTATGTATTTTGTGTTTGTATGTATGTGTTAAAAGGGCTGATTTATAATGTAGGTCGATTAAATTTATATAGCAGTTGATCTAATTTGATAGTGAATTTAATTTCTTTTCTTTTTCTTCGTTTTCCTTGCAAAAATTGAACCAAGATATTATATATTATTAACAATGTTAATTTTTGTTAAGTTCATGTTTCTAGCCGACCGTAAAACAAAATTATTATTAATTCATTTACCAATTTAACAAAGAAAATTTGCAAACGCGAGTACACGAAAGCAAATAAAGTTCTAAATCCGTTAATATTTAATTCATAAATTTAAGCATTTTGGATCGGGAATAATAAAACTTCAGAATCTTAGGTTATAAATAATTATCAAATGGATATCAGTTATTTTTTTATGTTGATCTCAAGGAATCCAATTTCCAATCTTCCAAAAGATTGGAAAGATTTATTCTTTGAAGTAATTCATACATTCATCTCACTAACAGCGTTAATGCCTAATTCCTAAACAAATTATTCAAAACTATTAACTAAGTACTTTCAATGTAAGTTTTTATTACTTCTCATTGACAATCCTCGTTTCGTCTGAAGGCTCGTGCTAAAAATTACTCGTTCAAGAAGTAAAAGCAAGTATTAGCAGTAGACAGTTTTCATAAATTGTTTATTTTCAATTACGAATGAAAAATAGAGCCATTCGAAATTGTTAGACACAAGATAAGACAATGCAAATGCAACTGCCAGAATCTAATTAAAATGATAAATAGATTTTCTCGAAAATCGGTTAAATTGATTAAATATTTTAATTTCTTTTGTTCTAAATGCATTTTCTTTCATGTTATTTCATTATGAATGTATTATGAGCAGTTGATGGATTCCCTCTCAAATCAAATTGTCAGATTGTACTTATATTATTTCTAATCTGGAGTAGATAGCTAGAATACGAAACTTTAATTATTTACAAATCTAAAATCAACTTCCCGTGTACCATTTTCTATATAACATATTGGATTGCTAATCTAGTTAGATTTCAAGTAATTATTTAAAATGGCCACGTCGACGTCTGTATTGTCGTCGTTGTCGATCGTCGCACCGTTTGGAAAAAAACAAAAAATGATGTCGCGTGACATGGAAGAATTTCTATTTTATGTTTTTAACCTGTTAAATGTTGAATTGTATTTACAGATAAGGCACACGGCCTAGGAAAATATATTGCATTTTTATATGGCTATTTATTTTAATTATTCGACGAGTGGAGCGGATTTGCAAAAGCAGGAAAAGTGCAAATGGTAATAGCAAAACTTATAGTTAGTTTTATTGCAGTTTACTTTTATGCACAGATATATTAAGCAGGATTTTTAGAACTGTTTAATTACAGTATGTAAATTAAACGTTTTTTAACACTTAAATAAACTCGGTCTAAGTAAGTTGATGTTAGCCTTCACTTAGAACAATTAAGGTATTTTTCCACATACAGCCCATGTTATGGCAGTTCTGGGTTTGTTTGTACATTATTATTTTTAGATTACATACGTATGTTATGTTTTAAATGTTATTTTTTGCAAATCTAAACTCCACAAAGTTTCTCTGGACGTATATTACCTAGAGAAACATGATACTCAACAAATTCAACATTAAATAATGAATAATGAACATGTGATATTACGGTCAATGGTATAATTACTTTCCTAAAAACTCAAAAACCAAACATTCTAACATTTTGCCTACCGGTTTTGTAAATTTCCACTAGGTGTTTGAGGTGCCATCGGCGATCTAATTGGATAAATTGACGTCCTCGGGCTTCCACCGAGCACATACTCTGCAATAATAATAAAAATAATATTTGTATTAAAAATAAAGAAAATGCACACTACATACTTTATAATTTATAGTTTGAGTTAAAAACAACAATTCTGTTAGAATAATTTATTATTTTAAGTTTTAATGAGATCATTTTGCTTTAGGCCATTTAAGTTTCCACATACACATGTATATATTCCACATGCATACAAGTGCTTATTTGAATTGTGCCAATGTTAATTCAATCTGGTACTTTCAAACATAGGATTTAGTCGTAAATTTCGTTGTCTATTTGTAATGATAATAGGAGAAATTTCCCCCTGTTCTCGTTTTTAATGCTGCAAAAACCTTGACTGTATAAATGAGCTAAATTTAAATTCAATAGTCCATTTTTCCAACTACATTGGATACGTTAATTCGGAATTGCTATCAAGATACCTCCCATCTTTCTTTAATTTTTCTTTTATTCAAATTTCTTATCAGATAAGATCTAATATATTATGTATTTCAAAAAGCATTTAAAAACCGACCTCATTACAATATAAATTCTCTTCCTTGCACGCGGAACGAAATTATTCTTGATTCCCAAAATGTTCTTCTTAATATTATTATTCCACTCCACATAAAAACGAGACAGAGAAATCATGACTTGAATGTTGAAATCAACGAAGAAGAAAAAGACGAACGAAAAGAGACGAAAGATGATGGTAAAAGATCCCAACCAAAAACCATTTTATCATAATTAACTTTATTCAGACCAAATCACACACTTTAAATGCTAACGTAAAGAAATTTAGAAATGTTAAAATGGCAGCATAGTAACCGTTTTCCACACAGGAAAATATTAAGCCTTTTAATGAGAAATACCGAAGTATCGAGTGTTCTTTTTTAGGTTCATTTATAGTACTGCGTTTTTTTTTAGTATCTTTGAAATAGACTTGGCAACGTTATTCTTCGTTCTTCTATTCAATATTTTCTTGACGTTACATGATTCTGTTTTGAAAAAAACATTATATAATTGAATTGTTATGATATTACGCTTCTTCTACCAAAATTTTTCTAACCAAAAGGTATCCTTTTAGGGTATTTAATTTGTTTTTTTTCAACCCCTAGATAAGTTTCCTAAGAAAAGTTTTTTGTTTTTGTTTCTTTTGTAGGCATTTTAATTCGAAACGAATTAAAATAAATTTAATGTAGTATCACAAATAGGACTGAACACATTTTCTGTACAGTCTATTCGGTCATTTTACGCTTTGAACTCTAAATAAGACATGTTTAATACTGCAGATTTCACTGGCAATTTATTAAAGCGGAAAATTTTATCTTTAACTATAACACAAAACGCGGCACTGGCCCTTCTCTTATAAAGCGCAATTTCTATTTCTTATTGGCACGCGAAATAGTCGTTACACTATATCTTTTCCTCTTTCTCTTAGAACTACCAGACATATAAATTAAATAATGTCCTTTTATATGTATTTGGTGTCTTCCATTGTCATTTTAGTTTTGTAAGGAAAGCGGAAGCATTTAAGTAATCGTAGAATATATTATGATGACAATTTAGTATTTTAAGTTGAAATAGTGCCTATATTATGTAGTTGAAATGGTAATGACGTTATTGTCCAGTTGAGCAATATGCCGTAAATAGCTGCACTTATCGATGTCTCCAAGTAACTACATATTATGGCTGAGCCACCAGGACATGAAATTACGTACACCATTGATCGCAGTAGTACCAGATTTGTGAAGAGGCTTGGTACAGATAGACTATGTCTTTCTCACAACTTTGGTCAAACAAGTGCCACGTTTAGTGGCACTTGTGATGTTTCTTGATAGATGCGAATTTATTAAAAAAATATGTAAATACTAGAACAGTTTATAAGACATGTATTAAATTGCCACTAAATTAATCTTGTCTATTTATTGTCTATTATCCTTTCAAAAGATGCAAATAACTGGATTCAATCTTTTTTAACTTTTTCTTTATAAATAAGTTGATGGCAAAGGAATATTCATGAAACAACCTCAAAATCCACACGAAAACTAACAGAATTTCCCAAAGTTTATAACAACTTTTTCATTAAAGATCAATCCTCTTCAGCCTTCCTCCTAAAACTACTTTTACTTCTACCCATCTAAAAGCTATTAGAGGACCGGACTAAAATTATTCATGACATATTTAATGAAAGTAGAAAATTTCTAGAATCGAGTGACATCGGCTTTCTCCCGTTTTTTTGCCGGGATTAGTAATTAACGTGTAAAAGTTTTGTTAGTGCTTTCGACAGTATGCATTTTTTTATTACACGTTAATCAATAACTTAGGAAATTTCACGTTTCATTTACCTTGCCTTTATTACAGGTTTGATATTTTAATAGTTTTTTCTTTCAGAATGAAAAGAAAGGTTCGTTCTATAAACTTCCACATTTGGATTTATTATTATCTAGAATTAAAGCAATGATAATAATGAAGCTGATTCTAAACAGTAGCACGCTTTTAATGATATTAATTTAATTTGTGCAATAAACAAATTCCATTGTTAATAAATTTTAATTTAATTTATTTGCCAATTTTATTTTTAACTTTTAAAGAAAATCCATTATTTTATTTTAATGATCACTCACCGAACCAGAAGGGAACTTCTTCATTAAGTTTTGTTGTCGCGTAGAACAGAAGAAAGAAGAAAGAAAACGATCCTAATGGCGCAATTTAATTAGTGAAAAATAGGAAAACACCGATCCCGGTTCAGTGTAATCTAAATTAATTTAATTGACCGAAGAACGAACAAAACCTTTAATTAATGAATTTCAGACCAAACTATAAACCCGTCTTTATTATTATTCGTATTTTTGTTTTTTTTTTATTTAGTGTAGGTTGATTGAGATATAAATTGATAATGGATTCGATTTCAAAGGAGGGAGGTAAGCAATAATGGTAGCAAAAACCATTCTAGCAGAGCACGAGCTAATCATAAATTAGTCAAACAATAGCGAACATTCAAAAAATTAACAAATTAAAATTCCATTTCGTTATAATCAAAAATTTTAATATTTTCCTCGTTTCATTCTTGCAATATTTCAAATCGTTCCACGGCATAAACTTATATCACTGTATATTATTTACTACCCCCAAGTCTAATCAGCATAATACACTCTCTCTGTTGACAAAACAGTTGAAGAAGGAAGAGGATCAGGAGGAGGAGCAGGGGAGCAGAAAAAGATTGCGAAACATTTCATACACAACAATGTAGGTGTACCTATCTAAAATAAAATGGAATAAGAAAAATAGCAGCAATAATTTTCAACGGTGTCGAGTTGACAATTGCCTGCCGCTGCTGTCGCTCTCCTAGTTCCTCTACATATCGTGCTTTTCTCTATGTTGGATGAACAAGTCATATGGGACCGATGAGTCAAACTAAGTGTCAGATGAGACTTTATAAATGAGGGACCTTTACATTTAATGTTTGTACATGAAACTTTTTTTTAATTACCTCATAAGCATATATGCTAATTTTATATGATCCAAAAATGAACAATTTTTATTTGATTATTTATTTGATAAATCTCCTTGAAATAGTGTGTCCCTGTTGTCGAGGATATCTATCTTCTTTCTACGGAAAAATTATTGAATTGATGTCATATTCAATAAATTTTAGTAATGGCAATTCTATAGATAGAAACGAAAAAAGAAATAGAGGACAAACTATCGGCGAAACTGGGTTATTTCTATCTCTCTTGCTCTACATATATATACATGCATTCATACATGCAATTGATACAGCAAAAACAACCAACAAACACATTACTCAATGAATTCGTATTGGAAGTTTTTGAACAAAATCGCGAGACCGAATAATAGACTTGGTCAAGTTCAATTTTCAAATGAGTTTATTTATGCAAATTATCCTTTGTTTGCTGCTACTGCAAGTGGTAATATGTATAAAGTATTGAATAGTGGAATCAATTTTATTTAAAGTTACGGAAAAGTGAAGCTGCAAATGGAAAAAGTTGAACTGGTCGTTGTCAATATATATTGATAATGATAGATTTTATTCGATTTTCATTAATTTATATCGATAAATGTCATAGACAATGATAGTTTTAAGTTTTAAGTTAGTTTGATTGGCATGAAACGAAGTAAAAATGATCTCTCAGTTTACTAACTAGATTATTTGTTAATTACCATATCAGTAAATAACTTTTTTTTCTGGTCCCAAAATTTATTATTAATCCTGAATATAATCAGTTTGCAAATTTTGCATAAATTAAGGATGTATTTAGATACAATTCATGGATGATTCCTTAGATAAAAACTCTATTAGGTCAGCTTGCACGAACTTATTGCGTACCGTCTTATTAAACTAAACAATGATAAAATTAAAATTTCTAATCTAATCAAGAAAGGTTTAAATGATATCAAGAAATGTCTGAATACTAGTGAAGAGCTGCTAATTATGAACGCAGACAAAAGGAAAAAATAGTAGTGGAGAAAAAACCACAACACAGTAAAACCTTTTCTTAACGGTCACCAAAATATCCTTGGCCTAGTTTCAAAACATAATTTCTCAGATTATTCCTTTGATATTAGTCTTCCTATACGATCAACATCAATATCTTGAACTTTGAATAGCTCAATTTGCCAATTTGTCAAAAATAACAACACAATATAATTTTCATTTAAGATTCATCTAACTCCTGAATCAGATATTGATTGATCTATCTGAGACGCTTAAACTGCCTGTATCTCTCCTAAAAAGAAGATGCTCTTTACGCCTTTATAGGCGTAAAGAGCATCTTCGTATCGCACGCAGTTAATATGGTTCATTTGTTTGCTATCCTTTATTTTAAACGTAAGAGAGAGAGAGAGAGATGCTGGTTCTGTGTTGATACACAAAACTTGAAACTGGAATGAGATGAAATGGTGAAACCAATGGGGCGAAGAGAGTGTGAGACAGTAGATGAGGTAAAAGAGAAGTGCCTTAATTGCTAATTGCCATTTGAGCTGGTTGCCGAGCGACACTGATTTAAGTCCGCATATAATCTTCCCTAAAGTCAGTCATTTGTGAAATATGGTATAGGGTTGGTTTGGATGGTTAGAGAGGGTTTGGAGGAAAAAGGAGAAAAGAGTATACTGCCGTAGGCGATGCAACTGAAAAGTGGAAACTGAATCGGTTATATAGGGAACAGCAAAACAACAAAACTTTTATTTAAATTTATTTCATGCCCTTTTTGTTTTTTTTTTTAAGTTGCGACTTTTCCATTTCATTTTCTAAATAAGCTGCTGTCAAACTGCAAGGTGGAATTGGATAAATCAAAATGATTTAAAACAGCTACAGGGAACACAGTACAGGTGTATTCTTGTATATTAAGCATCTAGAAATGGTTTATAGTTATACTGTAACATTATATGACCGAGAACGATAGTAATTGTTCGATGGAGGAGTACAGTGATGACATAATATCCTAGTAATTTATTATTATAAAATCTTAGGATATCTAAGTTTTAAGAATGTGTTTTTCCTGCATCTGGGTCTCAACTGTTTCATATAATATCGCTAAATATTTTATGAAAATTAAAGAAGCGTTTAGTTAAATATGAAAAATATAAAAAGCAATAAAGAAGTTTTAATGGCATTTTCTTCAAAGTATTTTTATTTTTCTTTTGATTGAGATTTTTTTGTATATATATTTGTATATATTGTATATGTTTACTAAAATAAATCCAATTCATGAAAAATATCAAAACAAATAAGTGTCAATAAGATAAACATCCTAATAATACGTATATCTATATACATTTTTTTCCTATTTCATTTTTATTATTATTATTTTAATTCCAATGGGAAATTGGCTTCATTTCCAATAAGCAAAGCAATATGAAAGGAGAAGAGGATTTGTAAATTACAGTCGATAGATCGAATTTCACATAAAACTTGGGTTTTATGTAAAATATCTAAGAAAATCTTTTGAAATTTGTGGTTTTCTTTTTTTTATAAAAGAAAGTGGTAATGATACCTTTCGATTTTAAAAGCAGAAAATTATGTCGGTGCCCATGAAAAGCTCTTTTTACAAAAGGAAAATGTATAAATATATTTAAAATTGAAATTATGTTTTTACAGGATCAAATAAAATCAAACGAAAATCTGACTGATAAGGGTGTATTGCTCTAATTAAATCATAATCTACCTCTTTTTTTGTTGAAAAGTCTAGAATAGACAGTCTCTAGAAAAAAGGACTTATTTTACGTACAGTCCGCCGGTTTCAATTTTGCTGCAAGCGCAAAATTGAGTAAAAACCACTAGCAATTTTTTCATTTACACAAAATAAAAATATAAAAGCATTCTACAATAAATACACAGAAATTGCATGAACTAAAATCATCTAGAAATCCTAACTAATAGATTCGGTACACTAGGAACAATCGTTTATGTATAGCCATCACGTGTTTAGTTTATTGCCTCAATTTAAACAACGTTTACAACTAAAATTCAATGGGGAAATAAAGGAATGTAATCTTTTAGGAATTTGAGTCAATTCCATCGAGGTAAAAGCAATAGCTATAGCTGCCTAGCTGACTGGCTTGTTGAAGAGCTGCTGGTATTGCGATTTGATTTGATTTGTTTGATGAAAATAACGATGGATTTTGCAAATAATCATAAATAATGGAAAAATGGTATACTGGATGTTTGTTATTTTTCTATCAATACTGTGAATGCCAGTAAATAGGAAGACAATTTTTCAAATTTTCCTAAAAGTAGTTAGTCATCGTTGTCGAGCAATAAAATACAATTGAAAATAGCACTATCTCAATTTATACGCATACCTAAGTGATTGAAAGAAATAGTAGATTATAAGGCGAGCGGGTAAGCTTGCCATTACAGTCGAGAGATTAGCTAGACTAAGCTCGAGGCTGGTATGGCAAGCTGACACCGCGAGGCTTGTATACTAGATTATTCCAAATCGCATACTTTAATTTTTAAATCAATAAAATAAAAAAATAATAATTGAAATTTTTAATAGGACTGGCTAGTGGCCATATTTATTATATTATTTTATTTATACAAAAATTACACAGGAGCAAGCATGTATTTTTTTTGGTTTGTTACAATTTATTTATATATATTATTTTTTATTAATTAATTTTAATAAAACAAAATAAATTATATAACTATAACTTAGAACTTGTTTTGTTTGGTTACTTTTGTTATTAAGTTAGGTTATGTTAACATCTATTGTTTTAAATATTATGTTTTCTAAATAATGTTTTTTATCATTTAAAAGCACTTACCTATTAGTTTTTTTTTAATTTAATTTCTTTCTTGTACTAATAATTGGTTATTTTATTATTAATACACTTTTCTTATTTTTCTATTCACTACGGAAGGAGTGAAACACACTCACGCTAGTTAGATCACCCCACATACATAAATTTGGAAACAATATACATGCCAGTTTCTATGTAACCTTTGAAGAAATAAATGCAGCCGCCATTATTTTCCCCGCATTAGCGGGGAAGTATATTGCTTGCCTCCTCTTCTTCTTAAATAAAGCATAGCCTACTTCCAAACTGTTTAAATGTCAATAATAAATGTATTATATATGCGATTTGGAATAAAATTTATTATTCTCTTCGAACCGAAAGTGACTCTGTTCTACTTACTCTTATCATTATGCGTGATGCGGTAGTTTCCTCCAGTAAGCATCACGTTTTCTTTCTTGTTAATATATAAATTAATGCAAAAACCAAATTACATTTTATATGAGATTCAATGAACTGGGAAATATTAGCTAACCATATATATTTATATATATATACCTATATATACATGATAAGACAAGATTCTCTTTCGCTCCCTTTCTAAGAAAATTTACTAAACTAATTTTGGAGGATGCAGTCGGAGTAAAGCCGGAGACATTTCCCATATGTGACATTTTTACTCTATTTTCTCTCGCTTTCAGATCGATAGTATCGTTATATCTTCTTTCCTTTTTTTTTGTTACTTCCTTGAGAATTTCGAGTTTCTTTAATATACAACAGGACCTTATTTTATAAACCTCGAATTTATTTCAGAAATTTAAAAATTGCTTTTTTGTCTCTTAGGAAAATTTCCAAATTCTATTGTTTTAGAAATAACTTAAGTTCCAGCTAATTAAGATATATGTAAGTTATCTTGTTGTACACTGTTGTACGAATAATAATAATAATAGAACATTAAACTTGATAACAAGCAAATCTAAATTGAAAACAATGGATTTTATAACATGTTCATTTCGCAAAATATTCTAATCTCAAAATTTTCCATCTCATAAAAAGAAAAAATCGATTTTATTAAATGTTAAACGGCCTTTAAATACCCTGTCGGTTGGAAACAAGTTTAAAACGACTTGCATTGTGCTATTTTGAAGCTATGAATATTCAGAGACACGTCCTTCTTCTGTTGCTGCTTCTATTGCAACAGTAGGAGTAAACTGAAGTCGTCTACAGCCTCAGTCAGCACTTTAGTCTGTGTGACCCAATTGGTAAATAGAATTGTATGTATAGTGAAATTAAAGGAATTAGGAAAAAAGGAAAAATATGCATTTTCGTTCTCAATGCATTTTAATTGTTGTTTTAGTTTCATTCTTATGTTTATTGAATTTCATTTCAATTGGACAAATTATCTCCAGTTTTGCAAGAAAAACATTTTGTAGAGAATTATTTGAAGTTTTTTACTGTATAATTTCAAAATTTCTGATGAAAATTGTTACTGAATTTTAACCCAGATTTATTCATATTTTTGCTCTAAAACCTGTTTTATACTAAACAATTTTATTGAATAGTGTAAAGCAGTAATTTCAAATTTTTCCTCAAGAACGAATAATTTCCTAATTATACTAATATTGAACAAGGGCATGAGCAGTATCCATATATATGTTGTTCGCTGGTATAACCTTAAATTTCATTATTTATTACAAGTTACAATATCATTCATTATTTACATTTTACATGAGGAACTTGAATTTAGATAATATATTGAGATAAACTCGTAATATCACCAAAAAAATTGTATAAAATTAACCATTTATGTAACCGGTTATTTTAAAACCGAACCGAACGACTAAATAGTAAAGAACTGTGGATGTGTCCAAGCCATTTTATTGTCTAGTGTAAAACAGAAAAATTGAAAAAAATAACTTTGCTGCAATAAAATTTTTTGGAATTTTCTTGTACTTGTAATATTATTGCAGAGCATGAAATAAGCTTAATGAAATATTTATTAAATTTTTTTTTGATTATATCTGCACCATTAAACTTTTTTCATTTTCACAAATGGCACCCCAATATTTTCAAATCAATATTTGAGGGTTGCTTCTACCACTATCTATTGCGATTTACAATAATACAAAGCGCACAATATTGAAAATTTGCCAATTTAGTACTGGTTATTTAATTAACGTTTTTTTATCAAATATACAAGTTCAAATTAATGTAAAATTGAAAATTTGAAATTAGTCGGTCACCATGGAAAAAGGGTTACAATATTAAAACGTATACGCACAAAATGGCCGATCGGAAATCGTGTGAAATCAATAATTAACAATATATTTCTGAAATATTCTTTCTATCCATTATTCGTACGTTGAATATAGATAACCAGTATTTGAGTATGAATGTATGAAATAATAAAAGGGCTAGTTCATATGTGCATGTTGGAATGGTTCTGTATGAACATTCAGTGACATAATTGCATTTCAGATGCCTATCAATAAATTATCTTTAATTAGATTCACTAGTTGCAATCAATCATTCATATTATATGCAATGAGCTTTCGTTTTTGCGGTGGATATGTTTAGGATTTAGATATTTTCAAAATTGATAAACTTCGGATTTTTTGGCCGAAGCTACTAAGTGAGGAAAGCCAGGAGTATCAACGTTGTATGCTCAAATATAAAAACCATAAATTGCTATAGAACCTAATAATTTTCTCAAAGAACTCGTTAACATACGATACATCTAAAGTGTCCATTAAGATATAATAAAGGCACTTCAAAAAATTGCCTTTTCACCCCACCTTTTCTTCCAATAGTATCCTATTACTATTAAAAAGCAATACGACATTTAAGAATAATAATAATAATAATCATGAGATACTCTGTAATCAGAGTCTCTATTTCATACATTGAAAGAAAGCATTTCAATTCCCAAGAAAATTGAGAGACAGAGCTATTGAAAAAATGAACACATAGAGAAGGGTCAGCACCCATCATCATCAATAAATAAACAAATTTTCTAAAATAAAAAAATAAAAAATTCTAGTTCATTGACCAAATCAAATAATAATCCATCAAATTGTTGTCATATACTATACGATCCACATACATACGCATCACACATCTATCTCGACGAATTAAAAATATGAGCAGATGAGTCACATTATACATTATGCATAGTCCATCCCACTTTATCTGATAAATTATTTGCTCTAAATTATGTCCATTGATATAATTCACGTTCTTAAGAATCTTAAGAATTTATATGCGATTTATGAATTCTGACTTGGACAGAATTTATTTATAATTTGAAGTGAATCCATGGATTTTTTATTTATTTATTTAGTTTGCTAAGCAAACCAATTTATCTTCGAAAATATAGAACAAACTATACATGATATTTTATACCACAATAATCGAAACAAATAGATCGTTGCATGAGTGCATGTGCATCAAAATAATGACTATCCTATCAATCTAAAAGTGTCAAAGCCAATTCAGTAGAATGATGTGCTTATTATTAAATGTAATTCTCGTATAACGTTAGTAAATTGGAAATAAACTATAAAGTAATTGTATCTAGTACTTTGTAATTTACTTTAATAAACTTTTCAAAAGATTAATTGGATATTTTAAAAGAAATGACGGGGATAATTATTATAGATTTTCTAGTGTGTTGGTGTGGCAAGACAGGAGGTAATCAAAAACAGAAAAATGTATAGAGTAATTTGTAAGAAATATAATATAATGAAAATATCAGCCTGCATCATTTTCTATAGCGATGTAATTTGACAAGATCAAATCGTCCGATGAAGCCCAGATTTTCAACTTTTCCCCTTAAGAAAGATTGTATTCTTGTTACACACTTCCAATATTTTAAAATATAATTCTTTACCAAATATTTCATTTGTCAAAACCATATTTGGTGAAACGTGAAATGTGGTTGGTAACTATAGAGAGATGTATTAGGGCACTCAACAGAAATATAGGGCTGCATTTGATAGGGGACGCTACACTAGTGACTAGATTGGACTAAATATATCTCAACCTGGTTTGAAGTTAGAAGAGATGAAATGTCTCTCTTTACCTTTATGAAATAGGACTGAAAATTCCGATGTAATTTCCGATGAAACTGTGCAAACGGTAGTGAAGCAAGAAAATGTTGCATTATTTGTAAACATGTAGCATGTTTACAATCTATCCATTCCAATCGGATAGATTAATTGGAGTTGATGATTCAATTTAAGGATGGAAAAAAGATCAAAACTGAATCGAAAAATTAGATCTAGCTATGAGCCTCAATACTATTTATTTAGAAGGAAATTTATTACATTTCCATAGTAGAGGAAAACCAAATGGATGGATAAAATAACCCACAGCTGTCACTATTTCTTTTCTCTCTTTCTTTTCTCCTCTCCATTCTATTGCTTTTAGTAAAAATGGATAAACTACATGACAAATTACACTCGATCCCGCATAGACATATTGACGTATTTAAAACCAATTTAGTTCTCTATAGGAGACATAAAAGTAACGGATTAATCCTTAATCGAAAAAATTCTGCTGCTTCGTTGTTTTTAATTTCGTTTCCAGCTGTTTCTATTCTGTCTTCATTAAAATTAGTCAACGGTGTATAATAGTTCTAATGGGTTATTTTACTCTAATGTCAATAGAAATAACCCGCTGACATGATTATGAATACGTGACAATGAATATCTTGATGAATCAGTTTTTCAATTACAAATATTCCGGCAGGTTTTCACAGAAGAACTATATTACAAAAAAAATGTATATAAAAAAGATTAAATTCTAATTAAAATTTATTATACGATAAATTTAATGTCAATATTTTCATCTCAAAAAAAGGCGTATTTTTTTCCCCCGATGCTTTAATATAATTTCATAAAAATAAAAATTAAACGGCAGTACAGTACTCTTGTTTCTTATAATCTTAAAAGATTATATCTGGCTATGTAGATAGTACTTAATTTCTCCGCTATTCAAACCTTTTTGAAAATTTCTTTCGCCATTATAAATACGCCTTGAGGATGGAAAATTAAAATTAAACAGAAAATGGGCGACCATTAAAATTAGAATTAAAATTTAATTAAAAAATAATTTGCTCGGTTTTCTTCCAGTGCTAATAATATTAGTACATAATAATAATAATAATGATACAGACAAGCCATAGGATGCTACTTTGTTTATCATTTGTGTCTCCTATTTTATTGAAACAAATTGTCTCACTCAATTTATTCTCAATATTTTTATCTGCGTCAATATTTCGACTACATTTCCAACTGAAATACAAAAGTACTGTAAAAAATACAGAATACAGCTAGAATAAAATTGTTCGTTCCTAATTTATATGTCATTAGCTTTAACTAAAGGTATATGTGTGTTTGTTAATATTGATTCTCAATAAACAATAATATAATTAAATTACAGGTTCGACGCGACATTTCGAGTCACTTCATCATTATATTAATTGAGGAATTGTGCCCCTTCGTTTCAATATCTACACAGAGAAATTTGTCGTTCAGTGAACTGAAAATGGTGCTTCTACTCCTGGTTTATAACTAAGCATTAGTAGAAGCACTCAGATATTACCTTTACATATATGTATGTAGGTGTATGTCTATAGCAGTAGAGTCTAGAGAGGGCTAAGCTAGTTAGCTACCTAGCTACGTACATCGTATATTACATTATTCCGGTTATGACTTGTTTGCATGGTTAAAGAGCATTTATTGATTAATAATTATTGTCAACTAGGCGTACAAATTAATTTTCTATTTGACTAGCCTCGTTTCTCTTTATTCAAATAAAATAAATAATCTTAGGAATAGATGGATAGAAATATTCTCATAGTAATGACTTAATTGCATTTTTGCTTTATTTCTAGAATTTAAAATCGTAATCTATTTGTTTTATGTAAAGGTGTGATTCCCCTTAGTCATTCAAAATGACTGTTTTTGAATTTTCTTACTACTACAAACTGATACATGATTCTATAAACACCTTCTCATATTGGACAACAGACTGTGTGCTCGTTATGTAATTTGTATAGAAAGTGTAGAAACACACAATCACCGTTAAGCATCGAACATTCAGACTTGGCTCAATATTTGTAACACTTTATATGTAGAACTGTGCTACAGCGAATGACGATTAATTTCTATATAGACGGAATCATACCTTAATTTAAATATTTCTTAACAAAATGTAAACAAACATAAGTAATTAATCAATTATGCTGATTAATAGACAAGATACAATCATCATACAGTAATTTCTTAATTCTTTAATCATCATCAAAACCAACATATTTAAGACTTAAGAGTTAAGCCATCTAATTAATTAGACGATGTATACATAATTATGTTATAGAGACATAAAATAAATGAAGTGGAGCTTAGTGTTCCATGTAATAATAATAATAAATGAAGGTATTATTATTATTATTCTAACTATAGCATTATGCAACACTAAGTAAATGTTCCAGGAAGGAATTGGTAATCGCTTCTTTATCGCCATGGTAACGTCTCGGATTATGTGAACGAAGGAAACCTCTCACCTGGACCACTCGTTATTGTATTATTATTACTATTATTATTATATGTGGAAGTTTTCACTCAGTCAGCCAGCCAACCAGCTGGAAGCTTAGATGAAACCATAATAATGTATTCACTTAAAGATTGGAAGTCGTACTACATTAATTTTGTAAGTGTGTTAAAACTATATCCAAGATGTATTATATACGGAGGCGAAATTATTGTCATATTTGACTCGGATTAGTATCAAAACGTTTGATTATTCGAAGATGTGTACTCCGAGAGAAAAACGCAAATTGCCATTAAAATTCGGCATATTATGAGATATTCACAAGGAAGTCAGGGAGTATCTGTTTATTAAAGTTTAGAAGAGCTCCCTTCCTAACATTTTGTAGGTATGCAAATGCCCTATATTACAATCAAATCATATTAATGATACAAATAAATTATTTAAAATACAAATAAATTTTGAATAAACACCTATTTTCTCCCCATTCACTACTTAAACGATACATAATAGAAAATATTTCCCCCCCTATAATAATTTATGAACAATGGCTACCTATATGTATGTACGTGTGAATCCATTAGACATTGAAAATAATATAATTTTATTTTGATTTATACAGCACATTTTCCATGCTTTTCATTCACTCAGTCGCATCATTCAAACAAAATAATATTTTCCCATAGAGAAATATGACATATTTTATTATTTTTACCATCAATCTAAAATAATCATTCTCTATCGAATAGAGGAAATACAAGAATAGAGTAGCCTGCCTATGTAATGGTTTGGGTGGTGGTGATGATCGTAGTGGTGGTGGGCTCTCTATTGTTTTCACATGGCACTCACGAAAAATACAACTCCCTCAATAACAAATCTTTATTGTAATTGTGTTTACACTAACTGGCAATTGTATTGTGTGAACAATAACTAAGTGTAACTAAGTAAGTATGTATATTGTTTCCCAAGCGACAAGGCAGTTAGTGAGTTATATTATATTGGGTGGTAGTGGAGCTTTTTGTAAACTTTAACATATGCGGTAAACCCTATTACGTCTAAGGGCAGTTATTTGAAGGATTTCGTTGTTAAGCAAATATAGCGTTATGAAACAGCCATATACAATTTTAATGTTTGTTGATACAAGTATGGAATATGAGCTGAAATTTGTTTTTTCGAGAGACATAGAAATTCTTATATAAAAAAAAGTTGTTGAAACAATTAAATATGTGATGAGGTTGGAGTTGAAAATGAGGGAACAGTTTCAAAACCAAAAAACTGTTTTACAAACAATTCTAAAGCTTCCAAATTGCTAAACTATTAACTCAACCACCTCTAATTGAATAAATCAAAAGTAAAATATGGAAATAATTTGAATGGAGAAATGACTATTATTACTATTATTATTTACTAGTATCATACGGTTCTTCTGCGTTCGTTCGTGTAGCAGCAAAAGCGACTATTACTATAATACTTGGCGAATAATAATTGCATTGTAAATTTCTGTACAGTAATAAAATGTAAGCAGCGAGATACTGCTTTTCCAGCCGAATATCTCTCAGTTTCTCTTTCTAAAGTTTCCTATTGTGGATACTATTGTTTGAATAAATTCTCATACAAATTTAGAATATTAATGCTGACTGCAGAAGTGGTGTCTTGTCATCTGGTTTCTTTCTAACTTATTTAGAAAGAATTAATTAGAATATCAATTAGCATATTGAATATGGAAAATTCAATTTACGGATGAAATATTGAAGCTAAAATTTGTAGCTTGGATAATATGACTTGACTGCTTTGAAATACGCAAGTAAAAAAAAAGGAAAAAAATCATACATGATAGAGATTAGAGGAGATTATAAAAGTTGAAGGCGCTTAAAAAAAAAAGTCGAATAAAAAGGCTAAAAAAATAATGAAATACATTATACTTCGAAACAACATAACCCACCCACTAACACACTGAAACACTTCAATCACTATATATGGTTCTTACACAAGTATACTTGTGTTCACATTAGTAGCGTGTCAGTGTTCTTCCGTTTTCTTTCCGTATCTTATTCTTTCCTTCTTCACTCTACTCTATTCTTGTTTTTCCCTAACTGCGAATATCTTCAGTGTATAAAGAAAAGGAAGAATGCTCTAAGAGAAATCGAGAGCAAGAGGGAGTTCTAAACTTCTCAAGTTTTCACCTATTTAATCATTGCCTTGGTATAAACAGCATTCCATTTTTCACAACAACCACGGCCACCACCGCTGTCACAAAGACTTTAGCATGGGAAGTATAATACGAGTAAATTGTAGGTATCTAGTGAGGCAAAATTTAGATTTTTTGGGCTTTTTGGAAAACATGGCTTTTCGAGAACCTGAAAAATTTAAATTTTCTTCTTAGTTGGGTTTTAATTAAAATTTCCAAATTAAACAAAAACTTATTATAAAATAAATTTTAAGTATCTTTTTCGATTAAATTTGAATTAAAACTGGGAAGGAAGGCTTTAATTACTGGTGATTATTTGATAGCTTTCCATTTATTCCACGTCGATTCTCATTCTTTCTCCATTCCTTTCCCGCTCTATCACTTTTAAACCGTCTTGCAATAATTATCGCTTTTTGAAAATTATTGAAGTTTATTATTTTTGTTTTCTTCCCATTCTACAGATATAGATATAGTTGAAAAGGGAATGAAAAGCCGGATAAAGGAATTTTAAGTTAATTGGGTTTTATTACTTGTCTGGATGAAGAGAAAATGGTTAAAGGGAAGCATTAAATAAGTAAGAAGATTTGTTTTCTTTATTTCTAGGTATTTGTTTTATATTCTGTCTTGGCTTCTCTGAAAAGCTGGCTAGAAAATCATTTTCAAGTACAAAAAGGTCGCGAGAAAAAAATTTTCGATTTAGTTGAGCGCCAAGGAAAAAAGCTTAAGTACTACTGAGTTGCGTCGATACTAAATTCGTCTAGTCTCAAGTAGCTTGTAGAAGCTATATCATAGTCGCTCGTCGTTTGACGTAATATCGTGGTAGTTTTGAGCAAAAAGGAATTGAAAGACAGAGCTTTCAGAAATCATTGACATATTGAATGTCACTCAAGAGTATTTTCATCTCTCTTCTTCGTAAATCGATACGGATTGAATATAAAATTCGTGTTGGCAATAAATAGGAAAATAGGAAAATAAATATGCAATTAACAGTAGATTTAATGATTGCAGTCATTTTTATAGTAAATACAATAGAAAGGAACAATTCAATAAATTTCGTATGCATTTTAACAGATAAACCTTCAGCTAAAGTATATTCTATTTGAGTTCTATGAGCCTATATGTATGTATAGTGAATGCAGGGATATCTGTATATCTATCTACATATACGAGAAGGTTAATTTACCGTATAGAATCGATCAGTTTAAATAGAAAATATTACCGTGATAAAGGATAATTTGACTACATTATTTTTAGTATATTCGATTTGCATTTACGAAATGAAAAATGATGATTAAATTTATCGGAACCGACTATTTCCACGTTGACTCTACACACAGTCAGGTGAAATATGCCGTAATCCTCATGTCTTTATGGTTCTCCATAGGGTAATAATGTAACAAAGCCAACTGCATGGCACATGTCCAACGCTGTAAAAGCAATTCCTAGGGCGTTCACTTTGCTGTATTTAAAATTTAATCTTGCTTATAAAGGGTTAAAATGTAACTTTAATATGGTTGGTTCTAGCCTTTAAAACAAATATTTGCGGAGGAAAAAGTATTTACCATAATCCCTCTATTCTCTCTCTGAGTATGTAAGTATATAGGTTGGAAAATGAGCATTTTAGTTTCAACGATAAGACAACTACTATTTGCATTTCTACTAGTTTCTTTGTTTAGTTAAAATTATTAAACGTGACAATACCCTACCATCATAAATCGTGTATATGCAAAGCGAATACAATGTTTATTAATGATTCAAAACAAACTTTTAGAACTTGGAAACTTTATGAAAATGAAATAAACTGCTGACCACCCATATATTTTCATTTAAATAAATCTTAACGGGGAGAAAAGTTGATTCCAAAAGTCACTCTTTCAATGTTTCCATTAATATTAATACCGGAATTTTTCCAATGGAAATATAGATAATAAATAATTTTCTTATAGATGAAAATTTCAAAGAGAAACGGGGAAAAACATCATCAAGTTTTCAGGCAAATAACATTTTTGAAAACAAGAAACGACAAAAAGACGACTGGTCGTCTGAAAGAAGATTATACAGGAGTGCTTTCGGTCAATAACAGGGAGTAAATATAGTGGATAGTTTTAGTTGGATTATCGAACATCGTGAGGGCGCTATTAAGCAGCAAAGTTTTTTGATGTAAAAAGTTATCTGAATTAAATCATTAAATTCTGGCAATAATATTACAATTTCAGGAAAATGGCTAATCCGAATTTCCTAATAACAATAACCATTAAAAAAGCATTAACTCCAAAAAAAAATAACAACATGAAAAAAAAAAATAGATTACTAACTAAATAACAATGTAATAAGAGAAGGAAATGAGTGGCAAGTTGATATACAAATTGTATTGCTGCGTGTGTTTATGCACCTAGTTAATTGCACAATCAAGAAATTAATTACCATAAATTTTCTTTTCGAATTTTTAGTTCGAGAAAAGTTAGAAAACTATCTCGTTATATTGTTGGTCGCCTCTTTTGCGGTATGCAATTGAGACAACTCCATCTGCATCATAGTTATCCACAGGTAGAGACCAATCGCGACAAATACATTTTCGCGAGTTATTATTGGCTGTTGTTTAACAGACAGCTTTTCTCTACTTGATCAATTCTCTATTGCATTCGCTAATAACACACCTTAACTCTTTCAGGGGTAACGGTTTAATTTATAAACCTAAATAATAAACCTTTTGTTTTAGTGGTGGTGGTACATGAAATAACCCAGTAAATTTTATTTAATTTATCGGGCAGTGGCTTTATTCGTGAACCACATATATGATACGCTTCCTTAAGTCTATGTGTTCATAATGCATCGCTTTGCACAGAACTTGCATATCGACATTTTTAATTTCATTAGTTCATGAGTTTAATAATGAATTCATAAAAACAATGCACTTTTTAAAACTTGTACTTTTTTGGCCACATTGGTAATTTTTTCTTAGTATATGCCTGCTCCTGAAAGAGTTAAGTGTGTTAGACAAGACATCTAAGACAACAATCTCTTGGACTCTACTCGTCGAAGAGTCATTACTCTATATTTTACTAGACACTCTTTCGGCTCACATTAATCCAGAATAAAAAGAAAAAACAAAACAACTAAACAAACAACAATAATTTATTCCTCCTGAGCCAATTAATTCTCCTTCTGGCTTAAATTAAAACAAAGTTTAATTGAAATTAAAAAGAAAGTTGTTGTATTTTCTACTTATTCTTCTTCGTTTTATGGAATTCAAACTGTAATAAATTCTAGCCAGCGACTAGCCGCTCAGAAAACTGCTGTATTCTTATTGAATTTGAACGCAGAAGGGGAAAGTTTTTCCGAAAGATTTTTCTGAGATAAATAAGAAAACATAAATATATCAAGATTTGTAGATTTTAAGTAGTGAGTAGTAGAATTATTATGAATTAATATAAATTCTAATACCTATCAAGTCGGTATTAAAATAGAAATACTAGAATAGTTTTCTTGGAACGTAGTTCCTTGGCTTATGGATAATCAGCAGGCGAGAAAACTAAGCTCGACTACAGTTTTTTTGTGATAATCTAGTGTAAATTTTCTACAGATTTCCCACGTTTTTTCCCAAAGAAATTGATCTTATATGTTATGAATATCAACTACATTTTCAAAAAATATAAATCTTTGTCATCATCATCAGTACATCGCCTTAAAAACGCCTAATATCATTTCTTCTCCTTTTTCTTCTCATTCCATATTCGCGCCTCAAGTTTATTAAAGTAGTAACGCAATTCCTGAGAAGAAAAAAAATACATAAAAAAAATCCAGAAAAATCCGTTGGCGTGAAAAGTGTGAGCAAATGTGATATGCAGAATATGATGAATTGGCGCGATGTGCTTTAAGAAGTAAAGTACTTTACGAAAATTTCGCCTCATAGAGATTCTTTCGTGGTATCGCACTTTCATCCCCCATAATCTCGATATCGCACGTTTTATTCGAAGAAAGCGGCGGGCGGCGGGGTTTCGTTACCGGAAACTTTCAGTTTGGTTTATAATAATGTATGAATTAATTCATGATATGATTTTTGTGCGCTTCCCGCGAAAATTTATGCGGAAATACATGAAATATTAAAAAGGATAATATTAAAAGGACTAGTGAAACGTAGCATTATGAATAATGATCCTTACAACTATTACACGGTGGTGCATATGTATGTATGTTGCAGAAAGAGAGAGATGATGTACCTGCCTTGCTAACCATTAACTTGCATTATTTAGAATACACTCGCCAGTTTACTTTGAATATACTCGTATATTCTGATGGCTAGTTTTAATCCTGCAATATAAGGGAAAAAACATGGCGAGGGTTGTAGTATACTATACAAAGTGCAGTAGGAAGCGTACTAATAAACTATTCGTATTAACGTTTATCCGTAATATGCAACATATATAAATTAGACATCATAACCGTAACAATTCACTGCAAAAAACAGTGAATAGTTTTCTATTCATTTCCATTTTTCTCTGTATTCATAGGAAATTACTTCGAAAAATTTATCCAACTGATCGAAAATGATCTTTCCCATTTCTTCAAGAAAAACAAACTTTTAGACATTATTGCATAGGAAATTCAAATTTCCAATCATTTCCTTTTGTTAGATAACAAATTATTTTGGTATCTACTTGACTTGATCGCAATACTACGAGTACTACATGAAGTGGAGACGTAATTTTATATATTTTGTATTCAATGTATGTTGGGATTCTTATTCAGCATCATTTTAGTTACAAGTTTCTTTTATGCTCTAATCTACTTAAAAAGGAGCTTATTGAAATAAAAACCTGGAACACAGCCCGCTTTCAATAATATGTTCCAAATATGTAACAAAATTGCCACAATTACAACGACATTCTAATAAATTAATTTACATGTAATTTAATAAAATGATTTAAGTGGCAATTTAAATATTAGAAGCAATGAGACATCCTGTTTTAAATTATAAAAAAGCATTAGCGGAAAGTCGACGAATTCAAAACAAAACAGACAATGGGCCGATATAAAAAGACAGATTAATTACTAAGCGCTTGTAGGTAAGTAATTTTGGAATGTCATAAAGCTGGAAAATAAAGCAATTATTCAAATTCCAATAAAATCCCATTTAGAAATGCAATTTTCAGCTAAAAAGCACCTAATCAGCCAAAAATTTAATTAATTAATCAAAGACCTTTAGAAATAAATCCGACCAGTTCAGTAGTTTGTAAACGCTTCAGTGCTGATTAATTTTGTCACTCTTGCCCTCCCACTCTTACTGTCCCTCTCACCCTCTCTCTCTCTTTCTCTCTATCTATCTCTTTTTATCATTTATTCAGTCATTCTTTTTCATGTTTAGCAAGCGAAACAACATACCCTCAAAATGAGGCAAAAACGTGCGTAGTTCCAACCTGAACGTGTTGCAATGAATCCTTTTTAATTTAAACTCATCCAGACCTCCACAACCATTGGAGGAGCCTCCATATACTATAAATCGCACGCACACATACACAGAACCCTATACAACAGCGGGGTTCGGACTCCACCTTTAGTACAAGACTAGGATTCACAATCACTATTAATGCTTCACTAAGTGGCAATAAAGTTTACAAACATTTCCTGGCATGGAATGGAAATTTGTATGCATCAACGATATTTTCCCTCCAAAAAGGGAGAGAAATTATACACGACACACTGCTTGAACTGACCGTTCTCGATGAGAATTGAACTAACGATGTCACAAAATGGTTACAGAATTATTATTACTACTGTATCTATATGTTGTTATATGTATGTGTTTGATTTAAGGTGGGATATGCTGGACTCATTTCAGAGAACAAATTTTATTAACACGCTTGTATATTAATATCCAGTACTGTTAATATACCTGTCATCTACAAATGGATTTTAGAATAATATAGTAAATTAAGGCGGTGGGATTAAATATGCAATGCTTGTTTGAAGGAACAAAACAACTGCTGTACGTACGATGTACAGAGTTTAATAAACGGTGTGCCATAATATAGCAAGTTATGAATACTATGATAAATTTTTAATATTTTGCGTTATTGTTAAAATAAATATATTAACTATTATTAAGAATTAACGTCT
This sequence comes from Platypus cylindrus, assembly GCA_949748235.1. Classification (NCBI taxonomy): domain Eukaryota; kingdom Metazoa; phylum Arthropoda; class Insecta; order Coleoptera; family Curculionidae; genus Platypus; species Platypus cylindrus. Next base: position 844,868 of record OX456491.1, on the reverse strand, counting down.
CTTCATGTAATAATTGTAAATTCTGTATATAAAAACGGATCATCATAAAATAACCAATTATGAACAAAATAATCGTACCTGCGGTCCTATACTGCGAGTCTTGACATCCAGAAATGTCATCATCATCATCAATATCGGAATCACCATGATTAGATGGGTGAGGGATTTGATATTCCGTTCTGCGTCGCAACGTGGCAGAATGTAAAGAACCACCACGTGGTGGTATTTCCGGTGGTGCTGGTTCAGGTGGTGAATCTTGTCTAGTTATTGAATCTGAATAATAACGGTGATTATATGATTTAAAAGAAAAATTTTAATTCATTTTCTGAACATTAAATCATGAAATGTTAATATCAATAAACAACGGGTGGAATTTTTAATAAACAAAACCGGAGGAAGGCCCACCAGTAAAATAAAACAATTATATGAAGGCTTTATGACAATTATTTTAAGTTTTTCCTAACGAGAGTAAAGAATAATAAATAAGAGTGGGTATGTACGTAAAGTAAATAAATGTCATTGAAATTTCATGAATTTCAAGGAATTACAGAGCGATGCAAATAGCGAGGACAACAATATGTAAATTTATACAAAATTAATACTACGTTATGTAAATATTAGTGCACCTCCAAAGAGGAATGGTGTCCCTTTGTTTTAGATTATTGAAAACAAAATTTAAATAATCATTCGTATATATATGATACATATATATATCATCATATATATACGTATATATGATGATCAAAGCCTTGTGTATATTGTATCTAAATTTAAGTGTTTGTTGGAAATTATTAAGCGACAAGTCTTCATATGATTGCATAGCAATCAAATTGTATTGTATAGCGAGAATTAGATTAAGGGAGCTTTACTGTTAAAAATTGGACTAAGTCTAAAATGTGATACTATTAAAAGAAAATCAATTAAGTAATGTCAAAACGATGAACCATTTTCAATTTAATTTAGTAAATTTATATCAACAATACAACTTCTGTTTTATTATTATAAATTATTATTATTATTGTGATAAACAACAACAACCAAAGGCACAGTTCATGCAAAGCTTTGTGCTGTTAAAAAGTTATCCTTTTGGTGAGCATTCATTCCATCATTCTCTGTAAAATCTTATTGAAATGAAAACTTTCCAAACAACAAAAATTTTTCAACGAATGAAAAATTTCCACCGAAAATTCCCAAAAGCCTGAGTCTAACAATTTAATATTTATCCGACTTTAATCATTTTAAGTAAACTGAAGCTGTTCAAATATATATCTATCTATGTATATAAAAGAGGAAAGAAATTATTGTAAACATTGAGACTAACTAAACTGACTCTGGATGGTGTAGGACAGATTCTCTCTATTTTCATTCTCATCTGGGATTTTATTCCAGCTATTCATCCATTTATCCATCTAGTTGAATTGTTGTTATTCCGTATAGGAAAAACAGGAAACGGAAACGACTTAATCTAGTTAAGCGGTGCACGATCCCTGCTTCGACGCCACCTATGTAGTTTTAAGTTAATTAACAGTCATCATTCATTAGCATAACTGTGTTTGTGTCACACCTCCCCATCAGGATCGAACGGGGTGGTTAGTTAATATTATTATAATTTATGTATATATATATATGTAGTTTTGGTGTTAGAGAGGAGTACCTTATACAGCTTTGTCAGCTTAGTTGCTTTGATTTAGGGCCGCTATCCTGAACAACGATACCGCCAGGGTAATTAAAATTTAGGTACGCCCTGAATCATGGCTACAGTACCTCGTACAAGTTGCGAGGCATGTAACAGCAGCGACTAAAAAGAATATGGAAATATGATTAACTGAAAGTAAGAGTGAGAAGGAAATTTGTTTCGTCGCCGAAATATTTGTGTTTGAAAAGATTAAAATCCATACAGAGTCGCACTCGGAGTGCAACCAACAATTGTAACGCATTTTTAAATTAAGTTCAAATAATAAACATAAAATGATTACGTAAAATAGCGCATAAATAGAAACAAGTGTTTCTTTGTATTAAAAAGTATATTTCGTAAAATTTAGGCAATTTACACACGTATACACATCAATTTTCTATCGTCGTAAATTTTGTTATTCAGCATCTGTGCGTTTTGATACGGATGATCTAATAATTTTTTAACGTAACGTAACTAACGTTTTTTTTTCTTTAATTTTATGGTTTTTTTTTGTCTCGGGTATAGACATTATACACATATGAAACGTGAGGTAATACCTAGAAATATTTTACGCATTATTTTGTCACCAATCAATGTTTACCGGCAAGGAGGTCCAAGCTCAACGAGGGAGTTCTTGGTTGAACTATCTTGAGCTGGTTACACCTTCACTGCGCTGGAACCTCCTTGTCGCCAAACATTGATTGATGACAAAATGTATATAATATGTCTAAGCACTACATTACGTTTCATACGATGTCTCTATATATAGACATATAATACCGGGGAAGTTAAAGATTTATACTAATAATCTAGTTATCAAATTTAACAAAATAGAGCGGACCTAGTTTTTCAGACAGGACAAACTGGACCTGAGATGTCCTGTTTATCTTTATTCAGTAGCCCACCCAGATTTTTTTTTGGAAGAACTGAGAGTTTAGAAACTGTATACCTAATACCTATAAACGTAAATATAGCAGGAATATTAGACCACTCATTAATTAAGAGCAATCCGTCAATTGGTCTTTAAGTAATTTGTTATGAACATATCAAAACATGTACATGAGTGATAATATATAATTAACGTGTCATATTCAACATACATTATATTACGTTATTCCATATAAATATTAACTTTTTCTGATGTCTGCAGGACGAAATGGTGAATGCGCAGCTACTTAATGATAATGTTGTTTATGTAGTAAGTTACAACTTTTCACTATGCATAGCTCTTTAATTCATATTATGATACATACGTCCTAAAAAATTATTACTTGAACATATGTTGATAGATATTATTAATCATAATTAATAAAACCCATAATTAAAATCATAACCATAATTACAATAAGTAAGATTCCATAGATGATATATATTCCATGTATAATTTATATTCTACGTATTATTGTCCCCTCGTATACGCTTGCAACATAAAAAAAATCTAGCAATTACCATAAAATTAAAGAAAAAAAAACGTATGCAGCGTCAAATTATTAGATCATCCGTATCAAAACGCACAGCGGCTGAATAACAACATCTACGACAATAGAAAATTGATTTGTATACGTGTGTAAACTGCCTAAATTTTACGAAATATGCTTTTTAATACAAAGAAACACTTGTTTCTATTTATGCGCTATTTTACGTAATCATTTTATGTTTATTATTTGAACTTAATTTAAAAATGCGTTACAATTGTTGGTTGCACTCCGAGTGCGACTCTGTATGGATTTTAATCTTTTCAAACACAAATATTTCGGCGACGGAAAAAATTTTCCTACTCACTCTTACTTTCAGTTAACCATATTTCCATATTCTTTTTAGTCGCTGCTGTTACATGCCTCGCAACTTGTACGAAGTACTGCAGCCATGATGCCGGGCGTACCTAAATTTTAATTAGTGTGGCGATATTGTTGTAGATAGCCGTTCAGGATAGCGGCCCTTGCTCTTAACTAACAATAGCATGAATGAGGTTTGAGCAGAGAATTTTTCAGTTGATTATAGGGAAAAGTAAAAGTTCAGAAAGAATATTTAAAAATTTTAAGTAAGAAAAATACAATAATAAAAGGTAAAATTAATTAGAGAACGCTGAGAATAGAATTGTCTTCGAAAGTAAAACGTAAATAAATAGCGGCTTGAAAAAAATAACATTGTCAAAATAAAAATTTTATGTCCCGGCACTTTTTAATCTATTTAACATAGGTATGTGGTTGAATCTAATCTAAAATTAGTTACTTAAACACATTATTCAAGGAATTTAAGTGTTTTTGTGAAAAGTATAATATGATAATGAGTTATCTAATTGTTTTTACTTAGATATAAGTTTTTTAATTGTTTAAAAACAGTCGTACCCTTTCATTATCTACAGCTTAATGATAACGTAGAATATTGAATAAATCAGTTAATATCTAAGTCTCATCAATTTTTCACAATCATTACTCAAGTTTTATTACTTAATACTTTCGTTACAACAAAAAAAAGTAATAAATTAAATATAAAAATCAATAATATCTCATGAACAATTAAACAGCTGTCACTACCACTTTCACTCTTAATTCAGAATCTATTCTTGCATGGAGAAGACAAAATCAATTAAAATCATTATCTAAGTAAATAATCGAATTACCATTGTTACTCAATCTTCTTGCTTGTTGAAGCTGTTGCTGCTGCTGGTGTTGCAGCTGATGCTGTTGTTCATGGAAATTAATATCGCCATTTTGTTGTAATATTGTTTCATTACAGTTACTGTTGCAGGATGTTGCACTACTACTTGATGTCATTCCACTACCACCAACACCTAATCGATGATTTCTCCTTACCGATCTGCCCAAAGTTGAATTGTTTGCATGGGGTTTTTTTGCTGAACTTGAATAAATTACGTCACCTAAATAAACATATTAGAATAAGAATACCTAGGGGTATTTTCTGTATCTTTCTCTTTATCTAGGTACATATGTATATGCTATATGCTTCAAAATGACAGAAATAATGGCAAGGCACTAATTCCCCCCAAAAATATTGGATTTAGTAACAACAGGGTTCAGGATATTCGGCTATTGTTAGACTAATGATCAAAAGATATTAATTACTTTATTAAATAATTCCTTGTAATCATATTATTGAGTTATAGTTATGCAAGTTATACAGTTATACAATCCATAATTTGATTGTACTGGATTGTATAGCTTAATACAAATTCTGTTCTGTTCATTTGTTCAATTATATAGATACGATCAATGAGTAGAGTGGACATATAAGTGATCTACTGCTAAATATCAATATCCGATAAATGCGAATGAAGAATCACCCTGATGTTTCTTTGCATAAAATAATTACACTGATGATCAAGTGTCTGTTTTTTATTGTTGCACTTGTTTGCACAGAGCACAATTTCACTGATAATTTTAATAATTTGATACAATACTCATACGAGAATATCGAATAATAGTATCTATTATTAGATAAGTATCTACATATTATTGTAAACATTGTTGCTCTCTATAGTATCAATATAAATACATTTTACATAAAGACTTTTTTTTTTACTTTATCTTACTTACTTTTATTTTACTTATCTTTTTTGGATTTTCTAGGTTTTATTTATTTTATTTTTTTCACTACTTACTGAAAAATAAAAAAGCTAACTAAAATAATATATATGTTATCCAATATATAAAAAATAATATATTGTCTAATATATATAATATAATAATAACAAAATTATTATTCCATTTATGAAACCAACATTGTAACACACTATCAAAAGTAGTCAATAATTAATGAACAATAATCATTGATATAAAATTTTTGGTATAAGCAGTTTCTTCTGCCTGTCATTTAGCCACGTGTGAGGAGGTAATGGGAAACAAAGCAAGTTAAATTTATAATTATTACAATAATGTAAAATAATAAACTAACAGTAATTATTGTTTACCACATGTCAAGGGCAATCTGGAATTATGATATTTATATTAGTTTTTACGACAATTATACTATTTTTTATATCTAAGCATTACAGTACGCTTAGAGCTTATAAGTATTATAAAAAAAATCAAACAAGTTGTAAAGAAAGGAATGATAAGAATTTTTCTATAAAAGCAATGGAAGAATTTTTTTCGACATCAAATTTAACTCAAATACCTACAACAACGTTACATAATAACTAAAAAATGAATATCTATTTTGTAGCCTTAACAGCCATTGGTATTTTATGTGAGTATAACGCGATTATACATTTAGTACAATTTTACACCGTTTTCTCGTATCTAGTCCACCTTAAATCCATTACCGCACTCAGTGGTACAGCGACAACAACAAGATACTGGGACTGCTGTAAACCATCTTGTGCCTGGAGTGCAAATGTGAACTCCGGAAATCCAGTACGATCATGTGCCGCTGATGGAACAACTACGATTTCGACATCTACTACCTCCGGCTGTGACAGCGGTAAGAATATATGCTCGAACTATAGTTCGATTGAGTGAAAATTAATATTTTTTGTTGCAGATGGTACTGCCTATGTGTGTAACAATCAGCAACCGTGGGCTGCTAATAGTACATTGTCCTATGGTTTCGTAGCGGCGTCATTCTCTGGTGGTACTGACACTAGTGAATGTTGCGTCTGTTTGAAATTAACATTCGATGGCACATTAAGTGGCAAAACGATGATTGTTCAAGTCACCAATACTGGTTCAGATTTGAGCAGCAACCAGTTCGATATCCAAATCCCTGGAGGTATGTTGGCAATTTTCGCAAATAACATTAGCATTATTAAATACTCATAATTTATTAGGTGGTGTCGGTATTTTCACTAGAGGATGCTCATCTCAATGGGATGCATCATCAACCGGATGGGGTGCTCAATATGGTGGCGTAACTTCTGAATCTGATTGCAGTCAATTGCCATCAGAATTACAATCAGGATGCAAATGGCGATTTGAGTGGTTCGACAACGCTGACAATCCTTCTGTTAGTTTCGAACAAATTACTTGCCCAAGTGAATTGACTTCTATTACTGGATGTTCAGCTTGATTTAAAATGGTTTTAATCTTCAGAAAATATTAACTCTGTCTATAGATTTGTATTATAATTATTAAATGCTATAAAATCGAATATACATTACTATTACCACTGACTTAAATGTTGACACAATTCTAAATTAAGTCCTACCATCCTTTACACTTTATAGAGCAAAATTCTTAATGAAATTTCACAATGAAAACACCACTTACCATTAGAAACACTCCTTAACCGATCCTGGGTAGTCTGATAATTAATTCTACGTGCAGTAATATTTTCTAATGGAAATGGTGATGCTTGACGATGAAGAGGTATAGGTGATCTTGGTGTTATTATCGTTGGTGTTTGAGCTGGAAACGGAGTGAGTGGATTGTCAGTTATATTTGAATCTTCTGTATCATCCGATTTATAATTACGTTCGATATCATCTGAAATTAGATTAGACAACATTGTAGAATGTTTCTAAATTAATAGATATAATTTGATTATTTCCATTATGTATTAGGTAAATTTGACTTTACAATTGCTGTAATCAAATTGATCTCGATCTAGATCGGGTTTATAATATTAATACATATACAACAGCAAATTCTAAGAAAAACGATATTATCTGTGTATTTGTTCAAACAATAAACCAATCGAATAGATAATTAAAAGTTTTAATACAAAACAATTAATCAGATAAAAAATGCTATATAAATCTAGATACTCATTATCTACCTATTATCACACTTGTAGCACCTGCAGGCATATTGATAATTTACAATGAATTATTTCGTTGTATTTATAGCTATTTGCTCCATTGGTAAGTCGATTACTTTATCAGCTTCTTTTCAAAATTAACCTTTTTATTATACTGCAGTCCAAATAAAGGCCCAATTAAGTGGTTCGGGAACAACTACTAGATACTGGGACTGTTGTAAGCCATCATGTTCCTGGAGTGCAAACGTCAACGGTGGAAGTCCAGTAGGATCATGTGCTGCTGATGGCTCTACATGGATTGATGCATCGACTACCTCCGGCTGTGACGATGGTAAGCAAACAAAAAAAATTTCAGATGAAATGTTACTTTCAATTCTTTTTTTCTCAGGTGGCACCGCCTACACGTGCAGCAATCAACAACCATGGGCTGTAAATGATACTTTATCATATGGTTTCGTGGCTGCTTCCTTTGCCGGAGGAAGCGATAACAGCCACTGTTGTATTTGTTTGAAATTAGATTTCCAAGGTGCTGTAGCCGGAAAATCGATGCTTGTACAAGTCACAAATACTGGTTCTGATTTGAGCAGTAATCATTTTGACATCCAGATTCCTGGTGGTAAATATAATGACACTGGTTCCATTTGGACATGATAACTTTAATTGAATATGATTAGGTGGTGTCGGTATATTCACCAGAGGATGCTCGACACAATGGAATGCCCCAGCTAATGGTTGGGGTGCTCAATATGGTGGCGTGAGTTCAGAAGCTGAATGTAGTGAATTACCAGCACAATTACAAGATGGATGCAAATGGCGATTTGAATGGTTCCAAAACGCTGATAATCCTTCCGTTAATTTTCAACAAATTGTATGCCCAAATGAATTGACTTCCCTTACCGGATGCTCAGCTTGATTTGAGATTAATAAAAATATCTATAGGTACCTTATTTTTATATTTGTTAAGCTTATAATGTAAAATGTATAAACTATCTAAGTACAAGGTTCATACGTCTAGTACTCATAGTACCTTTTCTAACAGTAGGAAGAAAAATTCGTTATCATTTTATTTTAATATTCTACATTTAAATATATATATATGGTTACAATATATAAAATCTACTCTTTTCAAATCATAAAAGCAAACTGAATTTGTAAGATAAATTACTCTCCTTTTAGTAACTAATTTCCGAATCATCTACAATATTTCTCTAATGTCTGCCCTCACATATGAAATTCTCTTTTAGTGAAAGCAAAAAATATATCAATCTTCTTGAAAGATGTAACTATACATATATGTATTGGTAGTGTGTGCACATTATATAAGAAATGCTCTCGAGTTGTATATATGTATATCACAGATTCTCTGTTAGCAACAGTATATTATTGCTTAATAAAACAGTAAATAAGACTCTAGGAGCAGCTGACAGAAAATTTGCATTGAGATTATCTTGTGACAGTTTTTCAAATTGAATTGCCAATTCGGGTGTTTGTATAACAAAATGAGTAGAAAAAAAATTATGAGAGTATATGCTTAATATTCATTGACTGTCGATAGTAAATTTAATAAGATTTTCCTATTAAAACAAATCATTTAATATGATGATTTGCTATATGAGGGAGTTCTGTACGCTCGAAAATATTTCTGAATAGATTAAATTCATACATGGAAAACAAGGTATCTAGGTTTTGATGTTTTTAGTAATCGAGTAATTTACACAATATTATTTACGTATTTATTTAACAATAAATACGTACGCATTCCTCCTTAACTTTCTCTTAATTCTTCCATAAAGACTCTAAGGCATTTTTCCCAATTTTCTCTCTCAAATTAATAACCAAGGCAACGCAAAACACAGGCAATAAATGGAAAGATAAGCTAGTTTGTCGACAATAATTATATTTTAAATAAACTTAAAGTTGTTTTATAAGCGCTTCTAGCAATAAGTAACGTTAAGAGAGAGCGAGAGAGAGAAGAAAAATCAAAGACTTCTTCTCTTCTTCAATGAAGAATTACGTAGATGTATTCGAAACCGAAGCATCGGAGCATCATCATCCCCCCTATGAAATTACCTGATTAAATTTTCATATTCAATCTTGAGTTGTTTCCCCAAGGGTGTACCCCGTCCAGAAGTTCTCCTTTCTCTCTTACTTGGTGTGTGTGTGTGTGTGTGTGTGTGTGTGTGTGGATGTGTATGTAAGATGGAACTTCAGTTAAAGTTTCTCGTCGTATTTTCTTAGTGTAGGTATAAGTTGATAAATGTTGATTTTTATCCAACTACAGTAGATCTAGTTGTATTCTTATTTCCGAAAGCCAAGCATCAAAGATCAAGAGAGAGAGAGAGAGGTCGGGAGGAATTCTAATTTAATTTAAGGTGGGCACCAGTAAAAATATGAACATCACGCATCAAAATATATCTGGATCATTTATTTCCATTAAAAAGACATTCTAGTCGCAGCAGCTGGTGAAATAATATGAATATGAAACTGAGAAATGTAAAACAGTGATAAGACCGCCACAGTTGAATTGTGTGCTTTAAATCAGACAGATAATAATTGCCTTGGCTTATCAAATGCAATTAAATCTTAATAAATCCCACATCGTCGTCGTTGTCGTTGCCGTCGTTGTTTGCACCCCCCTGGAAACTATATTGGAAACCACCCTTAAACTTTCTAAACTTATTAAAATCAAATTGCTTTCGTCAAAAGCCTTTAAAACGAAATCTGCCAAGGCAATGAATTTTCCTGATAACAAAATTGCGGAAACGAATGCTTTTGTTTGCATCATCTAGTGGGGCTTCATCTTCGAGAACGTCTTGAGAAATAATATGAGTAGGTCATAGTTTCGTATAATTTTCACAGAGAGATGCTTTGTTAAATTTATCAAGCCGTTGTGGGTTTCCTGAATAATTTAAATATTTTGTATTTTTCCGAATTAAAAAAAAAGAATAAAATTTTTGAATACACCCTATTTTAAAATCACCCCATCTTGATGAGTTATGAATACAAACAATTTTAGTGTTGCAGTTCAAATTGTCTATTCTATATAGCGAGGGTAAAATATGAAAATTTCGCAGGAGAAAAAAAAATCTCTTAATATGATAACGTAATAAGAATAATTCCATAATCTATATTCCAAAGTATATGCTGATTCGGTAATAATATCAAAATGGCATTAAGGTGGCACGTGCCTTGACTACCTTTCATCGAAAATGAAAATGTGCTTTTTTGCCCTTTTTAGGAAAAAAGCTGTTGAAAAATTACTAGACATCTTGATTTTCGATGGAAAATCTTTTTACAGAATTCAAAGTAATTTCAATTGTATAATTTTATTGCAGTAAAAATATTAAATGTCTACACTAAAAAAGATCTTTTAATAAAGTTTTTTATTTGGGTTTTAGTATAAAAGGAATGTATAAAATATACTCATCCTGTTTCTACAATAAAAAGTATTTTTTATTCTTCTGTTGATCGTAAACATTAATGTCTTGCTCAAACTCATTTCGGGTGTTCTTAAATTTAAAAAATGTACCAGGAAGATTTTTATTGAATCGCTGATTCAATAGTATTGGTTAATATTGGTCACCACAGTTTTGTTATGCCACTCCGTTAAGTATGTAAATATATAAGTATACATAAATTACATAATCAAATTAACTTTCATAATCATTAATGAAGTATGTTTTTCATAATTTATTTTAATCAAAATTAATCAATCTTACCGGTTAAGTGAAATTTTTACTTAAAGTAGTTCTGATAATTCTGTTTACTCCCTGCTATTAGACATTATGTTACCCGATTTATAAAATCCCTGTGGCTGGAAATGTTGCGATAACAAATTTGACAAACACTTTCAATTGTTTTCAATATTGTCGGGTTAATTAAGTTATCATTATCAATTGCTAATCTAAAGAAGCAAAGTGAATTAATCGAGATAATCTCAACAGATTTCGTTGTTTTCATTTTATCATCTAAATTTATAAATCAATTAATTTTATAATAAATAATTCCATAAAATTACCTCAATTTCATATACTGAATATTGCGCAATCTTTTCGATTTCATGCCAACGGAAAGTCAAAACACTCATTACAACTAAGCATATTGTTCCACTAAAGGGTTATGATGCAATTGCTATAACTAGGTTAACACCTTCCGGTTAAATTTTACCACTAAAGTAAAGATATCCAGTAATTTTGTGTATATTCAGTCTGAGCATATCAGTAAAGAGAGAGATAGAGAGAGAGAAAGAGAACTACTCTCGCAATGGCTTATCGCGAAAATGTGTAATGGCGCTGTTGTTTTATATAAAAATAAAATGGCAAATAGATAAAAATACATATTCAGCCAAATTCATTCGAACAGCAACGACGTCAAAGCTCAAAGCCCGTAATTATATGTAGATAAGATATTAAGTCGACATTATCTTTAACAGGTTAAAATTTGTATTGTATTGTATTTTGAGCCTCGAATCTGAGTACTTACTTCTCCAGTTCTAAATGCTACTTAGCTAATAATATTTACACAGATGAAGTGTTTACTGAAGACTGTAACGTGGAAATTTAAAAATAGCCGGGATCATCTTAAAAGTCTTGTTTTAGAATATACATAGTGTGTATATGCTATATGTATCTTGTATATTGGGGGTATATTACCCCCAATATACAGGATGGAGCGACAACTAGTTTTCATTCAAAAATTATCAATTTTGAAAAATATTTGCCCTGTCTCGGGTCAAATAACATTATATCGCTCCATTTAATCGAAACATAAAATGGTCACAGAAAATTGTCGTCCATAGTTACCTTTGAAAAATACTTTTTAATTAAATAATATTACCAAGGGCCGTCGCGCCGCAGTCGTCGCCGTTGTCAGTCGTCAGGTGAATAGAAACCAAGCATCCCTACGCCCATTCTCAATCTCTCGTAGTACCTACTTACTGCTTCAAAAGAGTCGCTGTCTAAAAGCCCTCACCCGTACACTAAAAGCTACTCCAAATTAATAGAGTTTGAATGGTTCACTTTAATATACGACTATACTATATATATTGTATATAGAGATAAAAAGGAAACAGGGCAAAGAAAAGAAGGAAAAAGTTAATTAGTCTTTTTTTCTATTCTTTCTTTTTTTTTTAGAAAACTATCGTCAGTTAATTTGGTGTTACAATAAAGCATCTTTTAGGAGTTCTATATGGCTCAGGAATGAAATAAGAGAAAATACAGATGAAGAAGATTATCAAAGAGTGACAGCAGGATAGAAACAAAAAAGTTTTATACAGAGTATAAATACAAAATTGAAAGTTATAAAATGAATAAAAGCCCTATGTTAATGTCTATCCGGCAATGTAATTATTGTTGATAATTTAATTGGGAAATAATTAAATATTCAACTAATTAATTTTATAACAAATGCTAATGGCTTATGAAAATTTGATCAGATTGATTCAATACTAGTTCATATGTTTATAAATTAACAATATGCGAATGCAGAACTATGCTTCCAAAACTGATTTTGATCAATTAATGTCAGTTCGAGTAATTTAATAAAATGTGAAAGCTGAAGAGACCCTTGTGTGCCAATTACCATTGATATTCTGATTTTTGGAATGTATAGACGACTTTTGTTATGGATGTTTTGGAATATTTTTATATTAACGTTTCCTTTCTCTATAAGTGGATGACACAGGGCGAGAGGCAACGAACTGCGATAATTCATTCCTGCACATCAAGTTTTTACAGCACAACAGAAAGTCTAGATATTGGTGCGTATGACGAAAATGGCAATTTCCGCCAGCATACAAGCCAGGATTTTAGTTGCATGGGTGTTGTCACCTAATGGCAATTAAAAAATAGTCGTGTACGAAATATACATATAACAACTGTTATACGTTCTTATGTTTAAGTCATAATTGTTATCAATGTGAAAACTAATTAATTTTTTAAACTCTAACTTGCCACCGTGGATCACAAATTAATATTTTTCTATTCACAGAAAATTTGTTTCAGTTGAAGCACTACTGAAATAATATATTTCACAATTTACTGCTAAATCACAATTCTCCAATATCACAGAGAGATTTCAAGTAAAATGTCAATTATAATGTAGCTAAAGCTTCCTAATTGCAAGGAACTGTTTGAGTAGAACTACCGAGGGGAGCGCGGGTCGGAGAAAAAGAGAACGCAACGACGAACGACAATCTAATTTCGTATTCGGCCTAATTAGAGATTTGAAATTGCATCGACTACAAAATACATTAAGCCTTCTAGACTAAACTAGAGTGACAACGACTATCGATATTGTATAGGTAGTCAGTCAGTCAATCAGTGGGTGCATTTCCATGTACTGATCTATTTAGGTTGTTCGTTTAAACTAAAGGAACTTTGAGGTAGAAGATAATATATTTCTGACAATAGAGACACCGTCTCTATTGTCTATGTTGCTCTATATTATATTTAATATAGTAATAGTTAATTACAGTATAATTTTTCAATTATACGTACTCATTGTACTCATTTCAAAGTTTGATCTGAGAATGGCAAATATAAAAAATAAAAATTCCAAAACGCTTGTAAATACAATCTTGAAAATCTGATCATTTTATTATAATTATTTTCTAGATTTCTTGGAATTCCTTAGACATATACACATAAGCAAGATTGTAGATCAGGCATGTCCAGTTTGACAAGACGTAAACGGGCTCTTTCCTGTTGAAAACGTGAATGGAATACAGTAGCCGTTAACGAAATAAAGGGTACACAGGAAAAGGGTTGTTCCAAATAATTACGTAGATATCAGTTAAGAATAATCGGCTGACTAATCCATTTTATGCGGAAAATTAACACTTCGTCTTTTTCTTTTTTTTTGTTTGGTGGTTTGTTTGTTGCTGAGTAGGTGATTAACAACACAACCATGGCAAATATTGATCGAATTTGAGATTGACTTTGTTTCTACCGAAAACAAAGAAAAATCGCCAATCAGATACAATGGCAATATATCTTAATAATTTCTCTATCCACGGTTTCGATGTTATTTTCTAGTGAAATTTTTAAGTGTTAACACTGACAGATTGATAAAAACTGACAGAAAAAGAGAGAAACAAAACTGTGTAGAAAAAGACAGAAAAGTCCAAACCAACAGTTACAAACACCACCACGTGTATTTTAACATGTGACACGTTTCACGATTTGTGTGTTTACTTGGAAAACCACTACAACCATCGCCACCATTACTATCGACACCAATAACCACCATACCACTCACACCATTATACATAAAGTCCAATCGAAATGCACCCTTGAGAACAAGGTGTTTGATGTTATTACAGTTGTTTTCTTTCCCTGGAAAAATAATGCTTTTTCAACTACTACTTGTATTGATTTTTTTTCTCTCTCTTCTATTTTGTTTTCAGTGGTGTTGATCGATTGTTTTGATATAAGGGTGATATTAATGAGAATAAATGGAACTTGCTGAAGGAATTTTTATTTTAATTCGTTGATTCTATCTTGCGATTTTTTTGTCAATTGGTTTTTTAAACAAAAATTCCCCGCTACAGGAACAATTCTCATCGTCACACATATCAGATGTTAAACTCCTTTTACTAGGTTTTTCCAGTGCAGAAAATATACTGCATTTTTAAACTTCCAACAGAGAGAGCTCAAATTTAGCATACCTACCTATAATACTTTAGTAACAATGGATTTATTCATGTTGAAATGTTATTTCATGTAAAATATCCTTGTCGAACTAATGTTATTTTAACATTTTCGAAGATTTTGTTTTACACACTCTTTTCCTTCAGTGGGACTGACAACTTGTCAAATTGAAAGTTAATAGGAAATTTCCCATTAAAAAGTTTGTCCATCTTGCCAGATGGTTTTTGTTACAACAGTTATATTTTCATATACACTGATTGTAAATTATAGAAAATCTAAATGAAATAAATTAAATCAATTCTATCGAAATTATCCTAAAACTTCAACAGAAACTTTCTGCTTTTTTTTTTTTTCATTTTGTTATTTTTATTCACATGAGTTGAGCTAATTCCACTGGAACGGAAAACAGTATTCAGTTTGAAGTTTGATGAATTGAAAATTGAACGCTGCAAAAGGAGATACGGATAGTTTTAAAGAAAAATCGAGAAACTTCCTGAAAATAGAATAAGGAAAGATGAATGTTGTACATAGGTATATAGGTGGTAACTAACAGAGAACGGTGGATGATGAAAACGGTTAGTCAGTTGTTGGTTGATTTTATATTATATATATGTATATATATATAAACATGTGTATATATATATACATATAAAAGAAGAAAACGTCCACCCATCAATCAATCAGTCAATCAATTGAATAAGGGTATACGTTAAAGTGTTAAAGACCTAACAATAAGCAAAAAAAATATTTCTTTCTTGTCTCGAAGTTTTTATTGCTCTCAATCCGATCTCGTTGTTGCTCTGTCTTATTTCAAAATTTTCTACGAGAAGTGAATTTAACATTGGAAAAACCAACTGGATTTTCCCAGCACACAATTTCATACCCAGAAGGAAAACAAAGCATGCAATAAAAATTGATGAGTATTGTAAAATACGAATATATAACATTTTTGTGATAAAATATATGTAAGTAGCTACAATGTACATACATATATGTATAAATATAGCCTGCTGTTATGTACATACTCGTATTATCGTTCTGCTATACTTTCCTTCGGATGAAATTATATGCTTCATTATAAATGGGGTTTTGAGGTGGGACAGTTAAAGGGATACCATGTAAATATTTAAAGATACATTTGTCATAATTAATATTCTAGGAAGGCGTAGCCAGCAACTTTTTCGGAGCTTTTACTACTAAATGTTTCACCTCGGAGCTTTTAATGTTAAAATTAACATCCATGAACACGGCATTAATTAGCAAAAATATCATTAATATGAAATATATACTTGTTTTATTCTACTTTTTATCCCATAATCCAATTCCATATTATAATATATATGGAATATATATATATAGTGAACTACTCAAATCAATATGACATCATAAATATGTAAATTACCCTTAAATTCTTTTTGAGCTTGTGCCAATAATGATGCAAAAATTTGACTTTCAACTGGCCGTGCAATTTCTTCTTCACTCGAACTATAATCAATTTCATTTCTCCATTCCAAACTGCGTTGTCGTCTCATTCCAGCCAGTTCCTTACAAGTAGATTTATTTTTGCGATTCCACGAACCGCCTGCTGTCGTTTTATTCATTGTTTCAACTCATCTGGAAAGCAAAATCATTGATTTAGTATGATGTCGTAGTAACAATGAGAAGAAATTTTTAAGGAAACTAGTTTCCTTAAAAGTTGTCACTAGTGACAATATACTCTATTGCATATATGATAAAAAAAAAAAATTAAAATTATGTGTGATAAAACTGATACACTTTATGTATATTAATCTAATTTTATCGCAGAATGTGGAGGAAAAATATCGTATACAACTTGTCTGCAAATGTCTATATGATACTTATATTTTGTGATTAGAGCTTGTGTAACCATTACCACGACTGTTCTGCTTCAATTTCATTCAATTATCGTAAAAATATCGATATAAATGAATACCATAAAAATCAAATTGGAAGTTAGGAGCGGTAATGGATAATAAGAAAACTAAGAAATTCTGAACACACCCCCACAATTATCCTGAAAGTTATAGGCAGGGGCTATACAGGAAAAACAATAATTGTGACTCCCTGTGATAAAGAAACCGACAAATTTCCGGAACGACAATTTCCAGCTACGAAGACGACGATGATGATGACAACGATGGAGACGGCTCAGGGTCGTCGTTTTGAAAAGCGCGACGAGATGAAAACTTAGTATGTCTTTGACTTTGGTTTCCACTCTTTTTTTTATATAGATAATGAAAATAATGTAAAAAGGTGATTTATTTTTGATTTAAAGAAGAAAAATAAAAAAGAGATAGCTACACAAAGGAACGGTGAAATTAAATAACGTACATAGGACAATTAAATATGGAGCTTTTCATCATGTAATCCTGTCTAGATCTAGACAATTAATCATCCTTGTAAAAGTAAAATAGAAGTTCGAATTAGATTTATGAGTGATGTGTTTTTTTTCCTGTCACTGTTGCTGCTGCTGCTATTACTGGATTACTGCGTGTAATTTTCTTCCCTTTTTTTCTTTATACGTTTGTGTGTAATGTGTATATATATGTATGTTGGTTCAGAGGAGTTTGCATAGGAAAAGAGTAATCAAGTAAAAATCTGTTGAAATGTACTATAACGATTCGACGAGCTTACTTGAAGGATTTCGGAGGGAAAATTGAAGATTTTGTGAAAGGGTGTGTAGGTTCTTCACTCAAAAATTTGCCAGTCAACTTTCGTTTTTTACTATTTTTTGTTAATATCCACCGAATACCATTTTCCAATAGAAAAATCAAAAGATATCATCAAAACTACATATAGTTTCTGCAATCATTGTTGCAAGTCATAGATAATGTAATTTATAATACAAACATCTATTTTTTTAGAGACAATCTATCTGGTGGTGTGCATGAAAGCAGAAGCTGAAAAAATTTGCTATGAGGGAACCGTTATTTGCGGAGTATGGATGGAATTCCATGGGGATGATAAATTATGGTTTTCGGTTTATTGTTGTTGCAATTATTATTACGACGTAACGAAACAACAAAACAGTTCTCTATGGATTTTTTTCTGGCTGATTCTTGTTGTACTCGTAATTAAAAAGTACAAAAGCAAAAATATAAAAATTCTAATATGAACGTAGTAACTGAATACTATTATAAATTTATTATTTTGCATTAAGGGTTGTCAAAGAAAATTCATTTTTTAACAAATTTCACAATTTTTTTTACAAATATTTTAGTAACAATTTCAGTTTGTCTTTAAAGTCAGAATATATGTAAAACGTCTCCTTGAAAATGAGTATACAATTTATTTAAACAATGTCATTATTGAGTCCGAATGGTTTGAAGCTATGAAAAAAACTCTCGAAGCCGATGCGCTACCACCCCAATCATATTCTTAAATTCTATACTAGGCCATCTAACAAATCTGTCCATCCATATATGAATAGATCGGTGTCGACGTCGCCACTTTTCATCGTAGCGTCAAAGCCACAATCGAAAAGAGTTAGGTTAAAGTAAAAAACATTATATTTTCCAATTACAACAATGCTTAACTAGTTGCACTTTCAAATAGCTAACAGATAACAAAAATTGATAATATAATATTCTACATTATACATTCACTACGTGTTTATATTTTATATTTACCTTACATAATTACATTGAAAATTTATACGCTGAACTAATATAATTAATTTCAGTTTCCGCCAAATACATTGTAAGCACCCAGACATACGTACTATGTAGTTAGAACTCATAGAACTTATAGAGTACAAGTACATGTAACTCAAACCCGTAAAATTTTATCCTGCGGTTTCCCTATTGTTTCTAATGTCGTTTAATGTTATCAAACCCTCATAACTTGTTTTGATAAAGGGTGGAATGATATGAGTTTGAAAACACCTATTTTCTATTTTTATTGAAATTACTTTCAAATGAAATTGTTTGGTTATTAAAATTGCATTTTCTAAAATGGAATTATTCCTTCCACCTTTGCTTTGTTAACCTAATAATAAAGCAAATTATGAACGTCAGTGCCATCTACTGTCTGGATTTTATTAATGCATAGCGTCTTCCAACAGATGACGTCCTAAACTATAAGTGTGTAAAGTCACTACATGTTCGTATTATGGAGGGCTATAACAAGAAGCGAGCACTGGAAAAAAAAGGGTTTGCGCCAGGCGGCGCTACGACCAACTGCGACTAAGTTTTTAACATTGCTCTTATGAGAAAATCAAATTTTCTCATAAGTTTAAGGAAAATCATAGATTTTATGGCAGCAGATTAAAACTATGATTGAATATTTAATATAATACAACAATCATTATTTAAAAAATGGGCATAATTTTGTTTTTCCCCCATTCTATTAAATTGACCATCAGTGACGTGCTATAAGATTGGGTAAAAATATATTACAAAAATAATTGTTAGTTTATTATGTAAAATTTATTTTGAAATTGTTATTAATAATTATTTAATAGTTATATGATTTCTTTAGAATACCGTAGATTATTGTGAATATCAAAATTAATGTAAAGTTTGAAATTAATGTGAAAACGCGAAACAATAATAAAGCCCATCACTGATCTGACAATCACCGCAAAATACACGAGTGCCTCTGATGGACACAAAATTTTCTGACCCACAAATATTTTGACTTTTGTTAGGTTGAGTCTACCCTACTCCTTATTATAAATCTCCATCCATAGTTATATATATAACATATAATATTACTATACTATAAACATTTAGTAACTTTATAAGTCGCTGTTATGATTATAGATATAATTCTCTAGACACTATGAACGATTACACATACATATCGATTTTGATATATGCATATCGAGACCAATCATTAAATTAATTATTTTGGATGTAGAGGTCAGAAATCACACATAGTTCGACTTCAAATTGACAAAATAAAAACTATATGTAGAAGTTATTTATTTAATAATCTTAAAATTATCTTCATTCATTTTCGTTTAATTTTTTCTTTCATATTCTTCGTTTATATGCTATAAATAAAGGAAACTATCTATTATTTTAATGAGTAATTTTGAAACTAATCCTGTTGCGGTAAATTTTACCGCAACAATTAAGTGGTGTGGGTGGGATTTATTTTTTTATGTAATTAGTGTTTTCAACTGAAACACAAGATATATTGTAAGCAAATAATTGGAAGTAAATAATAATTCAAAAATTCTAGCTTTGTCTGATTGGATTAATTATCCTCGAGATGTCTGAATAAATTCGCTACTTTTCGAAATTTATAGTGTGTCTGACATCTTTGGTTTTTTTTTTTTTTATATATATTCTGAACAAATTTTTATTCAAAAACTTTTCATTAATTCAAAGCGAGAAATCCTTTAATTAAAATGAACAAACGAGCGAATGAACAAATAAAAAAAAAACGATTCGAGGAGCATCTAAATTCTTAATATTGTTCGATATTGCAATTTTCCAACCAGGCGAAAATAGCTGCAAATATTACATTACAACAGAACGCCTGATAATGAAAGGACAATTTAAATTTTGCCTTTCTGTTTCCACGCTTAAATGATATAATAAGTTTCAATAGTAACACTCTTTTTTTATTGAAATTGATATCGAATTTAGGAAAATGTGGTTATTGGTAGCAAATAGGGAAACATATAAATGAAAATTGCTGCCAATTGTTTTATTTGCCAAATGAATATTAGACCCTCGATTTTCTTTATTAAAAAATTTTCATAAATGTAAAACAATATATATAAATATCTTATAGAGGCATTTTCTAATATAAATTCTTTGTTTATACAAGTAGAATCGCAAAGAGATGTAGAGACGATTTATCTGACTACTGGACAGGCACTTAATTCGTAGCAAACATCTAATCCTATTCACCCAGAGACATTCGAATATATTGAAGAAACCTGACTGTTTCATGGCATGGTATATGTGTAGATACCCTTTTAAATGGTAAACTTCATTCCAGAATAAGTAATTTGTTTGTTGCTCTTAATTGCCGCGGGAGCTGTACGCCGTTATTGCCTTCAAAGGGTGCATAAAATTGTTTCGTTGACCACTAGCACCGCCACCATCACCATCCAGAAAAGGGTTAAAATATTTTCCTGTTTACCTAACATACTGACACATAGTTTTGTATGTTAAGAGGAGGGCTACTATAGTGCATTTTGCATTGGTCGGTATACAATAATTAAAGCCGTAGGGGGTGGCAGTAAATTAATTCGTATTATTAGATTCCAGTCACGAAATCTTAATTTCATTTTGTATGCATATGTGTGTGTGTGTGTGTATGTTTAGTAGTGAATCAGAGAGGACAGCATAATGTCAACGTTACAAATAGAAAATGAAGTAATAATCATGTGGAATAATGCGCAGTTAATCAATTTTGAAGACATTTGAAATGTCTATTTGCTTTTAGCTCTATTTAAAATTTATTGGTTTCTAGTAAATAAAGTTTAAAATAACTAATTGAATACTTGGAATCGCCATGTTGGCACTCACATTAATGGTCGCTACTATAATTTATATTATAGTATATAGACGTATCTTGGCACGGGTGAACTGATATGTAGTCGTCACAGATCCCAGGTCACATCTTATTAGCGGTTCTCCATCGTAATGTTATTGTTGTTAGATATAAAGCTGAAGTGCATCGCATCTGAATTACAAAATGCATATCTCATAACACGCTACCAAATCGAAATAATAATATCTACATAACAAAGCATTGATATTCTTATTATTACTCATATCATACATAGAAATAACTATTATTCCGAAGCAGCAAACAACCAAATCAAAGTAAAATATATACAAAATATTTTTAAGGACAAAGACAAAAATTTTGTATAAATAAAATTCAAAAGCTTCTGTCCCCTTTTTCATGCAAAGCTACATAGTTGGATATTATTTGCTGTTTGTTGTCCTTCTGGTTCCAATTCTTCCATCTCCTTACTATGTATGTACTAACTAAACTTGATATAAATTTTAGTAGCTTAAATTTCATACTTTAGATACTTTAGATAGATATTACCAGACCTTATATAAGAAGGAACTTTCCAAATGAAAGGCATGCCCCGTTAAAATACTTCTTTGTCTTTGTATGTGATTTATGAAAAAGGAGAAGAAGGACAAGAAGAGAAATAGAGTTTGAGCAACACGGTACTCGTATATATTAACCACTCTGAAGAAATTTAAACTTTAACTGTTGGGATTTAAGTATATATACATGGAAACATATGAATATGTTCCGGATACTTGGCGCTCAAACCCTCAGTTTCATTTTATAGTGTACGCGCATCACCAAAAAAATTGTCGTGTTCTTACACGGCATGCGCATGAACATTAATAGCAAAATACTTCAAGTTTGAACCATGTTTATAAGTGTGGGAGAACATGCGACATCCTCAGAAATAATGTCTCTACTAGATAGAACGATAAGTTCACACAAGCCAATATTTATGCACTACAAATTATGAGTTATGCCTGTTTAATTGTTAAAATTCCAAGATGATAGAGCTATAAATCTTATAAGGCTACTAATAGATAAAAGAAACCAACCATCATTAAAAATAAATTCATTAGATAAATCCAAGGAAAAAAAGAACATGTTGCACTAACAACAACAAAGACAATAGTTATAAACAACTAAATAAATTATCGCAATGATAACACCATAGATTGTAACTGGAGCCAGTATTTATAATTATTAACAGTCAAATTGTCTTGGTGGTGTTTGGTGACTGGCTGTAAGTGATTAGTGGCAATTAAAATAACAATGAAAGAAATTAAAAATTTGACCAATTTATCTGCAGAAGAAGGAAAAACTTTTATTAATTCGTTTGATTATGTTTTTTCCGATATCGATGGTGAGTGGAAATATACCTTAATAATAGCAATATCATGTTTTATATTAAGTCGTTTTTAGGGGTACTGTTTCTTTCTAGTAGCCTCTTACCAGAAGCAGATTTATGCATTAAAACCATTCGAAAATTACGAAAGCAAATTGCGTTTGTTACGAATAATACTTTCTGTACATTCGAAGAGGTAAACTTTAATAAAAATTTTAGTTTAATCTTTAGATTAATTAAATCACAAATAAGTAGCCTTTGACCTAAGTTGGATTGGACCTAAACATATTTATAGTAATTACGTATCAGCGAATTCTTTTCGTAAAAAAAAGTTATAATGGTCATAAATAGTAAAATTAGTATGATGAGAAACCGAGGAAATTTCTAACTGATAATTATATAAATTACTGTTTTTTATTACTGTTATTTTAGTAATTATCATTAACATGAAATCAATCGTTACGTACTAAATAATAATAATTTTGTTAATATATAGGTATAATTGGACTATAATTATATTGTAATTTAATTACTATTTTTAATTAATGAAAGTAATTTTTAGTCAGAGGCATTATAAAAAAAATGAAACAAAATAAAATATATCTACCTCATTCATAATTATTTATAATATTCTCTTCTAAATTTATTTTGTCAATTTTCTTTTAAGCCTTTATTTTCTTGTCATTTCTGTCTGCTGAATAAATACAATATAATTGTAGGTCGTAATGAGTTTTACTAATTATTTAGATTTTCTCCATTGTTTTCTATTTTCTTGTATTCCATTGTGGCTTTTGTAATAATAATAATAACGAGAGAAAATGATTAAAAAGGCAGTTTTAATTGGCTTTTCAATTTGTCTTTGAGTTCATTAAAATGCAACAATACAATTTTAGCTTAAAGAAAGACTACGTTATTTCGATGCTGTTGATAATGAAATCATTACACCACCGATCATTGCTATTCAGCATTTACAACATATGCAATGCCATCCAGATATTTATTGTATTGGTGGGCATGTGCTGAAGGACACATTAACTAAAGCTGGTTATAATATAGTGAATGTAAAAGTAAGATGTATAAAACATTGTGGAAAAATATCTGTTCTGGGCATATAAGATACTAATTTTTTTTTTTCGACAGTTTGGCCATCTCGAAGAATCAATGGTATCACTAAAAGATGTGTGCTACGAGTTCTTGGAGCATACGAAAAATGTGGAAGCCGTAATATTGGATTTGGATGTGAATTTTAAATTAATTCATGCTGAAGGGGCAATTTTGCTTTTAAGAAGAAAACCAAATATGGAATTTATTTGTGTCGCAACTGATGATAGTGGACCAATAGCGGAAAATATTGAATTTATTGGTAGATAGACGGGGATAAATATTCGTCAATTCCGTTATGCATAATTTTTATGCAAATAACTTTTCAGGCAACAGATTTTATGTTGAAGCCATTGAGCGAATAGCAAAGAAAAAATGTACAATATTAGGCAAACCAAGTATTAATCTTAAACATTATCTAGAGAAGAAATTTAAAATTAATGAATCGAATCGAGTTTTATTTATTGGAGATGCGTAAGTAGTAAAAGCATAAGTTAAGGCGCTTCCACAAAGAAATCGATAATGTTTCAATCTACGTTTAACACGCAAATCGATCATCATTCGCCAAACACTGAAGACTAGAAGTCAAATTTCATTAGCTTGTTAAGTGAAAATGCTATTTGCCAGACTTCATGGCAGCGTTCAGCTCACGCCTGCAAATAAAATTTCTATAGAGCTACGATTTCATAACTTAGTTATAATTAGACATGAATAAAAATAAAAATTACTTATCGATACACATATTTTAACTGCAACTGTATTTTAACTATTGAAGTACAAGTAAAAAGTCTAAACTTCAAATGTGATTTTCAAATATGAATATCGCTTACAATAAGCTTATACTCTTAATTATTATCAAGTACTTATTATTGTTCTGTTCTGTTTAATATGTACATGTTAAAAGCACTATATGACTAATTGTACTCGCCTCTAAAATTTAATTCCAAAATAATAATACAAAATCAGAGTGATATGCATTTAGTTGCATTAGATACAAACAGATCAATGTTTAAATCTCGATCATTATCGCTATACTGATTGTTTACTCAACAGCAATGACAAAATTTAATTCTCTCTCTATTTTTATAATTTTCTTATACTTACCTATGCAGGTTGACAACTGATATAGCATTTGCAAATAAAGCGGAATTTCAAAGTCTAGTGGTATTGACAGGTCAAACAAAATTAGAGGATTTGGCTCAGCCGAGTAGTAGCGATGGCATTACTAATAATACTAGTAATAATAACGAAGAAAATAATATTTGTCCTGATTATTATGTTGACAGTATGGCAAAATTGAATGAATTGATTGAAGCATGGAATTCAGTGTAATTCCGATTAAATCCTCTGATGCTAGATGCTCGTCTATTGGATCCATTTAGTTAAGTTACATATTACTTAATTAAGTTTCAAGTTTTAATGATTTTTAATTATTTTAGTTTTATAATTTTTAAACATTGTTAATTTAGTAATATGTTTTTACTCTGTTTCAATCTAAATTTCAATTAATTAATTTGTATATCATGACTATATTATCAATTATCCTATACTTCCATATTTGCTTTTTGAAACATCACTTTTCCAGCCAGCATTTGTTCATTATTAATCAATTACAACGAATTATAATGGTCGTAAATGAACAATATAGCAATACAAAAAAATTAAAAACAGAAAAAGAAAAATCTAGAATGAAAGTACGTTTTTTTTTAATTTTTCACTCCAACGATTCGTGCCTTTGATGCTGCACACACATCAATATGCATGTATGTAACGAGAGGAAAAAAAAAATGGACTGGAAACGAAAAATTGGAAAAAAAGTTCTATGTCTGTCGAAACAATTTCACGTTGAAATAGACAAGTTAATTTAAAATTTTAATTATATATAGACATATCTATAATAATCTCCACATGAAGCCAAGTTTAAATAGTAATATGAATATAATGAAATGCCAGTAGCCAGTCTTTATTGGAAGAATTAAATATGAATTGATTTTGATACAAATTGAATAGATATTTGAAAATATCGATTCTAATCTGGCATCGATGGTTGCTTTATGTTTGACGCAGAAAAAAAAGAACGAAATTATCCTTAATAAAGTTTCATTTTTATCACT
Organism: Platypus cylindrus; assembly: GCA_949748235.1. Lineage (NCBI taxonomy): Eukaryota > Metazoa > Arthropoda > Insecta > Coleoptera > Curculionidae > Platypus > Platypus cylindrus. The sequence continues at coordinate 818,753 of OX456491.1, read as the reverse complement.
AAACCTATATAGGACATCTAATTTATGTCATTACTCTTAATACGCATGTAACATAAAGTTAAGTAAGACAATATGTTTCTTAAAATATAAAATAATAAATATGATCCTATAATAATAATAATAATATATATTATGAGATAATAAACTTACAATAATAATAATAATAAATACTTATATCGTAAGATAAAATTCTATCCAATCCCGATCCGTATATAGTTTTAATGTGTTTCGTATCCATTAAAATGGAAAATATATTGGAGGGAACATACATGATGTCATGATGGCCCTTTGAAGTTACGACCGTGTAATAAAGTGTTAATACCCTTTTTGGCCTTATGTGCTGCATGTGTGTGTGTGAGTGTAAGGCCATATGTGTGGATAAAGTTATTAAATGTTTTATGCCTAAAATTTAATTTTAATATAATTTAAATGAATGAAAAAATGAAGAATGTGTGAAAAACTCAATTACGATATATTTAGAACTAACGAAAATTCATAGAATCAAACATCATTATCATAAATAATACGTAAACAAAGCTCTCTGGAATAAAATGGATAAAAAACATAGTAATAAAGATTCTTTTTTTTTAATCAATAAGTATTTCAACTCCACACCCTACTAATGGGCATGTTATTGCCCGACATCTAATACAAGGACGTCGTACTAACTTGAAATAATCAATATGGAAAATTGGGAAATGTTTTCTGTCGAAAATTTCTGTGACGCAAAATCAATAGGAACAAAGTAAGACAAATTATTGTAGATGGCAGCAGGTTTAACTACACAACGGAAAAAGGCTACAGGGTTGAAATACTTGAAATCAAAAAGCATGTATTTGGAATATTGGTATTTCTTATTTTGATATATTTTGCATAACTTACCAATTTATGATTGCCATTTTGTATGTGTGCATATCCAATTTGCCCATTATAAATCTGTAATGAAATGAATAATCAATTTTATTTTTTTCTATTAAAGTATGGTTATTTCACTAAAGTGTCACCTTATACACTACATCCTACTAATTCTTTTTGCCTACTTGGTCAGATTCAATCTCTAAACACTAAACAGTCACTAACCAGGATACTAATGATAATAAATGCAGAATTTTTTCTTATTCCGCATCTTATTTGCCTACTAAGTAAATGTTCTAAAAAGAGCTGAACAGCAAATTCTATCAGCATTTATACAAACACGTGTAACTAATAAAAATCTAAATATGCAATTATTTCCGCCCTTTATAAAAATTATTTGCGTGCAATATTTTATTAAGGAAACCATTTTCATTGTAATGCAAAATGCAATAAAAAATTTATGATTAACACGGGTTATATCCTCGAATAATTTATGCCTTACTTAATTTGATTTTGTATTTTGATATTCATATACACACATATAGGTATACTACATACAATATCACACACATTGGATTGGCTTTTTATATTTTCTTCTCTTCTGGTTTTTGATGGTTTTTTTTTTTAGGTTGGACGAATAATTCAGGCTTTGCAGGCAGTTAAAGTTTCTGATGTTTTAATTTTAAATTCATTAATTACATGAATATGAAAATTTAACATATTATTCGTATCAGTTCAGTAAGTGCATAAGTAGTCACATAAAATAGTGTCATTTAGCTCCTAAGGCTGTGTGTTCAATGTGACGACCCAATACTACCTGACATCCGTTTTCACCATATAATGCAAAAGTATTTCTTCTCTTATATATTCCTCAGATATGTATATAAGACAAATGAAAGACAAATCAGGACATAATGTCATGATGAAGCCACAAACTGTTGGCAGAATATTGAAAAACCAATAAAATAATAAAGAAAATCTAACATTATAACATCTTATAATGTGTGTGTTGTGTTTCATTAATAGTTATTTATTAATAATTTTATGTATAAGACAAATACTTATGAAGCGTATGGTAAAATCGCATGTCGGGTCGTGTTGGGTAGCCTTATCAAACCCACAGCTTTAAGTTATGTTGGAACTGTACAACAGATTCAAAGAATACTGTATGATTATTTCTCAGTTTCATTTCTAAAATGTAAATTAAATTTAATTGTAGATTAGCATATAATTAAAAAACTGAATTAAGTAGCAATAATTAACCATGAATATTGTTATTTGAGTTTCAGAATTTTTTTCAAAATGTTTATTTCAACATTTTAATTTAACTTTTTAAGCGTAATCCATTAATTTTCCTCGGTGCCTTTTTTTCCTATGTTAGAATAAAAACAATAGTAATAAATCCCGATTTTACAGCTCCAAATTTAAACGACGAGATAGATATTAACTTCAACACCCTTTTTCCCGCTTAGCAATAAAAAATTAAAGGAGAAAAAAATCTCTACAGCAATTTAGAAATAGTGAAATAAAAGTTGGTACATCTCACAACCAACCTACGCAGAAAACTCATTTAAGTTTAATGGAGAATCTCCAAGGAAAATTAAAGTAGATTGATCAGATTCGAGTACGAGAGAGAGAGAGAGAGAGAGAAAGAGAGATGCGAAACAGGTAGAAGAGGTAAATATAAATAAGAATGTTTCCGTTTTCATATATTTATTTTAGAGAATTGAGAAAGAATGTTAAATGAAATTTATTTGAATTTCATACGCAGAAACTAGAATTAATTTATTGAAATGGAAAAATTTTGAATTGACCGGCTAAAATCATTTATTAATAAACAAACTTTAGTACATTTAAATAAAAGAAATATCATCATATTATTTATCCATTATTTTAGCCGAATATTCGGCTAAAATATTGTGTAGTATGTACATTATTAACATAAATTTCAATTTATTTTGATGTTTTTACAGTATTTCTTGAATATATAATATAAAATTGAACAAGCCCCATTAATTATGAATGCAAATAATTTATAATTAATTATCCTTGTTAAAAATTATGTAAATTCCATAACTAGTTAGTTTAGATGTACCTAATTTTGTTTTATGGATATTCGCATATTTATACGTACAATATATAATTTATAAATAAACAATATAATTTATAATGTGGTCTAAAAGCCACATTGTTTTACGGTACATGCGATTTTCCATCCAGATATTGTTAATTTAGTTATTCATAATATAAAAATCAACGGTCGAATAATAACTTCATATATGTACATATAGTCCAAGTATGTTGGCGGAGTATAGCGTCAGAGGACTAGGTGAAAATTACAAGAGCCATATATATTTCGGATTTAATCCACTCAATTAATATTTACGTTTCCATAGCGTATGGAATATGTAATATGCATACATATGTATATTGCAGAGAATATATAGAGTATCATACAAAGTACATTTTAATTGCTTTTTTTTTATTTTTGCACGAAATTACATTCGCAAATTTGAATTTAATTTTTTATTCAGTGGGGAAGAAAATTAAGGTGAGCGAAGAAAATCGTAAGTGTAATAATTGTGAAAAATCTGAGCCAAACGAATTATTCTCACCATCCCAGATTCATAATCAATTACAGTTTATAATTTGTGGCATTCTTCTTGAACCCGTCAAAACCACAGTCAATAGAAAAAAACAGAACTGTGAAGTGACAAAGAAAATTCACCACTGAAAAAGATCTCTTTTTACTATCATGTACAGTAGCGTAAGATACAAAAAAAAAAAGGCAAATAGAGAAGAAGATAAAGAAGCAGGAGTCTTTTTGTCTTGATCCATTATGCATAACCTATTTATTTAACATGCTACTGCCCAGATGAAATGGGGTCTTAAGGGCCCCCAACACCCTTATATACCTCCTATAGAAAAGAGGAACTAACAGCACAACTATATGTGAAGAAGCTTACAAAAGGTACGGGTAGATGTATGTGTATATAGTCTTATTTTATAGGTCCACTGGGATTAACGCACAAGTAATTCATTTTTTATAAATCGTAAATTTTCTTTATATTTACTGGTTTTGTCGATTCTGTGGTGTAATAAAATTAGAAATTGTTTTAGAAATATTAATAAATTGGATGCTTTGTTTGTAATGAAATAAAATCTATTTTGAGGGCATTGGTGAATAACTTATATTGACAATAGATATGCCCAATTTACAGCTAGAGCTGTAGCTGCAGCAAAGCTATTTCTCATATATATTTATTAAAATCAATGTGCCAGAATATAATCATATATAGCAAATATAGGCCATATATTGCCTTTATATTACGTTCAGATGCTCCTTTGCCACAAATACATATGTTCGTTCCATGTATTATTATGAGGTGATGCACTTCTCATACTAACCAGAGTTGATATTATAATATGAATAGCTTTCATTTTTCTATAGTGTCGTTAGTGCTGTTTTGCGTTTGTCCAAAAACAGTTTCATTATTCTACTTCCCATTTGCTGTTCTTGCTAATCAATCTTTAATTTTTTTATGCTCATAAATCGTATTCAGCCTCGTTCTTTTTATTTTAATAGTTTTAGTTTTGCTTCAAAAATAATATCTGCTTATTTATTATTGTAATTTGTACACTTTTGATCATTATTTGTTTATTTAAAATCTATTTTAAATTCTGTAATTAAACTTACTGAGCAGCCGCGGACGATTGCATTCACTGCATCACGAAAAATAGACTGTAGAATTTAATGAAATATGTATCTGTAGCATTTCCAAATAATATCAAAGCAAAAGTCGTTATTAACCTATTGCAGTAAAAAATTGAAATCAAATATTGCAATTTGGTTTCCACAATTAGATAAACAAAACAATAGGTCGAAATTGAATATTTTTGAGAATATTTATTATTTAATTTTGCTGAATGTGTCAATATATCAATGCAGTATGTATTAGGTATTTGTAAATTTATGCTATGTTGTAACAGAAGTAACACAAATTTTCAATATAATGGAAAATTTTCAAAGTTTCTTTCTTCACAAAGAAAAATAGACACCTTTTCCTGCCATGCATGCATGAGACGATTGAATTCTAAACGTGCTCTTTCTGAAAAGTCAATATGTTTCCCAATCAGCTTGACATAATATCGAGTAGGAGTAAAATGCATAGCATCTATACGTGCATCTCTGTGTATATTTATTTATTCGTGGAAGAATGTTTTTGTTTATTTACATTTTTATTAAGAACAAAAAATTGTTCATTTTTTACTAATTTAAATAAATTTGCTTCACATCAAATAATTTCTTTCTTTTAAGTTGCAAATAAAACATTATTTCGGTTACTTAAAGAATGAAGGAATAGGAGTGGGTATTTTACTTCAATAAAGTAGATTTTATACTTTGCCCAGCATTACCATTTGCTATATATATTTTTTTTTACTTCCTATACACAGCAGAGAAAATGGGTATGCTATAAAAATAAAATAAAAAAAGAGGGATAAACGTGTAAATGTATAAAATTTTCAGAGTGTTACAAGCGGGGAGTATGGAGCAAAATATTTTGGAAAAGAATAATAGGGCTATAAAAACAAGGTTAAAGTACAAAAATAAATGGTCTAGTGTCAGCGTAGTACAATAAAAATCATCCGACGCTGTCCCACAAAGTTACAGTGACAAAAATTAATGATCTTAATAAAATAGTTAATTAATATTGAGTAATTAAATTAATAATATTCATTTTCATTAAGGCACCTACATACATATTATAGTAGGTAAATAGTTTTTGACAAAATATTTGGTGTTAATAAATACCCTGCGAGGCATAGAAGCGCTTAAAAAGGTTAGTTAGATTCGAATAAATTTAGGAAATTAATGGGACAGTTTATGTCCACAGTTAAAATTGAATGAGCATTCCCCATAAATAATAAATCATTTATAACGCCCCCTTATCTATACTAGTATCGTATATTATCGTGCAATAGTATAGGAATGTAAAGATATAATTTATTGCTTTTCAGTTAATCTAAATTGAATCAAAAAATTTTTCCTGTAATAGAAAAATTATTGAACAAAAAAAATCGAAATTCTCTATGTAAATATTTTATGTAAAGAAATACAAAAGTGACAATTGTCTAAAAGTGCCGGAACCCTGAGAGGCAACTTTAAAATAACGCCCCATATTTTTCACAACAAATGGAGCTCTAGAGAGAGATATTTAGATAAATTTTCTTTGTATTGTATCTATTGTTTCATATGTTCGTATTTTAAAGTAAACAAAAAATAAGCTTCGAGAAAAAACTAGTAAAAGAAAATCATCCTTGAACCATTTTTGTGATTCGTTAGCCTTCCATTACTGGAAGATGTGTGCCTTTTTTTGTGTAAGATTTGATTTAATTTATTCTAGTCTGTTTAATGCTGTGGGTTGAATATGTTTGATGCGACAACTACATTAGTATCAATTCACTTTATAAGTTTACTTCTGCATAATTCAAATCCCTAAATGAATGAAGCACATTAACGTTCGTATAGTGAAAATGATGGCTCAACATCTCTGTAGTCGTAAAGAGATGCATTTGATTGAAGCCGTTCTCACCTCGGCTACGTGTCAGATAAATTTTATTAACATAATACATATATTATTTAAAAAAATCAAAGTGAATACTAACACTCTATCTTTAAGATTTCGGATTTAAATCCCATATGCAATGCAGAAAAACAATGGAAAGATACAACGCACGAAAGAAATCATCTCGTTTAGAGCTCAATTTTCCATATTCAATTCAGCTACGCCCCTACTAAATTTACACCCTGTATAGGTGAATGTAGCTATAGGCTAGGCTATTATTGGTGAAATTAATTAACTATCGGTAACGATTTATACAATTCGCAGTCAATCAATCTAATATTTCATATATTAGATAAAGCACGTAAACTTATCATATATTACTTATATATTTTACATATATTACGTAAGTAATGCAACTACCATTCTGTCAAAATGGGTTTAACGAATAATTACATCTTTCTAATAAACAAAATATTTTGCTTGTTTAACATTTTAATTCAGTGAAGGCAAAACCATCAAAAACTTTAATAAAGTTCAGTTGCTGCATTTTAGTTTAATATGAAAAGTTTAGCTTAAACGCAACATAGGGTTTTCCGAAGCAAAAAAAAAACAAAAAAGAAATTGGTATTAAAAGGTAATGTGACGTTTTTATTCGTTTTTAATCTATTTTCTTCTACATTCTTTGCATCTTCCTTTTTTTGAGAAAGGAAAATTAATTCGATTAGCCTACTTCCTTCTTCATTTATATTATAAGTAACCCTTATTATCATAATCAATGACACCATGTTTGTTTTTATGAAAAAAAAAAAAATAAGCAAATTGATATTGATAAATCGTTCGGTATATTTAGCCATTTGCATAATGAACCTTATACTCAATCGCCAGTGCCCTCTATCGCCAAAAAATGGTTTGAATGAAACTCGTTAAATCTACGTAAACAACTTTAAAAACTTCTCGTTTTTTTTTTCTCATTTAACTTAATATTAAGAATAAGCGATCTCTCGCGGGTTGCGAGAAATTGTTTGCATTTTTTCGAAGAATTTTTAAGATAACGATTTCCACTCTGGCGTGATTTTAATGAGATTTTCATTAAGGAAAGGAGGAAATGGAAAGGGTGTTTTGTAAAATGTGGTGGAAGGGCGACAGCTGGGGAAATGTGAAAAAATACCGTTGAATTTAATTATTGGAAATATTCAATTGGGGAAGGTTTCTTTTTTTTATTTTTAATGGCGGAAATATTTCACGGAAATTTGTAAACAATATGCGAGGGATTTCAGAAAATTGAAAATTCTTAAACGGAAATTAAAAAAAATATTACAAATAAAAGAATTTCATCATTTTCAAAAATAAAGTAATCAATTCAGAACGATGAAAAATGATAAATAAAAGTAAACAAGAAAAATTACTAAACAAACATTATCAAATTTTTAAAGCCCTCAATCTATTTACTTCCCGTTTAAAAAAAAAAAAATTTTTTACTTTACGATATTTTTATATGGTGTGTCCTTGAGGATTGGAGAATAATTTATTATGGAATATTGTTTTCAGGTAGTCTGTAACATCTTTTAATTTGCTTGACGATAGCTTGATACCCATGTGGTTTTAGTAAATGTCTGATGAAGGATAGCGCTTAATCAGAAAAACTTTAAATTTATAAAATGCAGAGTCCATTTTTTTGTTTTCGACTAATTGCCATCTCCCTATTTAGAAATCCAACGTCACATTGTTTGGTATCTACATAGAGTTATTTGATTTTATTATCCTTTCCCACACCAACACAATCTTTTCTGTAAGTTGACTTGCACCATTTCTCTAAAATTTAAGCTCAATGCCATGCAACTTACGTACTCATATATTGGATGAAAAACTTTTATGGTTGGCATATGGAAATTTTGCCCTCTAGTGACATTCTAATTTTTATAATGTTGTTTTCCAGTTTTGTAATTTAAATTTAAAGTTTTGAAAATTGTATTTTACGGGCAGCAATATACCGTCGACTATTCATATATACACTAGGCTTTCGGATGAAATATTTTTAAAACTTTTTTGTGAAATCAAATTTAAGAGCTAGTTGAATTTTAGAAAGGCAAATTTAATTTTCGTTGATAGAGTGAAACTGTTAAATGAGAATGTGGGGAAAAACTGTGAATGTTGTTAGATAAATGTTAAAAAATGGTAAAAATTAGACTAGTGCAAGACACCTACAATTAATGGTTTACATTTAATACTGAATTAAGCATCGAAAACATATGTGTATATGTACGTATTGGTGGAACTAGCATAAAGGTTCCATTAAGGTTTTTCATAAGTTCTTAATTGGTCCGAGGCTTATTTAAGCTAGACAGAAAATGTCTGCGGATTATAACGTTATAAGTCAAAAACTGGCATAATGAAAAAATCGGACAAATCTAGAAAAATAACCCAAACTCAACAACAAGATCAACAAAAAAAAACATAAAACAAAAAACAGCATTAAATCCATAAATTTGTTGGAAGCTAAATAAGAAATTGCCTGCCAAATTTAAAATGAAAATTTCGCTCTCTTGGCCGTAAATCATCATTTTAAAGATTTTAAGCTAAGGCGAAAAGAAAATTTAGAGGCAAAGAACAGAAAAAAAATGTATAAAATAAAATGGAAATTTTATTAATTTTCATTGCGTTCGCTTAAAATAACAAATTCAGCAATTTTTCTGTTAAAATTTTCAACAAAATTTAAAAAAGACAATGATTCAATTGCTTAGGATAAAATTGAATAAAATAAATAAAAAGAAAACTTCTTCAGTTAATTATTCATTGTTTTCCGTTATACATTAGCTTTCTAATTAATGGATTATTCACTTTAACAAAAGGAAAAAACAGAGAGCCGATCAAGAGATTCTCTGCAAGTATTTTCTGTAAGTATTCTCTGAACTTTTCCAACTTTAAATAAGTTAATTCTAGGAATAAAGAAAATTATTTGTTTTAATTATAAAGTCTCCTTCCTAATTAAACAAGTTTTCCTTTTCATGGGTGTCCTAGGTAAATGTGACTTTTTAATAGAATTGAGAGCATAAACTGTCTAGGATAAAGTGTAAACTAAACTAATAAATGATAACAAACGTTTGTTATCATTTTTTTTAATTACAAAATTTGTAAAATTATATTTTAAATTCAAATTAATGTTTGAATTTTCTGAATTTCAAGTTACAGGAACATTCAAAATTTGACTATACAGAAGATTGTTCTATTTGTTTTATTTATTTATGTTTTTTGTTCCTTGTTTAAGTACACATCTGCATAATACAGTCTAGCTATATGACTACTTCTACGAAAACTTACAAAATACAATTTCCAATCGGAAAATCTTTTGAACACTTCACTAAGTACAGCAACAGCAACAGAAAAGGCAGAGTTTTGAAAATTGAGTTTTCTAGTACCTAGAGGTAGTAAGTAGTAACGCCTTTGTTGTTCAATTTTACTTCTCTTAAGTAGTCTACAGCCTAGAATGAAACATTGAGTTACGTATTCACACACACACATTCGTATACTATAAGCAGAACCGACAAATACACGTGTGTATTAAATTAATCAATTCTATTATACGGCCTTTGTGAATATTTGAATAAAGCAAAATAGAAATTCTAAATTTGTTCTGAATATGATTTAATCATGACTACAAACACAGTCATACGGGTAAAAGCAGAGTTAGATAGGATTAGTTACATTTTTACGATTTTCAAAAAAAAATATTCATTTAACATTCAAAAACGTTTAAATTGAATCCTTGTATTATAAGGATTTTGAGCATGTATTTACGTAATTTACGAATTTACGTAAAGGGCCACTTGCTCATGCGCGAAGTATAAAACACTATACGTCCTAAGACATAAAGTTATATGTTTACGTGTAATATTAACCAAAGTTCCTATTTTCCTGGGTAAAAGCCATAGAGTCGGTGATTGGAATTTTCATTTAGGTTAGTTAATTTTTTGTCGTAACCAAACAAAAATTGCTCGTTTCGAAATGTGCATAGAAGCATTAGCAGCAAACAGCCGCAATGCCAGTAGTAGCAGCAGGTATACCTATTATTAATTTTTCCTTCGTGAGCTGCTTTAATTAAAAATTTCATGCAGAAGGTTTTGAATATTATTATTTGCTTATAGCAGTATATGAGTTAAATTGTATAGTTGTTGAATGGTATGGATGTGTGTGTAATGTTCATCTAGCTGTCGACATATTATAATAATGCCTACGCTGTTTCATTACGTAAATAGTAATTTATGCTGAAAATTGGGTTGGCAAGAAAAAATCAATTAAAATTCACGTTAACTATATTATCTATTTTAAATATTATTTTACAAAAACTCGATGCATTGAACTTTACACTTCTTAAATTTTTAAACTATAAAAGTATAAACTGATTGAGCCTAATCAATGTACTGACCTGCCGCTACACAAGAACAAGATTCTCACGTTTTGAACAGGTGGCACCTAACAAGAGATATATCTATATATATCTTATATATATATATATACATTTTTTTACTCCCACCCCCTTCTTTAAATCCAACATGGCACAAGCCTTACGTACGTACGTAAACTGTACGTAAAATGCTGAACCTGATTTGGGTTAATATCACGTAACTCAACGCCCGTAAAAATGCCATTTTACGGCGCTCAAAAGCAGGAATATTCGTTGCTGTTTCGTTGAAAAAATAATATCGCTGGCACAGACGGTCCAGGATTCAAAAATGAAGAATGTATTAAATTATAAAAAAAAGTAGAACGTTCTTTACCTCTTCATGTCTTTTTTATTCTTCTGGAAAATCAAATTGGATAATTTAAGATACCATTCGAAAGTTATGCCTGTAAAACAAATGATAAATGTTTTATTTCATTCTATTTTGAAATTATTATGTTTTTGTTCTATTTTAAGCCACAATCAACTAATCAAATAATGACAGAATCACAGGCTCTATAGAGGATATGTACATATGCAACAAATACAATCTAATCATCATGCTCAAAATAAAATACAAGGTTTATGTGTGAGTAAACGTATTTCTCATCAAACAAAATTATTTAGCACTTGTGGATACTAAAAACGCCCGTCAGATCCATTAATTTTCCCACCAATTTTGTGACGATGTGTTTTTACTAAAAGCAAAAACACATAAAAGCGTAAAAGTTATATCAAGCGAAAACAAGAAATAAAACGGCATCCACTGAATATCAATTAGGAAAAACGTTGCACCACCACTAGTACCTCATATCAATACAACAGAACACAGACATACCATAAAATGGAAGAGGGAAAAGTTAGATTTTGTTTTGTTTTGTTTTTTCCGTGGAAAATTTGGTGCAAATTTCGTATACATACCGTTTCCGAAATTATAATTACGTAATAAAAAAGAGCGAAAAAAAATAGGGTAGAAAATACAAATGGAAGCAGAGAGCGTATTGGAGAAGTTTATTTGTTTTTGTACATATGTAGAAACTGTGAAACTATAAACACAGTCAGTGCTTGACTCTTAAAATTTCAATTCTAATTATATTAGTTTAGATCGAATTTTCCAATCTAAGCTGCTATCGTCGCACAATGAAGCCTCGCTGAGGTAATCAAACGCAATTTACCCAGTCTGCAGATCTACCACGTTGGTAATCATTCGTGTGTTAAATTGCCATTGGTTTTCTAATAATCTTCCCTTCCATTAAATTTATATAACAGCTAGTTTTAACATAACGGTTTTACTTTTCTTTTAGTTTAGCTAAATTCTCTGCAGTATGGTGTTGCGTTAAACAGCACCATCCAATCCAAATAAGTAAAAAAAACTGCATTGGAATTTTTGTGTATAAAAATACACCTATGCGGTAGAGAAAATCCGATCAAACGCTATGTGAGAAGAGCTTCTTAGGGCCTAAATAAAAGGATATATGATGCAGCTGCCCAATAAATCTTGGACGTTCTAATACCTTAGATACACTTGCATTTTTATGATGAAATACAGGAGCATCTATTAGGATAAAGTCGAAAAATCCAAAGAATCAAATGAACAAAGCAGGAGAGTAAGTATATTTCTGCAGAATAAACAAAATATTTTTTTTTCAAACGATAATTAGCGGTAATGAAATAACAGACACGTCACCAAGTTTATGGGTTCGTCCATACAAAAAAAAAATTGTTTACCAACCACAAAGGGATTAACTAATTTAGCAGACAAAATGTTTATAGATATTTTTTCTGGTTTTTGCAAAGTTTTTGCTTCAACCAAATTGATAAACGTAACAAATTTCAATTAAAACTTTCAAATTACTTTTTCATTTCGTCGATTTAATTGATTTTATTTTTTTGTTGTCTGTCTTTGTCGTCGTCATGTTTGTTTGTCTAGAAAAGTAGAGAAATGCTTTCAAATGCTTTTAAAATCAACTATGGTTATTTAAAAAGTGATGTAGTATATAGATAGGTAGAATAGTAGATACGTACATAGGTAGATAGCGAGTAAGCCATGGTTGACATAACTACTATAGTTTATGTAATGAACGAGCTATCAATTAAATTAACGGGAACGTCATTGGGTAAGTTTCCAACAAGCCGCAACATGAACAAGATGTGACTTTATTGATTTTGTGGCATATAGAAGAGAGCTAAATTTGTTATATTTTGAGGTGTACCTGTGGCATACGAATGAACCAATGCTGACATCTTATACGTCAGCAACCACAATATGTTCTCAATCAAATACATTATTAATTTGGTAATGGGAAATTCACTTAAATGATATGAATCGAATGTAAAGTCTATCTGAACATAGAATGTGTGCGATGTTCCAGAGTGTTCAATTACCAAATTAAGTACATCGAAATGATTATTATTGTGCGTGAACACCAATAAAAATTCCTAACCTAAAACATTTTTCCATTCAAGCGACATGCCAATAATAATCCACATAAAAATAACCTTGGTTTCAATACTTTCCTTTTATTTTATTCCCGCTCCTCTTCCAACACCTTCCATCATGAATGGAAAAAATTATATGGCTGGAACATTTCAAAGTGTTTGTTGGGCTTCATCACACACAGTCACACAATATCGAGACAATCGATCCCAATTCGGATATTTGAAAAGAAAAGAGCGCCATTGATAAGAATATACATGTATTGAAATGACATAAAAATATGGCAATAAAATGGGAAAGAAAATTTTATGCTGAGAAATGAGAAAAGTAGGTAGGCAGGTATCGATTTGTCAAAGTGGAAAATGCAGACATCGCCCAAAAAAAATTCGATATCTATCTATATACATAAGGAAACAGCAGGAGATGAACAAATTGGAATGTTATATCGAGTTTATACCTTTTTATTACAAAATTTGTTTTTATTTAAAAGAATTTGCTCCTTTTTTTCTTGATTAAATTTTTCGACAATGGTCTTCCTTTCAATGGATTGAATTTTGTCGTCTTAAAGTTGGAAAATCGACACTAAATAGTCTATCTATCTTCTTCTCAGAAAAATTCATTTTTTATGAAATTCTAAAATTTTAAAATTCGCAGATAGCGAATTCATCGCTATCTGCCAATTGTTACAAATCAAATATAAAAAAAATAATAATACAAAAGAAAAAATAAACTTTTCTCATTCATATTCCACACATTTCAAAAACGAAAATTCCTCGTTTTCCCACACACCTATTGCTATAAAAGTATGCAAAAGTTTTCAGGACCTGATTCCTATTTCATTCATTTCATTCTTATATATCTATAGTTACTCGAATAGAATGAAAGTGCTGGAAGCGAAAATGCAATAAAAGTATCAAATCAATCGAAAATTTCTGCGTGAATATCGCTTCACGTTGATTTCGCTTCATAAAATTGGTATCATCTGTTGTCACACGTTATAGCTATAGCTTATATACCCTTATGTAAGTAGGTATACGTACGGTATTATTCTATTTATAATGTATAAATGTATGGCTAATTCATTTATTTCCAACTCGTTTTGTTTCAAGTCATTTACAACGACAATTAGAAAGAGGTACCAACTCAAAGAATCTGCCTAAACACCTACGTTACAAAATATTGATTGAGATCAAACAACTTGTAAAATGTCATTAGACTTTTATGGGGAATTTTCTATAACTGAATAATTTTAATTAATGAATTCTAATAATAAACCTCCACCATTCATATACGTACCTATTACTGTTGGATGTAAATTAAAGCTTATGTGAATACAAATGGGCAATTATTTAAAACAAAATTTAAACATTTTAGTTATGCTTTAATAATGTAACCCCATATATAGCCAGCTACACGCACGTAAACAATTGTACATATGTGCGTGGTACATAAATTTTATTGTTTCCCTGACAAATAGCTATAATTATTATGGAAAATTGCTACACAGTAATTAACACGATTATTTTTGCCGCTATAATTTTCTTTGCAAATTTTGTCAATGCGTGCCTGATGACTTGAATAAATTGGCACAATTAAGTATTCAATTTTGGAATAATACTTTAACACACATTTAATAGACAACTCCCATATGATGCTAGAATATTTGAATTTTCAAAATTTTCCATATCCAATTAGAATTTGATGGAATTTAGTTCTATACTTCATACCTTCCATGAATAGGATTTCATTCATGATTTATTTATTTGTCATCTGTCCTAGCAGTTCATTCATAACATTACAATTGTTATATATCACGTACTACTAAAGACCAAGGTAACGCCCTTAATTATAATTACGTTATTTATCTGACAATTATAGGAAGATATAGATATTGCTTCCATAGTTTTTCTCAGAATTCTATGGGAGATACAGCCTTCTCATCTATTATGACTCATCCCGATATTTTTCATTCTTGAATTCGTTGGTGGCCTTTTAAGGGCATCTCCCTTTAATCAGAAGAGAGGGGGACTCCAATAGATAAGGAGAATGACATCTCGACCAAAAAAGTCTGTCTCTTTTGATAAGTCGGAATAACACAACAATATCTGAGATACCACATACTCAGATACATCCCAAAAAAAAAAAAATCACTATCTCCCGAATTACTCTTGCCATAGAACATCACTGAATTAAAGTTATTTAACGTTAATATTGTACATAAATAATAAGAAATAAAATTAGTATTGATAAATAATAAATAAATAAATTAGTAAATGAGTCTTATAATTGGAACCACAAGTTATACAGTTTAATACGGAACTAAATATACCTAGTTGCACCCCTTGGTGTTAGAATTGAATTCAAAACAATCAATTCCAAACAGAATTCTTTATTTAGCAATGAAATAGATATTTTAAACTCATCAGTGTCTACAGAATATGAATTACGATTAAATAAGAAAAGTTAAAAGAGAAAGAGAATTATATTTTGCATCTCGAAACAAACCAAAAAGTCTAAAACGTCAGTAACTAAGTAAATAAGTTAAAGTAATAAAAGATGCAAATCACCTGAGAAACTTTCCAATAGTACTTTCAGTATTAACTTTTTCAATTTTGTCCGCGTGCTGTATATGTTTTGATACGTATTTGTTTAGTTGAAATTATTAGAATGCGAAACTTTCCGAATGCCGCACAGAGTTCCTATATACAGAGTTTATTTTAGTTTCTCCAGGTTCCTATTTTTTTTTCTATTCAGTTTTTTGCATTTGCAATAAGTGTTACTACAGGGAACTTTAGCATTAAAACAGTGGATAAGTTTGCGGGTTGATTTTACTTTTTTATTTTTTCGTTTTGATATGTATAATATATTCAAGGAAATTTAGGTCAAAGTTGTTAAAAGTTTTTCTCTTTTTTCGGGTGATTTATTAAGAAGTTTGCAAGCTTTTCTTTATATTCGTACATTGATTTACACCTACAATTGGTTGCGACTCTTGAAGCAGAAGAGACTAGAATTTTTCACTTATTTCCCTGTATAATCAATAAATTGCTAATCTAATATATCTTATTTCCAATATTAATTATATAAAACATAATACCTAGCGTGTCAACTCTTTGTCCAATTCAATGAAATCCTTTTTCACTGCCAAATTAAGTAAATCTCTTTTGTTTCAGACGCAATGATTAATAGAAAAACTTTCCCATAAAACATTTGCTAAATTAAAACGGCAAAAATTCTACCTAATGGCAGTTTCTCAAGTAATATTTTCGGAATAGCGCAAACAAATCAACTTGAGCTTGTTTGTGACTTTTCTTTATTTGCTTTGAAAAATAAAGAACTGAAAAATTATATGTATTTAATTTGAGCTACATAGTCTCTTGTTTTCGTCATTTTTTTTCTCAAAGTAAATGGAAAATTTTGGAAAAAGAATTAGTTTCAAAATCTTTAAAGAACTTACAGTCATCATAAGAATAGAAATACTTCGACCATACATACAAATTTAGCAGCTATTACTTGAATTATTCTTCAGATATTACTTATCACTTATATATCACTTAGATAAGTGATCCCAAATCAGAAATGAATAAAATATTTAATGTATGTAGTAAACGAAATGAAAGCACTACAGAAGCGATAATCTATATTTTTCTACTCAGAGTAGTTAAAATCGAAATCGAACTTCAAACATATTATACATTAAATTTATAATTAAAAATCACAGCAAAGGAAATTCGAACAACTTCAAGAACTTTTTCTATTCATAAATATAAATGCGGTATTGTACCGGTAGTAAAGCGGTACTATAGTATAACAATCGCATTAGACGAAATGACTAGATTAAAAATTTCAAAGATACCAAATATTAAAGATTTTCATTAAATTATTTCCAGACAAATTAAATTATTTAATTATCCACAGAATAATAAAATGCTTTCTATTTTTTCCTTCAAAGCTAGAATCATCTACATCTCACTATCAAATTTCATGTTTTCACACAGTTGATGTGGTTTTTTTCCTCGCTTTTATTCAACTTTGAACTTGATTTTCGTAGTAAACATTTTTTGATTTGCTGAATGCGCTGCGTAATAGTATATTTAATACAAGTGTGAAAAACCGCTTGTTTTTTGGTGCGAACCAGTTTGAGGACAAACTCCACAGTTGCGGAGCAGTGAGTGTTTCATTAGTGAACACCAAAAGTCGGGTTTCCACACGCATATTCAACGCAATTTTTTCCAATGCGGCAATTTGAATTAACAAATAATTGATTTCAAAAATTAATTATATCTGCCGTTTTATCCAGAAATTGTTTAGTTTTTGCTGAAAGTAGATTCTATGGAATTAAGTGAGATTAGAAGATAAATTTTAATATAATTTAACAATTAAAACTAAGAAATTACCTTATTATAAGTCACTAAATTGCGTGCGGAAAACTTCTACTTTTCGGGACTCAAATCGACTAAAACGCGTGGACTAAAATCGAATTAGAAAAAATTATTATTGATGACCTTATATATAACTTGTGCATTATTAAATTAATCTAGTTTATTCATAATAAGAATAATAAGTAACTAATATAGAATTATCGTTAATTCTACATAAAGAAACATGATTATTGTTATATTTATTTTCAGCATGGAACTGAAAGTTTATCATGATTTCATAAAGGATCTAAAAATTAGATCATGTATACGTAATCTAATGCTCATGATAATATTAATTATAATATATCATTATTCTTTATTAAGTGATATAACTATAACTATATTAATCTATCATATTAGTATAGCTTGCCCAGTAAATAATATTATTTTGAATAAATTCTGCTTTGTTTGAAAATAAAATTTAAGTACAGCCTGTGCATTGTCCAGTACAGGATATATACATATGACCTATACCCACTGAACTTTATGCTACATGATACCCCCCCCGCAACCCAAATGAAGTGAGGCAATTGGCCAACCTAGCCTAGGTAACCCACACTTGTAAAATTTGTTTAGATGGGAAGTTGCAGTAATCAAAAGTTACATATGTTCTTATGAAATAAAAAGCGATAGCGATACTTCAAAATATACCTATATTCTTGTCTGGTGCCCCAGACACAACCCTTGGCAACCCAGACTTTAGAGTTTAGGTGTTACGTACCCGTAGGTAGGTACGAGGTAGTATAGTAGAATAAAATTCACTGCCTATACCTGTCCTGTCCAGTGCTGCCTCAGCCTATTTTCAAAACGTACCCCATGTGTTTCGTGATATTGGAGCCGAATATGTACAGAATTCGTGAGAAATGTACTCAATCATAAATATGAAAAGAAATTTAATTTTAAAGATTATTATAGTATAATGTAGTAAAGTAGACTTGATCAGTTATTGTTATTATTCTGAACTAGGCCTTAACTTATAATAATAGACAGGTTACGGATTTTTTTTAGGACAATTACAGATTATTAATGTACGAGAAGTGTGTGGTTAGCTAGACCGATATCAACATGTGATTAGTGTAATAAGAAAAATAATTAAAGATTAAAACAAGACATAACATATATATTATTATTATATGTATGTTATGAGATATTTATTTATAGCATATATTAATATTTTCCTATGACCTGTGCATGCATTTTAGTATAATGCTATAAAAATAAACTTCCCGGACTAAATCCTATGAGTACTCGAACTTATTCCGCATCAGCACTGCGAAAGTAGCCGTTAATATAAATATTTTAATTAAATGACTACATGTAATATATCAAATGTTTCGTCTATTAAGGACCATACTTCCGTCTAATACTCTATAACCTAGGTAATGGGAATTACAAAGCATAGTCGAAGAACCCGACCCAAGTTATAAATTGGAATTCTCTATAAGGCAGAACTCACAACCAAACCATAATTACCACGAATTACCATAAGTGAATTTTCCAATTTTATTGCAAAATTAGAAAAATGGAAAACTGGCAACGTTTTCTTTAAATTTATAATTTTTTATCTAATTGCCACTATGTATAATTTTTATTTTTGTATTGGATAGTTAATATATAATTTTACTTAGCAAAATTTATTATAATATAATATTTACAGGATAGGAAATCCAATAATAAGCTAAGTAAAATTGCCACTAACTATAAGTCAATTCCACAATTTTAACCTACAATTAGAACAATTGAATATTGGCAACGTCGCAAAACTTATCGTCTTTAAATTCATTATTTCCTATCTAGTTGCCACTAATCATAAGTGAATTTTACAATCTTAGAAGGAAAATAAACGAAATAGAAAATTGGCAACGTCGCAAAATTTATATGCTTTAAATTCATTATTTTTTATCTACCTTATCCTTATCTTATCTTATCTTTAAATAGTTTAAATTATAGATTATATTTAAAAAATATAAGTAAAAATTTTTATTTAAATTAAAAATTTAAATAAAAATTCGAACATCCATCAATACCTAATGCATACCCCATCATAGTGCCATACTCATACACACTGCATACAGGTCTCAGCCCGCTATGCATCCTTTTCGATTTTCGATAAACAGCTAAACCATGCGTGATCGCCGAAGTGAAGCTTGAACGCAAACAACATCGATACATCGTTTACGTCATTTCTCATATTGTATTATATAGTAGATAATATATATATATATGTATCGTAAAGCCTGTCTACCATTTCTGGTGTAGGCTTTAGTAGATAATAATGATAATATATAACCTTATAATACTTCCTAGTTTAAACTACAGTGTCTCTATTGATACAGTAGCGTAAAGTGGTTGTCAAACCACCATTCTTGTGCACAAATCAGCTGCAGTTGAAGTGTCAGTCGCCATATTTGTGCACGTCCTTACACTGACTACACACACTAACCATTCAGAAACGACAAGGCTCTTTGCGACACTGTAGAAATAGAGGCACTATAGTCTGAACTTAAAGTTGATTTTGAAAAATTCAAATTTAATAAATATATATAATGTATCTTATTTTGCCTTTCTTACTTTAAAGTAGGTATATAAATATATAAATGTATTTGCATATTTAATTAGTAAGAACATAAAACAATTGGATAGTGTAGGACAAAAAACACAATCCATATTGTGTTTAAATTAAACTGACAAGAAATGTCATTTTATTTTGAAAATTCCAAGCCGACTGTTGCCGGAAAGAGCCGATTCAGTAATACAATTCGTTTATTTTAATTAAATAGAAGCGGGCATATAATAAATTTTTATTTATTATAAAATAAATAAATACATTTTAATACGGTTTTTTTTATTTAAATGGGTATGTGCGCATGCGAAGATTTTTAAATAAAGGATCTTTTTATAATGCTCATGCATTTAACGTTTCCCATGTCCCTCTATTAATTATAATGACACATTTTTTTAATTATGTCTCTAATGAGTCTCCAATGAAATCGCAAGCTGATTGTTGATTCTAGTTACCGCTAGGGGCTAGACGACATTGACGTGTGTTTAGATATAGAAATAGTTTACTGTAAAATATCTGAATTCGATATATTTTAACTTATACTTTTATATTTAAAATATCTTAATAGATTTTAATTTTTAATTTATATCACAATAATTATTTTTCCGCCCGGCTCATTTTTATATAAATTGAACTTCGGAGTTATACCACATTAACCACAGTACGACCCATACTACTGGGTAGTGAGTACTATTGGACCAGTAGTACTCTGTACTTAACGTACAGGGGGCGCATCATTTGATTTACTTTTTTCAAAAGTTGTTTTTTTTTCACCTGCGCCTTCTAACCTATAGGAAATTAGCAAATCCCACTCTATGCGCAAACGTATTTTTCAGGTAATATGAAAAAGGCTTATTGGCGGTAGATAAATTTTGAAATTTCGTATTAAATACAGTACAATTATACTGAAACTGCAGCACTGGTCCGGTCTAACCAATAAAATACATCCACACCACAAGCCACAAGTCACAACAACGTCAACAACCACTTCTAAAATAAGACATAAAATCGATCGGATGTGGCAATACCGAACGACAACGTTTTATTCGCCAGCGCAAGGGACAGAAGATCTGATTGCTATCCACTCTAACCCAAAATTATACAGTTGCATTTCGTAGGTTGTCAATAGTGAAGACAAATATTTTTCAATGATTTTTATTTTATTAAATTGTGCTACCGGTGATAAAGTTGTTTTAACATCTGAAAAGGATAATATTATTGGTCGAAAAAATGCCACTATTGAACTAGAAAATCCATCCGTAAGTCGAAAACATGCAGTAATACGTATTAAGAATAATGAAGCTGTACTAGCAGATTGTGCACCGAAATTTTTTACTTATTGTAATAAGGCGAAAATTGAAAGCGGTGCGGAAATCAAATTAAATCATTTAGATCAATTATGTTTTGCAGCTGATCCTACTATATTCCGATTCGAAAAGTATGAATTTGTTACTGCTGCAAGCGGTTTGCCTCTTGCTAATAAGAAATTGCTATGTAATTATGTGCAAGATTGTGGAGGTAAATTTGTAAATGAATGGTCGAATATTTGTACACACCTAACAGTTGGCACTATTTCAATTACAACTAAATTTCTTCAAGCTATTATTGATGAGAAACCTGTCGTTTCGCTTGACTACTGGTCAAAATATTCAGCGGCAATTAAGAATCGTACATCTCTGCCACCTGTTCCACAATTAACTGATCTACCAGTAGATAAAACTATAAGCAGTTTTAATATTTCAAAATGTAAACCAGATCCAAAAAGAAAACGGTTATTTAAAAATAAGATTTTCGTATTTTACACTTCTGAAAAAATGAAACAAATGGAAACTGTTATTAAATATTGCGGAGGTGAATGTGTTGCTTGGGAAAAACTACAAGATTTCACTACGGAAATGAACAAAAATCCTAAAGAATATTTATTCATTGCATCTGATAATTTTTCATTGGAATCAAATCAATCTAATGATTCATTTAAATCGATACGAGATGATCTAAAAATGGAAAAGAAGAGAATAATTGAACCATCTGAAGTCGCTTTAGCTATCTTATATTGCTCATGTCATGTCAATTGTAATCCAAATGCCAGTAAAGTTAAAACAGTATTTCCCACTGATACTGAAATTCAAGAGACAGCGGAAGTATTGGCTAAAGAAACTGAAACACATGATTATATTCCTGAGACTCTTATAATTAATACTATAGAAGCAACAGAAAACATAATTAATACTATAGAACCAACGGAAAATGTAATTCATACTATAGATTTAACGGAAAACATGGAATCAGCTGAAGACATTTTTAGTGGCCAAAAAAGAAAGCGTCCAGTTGGTAAAATTATTAGCGAAAAGCGGGCTAAAATTGTTGAAAATTCCCAGCATGTGCAGACACTATGTGTTATAAATCCTGTTGCTTCATGTTCAAAATCCACGGATAAATATATATCTGCAACTAAAAAACCACCACAAAGTCAAAAACGTAAAGCCGAAAATAATAATGAAATGGCTAATAAAAAACCCAATTTGTTTAAATCGATAAATTTGAATAAAAGTATAAGTTCATCCAATGGATCGGAAAATCCGTTTAAACTTACCAGAAACATAAAAACTACCAAATCATCCGAATTGAGGGACGCGAATCCATTTAGTAATATTGGTACAATTGATAGAAAAGCTAATGATACATTGGCACGCGAACAAGTGATGGAAAGTGTAAAAGAAAGCAATAAATTAATAAAGTCCGAAAAAATTGAGTTGAGAACAAGTATAAAAATTGAAGATGTTAAATATAATCCTTCAATGCAGAACTCTGTATTGAGTTTAAAATGGATTTCAAAAAGCAATCATGGCCAAATTAAAAATGCCACAAATATATTAAACAATCCGGAATTGTTAAAAGTCCTCGAAGCTTTTGAAAATTGTGTCAGAGTTGAAATCAAAGATATGTCTGCAAGAAGTATTCATTCCATAAGTGGAGTTGGCGAGCCATTAACTACAATAAAGAATTTCAAAAAATTTAAGAAAATTTTACCATTGCGGCCACAGAAAAATATTGTTGATTCGCAAATTTATAGAAAAGTTGATATGCGCAATGTACAGCAATTTGAGGATACTGTCAAAAAAACTTTTTCAGATGATGAAGATAATAATTCGCTAAATCAAGTAGTGAATAAATCCAAACCGAAAACTAGAAAATTTATTTTTTAATCCGAATTTTTTTATAATGTTAGTCATTCATGTTACGATGTTATATTTTCGTTTGCTTTGTACCGTATAAGTATTTTCAATATTAAACCTAAAATATAAATATCTATTAAACCAGAATGGAAGAAAAAAACCTTGCTCTGAAACTATTCCGTTATAGTCCCGGAACTATTCCGGGACTACCCACTTTTCACGTTTCACATTCAGTTCAGTTTCAACAATATTTGCTTCAAATTTCTGCCGTATTTTTATTTCTCCAACAATACTCAATATTTTAATATCTTTTGTTTAACTACCTTCGGCAATCTTTATGTTAATTTTTAACATTAAGATGAGTTTATAAAATGGATGTTGTTGGTAACATAACTTTGTTTTGTTTACTTTTAATTTTGTAAAGGAGATGCTGGTGCATGTTTCTACCTAAAGAATTGAAGTTGTTGTAAAAGTAAACTAGGGGTGCAGAAGAATAAAGAGTTTGTTTTCTGAATTTATATGAATATCAAAGAAACGTCGCTCTGAAAGCAAAATTAAAATTACAATGATTCTAAATATATCTGTGCTAAATGCGCTATGAAATAAAATATAGCTTTGTTCTTTTATATGAAATTATTCATTTAATTTTCCCAACATCTGGAAAAATACAAAAGTAAAGGCAAACAACAACACAAAGAATGCATTTTCTTTAATCTTTTAATGGGACACACGTGAAGCATTAACTAATAGTAGCGACATTGCGCAGCATGAAGCATTAAATTAATATTCATTTTCCAAGCTGAATTTGTCGTGTATTCAGATGTCTTAACTGAGCATCAGGTGCAGAAATTTTAAAGCTAAATTAGGATGAGTTTTGAATTTACTTTGTTTCGTTTTTTTTTCTCAAGAATAAGAGCAAATTTTATAATTAGGCTATTTACATGCAAATCTATGTAAAGAATTTATCTCCTACAAGATTTTCGTGATTTCTTTTTCAATTTTAAAACATCACTTTTTATAAAATACTGCAGTGTAACATTATAGTTTGTTGTTTTTATTAAGAGATGATTTTTAAATGAAAATCTACTAGCGTGAAAGAGGACATTTAAAATAAAAACAAAATATTAGCAGATAGGTAAATCATCCCTTTAATTAAATTGTCAAGCATCTTTTTCTTTAAAAATAAAAGTCTGTCTATCTATGGGGCGGCGCTGATACATCAAAGAATTAAAGTGATTAACCCCCATGGCTTCAACGATGTTTATTATAATTAAATTAAAAATGGTTTGAATGGCCTGCCTTTTCATTGTGTCAGTTATAATCATTTTAAGTAAATGAGAACTTTAAAAATTCAGTATGGAATGATTGGCATAAGCATAGAAAGGTCAGTTTAATCATTATTATTAAAACGTTAAATTAGAAAAAGAAAACTTCTTGAAGTTTCGAGGCATGATTTGTAAATATCAGTGTTTTTGAGGGCTTATAATTGATATAAGAACGAATTAAGTAACTAAACAGTTGTTGCAACAAACAAAAAAATTTAATAGATACAATGTTTCTAGTTAATTCCGCGCATACTAATTACAATTTGCTAATAAACTTTTTATAAACTTGTAGAGTAAAAATAAAACTAAATATTTCATGTGCATATTTTATAATATGCATAACCAGAGCAAAATAGAATCAAGTGACACGCCCACATAGGATGAAAACGAATAACTTTTTAGAAAAAGAAAGAGAAGAGTTCTCATCCAGAATTATCCTAAAACAAATGTTTCGTAATTTTGCGTTGTATTTCCGTCGACATTTGAGTGTCTTATGTTAAATTAGTTTATCTCTCTGGGGAGTTTATATATAATATAAGAAGATGAATTTACGGTGGCAGTTGGTAAAATCTTATTGCTGCAAAAGGAGATATGAATGTATGTATGCGTACGTGTAGAGAAGAAAAAAGGATGCACACAAAGCATAATACTTTATCTCTACAAGTATAAAAATTAAGTTCCTGGGATATAAATCGTGTTTTATCAATTCGCTCACTAGTGTCTAGAGTTTTAATGAGCATTGCTTGTTCAAGCTTATTCTGGTATAATTAATTATTATTAAAAATTTCTATTTTTTCTTTTGTCATTTTGGTATTCCTTGCGTTTATATAAAATAAAAAAGCCTGTTGCTTTTCTTTTTTAATTAATCCTGATTCTCTGCAGCAAAAAAAAAATAATATAAAAATACGGTAGTAATCAGGCAACATTTTAATTAAATGTATACAGGATATTACAGAAGAGTTGTAAGAAAATCCGACATTCAAGTTGATGCAATAATATTAATAATTTTTTTAAAATTTAGGTTTCCTGCAAACCCCTACCAACAACAAAATACTGTAATAATATTATATTATGAACACTAATTGAACGAAATAAGACAATTTTCAATTCAATGTATTGTTTAAGCTTTCTAAATTTACTATCGGATTGTTACAGTTTTAGACGTAGAACAAATAATAATGGTATGTAGTACAACATTGTACATTAATAATAGCAAATAATTAAATTTATATGATCATATTATATGTTCTCTCTATGCAATATTTAACAATATTTGCAGAACTTCGAAATGAATTTTGCCCTGTGTGTACCTACTAATATTGTATGCCGGATATATATGTTAGTAATTGTTATTATTACATGCATTACATATGTATATTTGTTTAAAAAATTCATATAAGGATTTAATAATATTCTGTAGAATCTAGTCTAATAAAATTTTGTTCACTCAAAAGCATTGATAAAATCAAATCAAATTAAAGCGTACTTAGATAGGGCTACTATACGAAACAGCCAGGCAACACTCTCATAGGAATAAATACATTTCTAGAATTATTACTCTCTAGTGTCGATTATGAATTTCAGAATTCCTGTTATCGACATTGCCAACGCCATCAGGATTTGCTCGTTGATAATATTTCAAGTATTCGGAGATTTTAATGGAATAATAAATAAGTTCAGTGTAGGAAAATAAAGTAAATAAAATCTTCGCGAACAATCGCAAAATGGGATTTTATTAAAGCAACGGAAAAATAGACCGCATTAATATTTGATCATATTTGCCTCGATAATTTAATGTCGAGCCGAATTTGATGTTGATTTAGAAATGGTACTACAATGGTAAAACATCATCTGACGTATAGGATGCTAAGGAAAGTTTGTTTGAATAGTTGACTTTGTTGATTATAGCTATCAATCAAGAAGATCAGTAGATCTTCTACTGATTCTTCCTGAATAATGAGTCCTTAGATAGATACACTCTTTCACAAAACTGAAATGGAAATCACATTTTAAATAAATAAATTCAATAGACGTTTTACATTTCCTAGTTCTTAAAAATCCCGCAAAACTGACTTCTCAAGATTCATTTATTTCACTTTGATGCTTCTTCTTACTTTGAAATCCAGCACCTTGCACACAACACAACACTACGTAAGCAACAAACATTTATTTACTGTACAGTTGGGAAAAACGTATGCATGCATGTGTTTCTTTACAAAAGCAAATAATAACGACTGAAAATTGAAGAAATGACGCCCCAGCAGTGCCAAAAATAGTATAGCAGCATCAAAGAGATTTCGCTTTACTTTGCTTATATGTATATGACCTACATATATTCAATATATTTATTTGACTTTAGAGAAACATACGGAAATATATCTTCTAGGTATTTGGAAACCATATACATATTTATAACTGTGAAAGAGGAACATTTATTTGAGAGCTTTAAACTTATGCGTATATTGAGTCAGGTAAACAACTGTTGATCACAGTAAAATTCGATAATAACTTGATTAGTTACCAGTAAAGAGATCCACAGAAAAAAAACCAACTACATCTTACCCTAATCGCCTAAGCAAATTGTAAATTTGAACAATAAACCCGTGGAAATCAGTCATTGAAAGTTTCCTTTAGTTATTCCCTAAGTATTTCGATTAGTATGTATCTATACTGTATAGTGAACTTAGGTTTCCTTGTACATCCGAACGAATAAGAAAGTTTTGATTAAGTTTCCTGTCTGTCCTCTGCTTGTTATTGTGATGCTGTGGTTCCGGAGACTAATTTCTCAAACGCCTTATGATAAAATTCATTTAATCACTTTAAAGTTTCTTGGTCAGGTAGTAGTATACTACCCGTGTTTGGTATAGTTAATTCATGCAAATTTGTGTTGAAGTTTGTCATGAGGCAGATCGTGTCTGCTTCAAGACAATTGTTAGGTGAAAGGGCTGTTGATAGATCATGATGAGGTTAACCGAAGTTTATCTTTTAAGTTTTAGTAGCACTGTGTGAAAAGATGATTGGAACATATAGGGACTTTCCGATTTTTTTGGTTCTTTACTGCCAAGGCTTCAAAACAAATGAAAAGAAAAAAATGAATAGCTTAAAAACCAATTCGAATCAAAGCCACTTAACCATTATGTAAATTTGACCTTTTATCGATATTTCCTAATAAATTCCAAGGCAACTTTTACTTACAACATAAAACTGAAATATTCAGCTTCCCTTCTACGAGACGCGTTTCTTTTTTTTCCTTATAGGGATCTTGATCCCGTCTAATAAATTTCCATAATGAATTCAATTTTTCTAAATTACACACCCTTGTTTAACTGTTACGCATACTCAACAAAAAAAAAGGAAAAAGCAGAAATCCCATGATAAATCCTTAAATATAATAAGAACTTTTATGTGAAAATCTAATTTGAATATTTACGTTCATCTCTTTTCATATTCAATTGATTCATTAATCTCTTCAGACACTGTAAAAAAGAAAACTGAAAAATCTTGCCTTCCTGCCTGCATAATATTGTTATGGCTTTTCACTTTTTCCTATTTAATATGTCTTGCCAATTCAATTTAATAATTTTACCGGGTGCTTAGAGTTTTACTATAGAAACAAAAGAGAAAAAAAAAAAAAACAAACGGCGCCGCACCGCGTCACTACGTCTGCTTATATCCGCTCTTTCTATGATAACTGTTTTTCCTCTTTTTCTACTTATACAGTTGAAATTAAAAAGCTAAAATACAAAAGCGACAAAAATATTTCATTTATTTATTTATTCGTCTGTCTTTGTCTCTATCTCCATTTGCTTTTTAGTATTTAATTGTTTATATTTTCTTTCTTTTATAGAATTTGAGGAAAACTTTTAAATGGAACGTTAAAATAGATTTTAATTTAATTTATTATTAAATCGGAGTATACGTGATTCGAACTCATCTCGCTTTCAAGCGAGATGAGTTCGAAATCTGAGAGATCATTAGGCTGATTTAATTTGAAATGCTAATAGAAAATAAGGTTAGATTTGAGCAATTATTTGTTAATGAATCGGTATTAATTATTAAACTGAATAATAAATTTTTATATACGCTTATTCAATTTTTCTAAAAATTATTTTGAAATTTGTTTGTCCACAGTTACATCATGTATGTATAGAATTATTGGAATTTTAATAAATTCATAAATTTATAAATAAATGGGAAGTTTAATTAGCTGCATTAAAACAGAGCTCCCTATCGTACATTAACAAAAATTAAAGTAAAATGAATAAATAAATAACCAAATGAAATAAAGTAAATTCTGTACGTATTTAAATTTAGTGAAAAGTAAATATAAAATTAGCAGGAAGTTTTACAAAACAAATATTTGTATTTAATTTAATTAATAACATTTCCCGCCATTGGATCGGATAATTATTATGTCGTAAATTACGATGAATTTGGGTTGGAAACTATAAATTTATTTAGGAAATATAAAACCATATCGGTAATATTGGAATACAAATTAAATAGAATCCAGAAATGTATGCAATTATTTGTGATAACGAAAATAAATGTAGACAAATAAAAAACTTCTTATCAAAACTACAAAAAAAGAGAAAATAAATTGAAAAATATCTTATTCTTTCTGTTTTTAAACAACATTCGTATTTAAACAATACGAATTAATACGTATTGTCACCAACAACAAGATAAACTATAGAGAATTGAGAGTGCTATATTTTACTTCTCTTTACTGACTCTGACTATACGATTGGAATAAGTTTCTAAGGAATGGCTTATATTCAGTGATAATGTCAATGTTACATTTTTTTCCTTTTTTTCGAACTTCGTAAATTGAATATGAAAATAGAGGGTACTAGTACCGTGTGTATAGTTCACAGAATGTTACAGAATCAATGTTCATATATAGAGCGAGGATAATAAAATTCGCTCAAAAGCTTTTTTTTTGTTGATTACATAGAAAAGAAAATCGTTTTACTTCGAGAAAAATTAATTGCTGATCAATGTTTATGAAGTTGTTGGTAATATAACTTAATAAATATTAAATACTTAATATTTATTAAGTATTGATTGAGGATTTTTCAGAAACACAAATATGGAACTCTTTTCACGGTAATTTAGGTGGTAACTTTTTTTGAGTCAATTTGAGAGGAGGCTTTTGATCTGTTTTTAGTTCTGTTTAATTAGGCAATGAATTATTAAATCGTTTGAGATATTTAATTGTAATTTCTGATTCGATTTCCCTCTTATATAAACTCAAAGTTGATACTGTAAAACAACACCCCTGAGATAAACAGATGTACTCGAATATATTGTAGAAAATAATGGCCAATGTTATTATATGTACTCGTATACCAAAGGCTTTTCGATTAATTATAATATTCAGCGTTAATTAACTGGATTTCAGTTTTGTTGACCAATATAAAGAGTAGGGGGAATGTTATATCAGGGGAAGGAGAACACAAACAACAACCATATAATGTTCACATTAAAGCTACTAATTAACTCGTTTCATAATATAGCTTCATTTATTCTATTTTGTAAATTTTAACCTTTATGGTGGTGGTGTGTGGTAGTGGTTACGCTTTAAATTGGCAAAGCAAGGTATTTGGAGGCAATATAAACATTATGTAAAATTTATTGATTATCTTGGTTCAAAATTATGAGACATCCAATTACAATTTAAAATACCAAAGATTTTTGTATAGAATTAGTTTTCGCTGTCACTTCAAAAACAATGAAAAAAATCTCTTATTGTTAGACAAAATTAAAAATTTTTAACGTTGAACATTATAGCAAAAAGAGCAATTTTTAACGGCTTATTTAGACGCCACTTATAAGGCTCACAACCACCACTTTCCCACATAATGGCTTTAATTAATTAAATTAAACCTACAATTTTAACGGCAACGGAAATTTTCATATTATAATAATAATATAATATTATTAGGCCAGTTTTTATTAAAAAGATTTAATCGAAGAAATTTTCCACAACGGAATAATTTTCATTAAATTTAACAAATTATTATAAACGTAATATTTCATCTTGGAAATATGAAAATTAGTATGTATTAATAAAATGTATTTTGCATATTTAAACAAGGCGTGATAAGCAAGGCTCATTATCGTATGAATGTTAATTTAACAAAAATGAGGAGCGATGCGACGAGTGTAATATTAAAACAACGAGAGGAACCCGGTAGTAAATTTTAGGCAGCTAGAAAATTCTCGACGACAGTTAACAGACTTCGTTCATCAAGAACAACATTCTTAATTAGATTTAATTAATTAATTTATCTATACGAGCTACATGATTATTATAATACCTACAATATTCAGTTCAACGATAACAACATTAATTATTAATTTAATCCCTTTTAATACTAATGATAATACTATTAAAAGGAAACCTGAAAGGAAGCTGTAGCTGTGTTTAATGTACAATCAACACACGCACACACACATACAACTACCTATTTATATCATAAAATATATATATATAATAGTTTGTGAATAATCGCTGTCATCAAGAAGCCAGAAGCAATTTTTGGGTCCCCCATGTGGATGGGATTAAGCAGAATAATATGCATATATATCATATAATCATCATCTAGTGTGACGACACAAATTTTCGCTAAGAATTAATGTGACAATTTTATCAGATTTTGTTTTGTGGATCTAAATAGTTGGTGATGGGTAAACAAGAAGTTAGTTCATTAAACTGTTGGTAGACTGTCTATAAAAGCGTATGCAGACTAGCCCTTCACTTTTATTCAAGTTATCAATCGATAAAAAATAACTAACATCACAACATGGTATTATATTATCATTACAATTGACGATTGGGTCATAGATATAAAATCTAATACATAAATTCATAAATTATTGAAAACCAATTGGCAGAACAAAATGGTTAGTGGAAATAAATCAAATTCTGTTTTATGGTTTCCTTTTTTAAGTGTGCTTAATCTAGTCTAATCATGCAACCATATATACCAGTATTATAAAACGAGAAAGGTTTTAATCTTGTAATGTGAATAAAAAAAAGAGCGTCAAAAGGCATTGTCCCTACCGGCCAGCTTTTGCTGCTAGCTAGAAAATATGACCAAAGTTTTCAAGTTTTTTCAAACAATTTGTACGTACAAGATAATCTAATAATAGAATTTAGATGGAAGTTGAGAACTTCAGTAGGAAATTTTCTAAAAAAAATGTAATTCTATTAAAATCTAGTGTAGTGAATGTCTTGCTGTCACGTATAGTCGCCATATAGTGAGACCGGTCACAGAATAAGTGTTGATTGAGGATAATAAGATTAGATAGACATATTAATAATTTCTTGAATAGTTTGGTAGCATTTAAATTCTCTCTTTTTCTTAAGGCAATTTTAGAAACTTTCAGAACAGGAAATTAATTATTACTAAACTTCCTCGTATTGTTCAGTGTATTTGTTGTGCTTATATAAACGAACAACTTTTTGGAAAATGTATACTTCGTCCGTTTTGCTTGTCAACATTTTATTGTACGAAAACGTTAAGAAGATACTTCCGGTGAATGTTATTTTATTAACAAGTCTCTGTTTCTGTTTTGTAAATTTTCAGGAAACATGCGTTAATTAAATTAGTTTTAAAAGTTTGTTGGTGTTTTCTTAATTAATTCTATTTACTTTGATGCTTATGATCCTCTTCTTCTGTCAAGTAAAATACGCTATTTTAACTTTATTTTTTGGCTTATTTTTTTAAGTGTGTGATTAAACTTTCATGATTTTTGAGTAAAAAATCGACAATAAAAAAAAAGCGTTAATTATGCTGCATGTGTAGATCGTTAAACGGCCCTTTTAACGATTAAAACGCCCCACAAAAATATCTGAATCATACAACATATTTCTATTCAAAGCTATTGATTAAATTATGCTTTCTATGTGGGTTGCTGTTAGGTTACTTCCTAACAACATTTCAACACGCCACAATAACAAAATAAATACAATACAATGCAATACATAATAATTAATATGTATTATTATGGATGGACTAGTGAATTCTGATTTGTATTTTAAAAAATAACAAACGAAATGGTAGAATAATCATAATGATAAAAAAATGAAAGAAAGGAAAGAAAAACCAGGCCAGATAAAAAGTGATAAATTAGAGATACCTACTGTTAAACCACCACTCGTCCATCTTTTATTGTCGACAGTCAGATAAATGGACAATTTAAATCGAAAAATAGCTTTGGACTCTTCAGGCATGTATTTTATGTCTTATTTCAACTATGGAATTGGTTATATTGAATAATATACCTAGTAAAAAAAGTATTGCCAATCAATCACCAGTATTCGAAAAGTCAATTTTATGAGATTAATTTTTAAGTTGAACGTTAATCAAAACTATCAGAAGACCCCCCTAATAAGTTGAATAATAAGAAATAAAAAAATAAACTCATTTTTACTTAAGTAATGTGGATTGCTTATAAAACTGAACATCAGTGTATACCTACGACTATCAACATAAATATTAAAGAATTATAAAAATGGGGTTTTATAACCTATCGGACATCATTTATTGTTTGATTACAGTATTACAACAGAACAACTGCGACGATATCACAGTAAAAAATTAAAAAGTATTTTTTTCGTGAATGAATAAAAATAGCTGCATTTTATTATTGTGCAGATGAGATCGATGGCCAAAAACTAGTCGGTCTATAATAAGCCGCTACACAAATTCTATATCACAGAATACACGGATAAGAACTATATTGGTGCAGATAGTGAAGGTGACGATCGCAGTTTACACCTCGCACCTTTAGATAGATGTTAATTTTATTTAGCATAAAATTCTCCCAAAATGATAGTTATCGTCTAAGATACAACCACTTTCGCTACGCTTTTATAAATAACTCTACATCCATCTTGTAACATAATAAATTATCTTACATTAGCTGGTCTCTAGAACGTATTGACAGGACATTTTCCACGTAATTTGCTTTGAACAGACATCGATCAATGTCATTAGAATATCAAAAAGTAAATATAAAATTGAAAATGTAAATACATATTAGTTTACTCTAAACCAATATCGAAATAAAGATAAAGATGGCAGGATAGTAGTAGTAGAATTATTGAACGCTACAAGCTTATCATCAAGAAAGATCTGTAATATAGTAAGATCGTCGGAGTTGTAATAGAGCACCGTCGACAGATGACAGACTATGGAGTGTCGTAGTCGTTTTGGTTCGAGTTCAGTGGGTAATGGAAAAAAGACTAGAAGCCGTAGAGAGTGAGAGAAAGAGAGAACGAAGGAAAGCGAGTGTACGACTTCTGCGGCGACGACGACAACGAGTCCGTATTGGGTACTGTTTGCAGATTTTCAGTTAAATTGCTATGATCAGTAAATTTCAGCGAATAAAATTTACTTGAATTTAAATGCTTATGGAATAGAGGAATAAATTAAGTAGTATAGATTCGAGAAGTATATTAAGTATGTAGGTGTCGTAATGTTGAATTAACTAAATAAGGTTGTTCCAAAGAAGATGTTCCAATTGTTATTTAACAAAAAAGAACACTATTTAATTAATTTTATTTGAAATTGTAATATACTCATATGTATTTCTTAGACGCATAATAATAATATCTATTTGAATGAATTAAATATTTAGGCAGTGTTAAAAGGACAAAATAATTTTCCCGTTTTTCAACCTGTCATATATTTCTATCCGCCTAAAACGACAATAAATCATAGGCAAAAATATATGGTGCTTATTAATCGTTTTAACGAAAGCAAAAATTTCCACAGGGAAAATATATTACAAAAAGTAACAATTTACATATATATTTAGCACAGAAAATCCTCTCAAATGTATACCTACAATTTATTTGAATTTACACTGCCGAATTTTAGTCCTGAAAATTTTCACAACCATTATTATTCCTAAATTTATCATACATATACTACCTAAATTCCCTTACAAGCCATAAATCGTAATAATGCTATTTGAAAGAAAAAGAGCCGAAGAAAAAATTCAAACCAGGCAAAAATAGAAGTATCAAAGACCAATCGATTACATGAGGTAAGAAAAAAGAAAGAATAATTTTACAGATCGCCTCGGCATATTCAAATTTGTGAAATCTACGCATTAAAATGAATGAAACCTTTATCTTTCAAATCTATGCCATCAAACAGTTTTCCTTTCTATTTTTTCCGTTCTTCTTTTGCTCTTTCATTCTTTTTTATCTTTACCCCCATTGCTCTTCTTCTTGAACAAATCGTTTTCACTAAATTCTTCTTTCATAGAAGCAAAAGCTTCCAGCAAGTTTTCCAGGTTAACTGCTTAAAAATTAGGTCGATATTTAACGGGGTGAAGGGTGAATAAAAAGGGGTGAGAATATATGGTGGTGTGTAAAAAACGAGAAAGGGCAATTAACTTATCGCCTAACAGACATTAAAGTCGTTTAGAATATTAATTTGTTTCTTGGAGGTTTGATGATTATTTAACCTGTATAAATTTTAAAGTTGTGTCACGCGTATAGTGTTATTGCACGGTACAATAATAATTGAAAAGCATTTCCTAACAGGAGAGAAAACCTATATTGTAGCTATTACTCGTGTGAAATTAGAAAATCGTTTGGAATAGAGGCCCACTTCAACAGTTACACTTGAGTTTTAATCAAAAAATATCATTTTGCTTATTGA
The DNA here is from genome assembly GCA_949748235.1 of Platypus cylindrus. Taxonomy (NCBI): domain Eukaryota; kingdom Metazoa; phylum Arthropoda; class Insecta; order Coleoptera; family Curculionidae; genus Platypus; species Platypus cylindrus. Next base: position 783,289 of record OX456491.1, on the reverse strand, counting down.
GAAAACGTATTTCCGATTTCCATTCCATTATAATATATGAAAATGCACTTGAAATCAAATTGAAATTTTAACCTTTCGTTCAAGTAAACTGAAAGGGAAAAAAGGGAAGTAAATAAACCTGAAAATGTACCATATTATCAAATCTATTTCGAAATTCTTTGATGGAAAATTGAAGTGGAATAAACCTTCTTTTGTGAAAATTGGCAACGGTATTAGAAATATTTATTGGAGAAAAATGTTTTTTTCTCATCAATTGTAATGAAGTAGCTGATGACCAAACTTTTCTTTACCATTTCAACAGTAAAACTTTTATATACTTCCTTACTGAGGGTACTTTCCTACATGTATTTAGGTAACCATAGAAAAACTTCCCAAACAAAATCTATCATCACACAATTTTCATCACTCCATTAAAGCTGAAAGTATCACACAGAATAAAACTCGATGATCCATAACGATTTTTTCTTTTCATGATTTTTTTTTTTAAGTGAGGGAGAAAGAGAGTTTCTCCTCTACTATCGAAAAACTTTTTCGGACGACATCTTCAGTGACGAACGCGGAAAATATAACTACATCGTAGTCGTAACAACATGGTCGTCGTCGTCGTCGTCGTCACATTACTGTTCAGAAAAATTTCCAAAAACTTTTCAAACTTAATATTTAGACATTGCAGAAGATATATGAGGTTCCCATACTTTTCTTCGAAAAATTTTTGTGTTACTAGTTTCCCTGTGATATTTTAAATTTTGAAAGTTACGAATTACATGATCGTCGATCGTACACATACACATACATACAAATATATACGTAGTTGCTCGTGGTTTTTATCTTTTTATAAGTTGAAAATTTATGGTTGTTGTTTCGCTTTGTTGTGAGAAAGAAAAGGTAAAAAAGAGTAAAAAAAAATCTACCTTTGTCACTGACTTTAAGTGAAAAGGGTTACGATGTGGAATTATTATTTATTAAAACGATCATATTTTTACATTACAACATTATCCGATCGTTTAGAAAAGCATAAAAAATCAATATTACTGTCCTCCACAATTAAATGGGTGAACTACTAATATTGTAGTAATAACAAAAGCGGCCACTTTAAATATGCTTATAAAAATTTCTGGGAGGTTAAGTCAGCATGTAGACAATAAATGATAATACTTACATTCTTTATAGGCATCAAACAATCACCGAATAACGTGAAGAAACAAATTTCTCACCAATTTTTAATGTCTGAGCCGTAGGCAGGGAATAACCAAAATGTTTATTATGCTATAAAAATGCGGAATTTCTTAATAAGAAAATTGCATTTTTAGAACCTTCAAAAGTGCTATCGAAAGGAAACTATTAAGATACAATAATTTTCCACGCAATTTGACGTACAGGTTTTCCACGTATACACAAGTAGACTAAATAATTTATGAAGTCGCCTTATCCGTAGGAAATTTTTAACAACCCTATCAAACAAAACTGTAAATCAAGCTGACTTGGAGCATGGGGCCAATATCTGCTACGCCTCTACAGAAATAAACATTAACTGACATGCATAGGCTGGAAAATTAACAGTCTTCAAGTAAAAAGGGAGAACCTTAAAAAGATAAAGAATACGTATACAGAACCGCCGCGTAATAAAAAATTAATAAAATTAGATGAAGCAATAAAACACGGAACACTCTTTGTTGATTATTGTGTTGTGAAGGAAACAACATTTTACACTACATAGTTACACATACATAGAGAACTCGCTGCTCAATTTAATTTTCTTCCATCCTTTTACGAAAATAAATGGTAGATTTTTCGTTTCTAATTAGATAGAACAATGAACATTTTAACGAACGTTGGAAGACGATGGCATCGTCACCGAACGTTCAACCCTTTTAAAGGGTTTCGCTTTCTAATATGCAATTTTGATAAAATATGGAGTTTATTGGGTTATAGTGAAGGTTTTGTGAGTTTCTGAATGTACATATAAACTTTTCTACCTCATAGATCTTTTTATGAAAAATGTATTTGTATAATAATTTAATTTAAATAAATTTGTGCACATATCCACAGATGGCGGCAGTTATGTGACGCAAACAAATAATTAGAATAATTTACTTGTGGATGAAGCAAAAATAATTATTATCTTAAATAATCTAGACTTAGTTCTGTTTAATACTATTTACTATGTAGGTAGGTAGAAAACAGAAGGCATAAAAGCTAACGATAATAATTATAATAATTTCTACAGAAACTTTACGAGATGCTTGAAGGAATACATTTTCATTAATTTGACTTATAATTAACATAATTTTATATTCTTCATAGTAGCTTCTATTTCAGTCACTAATTGATTTAATTAAATTCTTAATGTTACTTTTAATTGTTACATTTTGCAAATTATACTTCTTATTAATACAAACATAAATAACATGTGAGATAAAGTTACAATATATATTATGTCTTATACAAAGTGATATGTAGATCGATGTCAAACAGTTGATAAAATTAATTGATCACCGTTTATAACAATGTTGCATTACCCAATCGAGAAATATCAATTAAATAAAAGCATTTTATTGATGCAAAGCTTTTCGGATCAAATATATTTATCTTTCATCAGTCATTTACTGAAGCGAAAGCATCGAACAATATATTTAAATAAATTTAATTTTAGTATGTAAAATAAAATCAAGCACGACGTCACACTCAATCCATTTAAAATCCATCCAATTTTCACCATTTCACTAAATCAATCAGTATTTTCAAATTCGTAAAATATAAATTTTTCATTAAATTATCTGTATATCAGCACTCTGGATTTGGTTTGTTGGAAATTAATATACAACGGAAATAGTACTATTCAGCGATCCATTAATCTTCTACAGTTCGTTAATTCTGCTTCACGTTAAATCACAGTCACTACTGGCTGAATCATATTTTATTTATTTATATAATAAATAAAAAATATAATAATAAAACAGATATTTTTTAATTTGTTGTAACATAATAATTAATTAAAGCATCTAGGCAATTTGTTACTAATGGAAGTAATAAAAGAACATGAAAGTTTGGTTTATGTGATATAAAGACCTGAGCTCGTCGTTCTATTAATAAATAATCAAAACCTCACTCGTTCTCTATCTAGTTTTATTTCCTTCTCATCTTTCCATTCGCATTAAGTTCCGTGCTTTTAGTCTATATACAATTTCCAGTAATACCCATAATTATTGTGACCTCACGCAATGCCCTCCTCCTACGTATCGTTCATAACACACTTTATACAAAGGAAAACTTTTTATTTGTATCACTATAGGTAATTCCAGCAGAAAGCAACATTATGTCATAATAATTTAAACATTAACAAAAGAAAATAGATGAAAATTACAGTGGATAAAATAAATGGCATAATATTTAATGAAATTTGATCATAATTCAGAGAACTGAAAATTAAAAAAATAAACAAAAAATTAATTTAATTTCAATGGGCAAACCAAACTAATTCTGATTAACCAACCCACACTTAATTAACTTATTAAATTCTGGGACAATCATTCATAACAACCCCCACTCACACCTACTATATACATAACACGTGCAGCTGGTTTCCAAACAGAGCAAATTTTAATTTTCCCATTCATTCAGAACATAAAATAGGTAAATTTCTTGTCTGAATCTGGTTTCGTATAGAAAATTAAAGCTGTATATTCAGCATATATTCAGCAATACAATGCGGGACGAGCGGACAGGATTCTAATTTAAAGCTTAATAAAGTTCAAATGGTACAAAACCAAAAATTCGTATTTATTTCGTTGTTTATTGGAATATTGGAAAAGTTCATAGATTCAAAAAAAAAAAATGTGTTCTGCAGAAAGCGTTAAAGGGAATATCGAAAACTAACGGATAATAACAAGAGAAGCATGTAGAGGGAAATTCTAGAAAGTTAATAAAGTTCAAATACATCGTAGAACACAGAATAGTTTTCACTAAATATAAAAGGTTCAATGTTTGTTTACATATTTATTGATATATTTCCGAATTTCTCTATAGTTTCGTAGTCTCGTCCGCTTCAAGAATAAAGTGCTGCTTGCTATCAGTAGAAAACAAAGAAGATTATAACAATAATAATAATGATAATACGGAAATTGTAAACGGAAATATGTGCACATTAACGACATTTTCTATTCTAAGCAGGTGTTTATCCAGGCGTCTCCGAAGGAAATAAAAAATAAGAGAAATAGACGAATGGAAACAGTGATAAAATAGAAAAATAAATGAACTATGTTAATTAATATTATTATTCTTATTTAATTTATATGTATAGTAAACCTAAATAAACGAATAAAAAAATACAACACAAACAAATTAATATATCGAAATTGATGGACAACGGTAACTGTAATTATATCAGAGATAAATTAATTCATGTACATTTTTTTCTATTTTTCTATAATTTTACGTTTCATATTTTACGTACGTAACCCATTACTCATAGAACAAGACGTAGATTTAGCAGCAATTTCGCGAGATTTTCACAGACTTTCATATATGCATCCAGTTGAAAGAAAATGCCATAGGAAATCCACAGTATGTACTAATCACTTTAAATGAAACTAAAGTATATAATGCATGTAAACATATAAGAATTTTCAAGCATGTAACTTGCTTTCCTTGCTTTGCTTTGCTAACCTTCTATCTCTCTCTTGAAAATTTAATTTTGAATCTTTCTTTCTATGCTGTATTCTATGATCTTTAAAATCATTTTAGAGATATCTCAATGACTGCTCGTGAGAACATTCGAGTTTTATAAGAGGATCTCGAGAGATATGCGTCATATCTTTCGAACATTTTTGGAGATAAAAGGAGAAGATTTTGAGAGAAATGAAATGAAAAATAAATAAAAGAATAGTACACATCGAAAAGTACAAAAATATGTTGGATGTTATATAATGGGATTGGCGAAGTTTTATTTTTATAAAGCCACTGCCTTAAAACAAACTAAATTTATTAATTTTAATTAATTCTACTATGAATAGATAATACATAGAACAAAAGGAAACTATCCAAAATAATGCCACTATAAAACATAATTATTATTGCAACAAAAGCACACGAAGAATATTCACTTAATCTCCCTTTAATAAACACATAATCCATGTAATTTCCTGACCAGCATGCTGATGTGGAACAGTATGGTTTAGTTGTCCAAATAATCCTTTCCTTTTTTTTTTTTGTTGGAAAATTTCATCTTCATCCTAAGTTTATCCGACAGATAACGATTAAGCAGTCCAACAAAACAGAAAATATTCCCTTTGATAATTCTTGACCAAAACCGAAAGAGAAAGAGATATGGAGAGAGAGGTTGCTGATAATGGCTAAAAGAGTTTTTCTTTTTTTTTTCTATGAATAAATAATTATGCTGCGCCAATACAAATAATTTTGCGATAATTCCATTCTTCCATTTGAATTCAGTAATGTGTACAGTGTAAAGCCTTGCTTTGCGTATTTAAACAATACTTGAATAGAACGATTGGTAATTATGCAGAAGCATCATTTCAGTGATGCTGGTGCATTATTAGAAGGCGTTAATTATTGCATTGTTCATTCACAGATTATTATGTGACAAAATTGCAATACTGCACACTTATCAAGAGCAATAAATTCATTGGGAGTTTTATCAAGCAAAACTGATCCTCTATTTTAGTCTTTATATTTTTATTTTTAAATAAATATAAATTTAACCACTATAGACATAAGTATTTCCAGCAAACCAATAACTAAACTTATATTTGCTTTTCCTTTTTAATATCAGCACTACCGCTACAACTTAACCATTAGCCGAATATATACAATATATGATTGTTCCATTCTTTTTACGAGTGTATTTATTTTCTTTTTTTATTTTGGTTTATTTGGAAGGGAAAAGTGCGCAAAAGCCCGTAAAAAGTCGAAAGGCACTCCATTCGTTCTCTCAAATTAAATGGAACCGTTAAACCAAATAACAACGTTGACAGTAAGAGCCAAGCATGCCTTTGACATTATTATTATATCGACTCCTTTTATATTGTTTGATATGTTTGTGATGATATAGAGAAAAAAATGGAGAGGATTCCTAATAATGCTGTCGGAAGGTATATATGGAAAAAAATATTTCAATAGTACCAATTATATAGATATTTCCATTTCTTCTTCCGGTTTCTTTGTAAAGAGATCGATGCCCCTTCGACCATAATTCTTTTTTTATTTTTATTTCCCCGGGAAAATCGTCTTATATTAAATTATGCGACTTTTTTCCAAGCAAAAAAACATAGCAAGAATTAACTTGTATAAATTTCTGAGGCGCGTTATAAAATTGCACTTTAAAAATGAAAAAAGAGAAGAAAGAAAAAAAGTCCTGAAAACACTAGGGCGTTTTAATACGTTTATTATGGAAATAAAGATTTATCACTATACTACATATAGGACAACATTTAAGCAAATTGACCTCAAATTTATGCAAACAGTGATGGATATTCCAACATTCTAAACTGATAGTATAATATTATTGCGTCACAATGCCAGCAAGTTAAACCATTCAAATTTCTATAGCACGCTAGTAGTATTATTAGTATTAGAATTTACTCAGACTTTGTACAATAGTTGAGAATAATTATTTATTAGTGTTCTACAATTTGATATATCTACATATCCATCTCGTATATATATTTGAATTTCAGCGCTACAAATTACATATTATTATCCTTTAATATGGAATGTCATGTAATTTTACCACACCTTTGATTAGTTGTTAATTATTGCCTCATTAGAAATTGCGGGTATATGCACGTCACATAGTTGACATTTTCGAAATGAATAACTCACATTTCTATATCAAACTGTCATTTGCAACTATGTTTAATAATTCCCAAATATTAACTATTTACTAAATGTTCAGAATTAAATTCCCAAATAAATGCATTGGTTTCAACGGATATATTCATATTTATTTAGAATCTCATAAAAATATTAACAATTTACAATATCCTATTCAAATACATACAGGAAACTATAAAAATATGTTTTAATTTAGAAAAAACTCGAATGCAAATAAAATGGACACACACGCATACAAAAACAAACGACGTAAAAAAATCTAGTGAATACATATGTGACCACAGCAATACCACCAAAGCCTGCTACTATATTCACTGGAATACCACTGAAAAAATAAATAATAAATAAATAAAATGTACACGTATTAAAATTGTTACAAAACCCTTCTAAAAATTGGAAAAATAGAATTTTTTTTACATGAATTTATTGTTTTTTTTTTTTTTTTGGAGCTTTTTGTGGAAGCAAGGGATGATTTACTTTAAAAGTATTTTTATGAAATGTGTATTTTGTTGAAATACAACAAATGGTGTAAAACTGAGCTGCATATGAATACATATTTTGTATGAATAATTTTTGAACAAATTTTACTATACGTGTTTACTATACAGAAACAATTACAATACTTGTAATTATAAATTTACTAAAGTATATGATGAAAGTTTTTTTTTATATCTACAAGCTTCATTGCCGTAATAAATCTAGAAGACATATTATACTAAAATGGCAATTATTTTAGCCATATACTTTTGCTATTGAAATTCCTAATTTCCATTTGATTATCGTTAAGCAACCATTAATAGGAAAGACTTTTCCAACTATTCACCATTATAATGCATTAAAGTGTTTTATTTGTTCAAAACTTTGCAAGCTCGATATAATCAATTAAGGGAATAGCGCTAATGCCTCCCATTGAGGAAATCAGATTACTATCAACTGTACGATATATGACTGTTCTAGCAAAATAAATAGATAAAGAATAAAAATTTATTCTGCACGAATGGGGCTTTTATCGACAACAAACGTAGTACCTACCTATATTTTTTCTAAAGAATAATGGCTGATTGTCAACCATAAAACATTGACTTGGCCTCTATAAAGATACAACTACATAGTAAGTATTTAATTTTTTTGATATAAAACACCCATATGGACGTCATATCCATACAGTTTATATTTACCATAGTCAATCCTCTCATCATAATAATGGAATTACTTCCATATTAAATATGCAATGATTTGTTTGTATATCTACAACACCATCGTATAATACAAGAATTAAATACAATATCTACAAACTGTATTTGCATAAAACATAAATATATCAGAGATGCTCCCCATCTCGTTATCACACACACAAACAACAAATATTTTATGATTCTGAATTTAGGTTACATTATTATCCGGATCCCCGGACTGCAAGCAGGCTTGTTGGCAAGCAAGCACGAAATTTACGAGCCCATTGTTCCCTCCAAAATTTCGCCAAAGAGTAGTTTATTTGGATGAGAACGCAATAGTATTGTCTCATGCAAAAATCTGTTTATTTCAATTATTTATTACCTAGTTGGCTAAATAACACCAATAATATACTATCGAAAATTAATTAAAAATCTCATTTTTAATCGGAAAATGCGAATATTTATGGCACTTAACTAGCCATACAACAACACTACGAAACTCTGGAGAAATTGACCGACGCTTTCATTTCCGCATTGCTTGTCAGCTGCTCGCTTATTTCGTCCCCTTGTCACCCTAACTTCATCATCACTCCCTCCACACACAACAACTTCACACCCTTTTCCTTCACTATAATAATACCACTCACCACCACCACCAAAAACTGGCACAGAATAAACTTTCAACAACCTTCCTCTTCTAAGAGAGAGGGTGAAAGTAAGGATAAAAAGCGACCCCCCAGTTTTGATAAGTGGACAGCGGGTCCTCAATGGTAAATTTCTTATGGAATAATGGCTGATTATAAGGAATATTATCCCCTGTGTTGTTGTTTTTAATGGGGTTAGAAGAGAAGAAGATAGATTTTTAATGGTCACTGAGTTATTACCAATTACCTGTTGGGGTTAGTTTTTTATATATTTATTCTTCAAAGCAGAGCAAATGAGGAATAGGAAATTTTCTAGGTCAATAGGTGATTAATAATTGAAATGAAACTGACGAGTGCTAATATGACGAAACAACTTAAGTTCAAAGAATTTTCTTTTTTCATAAATTCTAATATTTTTACGTAATTAAATAAACATTTTCTTTCGAATTATTTATTAATCAAGGTGAAGATGTTATCGTAAAATTTATTTTTAATACTTGAGAAGAAGTTTCATTTCATTCATTCATTTGAAATTCCTTCTGTTTCAAGTCTATAAAATTATTTGTTCTAATTTGAATTGCTAAAATAGCTAAAGTAAATGTAGAGGTAGGTAGATACGAGCGTACTTCCGCTTTATACTTTCTTAAAAATGGAATGCTTTATAATTGCGACAGTCACATAATTTTCCAGGCGAGTCTCACATTATTTTCATGTAAAATGTTAACAAATAAAAGTTTTATGTTAAGCCTTTTTCCGTGTATTTGCCGCAGAGATAAAATTTCTGTTTAAACAAAAATTTAAGACGGATATTTAATTATTTATGGCTCTTATGTTTTATTATTATTAAGGACCATAGCATTAGTGCTGAAGAAAGAGATTTGAAATGTTGATAAAGATAATGCTAAGTCCAGTCGAAGCTGCATCTCCGTTAACTAAATGGTTCGGTTTGGTGACTGAATGCCCTTTTTTAATGTTACAATATAAATCTAGCTTTGACATTTATGCTTTAACTTAATGTTTCCAAAGCGCTTTTAGATCAATTCCATCATGTAAGTGACTTTTCTTTAAAATTTCCTTTTTTCAGTCTTAAAAATATGTTTCCTATTCACTCCATGAACTCAAACTCGATAACAAAACTGAAATTTACCGAAAAGTGTTTTTTTTGCCTCTCTGCTATGAGGAAACGTATTGCCATAAACGCAAACGCGGCAAGCAAGCAAACTCCACCACCACCACTGCCACTGTACTATACTATATTTAGATATTGACGTGCAATTTAATGTCCCACCACTTTTCTCCAGAACACTTGTTTCTGCTAAATGAGGTGGAATATCATTTTTTAATGGAAGATTTATCATACAGTTTGTCCACGTTTGCGAACACTTCTCTGCGTGGACATTTTTTTTTTATTAGTTTGCGTGTCAAAGGGTTTATTCCACCAAGGGAAAATTGAATTAAGGTTTAGAAGTTATGAATAGATTAAAAAAAGGAAAAAGAAATTTAGCGATAATACTGTGTCCGTAACAATACCGCTTTGCGGATAATTCTTCGTAAATTTTTCACCTGCCATCAAACAAATCACATAATGTTATATCAACATTTGCTCATTTATTGACTGCTCATCAAGTAACCTAACTACCTACCTATCTTTGCGTAATATTACAAATCTTTCCCCTCAAACCATGCCCACATATTAGCTTGCAAACTTTCCACATTACAACTCTTACACCTTACCCTCTAACCAACCAATGTCTTGAAGTACAATTAATTTATCAAGCGAAGTTTCCGTAACCCTTGAACTACTACTACTATTAAAGCAGGAAAATTAGCACCGACACTGAGACGATAAATGACCTCTATGATGTTGACGGGATGATAAACTTTTCTCTTTCCCTCTCTCTCTCTCTCGCTCTTTTATTCCTCCTATCTCTCACTCCTGCTCTCTCAAAGGCCCACTTCTTTCTAGAATAGAAAATGTAAAGTTGGAACAATAAACCGCACAATGTAAAGTTCAGTGCACGATACATTGTTTCGGGGGGAGTTTTGATTAGATGTTTGTCAGAAATAGCTGCTAGGTTTTATTCCATGAAAATAATGAACGATTTGGATGGGAGAAGGAAAACGATTGTAACATGTAACGGTGGTTATAGGTGGGTGGATCTATTGTTGGAGAATGCCACTATCTATTCAAGAGGGCTGTGGGAATAGCTGAGCAAGATATTTGAATCCTACACGTGGCAATAGCCTCCCATGTTTCCCACCGATTATTCACAAGCTTTGACTCCCTGATATTTCCTTATCTCCCTTAAAGGTCGGTATTAGATTCATTGAAAATATTACAAACACCAATCAGTATAGATTTATCATATATCTGTTTCTAAATGACAAAATAAATCTCAGAGAAATAGTCGCAGTCACGTATAATTTTATCTCAAACTGAAAGCTTCTCTCTTTCTGTCTCTCTATTATGCCACTCAGTCTTCTCAAAATTTATAATATGCCCGTCTATGCGTGGCACACCGACAAATCCTCTTGTCATGCGACAACGTATGCATCACGCTCTATTTGGCAAAAACAAATGTAGCGAATGGAAGAGACATGAATTTCGGATATCGACGGCTGGAAATTATTCTAAATCACGACAAAGAGAGAGATAGAGAGAGAAGTTGTGGAAAAGATAATGGAGAGTTCAGAAGGGATTGATAGGTAAATTATGTAATGGAGTATAAATATATTCCCATTCGAACTAATCAATTTATTTCATGATTGTGGATTTTCTTGTTTGCGAATTGTGGAAATTTATCATCATTTGAAAAATATCAAATTGATAATAATTGAATCAATACGGGGGGTGGAGAGATATAAAAATGATTCGAAGTGAATGGCAAATACATATCGTTATATAACATGCTTTCTTTTTATTTACTTAAAACTTTATTTAATTAAAGCCTCTTACTAAAATTTAGACAAGTTAAAGGCTACATTTTGATTTTTTTTTTTTTTAATTATGTCATTGTTGATTATATTTTGGCCACTTTCTATTATCTATTATTAAAGATGGGTAATCTATTTTTATTAAATCCTAATATCGTATATACAATTAAACCAAGTGGTAGTGTGGATAGAAAATTTTTACAAAGGAAATTTTATGATGGCGCACGGAAAATATTTCCTTTTTTCATGCTAAACGGAAATCTATCGGCATTTAAAATGATTGATTACACTATGACAGCGGCTTTTATCTTTTTATACACATATACACACCTAAACACAAAAGAACTGTGTATTGAATAATAAAAGGGATACTTGATTTTAGCCAGATTTTGTGACTGTTGTTCGTTTTTTTTTTGCTATTCTAAATATGTCGATATAGCAAACTATAAAAATAGTTACATGGAAAATAGTTAAATGGACTTATTTGACAAAAGCGAGGAGAAGAATAAAATAAATATAAATGATTTAATAAATCAAAGTACATAAATTGATACATAATGAAATAATAATGTCAAATTTGAGACAACCTTACGGCCCTTTTTTATTTAATCTCGATGATTTTCTGGCAATAACTATATTGCTTTCACAAAAAGAATGTGCCTAACATCTTACTATTTAGCCCATTAAAACCACGGCAACCATTTTCACCGGTTCGATAAGTCAGAGATTAGCGAAATGATCTTAAGGAACTATATACGATAATAACAATGTCTTATCAATATGTTAAGGGTGTAATAATAATGTCCACAGTTCTGCTTCTGTATTAATGTGTAAAATGTGTTTATTTCTAATTTATAACTAATTACTTATTTAATTACTCATTTATAATATAATATTATAATATATAATATATATATGTATATATATATATTAATTACTCATCTGTAACTAATTAACCAAATTAATTATTTATTAGTTAATTCCCGTCAATAAAGTTCCAAAAACCACAATTTTTTTATCTATTAACCAGATCACCCTAATTGAATTTCAAATTTAATCTTTCCTCCCACGTATTATAATTCTTTCAATCCAATCTACAAAAAAAAAAAAAAGAAATTCAAATATTTGATTTGAAAGATGAGTAATCTTCTATCTTTTTCCCCCTTGCTCTCATTTATTGTTACTTTTTCTGTGCTCTCTCTTTTTTCCGATTATTTTTGTATTATTTTATTCAATTCAACTGGGTTTCGAAATAAGCCCTTTGTCAGTAAACGGCTTTGTTTTATCTCGGGCAAAAGTAAAATCCCTTTTCTAAAGTAATTGCTCCGCGCTTCGATGTAATAGGTTAATAATTAAACTCGATAAATTCCTTTTTGTTGCCGTTTGTTCCAGAGAGAAAGAGAAAAGAGAGAGCTCTTTCTAGAAATCATGGTAAGTAGAGTGAGACAGAGTGAGAGGAACCAAATGGGAGCGCGACGCAAGAGGGAAATCTCTTTCGTTCTTATTGTCCTGGAAAGTAGAATGTTTTATTTGGAGACAATAGAATAGGTCAGATATAACAAAGTGCTTAAAGGTCTATTTTGTTAGTTGGTTTTTTTGTGTTTTAATTAATTTAGTACATGGACGCGATTTAATTAACTAGTTTACATTTGCCGAAGTAAGATGGAAAAGTTGATGTTCTTTTATCAAGTTTGAGCACAGCAAACATTTGGTAATGTCAAATTTTGTAACATCACGCTATTATGATAGATTCCCCATTATTTCCTTCGTCGATTATTATTTATTAGACAAATTGTTTCATAACTTTATTGTTCTTTTCTCAAAGAAACAAACATAAATCTCTCAAGTTTTTGTTTTTATTTTTATAGTTCTTGGTACAAATCTTTCTAGGAGGAAGGATTTCGCTCCTTATTGCAAAATAAAATCTATTATATGAGGTCCTTATATATCTAGTATAGATATATATTACATAGTATGTACATATATATCAGAGTACGCTTCACTGTTTTTTCCTAACTACATTTTGGTATTGAATAAGATAAGAGTCTTATTTTTCTCAAAAAACAAGAATAAAAGCTGCCTGGAAACAGCAAATTGTATATGAACAACAACATGTTGTATAATAATTGGTGTATTTTGTTTTTCTTCGCAGTTTTTACTCAGATTTTATGAGTTTAGAAATATGAATGATACCGAATAACGTAACGTTTCCTTACAATGAAAATCGATAAAATTAATCTCAAAATGTGCTACTACGTCAGTTTGAAAATAATCCATTATTTCTTATTGACAAACTCTATGCAGGCCTAAATTTGGAACTAAATCAAAACCACCTACACAATCTTCCCACGTATTTTTCTCTAGCCCTCTACAATATATTTATTATTTCTGTGTCACAACCGTTGTTGCTATTTTATACCTTGTTATATACCGTACAATAATGGTTAAAATTATAGGGTTTATGTTGACATGGCCTATAATAAACGCTAACAATCCTTGTAATTGATGGCGAGAACCGACACTAACAAGCAACACGTGACTAACATTTTTCTCAATTTTTCCAACGTTCGAAAAATTCCGAAAGCAATTTTTGGTGTTCTATACGGTGTCGTGTATCCGTATACGAATAATAAAGTAGAATATCTAAATTGAAATCCTGATATCGTTTTCTGGCTATATGAAGGGTACTGCTCGTTAGGCACCAAATGTCATGTAGTATGTCATCTGTCCTTGAATAGCAGGTAGAAGATTAGAAGGCACATAATTTACATAAACCAGATATAAAGCCCGAATAAGCATCTGTTTCAACACTAATTTTAAACAATAATTAAAAAAAAAACGGAAACCGTCACCTCAATTTCGTTGGGTGTACATAATTTCTCTTCGTGGTACTTGGTGCTATTGTTGCAAATTTTCAAATGAGACTACTCAGTTTATTAAAAGCAAATAAAACATCTCCATTTAAGAGCATAATCTTTTATTATATCTATATGTATGTAAAGAACTGTACATGTACTTATATTCCATTCATATGTGTTTTTCAAAATTATAGTACATTCTCGGATTGATTAGAATTTTGATTATTTATTAGTTGCTATGGATATAATTTAAACTTAAAATATGAATTCTCAATCTTCCAGATTCCTGCAATACTGCATAATTCAGTACCACATTAGTTCAAATATACATAAACATTAATAAATTATCAGGATATTTAGGCGCCAGTAAGTTGTCAGTTTGGTCCATTTTCACCATATAGGATTATGGGAATTATAATAGGGTAATTTATGTTATATATTGTTTGAGAATTTCTGGTATAAAAAAAGAAAATTTATTTAATAAATTAGATAGTAATAACTATCGAAAAAAATAGATGCACATCGCGTTCATATATTATTTCCCAAATAATGAACATATACCTTAAATTTTCATGGAAAATTGCCCAAAAAATAACAAATTTCTTTTTCCCTCATTCAATTTTAATTTGACAGCCTATAAAATCCACAAGAAAAACGCACCCTTATACCTAAATGCGCCAAAAAAAAACGTACGAAAAAGAAGAGAAAAACGAAATGAATGATATAAAAGGATATATAGGATAAAATAGGCTTTAAAATGGAGTTTGATACAAATAAAATCGAATGATTTCTCTCTGTCTCTCTTAGCTCTTTTGAAAAGGATCGAAAAGCCTTATGATATTAAGTAGTGAATTTTTTTGGAGCAACTTGATAACATTTTCGTTGTGTTTTTTTTTTTAATAAAAACTGAGAAGATGGAATTTCAAGCTACATTAAATTCCAAAGTCAGCGGAATATTAAAAATATAATCCTAAAATGTATTCCACGCAGCTTTGAAATTCCATTTTCTCCTTGCTTCCAAATTGGTTTGAATTAGTTTTTTCATATTTAAAGAATATTCGATAATATAAATAAATTTTCTTTTCTACATATACACATTTACGTCTGTATGTATGTACATACACATATGTATGTTCAAATTTATGGATAAGTATATTATATTGGCTCCCTGTATGGCGGGTTCATCAATCTTTTATTTTATTATAAGTGAAAATGATATTTCCAGAATAGCGTCAGCTAACCAACCACCACCATTCAATTTCTATAATTTAAATTTATGTAGACAGTTTAAAGGCTATTATTTTATATCGATCTGTTAATCATATGTATTTGGATACTTATAACCTATGTTGATTGAGTGAACTTGAAATCAATCTATTAAATCTGTCGAATCTAATTGAATTTAGTATTCTTGAATAAAATTGAAAAATTGCTGCAAATGCCATTACTACTTCAACCATCTCTAATACAGTCAATATTATAGGTTATTTTTTTATAAAATAAAATAGATTCTATTAAAATGTATGTGTCTTAATGCAATAATCCTGTATCATGGCAAAACAAAATTAAACAACTTTTGGAAATATGTAATATACCAGTTAAAATCAATAGATCCTTGGTGAGCAATAGACTAAGAAGTGTTTGCCCCAGCAATTCAGTTTTGGGTACTTTGTACGGTCCGAAGCAGCAGCAGCACTAGCACAAAACCACCGAGATGAAAATGTTAATCTAATAATTGTCTGCAGGATACAACAGAACTGGAAACTTCATCAGAGTTTTATTATAAGTGTACGGGCTATTAAAAAGGATGTCATATAGTGTGGCCTTTGTAGTAGTGGCGATAGCAATCATGGTAATGGTGATGATGGTTTATAATATGGTAATCATCAAATAAATTCAAAATTCATATTCATATAAGCAAAGCGGAGTAAAATAGTTATTAAAATTCAGCGAAACTATAGATATTCTCAAAACTTTTAATAAACCTCCACAATACTGATCAAAAACAAAGTTTACGAATAAGTAGGTATAGGTTCAGCGGATGTTTCAGAGAACTAAATTTACTTACACACACACATATCTATCTATCACGTATTTAATCAAAGGGGAAAATCCACCAAACAGCCACTCTATTTTAATTCACGCCACCTATATCCCAAAACCTCTGCAATGTTCTAAATGTTCCAAAACGAAAAAATAATGTAATCCCCGTATGAAATTTATTGGCCTGGCACGATGGCTACACCTGTGTGTATATTTCTATCTTTATATTATTCAGCGGAGGTCCTTCTATTAAAGTATACCTCACTACACTACTTGGCAGTAGCCAATGCCACCCTTAAGTTTAAAAGAAAGGATCTATTGTTTTTGAAGGGCATTATGCTTCTTTTTATTTTCGATCTTATCTTTCTGCATCACTTTTTGCCCAGTTTCTGGATTAGGCATAAGTAGCCAAATAGTAAGTTGAATACTTTATTCAGATTATTATTAGATTATTCATTATTATTAGTTATTAGATTTATTTCTTTATATTTGAAAAAAGAAAAAAATTCAATTTTGTGCTGCCTCTGAATATTAGCGGAATACAGTGTCGTATCTGCTAAATGCTGTATGTCAAGAAGAATTGCTCAAACTTTGGTAGATGTTCGCCGTCTTGCATTCTCCACCAGTTGCTTCTACCCCTTACTAACCATCCTACAGCTTCCCTGAATTGGCAAATGGCGAAGCTAATCAAAGGATTGAGGGTCTATTGGTGGGTGCAATAACTGTCTATCATAATTATTCTTAAGAGTTAAATTTTTATATGTAGAACCAAGTTAAGTTCTCTTTTGATTAGAAATTCGTCAGATTTTATCCAATAGATACTAGTTTAATTTATTCGCCAATTTCCAGATTTACCTTAAGAGGAGCATTACATTAATTAATCAAAAACGAAATATTTCTAGAGAAAATATTATCAAACAGTATTAGATACAGAACAAACGTTCACTGTTTTAATCCATTTCATAAATTTTAAAAGCATCCAGACCATTCAAACGAGAAAGTAAGGAAGATCAGGAGAAACTGCAACAAATAACAGAGAAAATTCTAAAGATAGTTGTTTCTATCCTCTGTTCCAGGCACCATCAAACAAGTTGTTTCAATTTAATTATTAAAGAAAGGAAATTAATAATTTAGTTTACGATACCTACTATTATTTAATACAGTTATTTCTTAGTAGATAAAAATTATTAATGCCTGGAAAAACCAGTTGATTTATCCGTAAAATGATCCAATCAATATCTTTAAAAGTAGCTTTCATGTTAACTTTTTCACTGGTTTAACTAAAATATGTGTCTATTGTAGACTAAACGCAGTATAAAAGAACATATTAAATCATCTATTTCCCATATGCGCTCATACAAACCGTAATTTATTATGTTCTTTTACGCTGCGTTCAGTCTACTATATGTATAGTATATACAAAGTATGAATTGCTGTGGCGCTAACCTGCGGTACGTAGCTCATGGCAGTTTCTTTATGTTTTGTGGAAGGAATGAGAGAATGGTGAACGACTGCTCTTATTCAATGCTTCGAAACACATTCTAAATATTATACAGAAATTACCATGAGCTTCATCACTAACTTGATAGAGCTAATATACATTTACCTCAACCAAGAAGTTAATCATAAGAATTAATCAAAAGTAAAAAAAACTCAAATAATAAATTAGGTATGTACATATTAAAAAAAACAAAAAGACAACAATGTGAAGTTATTGTAAACGAAAAACAACACAGTCAACCTAATTTCCCCAGTGACATGTTTGCGATTAAATGCGACGATAAGAAGGGCACAAACGAACAATTTATTTTTTTTTCTGTAACAATTGACTGGAGGCAATCGAGGAAAAATTATTCTTTTTTTTGAAGGAAAAAAGTGATTCTTAATCAGGATGACACAAAGCATGTTTGTTTGTCGTGGTGGCGATGGTGGAATAATGTGGCGTATTTTTCTTCGTTTTTTTTCTACCTTTCTTCTCATCGTTTTGATTTTAGATTCGTTTTCTTTGTTTTATTTTCGTTCTGTTTTTATGGATTACTAGAATCCAAGAGAGAATATTCGCAGCTCTCATAAGTTGAATTCATTGAATGGATCAATGAATCAATAAAAAATTAATGGAATCAGATTTCAATATGAAAAGACGTTTATAAAGATTGAAAAAGAGAAGACAAATTAATTTGCAATTATTTCCGTATTGACAAGGAAATTGAAATATTGAACTTATTGGTTATGTTTTGAGTAGGAATTACTAAAGGCATTTGACGCTCAATTTGAATATCTATGTATACATATGTTCTATTAGTAACAGTAATTGAAATCATTTAATTGTCGGATATTACTCTAGTTTCCTGTCATTTTCAGCTGTATGTTATATTTAGTAATCTTAGCTATCTATTGTTATGCTTAATTAAATTGTAATAATCTAAACTAAAGGCTCTAATATTGGTAATAAGGAAATTGATGGGAGGCAATACAATAATTATTATGAAAACCAATGTATGCATAATTTATCTCTTAATTAACTTCAATTATACATATTTTGTGTGCCATGGTTATAGGCCTAATTAATAATGCACTGCATACGCAGTAAGTAGTTTAAATGTGAAAAGCAAATTTAAATCATTTCCGAATTTTGCTCCTTATCCTATGCATATTTTCTATATGCATTTTTTTATATAGTCATTGTTAAAATATTGAATTAGAACTAAACAAACGTAAAATTAACTAACAAGTTTCTTTTGTTTAATAGAAAATAAGCAAACTTGTTATTTTCATATATAACAAGTCATCATAATAATTTCAGTAGTTCCAAAAACCGCAACATGGACGCACGTATACATGCACCTACATAGACGTGAGTGTATAGGTATGGATATTGATTTTGCGGTAGGGCTCGGAATGCCCTTTTGTGTCACCACTATATTGCAGGGAAGGTTTTATGCTTCAGTGGCACATTAACACAGTCATAGCTTTTCTATGTAACTGTAAAAAGAAGTATCTACAATGAACTTCTCTTTTAAGGTTTCGATCAACCAAAGTTTTCATAAAATTTGAGTTTATTAGATGAGAAAATACTGGAGCAATGCATAACTGTGTTATAAATATAGGTATATTCTGTAGTAAGAATGATGTATATTTCATACAGAGTGTTCGACAATATATGTCAAATATTTTAATTTTCTGTAAGAGGCACAAATCTTTGCCAAAAAAGTCTAATACATTGGAGCCAATGACGCCTTTTTCATAATTTTAGCCAAATTGTCGCTGCCTATGAGATAAAAGAATACTATCTCTCGTATTTAACATTTAAGCTTTAATTCTAATTCTAGATATATTAAAATATTAACATAACTTTGCAAATAAGAAACTTCAACAGCATTATAACTGAAATTGAATTAAAATTATCACTAAATCTCCATAGTTAAAATTTACATTATCCAATTTAGATAATCCGGGCTTAATCATTTCATTCTCTTTTTCTCTCGTTAAGTAAAATTTCAATTCCCTATAATTTCAACACATCTCCAAACTGCTGGAGAAATATCTTATAATATGATTCTGACAGCAATTACTGTCACAAACATCAAGACCAATTCTCTAATTCAGTTGTTGCTTTTCCTTTTACAACGAGAAATACGAAGTAGAAATGGAGATAGACAAAGAAAACCCGCTAGAGAGAGATGTAAGAATCGTTTGTTTCATGTCTTGGAAATTCTAAGCCAATTATTCTCTTCTTCTTAATAAGGATAATATGCAGTTAGTTATATAGAGAGAGAAAATAATTTGAGTTCGTTGAGATAATAACAGAAGAAAAAGCTGGAAAAGAAAAATGGCGAAGACAATACATATAATAATTTATGAGGAATTGTTTTCCATCCAGTGGAATGTTTTATGTATGCACAGTTTGTGCCCGTAGGGAGTTTTTTTGCAATTTTTCATCAGATGAAGTGAAATAAAAGATTAAGACAAAACTGACTAAAGAATAGATATAGCGAAATAGATAGCAAATTTTAAGCATAAACAAATTAATGCTTCCGAAGAATTCGAAGATTTCGAAGAAAGCATTAATGCTTTCCGAAATCTTTGCATTTTTTCTCTTTGCCTTAAACTTCATTTTTATTCTGCACAGTACTAAAATCTACGATTCCATTATGTTCAAAGTCAAGGAAACAACAAATGTTTAGAGATCGCAATTTTGGTTTTCTTTTGCCACAACGAAACAGAAAAATTGTCTAATTAAATGTGAAAAAAATCAAGAATCCATTTTAAGTTCAATTAGTATTCTCAAGAAATTCTATTTACAGAAATTTTCCAAATGATCTTTTTCATCGTTTCGTTTAATGGAGGAATTTCATATGCTTCTAGTTCATTTACATATTTTTTCGTTCTTTTTCTTCTTAAATTAAATTTTCATGAGGCTATAGAAAAATATGCACAACGAAAAATAATTTTTGAAACAGTCGTGAAAGTCATAAAAAAAGTTTCTCAGTGGTATTTTCAACTCAATTTTTGGAAATTCTACAGGTCAGGTCTTAAAGTGGATGTAACTTTTTCCATGTGTTTTGCTTATATGCTCTTTTTCTTTCGACGAAAAAAAAAGTTTCAAATATTCAAATCCGTGTTCTAGAAGAAATATTTATTATTCGAAAATCAGTAAGCAGTAAATTTACACATGTACATAAAAAGATATAAAAAAAAACAAAAAATCGTAAAAACGTGTTGCCAATTGCTGTCGGGATGATTTCTATTTTATATTTTCAATTAAGTTAAAAGGAAATCATTATATTCGTTTTATTTTACTTTATAAGCAGTTATAAAGCGCTTATTTATATGAAACTCTGTTTTTAAAGCTAGAAAACTAAAAGTTTAATATCATCTGCCAATTTTTATTGATCATTCTAAAAGTGCTTTTTAAAAAAAAGCTATGATTAAATGTATTACGTATATAAAATTTAAATGGTAAATAACTCTCTGGTTAAGTGAAATGTAATTTATCCTTGATGTACATTATTTATGGATTGGATTGACAGTAGAAAATCGCCATTATAAAGGCGCCAGTAGGAAATTTCATAGAAATGGATTTATTTGTAATAAAAATTGAATTTTTCACAACAAATATCCTTAATGATATTTTTTGTATTTTTTATGTATAAATTTGTTAAATTGCTTTCTCGCGAAATATCAATTTGTGGAAAAACGCATTAAAATTTTGTAAAAACCATTTTGGATGATTGTGTAGTATACACAAGTCAAGTACTAACCTTTGTACTTGTATATCCCAGACAGATTCCACCCGTACATCAGACAGAATGAAGTTTGTAACCAAACGTTTGTAAAGTAAACTAGTCATAACAAACAAAAGAAACATATTTTGAACATTAATAAAATAAAGGACCAGCACAGAAACTAATCCGAAACTAAAACAGAATATATATTTAATACTATAAAAGGATTCACCACAATATTGTAGGCTCAAACCTCACCAACTTTCTCAATTAATTTTATAAAGTAAGAAGTTCATATAAAAGCGAATCCTTTTAGCAAGCAAAGTTCAACATTGCCTAACCGTTAATTTCTAGTTAGTGCACCAAAGTTTTAGTGCATATTATGAAGTCTGCGTGTGTATAGTATTAAATCCACGTAGCATATGCCATCGAAATTAAGTCTCTTAATTCAACGTAATATATCATTTCGTATAATTTTCTAAAACTTAATGATTAAATTTTGTATTACATTGTAGGAGTGAAAGAACAAATGGAAAATTTGTCAATAAAAATTTGTTATTGAGAATTGAAAAACTACGTGTTAGAATCTTTAACAAAAGAAATTTATAACTGTTAAATTTAATACAAATTCTCGATAGTGAAACTACCCTTTAAGAGCTTATATTAATTTTGGCCAAAACGAAAGAAAACGAGTGGGAAAAGGAGTTGAAAATAGAATACGTTATCCCATAAAACATTTATTACTGGTAAATAAAAGCAAAAATTAATCACAGGTGGCGTTGAATCTTATTCTATGTTTGATTTGGAAATAAAACAAAAACAAACATAAAAAACTAAACAAAATAAACAAACTCAATTACATCTACAGTTTCTTTTGGAGCCTTAATAAATTGCTTTCAATCAGTGTAACTATTACATTTCCAAAGAAGTTTTATGTAATAAAACCAAACTTAAAACAGTTTATTGTTTTGCTTTAATCTAAAGGAAATATCACACCTATTCGGTGTGTTAGAAAACGTACTTCGTACGTATATTATCGCTGCTTAATATTAAATTAATTAATTAATTAAGTTATAATTAACTCTGTTAAGACCATATTCAAAATCAACAATGTAACTTTAATTTAATTTAAAGTCGTAGATTATTGGCTAAAAATCATTTTAAGCCAATGACATTCAAGTTTAAATTTGACTTACAGTTAAACATTGATTATGAAACTGGCCCTTAAAGTATTAATTAAAACTAGTTTTTAAATAACTATAAACTAAACAAAAATTAGAACCGGAAAACTATCCGTAATGCAGAAATAATAATTTATATGAATGAGAAACGTCCCTCAGACACTTTCGGTCAATTAAGTGTTTATTTCAGTCCTTTCATACAGTAGCTATAATGATCTGCCGACACACATACATACATATATCAGTTGGTGTTACTGCTTGCCAGCAATGCTAGTTGTAAATGATGGTGGAAAATGCAATGAAAAATAAAACATCTTTTATGAATGGATCCGTTTTTACACTTGTTTTCCAACCAGTTAAAACAGACAGAATCGGATTAGGCATTGTTCCAGACAACACGATATACTACCTAGTTACCATGAAAATGCAAAAACACATTCTTAACGCTCTTAACTTCTTACAGAAGCAGTTCTTCCTGTTTATTCAGTATGTGATCTTAATTTTATTACTATTGTTACAGTTGCAGTTATTTTGTTTTCGATGACAAAAAGTAATCGTGGATATCAACTAATTACATATTAACATTATTCCAATTCTAAATAGACAACCTAAATAGCCGATAATGCTTATCAGTTTGACTGATCAGTAAATTAGATTAAATCAGCGGAATGATCTCAATTTATTCTGTGAAATATTTTACTATTCCAATAAACAAAGTTTACTACGAACTGAAGAGGAATACATTCGTGACTCGAAACTATTTTCCAGATTATAATTTTAGAAGTAAAATACGATAGCAGTAATTTGCATGCGAATTCCTTTGATGTAAACCTAAGGTAGTGTTATTAGGTTAGGCACTCTTGTTTGTTGCTATTTTATTTTATTTAATACAGTCCTGTTTATCTTCATATGTATAAGTAAATATGTTCAGTGATACATCAAGTTGCCAACATTTTCTTTAATTAGTTAGTCGCCTGAGCCAATTAAAACTCCAGTGCAATATCCTGTAGTGCGAGTAATTCTATATAGTGTGAATTGGTTACATGTATTTTAAATGCAAGTGTTAGCAAATTTATAGATATGTACACATATGTACACACATATGTTATATATGTATATATATATAAATGTAAGGAAACGGGAGGAGGAGGAGGGAGAGAGAGATTGATACATACATATATATGGTTGTTAGACATCTGGAACCGTACTTAGAAAATGTAAAATTAATTTTTTATATTAAAAATATAAATTTAGCTTAATGCATGTTAAGAAGGTGTAGCACATTTTTTTGTCACTTGCAAATTTATATTGTATGCTGCACGCACGTGTCTATAACGGCAGCCATTTATCTTAGTTGCTCATGTGTTGATTTGCAACCGAAAAATGGAACAAAAAATCGTCAGATTTATTCTCTGTATAGTTTACGTCAAAAACAATTAGAACACAAAACATTTAGAAAAAAACGCAATTGGAATCCCAATTTAAAAAATGCATTAATGGAATGTCGAAATAAAAACAATATGAAAATAGGCACTGCATTATCCAAATAGGAGAGGATTTAGCTAAAACCGACAGCTTTCCATTCGATTCCATATATAGGCCATTTTTTTGTTTTAAATTTAAAGTTTTAAATTCCAGAAAATAATGAAATTTGATTTCGAATTAAAAATTCAGCGAATAAATGCTAAAACGCATAAAACAACGTACCAAATTAAACTCTTTAATTCCATCAAACAAAATTTTGTTCAAAGTTGTGGTTGATCAGCTTTAAATTGTTTACTAAAAATAATGCTAATATTGGACTGATCTTTTTTAATCCACAAATTAATCAACAAACACAAATAAAGCCAAAAATTGTTTTTTTCTAACTCGGTGCCGAAAAGTAGAAGTTTTTCGCACGCAATTTAATGACGTATAATAACGTAATTTCGTAGTTTTATTGCTTAGATTATATTAAAATTCATCTTCTAAACTCACTTATTACCACAAAGCCTACTTTCAGCAAAAACAAAGCAATTTCTGGATTAAATAGCAGGCATAATTAATTTTTGAAATAACATATTTGTTGATTAAAATTACCTCATTAGAAAAAATAGCGTTTAATACTCGTGTGAAAACCCGATTTTTGGTGCTCACTAATGAAACACTCACTACTCCGCAGCTCGTGTTTCAAACTCGTTCGCACCAAAAAACCAGCGGTTTGTCACACTTGTATTCAAATATACTATTTTCTAATTCGGTACCGAAATATGCTATTATACAACTTCATAAGAATTCCAGAAACCTACATATTTATTTACACATTCAAACCACACCCTCTCTCTATCAAATTTATGGTATCTACACCAATATTTAACTGAACCGCTCATAAACGTATTTATTTTAAACACCGTTTAAATATGATCAGTCTATTCAGTAAGCGATTTATCAAAGATTGGAAAGAATTCGAGGCGACAGTATAATAACTTATTTTGCCAAGCATTCATTTACATTGTCGACTGTGTGAATTAAGAGCTACTAGTTTCTATCACTTCAGATTATCAGATAATAGATTATAAAGCAAGAGCCACAATAAATAAGCCTACGTAACATTGCATTCAAGTTTTGTTTCTAGTTTACAACTATTGGAAAAAAGAAAAAGTTTCAGTTTCAGTTTCAGTTGAACTGAATACAAGTTCAAATTCAGTAAAATTTTTCCATTCGTTCAGATTTTTAACATTGATCAAGTAAAAATTTTTCAGAACCTCAACTAAAAAACGCCAAGTAATCAAAACTCTAATCCTTCATTCTTCATAATAACTATTTTCACTTTTCTCCTTGTTCTACGTAATTTATAACATTTTAAAATGTTAGCTATGTTAATCATAGGTTCATACATGTAGTATGAAGCTAGGAGCCAGTTTGTGACCCCCTTTTCTAGGTCAAAAGATACAAAATTCATTATTCTTTTCGGCCAGTCAACATTAATCATTTTTTCTTTCAGTGGTTGTGATAATGATACTCGGAGCTCTAGCTGGGATTTAAAATTTGGTTAATGCCTCTGAAATTTCTCTGTGGCTAGCAAAATTAAGGGGTTGCAACCGAAACATTCAACTGTAGTTCGGAAAATGAAACCAGACAGCTGCCACTGTGATTTTTGGCCACTATGAACAATTTCGGTTCTATTTGTTTTCTGCTTTAATTAAAGTTTTCGAGATGTTGGTCGCGTCGAATAGATGCTGAATATAAAAAAAGAAATTAGTCAATCTGAAATTGAAATTTCAGTAATCAAAGTAGAATGGTGTTTATTAAGATTAAGTAGGAATTTCTTAGCTGTTCTAGAATTGAATCGATGGAATTACCTTTCTAAGTGTGTACTTATTTAAATACATTGTCGTGTAACTGACGGTAGTAAACCAGTTGTAAGTTTTAGAGGATTTAAGTCGCAAGGAGGATGTCAATCAATACCTAAACTTTCATCATAATTATGTAATCCAAGTGGATTGAAAAACTAAAAAAACCTGAAACCAATTACAACTTAACCATTTCCTTGCTATCATTAAAGAAGAAAAAGTAAATCCCTTTTACGTTTCCCAATAGAATATATAATCTTCTACTTATCTAAGTCTAGTTTGACCTAAAATAGTTTAACCCGATTACGTGATCAATGCTTTTAAGATATCTAAAACCCGCTTGAAAACAATTCAAAAGGAATAAAGAACACGAAGAAGATGATTAGGTAGGTATAGGATGATTAGGTTAGAAATTCAGGAAGTGAACGAATTACTTTAAAAGGATATCCAATATACAGTATAAAGCATAGGATTCTTGATGTTTTAAAAATTGAATTTGTAGTAGAGTGAATTTGACATTAACATAAATACCTACTGGGTGACTAGATGGATTGTCAGCACCTTATACAACCTACGTAGTACGTAGCGTGTATGTATGTTCTTTAATTATTTATTAAATATTTTGGAAATTATTTTCTAAGTTTAATATTTAAATTTTCAAAAATGTCAGGTATTTTCTCTTTCTCTGACTTTTTATTTTAAAATTTTCAAATGCAAGTTTTCGTTCATATTTAAGTTACACAACGGAATTTTAAATAATTTCCATCTTTTTTTCTTTCTTCCCTAAATTCAATATTAATATTTTATTCACGTATTTTGGCTTTATTATTGTTATTATTCCTTTTATTATCCATTCATAGCATGAAAAAATTTCGACGACAATTACGATCACATTAATCTTGAGCCCCTTTTCTCCTTCAGGCTAAAATGTCTTTGTGCTGGTAAAATATATTTAATGGTGGCAAGGAAGTAAAGTTGGAATAAATCACGTTGCCAGCATATTAGTGCAGTCCGAATTCCTCTGTCGTGAAACTTTTCTTAAGGGCATCGTCTTTTTTCCTCTTTTTTTTTTAATTTAAATTTATATTACGAATTTAGCTGTTTGAAAAAAATTTCTTTTAAATTTGATGACATTTTCCAGGTTAATTTTTTAGCCTTTTTCTTTGATTATTCTTGATTTGCTTTTATTTAATTTGTTTCGTAATTCCTTTCTCGCAAAGTGAAAAAGTTATATATTAATTATTAATGAATTATGCAATTATGCATTATTCATAAAATTTTAGTTAATGGCTACGGAGAAATACTAGTGGTCATCTAATTATGTCTCGTATAATAAGAAAATCGATAAACTTCTGTAATTGCCCGCCCTGTATAAAGATGTATACAAAATAAATATAGTGAAATAATATAAAAACCATCAGCATAATTATTAATTATCACTTTTAGTTTATTATTGAAAGAAAATGTGCAAGGGAATATCAACAAAAATGCCCTTTTAAAAGTAGATGTATGGCACTAATAAAAAAAATTTAACCGATTCCTGCCAGCGTCAAATGAAAAATAAAAATCTTAATATAACTTCTTAAGAGTTACGGTAGTATCCTTAAGGAATAATAAAATTGAACTTCAGGGAATTTTATAAACTTCTGAGTTTAGGGTATTTTTAAGTAATTTTAAGTTTAATTTTGTAGCATAAGATTTTTTATTATTTATTTATTTTTTTTGCTTTTGGTGTTATAATCTGTTAGTATTCAATAGTACTTAGAGTAGAACAAAGTAAATTTTGAGTTAGGTAGCACCAACAGTGAAAAATTCCAACTAAATGTAATAAATGACGTTAATAAATGGTTTATTAACAGTATTTGCATATAGAGTTGTATAGGAATGGATTAAAGGCTTTCAACGAGCTTAAAGTATTGTAACACGAACTGTCATTCAAGTGTGTCAATTGATGCAAGGCGAGAGATACGCATTTCACACCATATGCACCGTAGTTTTCCTGCGACTGATTTTTTGAAGAAAATTAACAACATTATGTGAAAAAGAAAGATACGCGATCCTTAAACGTAGTTATTGGCATAGTAATGAGAGATAGGTGTAAGAGGGATGAAAAATTATGTTGCAATTAACAAGTGCAGTACATTTCCCAATAGGGGTGGAAAACATGCTATTTTATTTTTGTTTTCACACCATTTAATTTTTTTATCCAAAAGTTGTATACATATGTATGTTTGTTATTAAACCATTCAAAGACTTGGCATGTGCTTGAATAAAATTAGTCATAATCGAATCAAGTAAAAGCAAATAACGGAGGAAAAAAGGGACAATTTGCATTTTAAATTACTGCAACATCATACATACACACAAGCACAAAAATTTAATAGAGAGTTTTTGTGCCGTCCAAAGTAACGTCAATTTTTATCAAAGTTATCGTTATTTGTGATAAAGATAACCGTAACTACAGACAAAAGATAAAGAGTTTTGATACCTAAAATAGAAATAAAGGAAAATGACAGTTCGTTATAGCATGCACAAATTTGTTTTGTGATTTTCAACTTTCAATATGGCAACTATGAGCAATATGACTTTAAGCTAGAATTCGATTGCTGTCACACAATTTCTTAAATAAATATTTAGATTAAATTATAACATCACAAGTATACATTTATCAAAGCTGATAATAGAAAATAAATGCATAAGTTTAAACAATTTATATACTATTTAATTTACCCTCTAATAGATATTTAAAAAGAGATACATTGAAATGAAGTTTTATTAGAAATATGTGAATTCACTAACTTCATTTAAATTAGTAAGATATGGCACCGCAACCATATGTCAAAAGAAGTCAAATAAAATAAGCACTAAAGAAATTAGGTATTTATTTCTCCGGTAATAATGGAAATAGTTATCGTTAATAAAGTTAAAGATTGCTCGTTTCAGACTGCGCATGCGCAGAATTGCGACAAACATTACGATATCATGAAATAGTGGGCATAAAAACTATCTAATGTCACACAGAATCTGGTTCTAAATGATTTAATGTCATTAGGTGACAGAAGAGCGATTTGATTTCGTTTAACGAGTTTTGGATTCAACTAATCGTTAATTTTTTTTTTTTCATTTTAATTTTGCCACTTTTCAGATGGCACGTATGTGCTAGGAATTTGATGACGAGAAATTTAGGAAATTGGATTATTTCGATCAAAGTATATTTTTTCCATTTTTTACTCTTGTTTTATTATTGCAGCTTTATTTTTTATGTCATGAAAAAAAATACAAAATTCAAAAACCAGCTAACACATCAGATGCAGCTTAATCAAAAACAGAAGTCTATAAATATTAAATTGTTCCTTCGTTTTTAACATTTTGATAATATGAATCAAATATGTGTACAAATACAACCCAACATTATATACTAGGTAAACAGCTATTATAATAACCGTTCTGTACCTACCGATAATGGCTTGGAACGTTAGCATCATTTTCCATAAATTTGGATTAATGTTTCCGGAAACGAGCCACTTTCCACCTTCTACTACCAACTGGTGTGATCATAGGCGCCAGACACTTGACACAGTCTTCTGAATGAAGCTGTAACGATAATTTTATGGGCCAGTTTAACCGTCGGTTAATAGTAACAAATAGCATCTCCTTATAGTTAAGTGAAATCTATTTTCATATTGGACCGAGGCAATTTAAACTATTAATTGATACTGTCATAATGTAGCTCGATAATGCGTATTACACTGAGTAAAGATTTTTTTTTTTTATTTGCGATTCAACGTTTGCGAGTAACAGTGTAATCTGCAATGATTAAATATGATCTCAGAAATATTGTGAATATTTTAATTTCATTTTTTTTGCGGAAAATGCAAAGTTATATTCCAGAAATCATTGATATTGAAAATCATTCGTTCCACTAAATTCAAAAAGAAAAAAAACAAAAAACTGAAATATGGAAATAGAATCTGTGATAATATGTATGAAATGAACATTTCGTGACTTTGTTAAATAATTCCTCTGGAAAATTTTCAATTTTCTAATATAGGAAATGTAGTAGGACAGATGCAATATAGTAATAAACGTTAAAAGATAGAAAAAGAAGGCAAACGAGCAGATATATGTAAGTAAATGTAAAGGTTAATGTAGCAGAATGGAATAAAAAGCAATAGGTACAAAGAGTAAATATAAAAGTATTATTTGTAAATGGAAATTTCTTAATTTATTTTCCGCATGCAATTATTTCTTTTCTGAAAAAATGAGCAGTATAAAAACGCATAAATAATTCAGGCCAACATCTAAATTATATAAAATATAAAAAGATTATAAATATATTTCTAAAAATCTTCAAGTTAATCTGATAAATTTTTAATATTTCTCTTTTTAATCAACAGCACAACATTTCTCAATAGATATTATTAATATGACAAATTTTTCATGAGATTATATTTAAGCGTTTAATTTATAATGTGGCTTCAGAACAGAATCTGTAATTGAGTGTTATGATTTATGAAAGCTGCGGCTGTAGCTAGAGATTCATGCTACTGAGTATACTTCTGCGTGTAAGTATTTTTAGACGTATGTTACTTTGAAGTCGCCATCTGTGCCAAAGAAAATATTAGCTCAAACCAATTTGTTTTTTAGTTCTATATGCAAAGAAAAAAAGATTTTAATATTTTTAGTCACTGAATGACATTCATTTTCATTCAATGAAAAGTTGAAATGGGTAATGAAAAATTCAGAGGAAACAAATAAAAAGTCAGTGACAGGAAAATTTAATCAAAAAAACAAATGTTGCTGATCAAATTTTGGAATAACAAGCAGCCTAATTTTCTCATATACATATACTTTTTCTTCCTCTTTATTTTTTTTTGTCGGAGTGCTAACTTAATCCTCTCTCACTTACTGTCTCTTTCTTCTTATCTTGGCACGGGAATTATGCGCAAGGTGTCAGGAATTTTTAAGAAAATATTAGATATATAGATATATTTAGAATAAAGAAATAAGAATAGCGTTCGTAGCACTGGCAAAAGAAATTGCTGAATTTTCCATTGGTTGGAAAAGATTATTATCATCTTCATTATCATCATTGGGTTTATAAAAGAATATAACAAAATGTAGGTAAGATACGTAAAAATAGGAAGAGACGTGACAATTTTGATAATCAACATAATAATGATGATGACTTAGTAATTTGTATACCATATAAGTTTGCGATATGCGGCTTTCTCAAAATTAGCTTCATTCTTATACCGTCTCAATAAAATTGGAATTTCCAAATTGAATTAAACCAAATAATTTCCTGAAGCGGTGTCAATCTATGGTTCACATTCCACTCATAATAAAATTCAATTATTTAGTATTGCAACCATAACTTTATTGACAAAACTTGTGCTATACACATTTTATTCGTTGTTTATGCATTATTAAACGATCTACCCAAAAATATTTTCATTCTATTTTAGCATTATGTCAAACCTATGTAATTAACTGAATGACTTTAATGTTAATAAATTTGCAATAAACCAAAAATTACGTTGATGTTACATTAGTGAAGTGCAGTTTAAATAAATAATGATGATGTATACTTAGGTAACAATTAAACCGAAAATTCGTGTAATTAATTTTGTCTACATTCCACTTTACCTTAAATGGAAATTTCGTGGTTTTATCAGTGATACTTTTTCATATTGGAATTTGACAGTCTCTACTACAAAAAAAAACTTTTCCATAATTCTTTTATCATGAGAAAATCTATCGTCCAAACATTTATAACTAACCAATATAGAAGATATGACCTCGTCTTATCTATTCATATCCTATTTTCTTTTCTCTTTTGACGAAAAAGGTCGCAAAGAAAATGAAGTTAAGAGCGGCGAACGAACATCGCCTGCCTGACCTAACCTTTTTGACGACGACGACAACGGCACAATAACCATTTCTAGAATAGTCATCTGAATGTTCCCTTTTTTATTATTATTATTATTATTTTGATTAGATTTGAAATGCCAATATGTATAATAGGCCGATTTGAATACTATGAACCTTTTATTGGTTTGACAAGTTTTTTGATTTTACTATTACTTTAATACTTACTTAGATTACTTAGATTTAGACTTTAGTTTACTACTTTAATTAGATTAATTACCAACATTATTTGATTTCATTTCCTATTACATAACGTATTGAAATAATCGCATTTGAATTTGCAGTACGGATTTTCCACCAACTTCCTACTTCCACTCTCCGACTTCCTACATCTTTTCTAAACCAATCAAAGGTATTAAATTGACAATAACATTGTTAAATGGAATATGCGATTTATACACGCATAAATTAATTTACGCCTATAGCAAATTTCATTACAGTACAATACACTTAGGTACATATATATACATAACAACGGAACTGTTTCACCAATAGAAAATCAGAAAAATATTTTAATGGTACGTATGCATCAACAATAATAAGTGGCATTGTGACGTCATTCATGCGGTGTATTGTTTAACTAAGTGTACGAATAATTTTGAGTAAATATAAAATTATTTTGGATAAAATACGAGTACATAAAAATATGTCTATGTATAAATTAGAATTAACGAGTCTTGCCATCAGAGCAAATTAAAACATTAACGACTGATCCTTTTTTAAAATTCTATTACAGTGTAAGTATACTATGTAGTGTTCTACTTGGTACTGGGCAATATTAAATTCTAGAATGGATGGATAGTAATCTACTTGTCATTTTGATAACTTTAATCTCGCTTAGATTTAGATCTAGGTAAAACTAACTCTACGGACAAACTATGTAGTGTACTCGCATCACTAATAGAGCTAGTCGAACAAGTACATCGATCACTAAAAAAAACTAAAAAAAGTCGTAAATTTTTTTAAATTCTATAGAATACTGCACATAATAATAATATTGATGCACTGCTTTCCTTAGCTAAAAGCTGAAAAAGATTTCAACTAAAAATTTATCTATACAAAAATACGATGAGCTTTATAAAAGTCCTCTCTAAACTTTGCTGCGCGGTGAGACCATCCCTAGTATTCTATCTCATTTTTTTTTTTTTGAAAATTTACGATCGTTGGAATTTTATGGGGTTGAATTTTTGTTGTTCTTTTTTTCTCTCTGTGGGAAATCGATTTTCTGTCTAAGTTTATTACATTTTAGGGTTTTTCTTCTTTGGTTTGAAACACTATACAACATTGTGTAGTATCAAGATTGTAATTTTGGAAATATTTAAATATTGAAATTTAACCTCACAAACTATAAAAATATCGATTGCAGTCTAAAAAATGACTGCTGTTTCCCCTCTTCATAAAGGAAATAAGTTTTTCGGGCTGTATTATTATATGGATAAATATCCATATAGGTTTAATATTTTCGATCGCATCTAAAAGAAAATTTAACACACTTATGTTAAACCCTAGTTAAAAAATTAATACATATTTCTGAAAAATCACGGAAAATTTTATTAAAAATCCAATCAAATCTCATATTACAAGTATATTTTGTATACATAGTTCCTACTTTCAGTTTGGGATTGATGATAAATATTCATTTGTCAACTACATATAGTGTAGTATATACATATACCTATATATGTATGTGTGTATAAACAAAGTTCTTTTATATTCCCCCTTGATTAAAACGTCCTGTATTATTGTCATCTTGCTTTTGTATTTATGCATAATATTATGCATATGTATGCGTCAAATTCCTTTATTTTATCTTTTGAATGAGCGGAAAAGCTTTGTTTCATGTATTGAAAGTTACAAAGCGAAAAATTGTTGTAAAATTAGAATTTTTCTATTTTAGCCAGAAATTGTTTTATTTAAACAGTTACGTATTATGTTAGGTTCTAATTATGGAGAACTAAAGGAAGGAGGGGAAACGAAGAAAAAAATCGGGCACCCAATAAGTAGCGATGGAGTAGACTATTACATACAGTTTAACATTGTCCTTATGGAAAATTTAATTTTCTACATTTTAAGGGAAATCATGGATTTTAATATAAAAAATTAAAACTTTTTGTGTTATCGGACTATTTAATACAACAAATCAATTTTCATTTAAGCAGTAAGCGTCGTTGGGTCATTATTTCAATTTTAATATTATACGATCGATTCTGATGGGAGCCCAGTCTTGCACCCACAATAAAACAACGTTTGTCTTTGTACATTTTAAATGTTAATGTTGCGAGATAATAGAAATAATGAAATTAAGTTTAAATGAAAATTAAAACATAAAAATACAAGGCATAAGCAAAGTAGACGCCGCCAATTGTAACTATCAAAACTAACTCTTTTTAACGTTGGGAAAATATTGAATATGGCATTTTCAAGCCCGGAAATATTTTAACTTTTATACAGTCGTTTCCACTTCTTCTTATAGTTCTCCATAGTCATAACTAAAACGGGCTGCCATTAGAGGGCTCTGCGAGTAGCAGACCGGCAAAGCCAGTAAGCCAGTATATACAGGCATGCATATACGTATATGCTGAATATAATGTATATATACAGTATATATACTGTCTGCATTTGTTGGAACTTCAAGGAAAACATTTCTATTTTGTCATATATCAATATCAAGTAATTCTATCTATATATTTGGTATAATCCAACATCTATATTCAAGTAACTAAGGTATTGCAAAAAGGAAGCAAAAAAAAGGTATCATATAAATGTCCACCCATATTTACTAATTTCTCACGCTCATAATATTTTACCACACGTTCCCTTAAAAACCTTTGCCAGATTGTCAAAATTTATTGCTTTAGATAAAGTGTTTTTTTTGGTAAAAGTCTGTGATCTTAGAAATATCACTAAACTGCTCAGCGTTAACTATCACCATATTGATATATATTTCATATATATCAACATATTAACTAATGTCTTTAGTGGGAGAAAATTTCTGCTTCTCAAATTTCATTTTTCTAAAATCCAACAAGAGACTAATAATAATAACCAGATTTTCATAAGATTTGAACGAATACAGTACCATCTCAAAAAAAAATACATTATTATCTCTTGCCCTGAAGATAATATTCTAACTCTCTAGTTACCTCTTTTTTGCTTACTCTGCTTAAATAATATAGAGATATTATAAGTGTTAGTGTTAACTAGTGTTTAGAAGTTTACATTTTTAATGTAAATTAACTGTAAATGATTGTAAAATATATTGCTAAACCAAACAACAAGGAATAATAGTTTGTTTAGTAAAACAACAGTCATCCCCTTTGGTGTTTTGTGCTGACCACTACATCAGTTCAATACAGCATTCTTTTGAACATTTTTATTTAAAAAATGGGGATGATTTAGTTTTTTCCCCCATTTTATTAATTTAAGGATAGGTTATGTTAAAATATATAATAGAAAGAATTGATAATTTAATTAAGTATATAAAATTTATTTTAAAATTTTTATTAACAATTATTTAATAGTTATATTGTGTCTTTGAAATAGTATAGACTGTTTTAAATATATTAAAGTATGAAAATGATTTGAAAGCGAAACAATAAAAAAGCACGTCAATTATCGGATAAGCCGCTATAGGATTTATAGGATTGTATAAACTAGTGGATTTTTCTGACCCACAAATATTTTCACTTTTGTTAGGTCAATTCTACTCATTATTATAGTTCTTCATAGTCACGATCTAAAGAGTATGGTCAAGCAATGTTTACAATGAAAAAAGTTAAAATCCCAAACGAAATAAAATAAATGAACAAAGATTAAATATAACAACTGAAGAAAAAAAGAGAGAAACAAAATTAAACCGAAAAAAATTTCAGAAAATTAGAAATGCATTGGTAAAACTATTATTTTATGTGTTTTCGTACTTGGGAATTGGGATAAAAACTTTTGCCCAGTAGACAAATTACGTATTAGGGCATTTGGATTGATAATAATAAAAAAATAAAATCTTAGGACATTTAATTATAATTAGTTGCTATAAAATTATAATGTATTTAACAACAAATTGCACATTGTGTAAAACATTTGGGGAATTTGACATTATTTGTCAATATTGGATGCTTGACAGTTGACAAACCACAAAAAAGTGCCAGCGTTACAACCCATCTACAATCTGTTATACTATAAAGCATGAAGCTTTTTACATCTGTAATCAAACATTTACTTAACTCCTTTGAAATGGCAGATGACATTTCGCATTTTATAGACAAATATAACGAAGACACTTAATATATATATAATAATACCATTAATACTGATAAAATGAGAATGGGGAATGGGAAAAGAGATTGTCAGAATCAAATAGGTCCAATTGAAACTGTATAAACATTAAATGGATGACCCTGTCTTTAAAATAATGACACACATTTTCAAAAGCAAATTGCTGTAGATTACAGGATACCGTTGTGACTAAATGAGTGAGCGAGGGAGCGAAAGCCATCGGGTTACTGAAGCTTACCCATTTCGAAAATAAAAACAATTCGAAGCAAAACTGCGTTGATTAAAAAGTCGTATTTTCCATTATCTATTGGTAAAAAGTGCAATTTTTTCAAAAATCATCTAGGTATTTAATTACCGAAAAATGAAACTAACAAACCAAATACATACGCCAAATATCATGTTAAACTTATCTTCTATTTTATAACAAATGTAAAACAAGTTTCATTATTATTGAAACACAAACTTGATGTTTTGTAACTCTTTTCATTAATTTAATGTAAACTGTCCATGGCATATTCCCTTTCGTCTCCTACGCTTCCACTGCCACTCAGAAAAGTTCAATTATTATAATGGGGTGGTGGTGGTGATAGTGGTGTGGTATAGAGAAGCGAAAAGTTTTCCGCTTACTATTTTCTGCTGATGAGATTTCACCTTTCAGAAAATGGTTTTGTCCATTTATTTGACGGACGAACGGACGAGCGGAAGAGTCACCGATATAATTCTCCAAAATACGAACGCAAAAATTCACATCACGTAACATAATAACGACAATTTATTTGACTTTCATTCCATTTGATCGAAGTATGGCAGTAGTCTTTTTATGTCCAATTTTTTGTTCTCTCGGTCTTCTCTCTTTCTCTATCTCTGTCGCTTTCTCAATTTTTCCATTTTGTGTGCTTGCTTCCTTGAATCGAAATGGCGAATAAGCAAATGTGCATCTTTGTACGTGTGTACTCGAAAAGTTTGCACATACACAGCATGGAAATAATGGAGAATTTTTTTCGACGGAAAATTATATACAAGGAAATTTTATCGAAAATCTGAATATGTGTGAGCAAAATAATTCAAATTCGAAAATGCAGGAATTACTATTATTACTCTACACTCTTTGAAAGTGTACATCATTTGGAAAACCTGGAATAAACGAAATGGTTCACTTGCATCTCACATGGCCACCCAGCCTTCTATAAATCAACTTATGTTATTACTGAATCGGCAAGCATAATGTCAAAAGAACGATTGTGCAACTCGCCGTCTAGAAATTTGTGGGCCGATCATACGCAAGAGACAATATTTGTCTCTTATGTGTAGGATTTTGTCTCTACCGAACACGTGACTAGACACGTGTTCGAGTGGTTTTTCCTCAGTGTTTCTTGATATGATATCTGCAAATTCCAATCAGATGCTGGTAGAGGGTTTGATAAAATATGAATACTGGGTGACTGATCGTATCGTATCGTATATAAAGTGACATCTATTTGTAAAATAATTTCTCTCGACCATTTAAAATTTTATTATTTTATAAATATTGCACGACATCCGATATACGTACTAACAACGTCAACGTTTTATTTCTAATGATAAATATGATTTACGACATGACTTCTACATTTCAAACTTAACTGTAATAACATCCATTTTGATCATATTATACATTAAACTAATATGAAGAAAACATATAATAAATTATACGATAGGCATTAATCACAATTTAAGTTCATAATTGTAATATTTAATAAAAATAGGTACCTATTTTTTTTTTCAACTTTTTTATTATTGTTTGTTGCTTGATGTCATAATATATATATATATATATATATATGTTTAAAGTGAATAGAATGTATTTCTACCAACTTTTTTATGTTTTTTTAAATTTACTGAGTTAAGGTTTTATTAAGTTCATAAAATCTTTCTTTTACTTACCACATAAAAATTCTTCGACGCTCCTTTAAATATACCTCTTTCTTGTATTATTAAAGTTCAAGTATATGAGTCAAAATTAATTAATTAATTTAATTCACGATGTAGTATAATAGATATGCATGTCTATCAAGTTCTTAATATTATTAAAACAATTTAGAAAAAACAACAAATAAAAATTTAAAAAAATTTCCAAGCAAAAATTCAAAAAACTTAAAATAACGATAAAATGTCGTCGGAGTTTTCCTTTTTTGTTTCGGAAATTACCGGCGGATTATTTATTCGACAAGACGGTTCTTAGTCATATCCGATTTGCCGTCGAGTTATTCCTGAACTGAAAACGGAGCGTCGCGACGCTTCGTTTTTGGGACGCCTACTGAAGTCGAGGCGCATATTCTTTATCTGTTTGTTTTTTTTTTTACAAAAAATTAATTATTTTATTCAACAATACAGAGACAGACTTGTGTAATACTAAAGACTACTAATTCTTGTGATATGCGTGTGTATGGGTAAGTCATGTAGATTGTATGAACAATAACATAAAAAATAAAAAAGAATGGGAATGAAATTGAAACTGTACATTAAAATTTAGTTTGCATTCTACGAAATTACCTTGGTATGTTACATGTTTTGATGACATAGAAGTTATATTAAGTTTATTTTATACGTAAAAGGTTGTGAAAGAGTGAACCGATAGCATTTGAGTAGAATCGAAATTCTCATTATAAAGGCACGTGGCTTAAAGTACATCATCTATAAAAATTTATGGTAAAACTTTGTAAATTTGACACAGAATCACAATATTTTTTTTATTTTTTTTAAAGAAGCATACTTCCGATGACATTATAACATATCACACATGTTGGTGGCAATTTTAACGAAAATTTTGTCATTTTATACCGTTGTTGAGTATGAGTTTTATAATAAAATGTTTACAAGTGACAACAGATTTTGTTTATATGTACGAATACAAGCTGCATTCAATATCGTCGTCAACGAAAATTGTTTTCCCGCAGCATCATGCTATTTGTTAGAATTTTAACAGCCGTCTTTTCTTATGTATGTACATGTATGGATGCCTGGATGGTTGGGTGTTAAGTGTAATTGTATTTTTTGTGCCGTGGTAAAATTCAATGGGAATTGAATTTTATTTGCATAATTTGATAAACATTTATCTGATTTGGGCCGTTATGCCACATTCTAATCTTATGCCGGACGCAGGTAGACAAATGTAAAGTCAAAGAAAACATATTTGTATTCTACGATTAATTTCATTAGTATGAATTTTCACATGACACCTGTCAAATATTAAATGCCACTTGTCAAACTTGTCAACTTAGTCAAGCGAAACTTCTATGAAAAAGAAACTCGCACTTGCCACAGTTCATAGAATACAGTTATCACTAGTAAAAATTTTACTAAAATTTCTAAAATAAAATAAAATAGAATAAAAACTTAAAAAGTGTAAAATAGAATTTTCGGTGGTAGCATTATCTAGTGGTAATTATCAACAAGATTTCTTAAATTTAATTCAAATGTTTGTCACAGGGCATCGTTATTATTAATATCTTATCTTATCCATACATAGATAAACATATAAGAATACAAAATTTATCAATATAAACATATTAATTACACACAGAAAATTAATTTTATTTTCATGTCAAACTGAAACTCTTTGAAATTAGTTTTATTTATAAGATTAAATCTTCATAAAATATTTTCCAATATTTGTAGTAGAAATTTAACAGCGAAAAATTTGAAATCGAATATATCGAATATTTGAAAATCTAATTTAAATCTAAAGATCCACGATCAGAAAGAGAAAATTTTATAACTAATTTTAAGATTATTACAGCTCCTGTCCTATCTAAAAAAGTATACAACTTATTCCATTAATATTGCTACTTTTTATAACAGTGTCAAAGACACTGGTTGGTACAGAAACTTTCTTTATCGTCTAATAGTCCCTATTTTCTGTCTTTTTTTTAGTTCAAACATACAATATAACACCAACGGAAAAAGAATCCAGCTTTCGGCTGGCGAACGACATTTGTTAAATTTTTAATATCCGCATCTCGAGAAAAGTAATTTTTCTACTAGGTAGAAAACGTGTTGAAATTTGTTGTTTCTTTATTATATTCTATAAATTTTTTAGTGTAGATTTGTACTACCATTGTATATGTAAACCTACTTCTCTGTAGTAGTAGGTAGATATGTATGTAGGCGCGTATAAGAGATAAATTCCATTTCAGCAGCAAAATTTTGTGCTACTTTTTTTAACATTATTTTTCAAACTAGAAATTCCCTTAGCACATATCTTAATAGAAGTAAAGATTTTGAATTATTAATAGATATTCTTTTAGGATTGCATAAAGTATAAATCGAAGTGTAATCTACAGTTTTTATTGTATTTTATAATACGATAATATAATACATTTTTCTTTCTTGAAATGTTTAAAACTCATTGACAACATTTTCTTCCGTCCAAACTCCCACAATTTCATGATGAACATAATAAAATTCATGAATGGAACGAAGCCTCAACCAA
The DNA here is from genome assembly GCA_949748235.1 of Platypus cylindrus. Lineage (NCBI taxonomy): Eukaryota > Metazoa > Arthropoda > Insecta > Coleoptera > Curculionidae > Platypus > Platypus cylindrus. The sequence continues at coordinate 742,371 of OX456491.1, read as the reverse complement.
ACGAAACGAAACGAAATTACTTAAAGTTTCCGAAACTATGCCGTTAATCTTTTGTAATACAGTTTAAAGTTATCCTATATATATATATGGGTATATATTTTACGGTATCTACTACAGAAAGTTATATACTCCTTTAGTTAGACTCTGTAGTCTGTAGATATACCTATATAAAGTTTAGTGGGATGCAAGCATTTAGGAGTTTAATGTATGCTGTGTTCTAGGCTTAACAGTCATAATGCACCTTATAATATATGTATGTAATATACTCGGTTTTAAGGTGTTAAAATTTGTTTCTATTTTCTACAAGAAATTCAATAATGGTGTTGCAACTTTTCATTCAGCCGAATCACACTCTAATTCCCTATGTATAATAGAGAATGATGTGTATGTATATTCCATGATGGAAATTCATTAGAAAGACTTATTTCAACTATAGTATTGGTTCAACAAAATATAGGTTGTATATCATATTCACTTAACTGAAAACTATTAATCTCCTGTTTACAGTTATAGTTTTCAATTTAGTTTAGTTCCTATTTCAGTTTCCATAGTTAGTTTAGTTGCACAATATTATTACATTTGCAAATCTTTTATCAATGTTTATTACTTTCTCAAAGTTTTCCATTAAATTTCAATTTCTATAATCACAATATGTGCCCTATAACTGGCCAACTATTATTTATTTATATTATTCATTATTTATATTATTTATAGATTTTCTGTACTAGGAGAGAATAGAGAGTATACCCAGTAGACTATATAATATGTGGTTATTACCTGTAATCTTTTCGAGTATTTTCTATTGACTATTCAATACTGTATATTTACTAAATAATTCTCAAATGGGCTTTCATCAATAGTCAATATAATTAAACGGAAATCATATACAAGGTATATTACTAACTGCATATTATGTTTTCTGTATGTTGGGTAATTTCTGATTTCTGAATTTAGTTTTAAGGTTCTAAAGCATTTACATTGAAATTTATTCATTTGGTCAACTATTGCAAACATAAACAATATCCTGTATGGAAACTTAAGGTACAGCAATTTTCTATTTTCCATTAAATTCGACATTAGAAACTTTATCGAATGTTATTTTCTATTACGTTTACGTAAGTACGTATATATGCCCAACAGCCATGTGTAGCAAACAATTCCTTTTATGGATTGGAAAAACTAATTAAACTAGAAGGAACTACTAATAGCAATATTTTCGGGAATGAAAACTTTCCAAAACTTTCATTCACTTTTCAATTCTATTCGTCGTACTGACTGTGCTGCTTGAAATGCAAACTATCGAAAGCTTCGATTAACTATTCAGGTAAGAATGAGGTAAGTATAAATTAAATTCAAAGTTTACAAAATTTAGAACGCTTTTCTAGAAAATTGTAATGGAAACTTTTCCATTATATTGTGTTGGTATAATAAAGTATACTACGTTGATTAAAATAAATGTTGTCTTACATCATCGCCAGTGGATTTCATTTCATTATTATAATGTAACATAAACTCTTTGAGAAATTTAACAGAATGTCTTTATGTCGCAGGTACCGGATTACCAGTAGCAATTTGCTTTTTACTTGAAGCACAAGCTGTCATAATTTGTTTTGTTTTCTCTGATTTTTTTCAATTAAAAGTTTCTACTTTTTCATTGTTCTTCCTAGCACAAAAACTAAAAAATTTCCTAAAGAATTTATCGTATCATATCTTTACGTAGTCAAATTACAACACTTTATTTATAAAGAAAACAATAGAAATGAAAATCTAAATTACGACTAAACTATGTTTAGAAATTTAATCTGAGGAAAACACGAAGCAATTTTATAAGTTCTATTTCACCAAAAAAAAATTCAAGTTTATCATCTTTTGCTATTATCATTTTTTCGTTCTCGTGTACCTTTCAGTGTTCGGATTTCATTAAAAAGAAAAACTTTCTTTCTTTATTTTTTTTTTGTTTATCATAAAAAATAATTTCTAGCTTTTCCATCTAGTCAGCTCTCACCAACAGCTGGATTCAACAAATAGGTAGCCAGCGTCGACAAGCATTTTATTTATGTATAAAAATGGCTTCGTTTACCATCTTGTATACTAACATTTCTATAAAAAACATTTACATAGTTTTTGGATTAATATTTTTTACTAGCGAGAGACGCTATAAACAACATTAGCAGAAAAAAAATAAGAAAAAGGAAAAGGGAAACTTAATTAAAAATAACTTCTGTATTTTTTCTTTTGCTGTCAAATAAAATATTTCGCTAAGTTTCCAAAAGCAACGTAGCCGTTCTGGGTGGCAGCATTATGAAAATAGATTTTTTTTTACTTTACTGTCTCCAATTTTCCATAAAGCATGCACGTTAATCCACAAATAATTTTCAAAAAATTTGTCAGTTTCATAGCTGGAATATTTTCGGCTTTGTCACTAAGATAATAAACAGCAAAAAGAATCATACGAGTAAAATATTTTAAAAGTAGAATTTTAATGAGAAAATTCAAAAACAACAAGAGCTTAATGGGAAATAATGATTTTGATGATAATTACCTAAAAGTAAAAATTAAAAAACAAAAAAAAAGGATAAAATAAAGAAAACAGAATATTAACAAAATAGGATTCAATAATTAACCAAGACAATCAGAAAGCCAAGCTTCATTAATATGACACTGATAACTTTATTTTATTGCAAAAATGGGAGTACGCAACATGCTTTTATGAGTGACATAAGCGTACAAATTGGAGATGGAGACATAACAAAGAACAAATTAAGCAAAGCTTAGTCCGGAAGCAAATATAATTAATTGTTTACTGAATAAAACGATTGTGAATCAGAATGCTTATTTTCGGGGGCATATTGTTTTACCCTTAATAATTTAATTAATTAATGAGGTTCGAGAAAATTAAAGGAGCAAACTAAAGAATTTCATTATTTAATAGAAACGAACTTGTATTTTGAAGAAAAATGTTGTTTAAAAAGAGACTAAAAAACATGCTATAGTTACTTCTCATAACTAAATCACAACAACTATTATTCTTGCTAACTTTTCTAGCTCTTATCATCACGGAAATTAAATTAAATCTCCTCAAAACCACTGAATTAATATTAATTCATCGACTCTTACACCAATTCTTACTCACATCCCTTTAATTCACTTACAACACCAACCATTCCAGAGAAAATTTGCCATGTTTTTAATGTCTCCTTCTTCGTCACACTGACAAGCAGCAAAAGATCAACATGTAAATTGTTAATCTTACCAACAAATAAAGGCAGCACGTAAAGAAAAAAATGGGAAAAGGGAACGAAATGAAACTGAAAAATTAATTTAGTATTTATGTTATTTATGGTCCAAATAGAATATATTTTATCTTTGTGGTGGTGTTTTTAAAACCGAAGGGAGATATTTTCTTTTTCTTTTTGGGGGAATTTGTTCGCTGGTTGGAATAGGTTGTATGCTCAAATATTTTGTGGGCTGATGCCACCCACCCGTTCGTATGTGAGAAGATGAGATGCGAGGAGATGGAAGCAGAGGTGGAGAAGATTGGGAAAGCGGCAAAGTAAGAAAGTAGATTGATTGACTGGAAAATTCGTGTTTAGTCAAAGAGAAAATCTATTTAGATTGATTGACGTTATAAATTGTGGATGAAATTGTTTTTTATTATGTTCGTGATGATGATTCTTTTTTAATTTTTTTTTCGCACTTTTCTCAGAAAATTTTAACATAAATTCAAAGCAAATACTTTTGCTTTGAAATTGAACAATATTCAAGTTCGTTCTAAGTTAGTCATTTAGTATAATCAAATTCAGTTCAATAACTTTTGTTCAATATTGAGACGCTCAGACTCTCCGTCTTAAGATACGCTTCTGGTATAGAATGAGCAAAACTCATGTGTTTGCACATTATGACATTACTCATGATACTCGTACGCGAAATATTTAAATTACACTTACTAGCTAGAACCAATTCCACATTTAATTTTCTCTTATGTGACAAATTTTGCTACGCTCTCAATTTCTCTGATACATTTTTAAAACATAAATATTTTTATTTCGTCGTAAAGAAAATAATCTCATAGCAAAAAAATCATATCTGCCATTTATCTGTCACATTTTCCTAAATGATAACGTGCTAGTAATATGAAATAAATTACCACCGACACCTGCAATTTTTACTATAAACGGCGTCTATAATATTGTATTATAGATGCTAACCAACATATAATTTGAAAGTTGGACGTTCTTTAAAGGTTTTCGAAAGTCAAAGTCAAAGTTGCTTTCTTTTAGGGAAAATGCTAAAATGAAAGTAACAAAATCTTGATGTTGTATATAGAAAATTTTATTTCTGTTAAATAGAGAATAAAAGTAACAGTTGTGAGTATTAATTTCGTTAGAAAAGAAATGTAATTTATAACACTGATATTTTACTTTACCATTCAATTAGAAGTTTCAAACAAATTAAATAATTGGAAATGAATGAGTTATCCATTGTTCATTTTTTTCTATATTTTCTTCTTAGAAAAATCCCTCTTTTTAATCTGAATCTTCCTTTTCATGTTAGCTAGTATTATTATTAATATTAGTGTAACAGCTGCTTTGCTTGATAATTATGAAAATTTGAATTAGAAAATACTGTAACGCTTTGCATGTTAATGACGGAAAACTATTCTCATATTTGCATATAGACAGTCTGAAACCGTCAGAATACCACTAAAGCTTAGCAACTCGACAAAGTCAATTAACTTCAATCATTTTAATGCAGATCTTGAGCAAATTAGATAGGCAAATTTCTAGGGTCCTTATCTTTAAGGAAATTACAAATTTTCCAATTTACATCTAATATTGTATAATGACAAATAATTATAAGATTATTTGTACTAGGCTTCATAGTATAGCAGAAAAACCTTTGATTGTATATTTTAATGTCTTAATTTCTTTTCCATACATATAAAAAATCTTCTTAGTTCTCTACTGTTTCATTTCAACATTGATTTATCATCTACATTTTCATTATTTACAACCTTCTTGGAGGCCCACCGTTGCGTATAGACGTTCGTTATGTCTATACGAGATGTATATTCGCGATCGTTCAACAAAAAAAATGTATCTCTTATTAGCAGCAAGCCGCTGAATCCAATGATTGTTGCTCCAAACAGCGTTCCTTTGCATATCGGGTAAGTTGAAGTATCTCAATATCCGAATAAGTATCTGAATGCGGAAGCTTCATAGTATTGCAAGCGGAATGCAATAAGTAAATTAGGACAATGTATTTTGAGGCCTTTTATATCGTATTTCTTTGTACAATAATAATCGTAATTTGCTAGAAAATTTCAATTATACAATTAAATTAGAACGAAAACAATTTTACTTACTTATCAAAGTAAATTTAAAATAAATAATTGAATTTCATTCTTGAATTATTATATTAAGTACGAATAGGATTAAAGTCTATCTCTAATTAAATATTAGAATAAAGTTAGCAGAATGTCAGTACATTTATACATTCATTTTGTATTGCTTTAATACATTATTCAGGTAATATTCTATGTAAAAGATTGCTAGTTCTATTTAATGCTTTTAATAAGTTTCTACAAGAAAAAAAGTAAATTAGTATTTTATGAATTGTTTTAATACGTATTTGAAATCCCAGTTGTTACAACAAATATTTAGTAAATTCTTTACAATCTTTGGATACAATAATATTTATTTCGTATTCGTATTCTAACTATCTACAAATTGATGTTGGGTATATAGTATATTTTAAGTACATAAATCAATCATTAAAGACAAAACTTAAAGCCAAGGAAGACAAGAAGGACCAACACATTCTTTAGTATAGATAAATGGAATCGAATAATGTTTATAACGTCACTTATTCCGCGGCGGCGGTGGTGGTGGAGGAGGAGGTGATGGTGATGATGTGGATCGACGTTGTTCTGGAAAAGGTAGCACCAAAGAACCTTGACGAAATGTCCTGCTTGGAATAGGTGGTGGTTGCTTAGATGGTGCTGCAGGCATTGACATTTGCGCTGTTAACATTCTTGTTCCAGGTGGAGGTGCTGGTGGTGCAACACCTGGCGGTAATGCTGGCGGTGGATATACTGGTGGACCTCCAACAGGTTTAACCGATCCAGAATCTGAAGACGGATGGGGAGGAAGTAAAGTTCGGTGTGGGTGAGTTGTAGATGAGGAAATCGGAAGAGGATGCTTTGGACCAGAAGCATAATGATGAGCAGATGTCGTGGAAGGAGAGCTAACTTTAGAGTCTGTAGTAGGTCGGATACATGAAGAGATGTTTAATTGTTGAAATACTGTCGAAATTGGTTGTTGTTTTTGTGGTTGAGAGGGAGATTGTTGATGTTGTTGTTGCTGCTGCTGTGGTTGTTGCAGTGGCAAGGGTTGCGGAGACAGTGTGAATTTACCGGCTTTTCCAACTTTTCCGGCAGCAATGTATGAAAATACACATAAAACGGAGTAACAAATTTGGTCAGCCTAAAAATATATGGAAATAAATGAGTAAAAAATCTATTCATTTAAGCAGCTGTTGAAATATTTAAAAATAAAAAGGAAACAAATGAGAAACAAAAAAGATTAATCTAAATTATGATAAACAAATAATAATCTTACACTAATCCTAAGGTTTCATTCATTGATTAAGACGATGAGCTAAATTTTCAGCAAATATCCTATGAATATAACGTATTATAGCACTGGCCTATAAAATCCAAACAAAAAGAAAAATGCATGCAAATGTGAAATAAATAAAATAAAGAAATTTGTATGAACACTAAAATAAAGCAAAAAGGTATTGTAACTAACTAAAAATTCATATTTACTTACCAGGGAAGATTTGTATTTCCTTTGAATTACTTGTCGAGTTTTTGGATCTAAAATAACAAAATGAAATCAGGAAATCATGAAGTGGAAATAATAAAAAATCACAATTAACCAATAGAAATACTTACTAAATTCTTCGATTACAAATATGCTGCCCTTTTGCGTATAACATTTTCTAATATGCGAAACTCTAACAAAGAACTGAAAAATGATTTACATATATATATATTATAATTAGAATTGGAATCATTAAATGCGTATTAGAAGTAGCAATGATTTAACACATAATGGGTTATTATCGTAACTAATAAGATACGATAATGAATTAATTATTATGCAATAATTACTGCATACAGACACATAATTAGGATTATGGAATTGTTTTTCTAAGAATTGGTGTTGTTTCTTCTGGATGAAGTTCGTATTAGTATTCGTATTAGATATTTCTACTGCTATGCAAAATATCAAAATAAATTACCATCTAATAGCTACTTCACACTAGCTTAGTAATGAACATTTTAAACATTTCATGTTTCTTATTTTATACGTTACACCTTGACGATTTACGCGCATAAGATCAATCAAGATAGAGCTCGATTACGTTTTAAGCCACATTACTAAGCCTCTTTTTAATCTATGTGTCAACATCCACTATCTATATGCTTATTAGTATCGAATAGCATGCATTGGTAATCAATTCGTTCATTAATTAAACGAACATGCTTTAAAAGCCTTTAGGCAACTTTAGAGATGGTTGTTATTAATACAAACAAAACAAAAAAAAAAAACAATAAAACAAAAAACCTAATTTTCTGTAAATAAAGTGATGTGAAGTTTGAGTGGTATGTGAGTGTACTTAATTAATTTACAATTGAATTTACATGTGACTGATTTGGTGCAATTTTGACTGATTTTTATTTTGGTTTGGTGTTCTTTCTTTCGGCATGCCTGGGCTTTCCGCGCAAAAAGCTGCTACATTTATTTTATTTTTAATCTCTCATAGAAAATTTCCTCAAGTTAATAAAGATACATTTAAATAACATTTTTAAAGGGCAAATTTTCCTCACCTTTTAAATTGCTTTTAGAAAACTACTAAATTATTAATTAAGAATGATTTTAATATTCTTGTAAATAATTTATTTTTGAAAATCCCCAAGGAAAAATTCAATTTAGCGAAACTGTTTCTAATAAACAGCGTGCTTAAGTAGATTGGAGAAAATTTTATAATAATAATTATGCTTAAGCCCTTTAATGATGTAATCCAAACATAGTTTTCACTTTATTTATTTAGTTATTTATTTTTTCATAATCGCATACTCTAGTAGTACCAATTTTTAGCAGAAATTCTACAGGGAAAGCGGCTAACTAGACAAAAAGAAAAAAAATATATCTATTCATCTAAAACTAACGACCAAATTATATATTTTAATAGACCATAATTTTCAATAAGTACCTCAAAATCCTGCAAGCAGCAGCGTGTCGGACGTGGACAGATGGGCAAGAAAAATAACAATCAATTAGTATTTGAATTTCTATTGAATTATTTTTTTTTGCTTTTATATATAAATAAATATAGATAACAAATGGACCATCTCAAAAGTTCCCGTGAAGCTGAATCAGATTTTCTTAGGAAAGTCTGAAAAATTTCATAACAATTTCCAAAGAAAATCTGAATAGAAACAGACAATATACATGACCAATCAGTTTGAAAGTATAATAAAAAAGAAAAGAAACATCAAAAAGCATAATACGAATATAAAGAAAGTTTTACGTAAGAAAGTATCAGAAGAATAGTTCAATATTGGCACAATTAGCAAAACATGCAATACAAACACAACAATTCGAATAACTTAAATTTATTTCTTAATAACTAATAGTAAATATTAGTATTTAATTTATATAATTATCCCCTTAATATTTTACTAAAGAATGTTGAAATGATTCGCATCAGTTGGTTAAATTTAATTGCCATAAATAAATTTAATTTATTAGTATCTACATAGCATCATTTTATACGTATATATTAGCTAGAATTTTTCGATCCACATAAACTATTTCTGCAATTAAAAATCTGTCCGGATTTAGCATACAACGCTCGTGTTCCAGGTCCATTCACAATTTTGTAATCTTATTTTTAGATGATCATTAATTTTTCAACAGATTCTAAATTCGATTCAAACAAGATAGCGGTAGAAATTCGTACATAACAAATTTATTTTATCTTATCTTTGCGGTGTGGATATACAGTTTAAGTAATAAAACGAATGTACATAATTTAACAATTTCGTTTCCTAGCACGTAACTAATTAATTGTAGAGAGAAAACAGATAATTATTTAGAGAAGAATAAATTACAAGAAGAAAAAATATGCCATGCCAGTAATGCCAATAGTTGATATGACTTCAATATTTTAATAGTAAACAAATAAAAACCTACAGCAACTAATTGATTTAATAATCCAAATCAAATTATTGTAAAACTCATTATAATAAGAAATATAATTTGATGCAATCAAAATACAGAGTTTGAAAGTGGCAAATCTAAAATAATTAAAATAGGAAATATTGCAGCATTAGAGTAACAGGAAAGTTTTGAGTGGTCCTTGCATAGAATAAATGCAAAAATTATAACACGTAGAATCAAAATAATTGACTAAAATGGTATATCTGTTTTTGTAAGATTTTATATTGTAAAATATAGTTAATATTTGAACAATTAAACTTGGCTTACACATTTACTTACTCATTGTTATGCTTGAATAAGATAAAAATCTAAACATACATAAAACAGAGTTTGGTGAATTTGAAATTAGAACCAAGAGATTCGTGATTTAATTTATTTCGTGGTACGTAACGTTATTATGAACGTTATAGATAATATAAGAGATAATTTGAAAATCTCCCAAAAATTCGCCGAAATTCCGATAACCATTTTAGCATTGAAATCCTTCAAAAATATCAAAACTTTTTAACATATTCTATAATGAATACTAACAAAAATAAATAATAATTTCGACAACAGACAATACGTTTTCAAAATATAGATCAAAGTATAGAAACATTATTTAAAACTGCATAAAAAAATATCAAAAAATTATACATTTTTAAACAACATTGACATTGCGTAAGCTTTGAATATGCAACAAGATAAAGAAATTAATTGATCCTACCTTGCTGTTGGCGAAAAGTAATCCAACACCTTCCATACAAACTTGCAATAAACCACCTTCACCAGTTGTCAAATCTTGAACCGGAAATTCGCCACCTAATTCAGGTACACATTGTATTGCACCACTTCGCTCTATTGCTTCTTTTATGCAATAATATACTTGTTTGCACTAGAAAATTGAGTAATTACTGATAAACTGGTATCTTCTTATAGTCTATAGCTACCTTTTTAGTGTAGTATTTATACACTTGCGTTTGTCCTCCAGTTCGTTTCCATAAACAAAGGATTTTATTTTTTGGACTGTACGTCATATTGACAAGTCGTTCAAACCACCATCTTTCAATAATCACACCAGATACTGATCGTATTACCAAACCGTCGTCACGAACCTCCAGGAATCGAAGTTCACCACAATAGTCGACACCTTGATGTACCGTAAAACTTTGCCTGTGTAACAATCGAGAACCAAGTGGTCTTAAATCGATATCATTACCGTTCTAAAAACGGCAATAATTGAATTTAACGATATCTAATTGGATATTCTAAGTACCAAATTATGAATTTGATCCAATAGCAAATTAACCTCCTGACTGTAAACAAGACCAATATGGCTTTTGCCTAGTAGGCGTCGTACTTTTCGTTTAATTTCATCTTTGTTGCAATTGAGCATCACTAGGATTGCTGTTAAATTATAAAGAATCGTAGCCAGTAATCTGTCTTCTTCATGTTCAAGTCTTTTCCTTTCGGTGTCGCTCAATCCCTTATATCGTTCCATCATTTCCCTTGCTCCCTTTAAATCACTACTAATAATCGTTCAAATAAATTATAATCACAACTATACCTGATCCATTCCAGTCATATCTCTTTCCTGTGATACAGCATCTAAGAAAGCATCTTCCCAAAACTGCATTTGGTCCCATAAATTAGATCGATCTTTTCCTAATAAACCTTCAAATAAATACGTTCTAGTGGCCTCAGGTGACGGTGATTGAACTGTATTGATAATTTGACCACCATGATATCTAAAACCTGTACTCAATGATGATTTACTAGACCAAACACTAGATGTTCTTTGTTTGCCTAGTTTAGGAAACTGAAACCAAGCCGATTAAGATCCCGATAATTACTGTGAAATAAATTTTATACTTGAAGTGTTTCCACTTCTGTATCTGAAACTGTTGAACGAAAGGATGTTTGCGTACCGCCTCGATTAAGATTACAAGCTGGACCTGTTGTAATTGAACCCGGAGAAATTGTGCCGCCAGAGCCATGTACTGTGCCATCAGCCTGTTAACAATAAAGTAATTTAATTTATAGTTACCAGTACTAAAAAGTTCCTCACATCAGAATCGAAGGACGTAAGTTTACTTAATAACAAATTTTTCTTTTGATTAATCATATCCTTGAAAATGTCAGTCGTTGATTGGTCTTTATCCGACTCATCGCCTAGTATTAATCTGACTTCAGGTGGTTCTGGAATCAAATAAAATATAAGCTCGTCTTGTTAAAAATCAATTGAAGTGTCTTAGCAATCTACCTGCTTGCGACGACTTTCTGCTTTCCGTTTCCCAATCTGATGATTGTAAGGAATATCTTGGACTTTGAGGCGATTTCGGACTGGATGTCTACGAGAAAATATTGAAACAAAACTTAGATGATATATTTAACGCCTATTTACTTGGGTAATATCAGTTGACATTACAGTATCACCAACATCTTTGGTCCAATAATGTGTATGAGCGATTTCTTGCATCTGAAAAATAGATGCCATGCCTCCTAGGCCGTGATTACTGTAAGTCACTTCCATTCCATGTTGAATTCCCAGGAGTAATTTTTGCATTCCTTTCCAAACTGGTTTTGGTATGCTCTAAAAAAATCCAAATCTATTTTGTTTTGTTTTTTTTTGCACATTCCCATACTTACAACATCGTCTATGTGGTCATCAGGGGCAATTTTCTTATCTAGAGTTTTATTAATTTTACTCAAAACAAAATTACGGTACGTTTCTTCTTCCATTAGTTTTTTGAGCCGGTTGTATTTGAGCCAACCTACACCCTCTCCTTCCAAGACATTAGTAACAATCTGGAAATTTCATTGAAAATTAACAGTAGAATATAGAAGCCTATATAAGAAGTCAGCTTACGTCTCGAAGAAACGCTTGATTTTCACTATTCGTAGATGTTTTATCGAAACTCTGCTTTCGCTGTAGTTCACCTTGACGTTTAGGTCCATGCCGCACTAATGGGCTTTTCTCTATTATACCTTTAGGGCTTTTTTGGAATGGCCCGAATAGACTGGACTTTGTTTGACTTGGAGACGTTTCTTGCCTGCAATACAAATTATCCATATTTTACTTATTTTTTTGCAATTTTCCATCTTTTTTTTTAATTCTTTCTTTATATATTATTCTAAAATGTGGAACGCGTCACGATTTTCAGTGTTACCTTTGCGCGTAACTTTGAATGAAATGAAAAAACGGATAGAAAATTCCAAAAATAAGTAAAATACATAATATTCAATAAAAAAAATTAATATGTATCATCAATATTTTGATGATATTAATTATTGAGAAGAAATACCGTTCAATGACTTACTTATCTTTCTTGCTCCCAAATAGATCTGTAAACATACTGGTTGTGCTTGAAGCTAAGCCATTTATATCCGACTGAATATTGGAGAAAAAATCTCGACTAGCACCCGCCAATGCTGAATGTGCAATAACAGAAGTGTTGCTACTGGTAGAATCACGTCTCGATTCAGATTTTCCGAATGAATCAGTCTGGAAAATTAACGAATCTTAACGCTTAGCTAATGGATTTATCGTTATAAAGTTTACTCTTAATAATCCTTTCATAGTAACCGCTTCTTTCGCGGATTTTGTCAAATCTCCAAAAGTCGACTTGCTAACGTACGTTAAATCATCGAACGTATTTTTACTAATTGCCGTAGCTGATTTGCTTGCTTCTAATGCGGATTTACTCGCTTCTTGAACACTTTTCGTGGCTCCTTCAGCAGCCTTTTTAGCATGAGTTGTTAACTTCAAATAAGATCTGTCAATTAAATTCTAAATACGGCTAAGATAGCCCTTACTTTATCAAATGGAGCAAATATACTACTATCGTCCGCTTCTGACAATTTTCCTTTTGCTTGCGATTTCAACTGTCACAGTTTAGAATTAGATTAACACAAGTTTGTTCCGAAATTGTAAGCACATACCTTATCCATATGAGCTAATAATCCATCTTGACTACTTTGTCGAGTAGTTTCCCTAACCAATTCCTTAGCTTCGGTTGCAAATCGTTCAAATATGGATCCTTGAGAGCCTTGTCGAGTAACTGTACCTGAATGTGATCCACCAGGACTCGATGTACCTGATGATCCCATACTGGAAGTTTTTGAGAAAACGTTTCCAACACTGGGCTGCTTTTGTAATGGTGCTGGGGTTATTGGTGGCATCTAGATGACAATTGATAATATTATTTACAGTAAGAAAGTCAGGAAGCAATTATTACTTTTCTCAGTCTTCTGGTAGAGACCCCTTTATCGCTTTCACCCGACGATGTTTCATATTTTTGATTATTGGTGCTCACTATCGTTTTCGGGGTTGTAGTAGAATTTGAATCTGATTCATTTTCATTACTTGTAGTATCTTCTTTTTCTATTTTCTGACAGATTTCCCTTTCACTCTTGTCCTTTCTATTATACTCAAATTCCGAATCTCGATTAAAGGATGGAGAACTAAGATCAGAATCGGAAGCTGATGAACTTGATGATGCAGGAGATTCTGAACGAGGTAGTGGTATTTCCCCATCGGGATATTTAAGTTCAGAAGGCGGTTTATAGATACTTTCCGCATCGATATTTGAGGAAAGTGTCATACTTTGAGCTGATGCTTTTCTTTGTTCATGATATGAAAGATATCCAGGTGATAGGTCGGATGAAGCCATTTCGGACACGAAATCACTAAGAGAAGAATAACTGGAACTTGTACTTTCACCTTCTTCTGAATCTGAACCGCTTTCATCAGTAGGTTGACTTTCTTGCGCTTGTATACTTCTTAGTGCTCCTTAAAATATACAATATTAATTCAACTCATTTGAATTTTGTAATATGGAGTACCATTCAATGAACTACCGTCATCCCAAACAACAAATCTAATTGGATCCAATGTGTGTAGAAACCATTTTGACTTATCGCCAATTAATGCCGGATCCAGTACTCCGGTATGAACCCTTTGAAATGCTACGTTAGTCGGTGTTAGTGACCACTCAGCTAAAAATTCTACTGCTTGCGTTCTGGCAAATTTATTTAGAAAGTGTGTTGCCCTCGGTCTGGATCGAAGAAAACTATTAATTTGAAATGCCACAACTGGCCTCGGGTATAATCGTAGTGTCCTGGTATGTTCCGTAAAATTTGCTAGTAAGTTCTGAGAATTGAAAAATCGTACCTAAAAAATACATATAAAGCATTATCATTAAGGATGTTAACATTTCGATTATGTTGACAAACCATTGCAACTCTTGTAGCCACATCAACAGAATCGACATCATTTCCATAAACAAATGGATTATTGGATCCTTGTTGAATGGTTGGCGAAAATATACGAGGTGATGGTGTTGACGGTAATGGCGACTGGGGCGTCAGTGATACTTTTAGATTAGTTGTAATTGGTGGTTTAGACTGTGTTGTTGAAACCCTAAAGATGAAATTTGAGTTAATAGATGACTAAACGGGTTCTATTCCAATTTGAATTTACCCCAGTGTATTAGAATCAGAACTAAGGCTTTCTCTTCTAGATGGCTGCAATTGTGCATTGTTATTGCTTGGAGTTGACAGACTTGATATTGCCTAAATATTAAGCAAGTGAGTAAATTGGTAAATAGATTGGTTAACTTATATAGCAACAACGATACTGCTAAATATCTAATGGCAGTCGTACAAATAAGCGAAGACTGACAAATAAATCTAATCATTCTAAACATCGAACAAACTGAAATGATACCAATCTCTAGTAAAAAACAATTTTAGTTAGCGTCACAAATATCTTCGAAGCTATTCTAATATGTCCGGAAATTATTTACTAACACCTCGTAATTTATCATGTATGTTAAGTAAATTTTTGAAAGTTTTGATATTGAGTAAAAATGGAATAAAATAGAAGCATATTTCGAAGTGGTAATAGCAAAAAGGATCTACTCAAATACACATACAATAGATTGTGTAAAACTGATGCAAAAAAATAAAAAAAATATTTACTCCAGTTGCGACTTGATCCATAAGCTGCATGGCCTTTTTGGAAAAAGCGAAGAAAAAGTAACATTAGGAAACATGTAAATTTTATTCTTTCATAGTAAAGATTAATCTTTATTAGGGAACAAAACAATAAAATTCAGACAGGAAGTTTGGTACCAAGTTGTATGTTTTATTAACATTTTATATTGATAATCGATAACTCTTCTCATTTTACCTGTTTTAAATGATTTTTTAAAATTGTTCCTTCAGGTTCTGGAAGTGGTGGAACTTCAGTTGGTGAATGCAGCTTATTTGAATCCAAATCAACTAAACAAACATCGTCTGGCAATCTACACAATACAAATTCACAAATAGAGGTCTGCATTTACTTATAGGTAGAATTGATATACCTGAAATTCTTTTTGTACAGCAAAAAACTAACTGGAAGACCTATAACAAATGGCGTAGGTGCTAACAATAACTGAAAATGATGATGTTGAAATTAGCAATTCACAATGTACAATTTAACTGTCACGCACTTGCTCAGCACAACTCATACAAGTTGGCAATAATGGAATTACGGGAAACATATATTCTAATGGATAAATCATTGTAACAAAAGCCATCACAGACATTGATAAGGCGTTGTAATCACGTGATTGAAATACGACTTTATTTTCTAATAATATTATAGTCAGTACTTTTAAGCATGTTTCTACGCCTGGAAACAATTATTTATTAATTAATTCTACTTATCTTTTTTTAGAATTTTCTATTCTTTATTTAATTCTTTTTTAACTTCTTACTCAACAGCTGTTCCATTTATTTTTTATGATATATGTCAAATTTTTATTTTTATACCTTGGTTCTATTTTTCTATTATTTTTATCTATTATATTATTATACATTAGAGAGAAGGGAATGGAGATGTGTAAAGAGAAAACAAAAGTTATGGTAATCGGGGAGCAACATGAAATAAAAATCATGGTAGATAAGGTAAAATTGGAGCAAGTGTCGAAATGGAAATATTTGGGAGTAGAAATAACTAGTTCAGGAAAACAAGAAGAGAAAATTAACAGCCGAATAGGAAAAGCAATGAAAGTGTTTTACAGTATCAGCAATACGATTGTGGGGAAAAAAGAAATAACAAGGAAAACGTCTATAAAACAATAATAAGACCAATACTGACATTTGGATGTGAGACATGGATAACAGATAAAAAGGAAATAAGTAAAGTCCAAGCGGTAGAAATGAAATACATGAGGAGAGTAAAGGGAGTGAAAAAGACAGAAAGAATCAAGAATGAAGAAATAAGAAAAGAACTAGGAATGGAGACGATACACGAATACATAGAGAAGAGGCAGTTGGGATGGTGGGGCCATCTGAAAAGAATGGGACAGGAAAGACAAGTGAGAAGGGTATGCGAAGCTAGACCTGGGCAGAAAAGAAAAAGGGGAAGACCTGAAACTACCTGGGATGACATAATAGAATTATGTCGCATTACAAAGAAGAAGAATAACGATGAGTGAAGCTAGTAGGATGGCAAACAACAGGAAAGAATGGAGAAAGTTTTGGGACGCAGTGACGCGAAGCAAAAACGTATAAGCCTAGAGAAAGAAAGAAAAAGAAGAAAAAAAGATAACAACCAACAAGCCTAAACCAGTAATGGTAGACAGGCTTTACGATATATATATATTATTATACAGTGTGTTTCAAATACAGTATGTAAGTATGGGGATCTCGGAAATGATAAAATATACGAGGTCGGTTAAATTTGGGAAGTCACGCATTTTCGGACTTACTAAAATGGTGTTGTAAAATTTGAGAAAATCGTGATATTTCAGGAGATAAACGAAAAACCCGAAAATTTTGATTTTCGTTTTTCGAATGAAGAAAAGTCTGATTTAATTAAATTATTTTTTCAACGATCATATAAAAATGATTAACTTTCGTCACTATCTACTCTACACGAAATTTTTATTTCCGTCGCTAGTGATGTAATAATTCATAACGTTAACTTTCGTCACTTGTGGGTGTAAATAACAAATAGATGCACTTACATATATACAATTATAATGATTGAATTATTAAAAGAATAATGGGAAAACATGATTTAGGGCAAAAATATAAACATTTCTCTTTTTTAAAATAAAAAATTAAACATTTAAAAGATTTCAGGATTTTACATTAATCAACGACGGCGTTGCCCAGCGCCTTCCTTGATTTTAGAACAAAAACTGATTGTATTAAATGCAAAAAATTAAAATAATTTTTATCAAGCTAAAAAATAATTGAAACACACATTGCAAATACAAAAATATAACAAATGATTCATAACGTATAATGAAATGGTAAATATTTCTTAAATTTACAAAATTTGAATAAATGTTTAATTATGTACATAACTTTTGGTTGCCTAACAATCCTCAGCAACTGCAAATACATATGATCAATAGCCACTGCATTAAAATTACCGTCAAGTTTTTCTACATTTTGTAATTATTAAATAAAATAAAATTTTAAGTGAAATAATACATTATTATTGTTGTCAAATACAACAATAAATTTAACGAAATAATTAGTATTATCAATAAATGTATGACACTCAATAGTCAATACAATTGAGTTTTTCAAGTTTTAAGTTGAAGCCAACTAAAATGAATTAGAATTTGTTTTATTATTTGTATTAAATGATACCTAAAGTAGTAGATGTGATACATGGTTCCAATGGGAATTTCATGTACTTTTTATATCTATGAAAATCCAAAATGGCGTCTATAAGAAAATCGAAAGTTGTACTCAATATTTAAGAAAATGAAGCTCCGGTGGAATATCTGACAGCATCCGGTAAAAGCTACAAAAAGAGTCTTAATAATGTACAACTTTTATTTCTCTACGATAAGTAATTTTCAAGTTATTGACGAAGTAAGAAGTAAAAATAGAATTAAATAAAGGATAGAAAATTCTCCAAAAAGATAATATATATACTATTATATATATACTAACCAATATAAAAAAAAAAATTTATTAATTAATATAGTAATTCAGCTATATTGTGTATAGCATATAGTATATTTAATTTAACTTACCCAACAATTCCAGTGGCAAATGTAATGGAAAATCCACTAAGCTAAATCTTGTGTGACTTGGTAATGCGAAGACTAAATGTTCATATACACTTGGCGATAGAATTTCTACTTCAATTCTAAAAATAATCACAATATAAAACGAGAACAGGTGGGTAAACGAAAAGAAGGAATTAGATAATAATTGAAAATTAATTGAAGCTCCTACTTAGTTTTTCCTGGAATTGGAACAGGAGCAGATAAGAGTTTTAAAATCCATGTTTCAATTTCGCGTACATCATGCAGAACAATTGAAGATGTTCCATCTCCCGCATGGCCAGTTAATACGCTCCATACGTTATCTCTGAAAGTCATCATAGGTAGAGCAAGTAAATCCCTAATTAATACTATGTTTGTGAAAATTCTATTTGTAAAAAAGCGAAAGAATTTATGCTGTACTAATGTACTCTACTTAATTATTATTTTTATTAACATTTTCTGATTTAATTATTTTCCGCTGATACTTTAGGCTATCATCTAAATATCCATCTCACACGCAAGAGAGTAGGAGAAGTGAAAACTCTCTAATGATACTTAAACGAAAAAAAGAGCATCCATTAAAAAGTTGGCCCATAGGGAAAATGATTGAGAAAAACATAAATAAGCAAACAGTTCATATATATCTTGAAAAATACTGTACAAGAAAATAAATATCTTAAAACTTCTTTTTAGAAAAATTAAAATTATGATTCCGTGTCCTATTTTCATTGAAATGTTTTTTGGGTGAAAATGAATTAGTTTTAAATAACAAACAATAAATGCGTTGGATATATAGTGCTCTTATTTTTCAGTCCTTTTCTAGATTAAAATTTACGAATAACACACTTTATCCTAAATAATACAAGATGCTTGTTAACAGGCAACCGATGTCTTTAGTGAATAAAATGTGATAATCGTATTGTAATGACCCCTTCAAATCTATTAATCATTTCTTCATCCCGTCATCTTCAAACTTTAGCATATAAATTACCTACCTGAAAGTTTGCTTTGATCCGCCCACCCTTCTTGGATTCGATGATTCATTACAAGCATCTATTAGTTTTTTTAGAATATAAAGGCATTCCCTGAACATTGTAAAAAATGGATGATGCGATAGAATACATAGAGATGTTAAGGAATGATTACGAATCCTCTACAAAAAAAAAGATTAATTATTCAAGAATGGTTAGGCGATGCAATTTTACTTGTCGTCTTCGACTTGCCCTTGGTGACGGTGAATGGCTGCCACCACTTTCCGAATCATTTCCAGTTACGGTGACAGCTAATCGTGATGATGGCAAGCTATTTGGTCCAGTTGATTCTGACTCCCTTCGACTTAGAGAATATTCTTTCTCGGAATCACTTGGACCTACGTTACTACTTCTGTAGTCACTAAAAATGGCATCGATTAATTCGATGTTTGTTCATTTTATATTTTGCACTGATCAATTTAACCTTGAAAAAGCTGAATCTGAACTTTTTTCTAAACTCTTTCGCCAACTGTCCCTTCTCATTCCTGTGTTTGCTTTTGCTTTTGTCGAACCAAAGACTCCAGTTGATTTTTCAATTGATCGATAAAAATTCACACATATTCCATATCGTGTCTTTCCCGAATCTTTATCTGTTAATGTAAAAACAAAAGATGAAGCTTCTCTAAGTGCTGTTCGTTTCGGGCCAACAGATGAGCATCCTTCCGGTTGACAAAAATACACCATATCTAAGGGCATTGGAAAATCTTTATGGTCGTGTATGGGGTAGCGACGTAAGAGTTCAGGAGGCTGAAAAGAATGAAAGTTTCTATTGAATTTCGTCGTTATGGGTTAATCAATTGAGTAAGTTTTTTTATTGAGTTCGTTGTTTTAGTTTTATTTCATCTTCCTTCTTCAAAAGTTTTTTTACACTATAATAAAGTTATCTTTTACTGTACTTTAATTTATATTGCAGAGGTTCAGTGTAAAAAGAATTTCTTTTTCTGGATACATACATAGATATAAAGTAAATGTAATCTTTAAAGTAAATAAAGTCGAGAGCTCCAATTGAATTTGTGTGAATATCTTTCAAAAAAGAAATAAATTGAAATTATGTAGACGAAACTTGAACTCTGTCCGTGTCAGCCGCCGAATTTTAACCTTAGGGTCACGCAACCTAAGGGTTGCGTGATAAGTCGAGCGAAATAATTATTTGTTTTAGGAAAAGGTTGTTGACAATAATATATTTAAAATAATGTGATGTGTTCAAATAATATAGAAAATTGTTTTATTTCAACACATGAAAAGTCTGTATTATTCTATAAAGAAGCATAAAATAAAGGTCTTGTTTCCAAGACCTTTGTGACTGTGAAAACAGCTATATGCCGATATATGGTAAAATAAAATAAAAATTGTTTTTATTTTAGTTTAAAATTTATGTGTAACTTGCGTGCCCAATAGTATATAGTTTTATACTAATAGCTACTAAATTACCTGAATATGTGGGCTAACATTTTGTTTAATGGAAGCTGGTGTTGTTCGTGCCCCAACAATTGCCAAATAATCAATTAATCGGGGGCAAAGAAATTGCCGCTCATCGTCCAAAGGCATTTTTCCAATTCCTTCTGTTTAATCAATTTATCGATTGAGTATGGTGATAAGTATGGAGTTAATAATACTTCTAAACAGTTTCATTATGATTGATACTTTTTAACTGAAATAATAGAAAAACTTTTTAAAAACGTAATCAGATAAACCACTGCGTTTAAAATGCCATTTTATTATTGATTATTTTCATAATTTTGTGAAGATCCACAAAAACACTGAAAATTAATATATAAATTAAAGTAAACAACAACAAAAACATAACAACAGACAGTTGTTATATTAATATAACAGTTATATAGTTTCAAACATGAATTTACATAAGTATGTGGGTTTTTATCATTCAACGATAACACCAATTCTATTCCGTTAAAATAAACAACCATTTCATGTAGATATGTCGGTAATAATAAATTGGAAATATTATTCTAGCCTTTACGACGAAGGATAATTTAATTTTTCATTAAAATAACTGTCATATTTCAGTTACATAATTATAAACTCCATTTTAATTAATTTCCGAAAAGTTTTAAGCTTTTAATGGCACGCCTTCTATGACTATAACCATACTTTGTTTAGGTACTTATTTCCTATAAAGGTTTCATGGAAAATTTTAATTAAATTGCTTCCGCAATTTATATTCCCCGATTTTTATTATTATATATATTATATTTTTATAACGCTAACTTTAGTATAGTAGTTTAATACCCTGATTTAACATTGATAAGCTCTTGCTTTACTGTTTACTAGTTTAACTTGATCAATTGTCATTTAAATGTATTTACTTTGTTTAGCACTAATGTACTTTGAATGGTGTGTTAATAAAATAAACCATATGGTCTGGGATGGAATTCAATGAATTATGAATTATAACTAAATTATAATCTAACTATTCAATTCCACTTTTCTGCTATATTTCCATCTAAATAACTAGACATTAAACCTTCATTAACTAGAAAATTTCATAGCAAAATTTTGCATCTAAGAATTATGGCAAATAATGTTTGCAACAAAGTCAGAAACTTGGAATTACTTTCGTCTCTTAACTTCGTCTTGAGTAGTAAAAATTAACTATGAAAATTACTTAGATTTATTTCTCCAGCGTTGAAATAAATAAACAGAGTAATAGTTCGGAAAATGCTTGACGTAAACAGTAAAAAAGGTTGAAGAAATAAAATTAAATTTGAAAACTAATATAGAACATACTACCGTAATTGAAATATGAAGTTACTCTGTTAAAAAGAATTGCAATATTAAATATAAAGCTGCAGATAATATAGATAAACTTCGAAAAAATTAATACTAGAAAAGACATTTCCGAAAACTATTCTCGCACTTTCATCACTTGCAGTTCTTTCTCGAATGAAGGAAATTTGTTACCTTTCTTAATTAAAATAATAGTATACTTACTCTTGCAATACTTTCATTCACATTGTATCGAATTAATTATGATTTTTGTGGTTATCAGAAATAATTAAAAAAATAATTGAAGTCAAAAAATAATGATACCTTTAAATTATATATAATAAATATATAATTTAAATAATATACCTTAAATTATGGGATTTGTACAATTCATTCGATCAAATTAGGCATCATATTATAAAATCAATTCGTATTCATGACACAGCCTTAATTTCAAGAATTTTCGCAAAACATATTCGTCATCATCTATCTTGCAGCATACATTTGAAATAGAGCGAGGACATTTACTTTTTTCGCTCTATTTTTCCCCATTTTATCAAACCAATTTCAAATAATAAACTTTATTATATATATGTAAATCCAAGCGAGAGCAACTAAGAGAATCCATATAATCAGAGATGATCATACTACACAACCTATATGTATATGTAAATGGAATTTTATTCTTTAATTCGAACTCTCTACGACTTTCTCGTATCAGGTTTTATAATAATTATGTTATTATTCAAAAATTACAGCTCGTCTATCTTCTGAATGGTTATGTATTTGTTTCGAACCCTATATAAGCTGTCTCTGTTTTATAAATGAAATTCCTTGACCTATTTCGATTAATTAAAGTTGAAATTTATTCAGTAATTTTATTATAGTCACTAGGTATAACTCAATATACATTTTTAATGTGGAAATTGTCTTGTGCAGTTAGAATTGTCTGGAGAACATATTTAGAAAGCACATATTAAGTGAAAATAAACCCAAATAGCTACCTCTACCTACTGATTAAATAATCATCTCGCCTACGATGCTTAACTATAAAGGATGTGATACTAATAACTAAATACTAGAAAAACAGTAATTTTAAAAGGTATATTAATTAATTAAATTTGTATAAGTATTTCTATAAGAAAAAAAAAATATTTTCGTCAGAAGTGTTCTAACTGGAATAAAGAATATTTAAAATACGCTTGTTATTTTCTTCTTTTATTCACAATTCACTTTATATTTTATATATATTTCTAATTATATTAATTTTTTTATACATTTTTTCAAGGAGCTATTTTCCTGCATTTTCATACTACTCAATTTTATCATGCCATTTCCCCAAAAACATGTCGAAATTGATTAATAACCTATATTGTATTTATATTTCCATTTGTCTACAGTAAATACAACACTTACCTTGAAAATCATTCCACTTTCCACATATTGCTTCAGTTAATTATTTTATTTTTTCAATTATAATTTTTGCTATATTTGTCGCAGTTCTATGATTATTGCCTCCCTGTAAATTTTAACCACGTACATAGAAAGATATCCGGAAAAACTCTTACATCGTTCTAGCAATACCATAACGGAGACGCGTTTTCGTCATGACGCTTTTCCATTACGTGACTATTAAAGATAAAGCGCAAGCGCCCAATGTTCTGTTGGATAGAATAGATTAGATATTGGCTTGCAGTTTTCCAGGGCGGCCATGCGCTTCCCGCAGTTCTAGGTACAATGAAAATGAATTCAAAGGAAATTATTAATATTTTTTGGAACTATTTGTATAATATGAGTAATTTAAAGTTTCGTTAATGTGCATTAGGTATGAATATTTTATGGAGTGTTATTTAGAAACAAGAAGTACTGATAACAATTTTAATTTTTCATTTAATAAATTCCAATATCAACAATTAAATATTTACCATTAAAATACTTAAAATGTAGTTATCTATTTCGATACTTAGTTTTACTCGACGGCCGTTTCGATATTTCTATCTTCGTCAAGAGTTTTTTCGTGTATGTGATACCAATTTTATTATGCCAATTTTTGACTTTTTTTATGGTAGTTATGGTTACGTTTTCTATGCACCTATAATATTGTGAAAATTTTGAGCGTATACTGTTCCAATAGTTATTTATGTAAATATGTATATACATATATTTCTTTTATTGTTCTTATTTATATTATGTTATAGTATGATTTGCTTAAGTATTTCATGTCTGTTTTATAGTTAACAGTGTTATCATGATTTTTGATTTGAATCATGTCCAAAATTTCTCTTTTGTATGTATGTTTTTCAGTGTTCAAAATTACTGTGTTATCAAAATCGAATGCGTGTTTAGTTTCTTCAGTGTGGTGTGTAATGCTGTTTTCTTTTTTTGTCATATTTGTGTCCATTCATTTTATTTTTTAAATATTGACTTGTTTGTCCAATATAAACTTTATTACAATTTGAGAATGGCATATTTATATACTACATTACACATTGTACAAAATAAATATATGCTACATATATTTACATAAATAACTATTTGAACAGTATGCGCTCAAAATTTTCGGAATATTATAGGTAGAAAACGTAACCATAACTACTATAAAAAAGTCAAAAATTGGTATCACATAAGCGAAAATATGCAAGAAAAAACTCTTGACGAAGATAGAAATATCGAAACGGCCGTCGAGTAAAACAAAGAAAATGAAAAGAAATATTTGGATATTTTGTTAATATTTTAAACATTAAAGAACGGTAATAATTGTGTCCTAACTATAACTATATACATTCCCCCCGCTATGCCGAAAATACAAAGACCAAATAGCTATAAAAATCCTACACATCATCAGAATTTTTTCAATTAATAAAAAATAATGCTGCTAGCCATTAAACCACAAACACTAAAATATAGAATCACAGAACACTAAAAGTGCTTATTAAAATTATGAATCTTGGCGCTAATTAAGCATTTAATTATATATTTGTTTGTTTTAAATTAATCAAAGAAATCTTGCCAATACTAACAGCAGAGAGAGAGAGAGCAGTTAATTATAATCCATCTCCCCAGTTTTGCAGGGCAAAACGGTAATTAGTTAAGTTTATATCTAATAATTTACACGCTGCTAATTATTCTGCTTTACATTGTTTTCAGTCGGTATTTTAACATAAAATATGCTAGTAATTTGAAAATGAGCAAATTGACCATTAAACAACCTAAATTAACCCAGTAGGATAAATGATTCATTCCAATGTCTTCAAGTAATTGTGTAGGGCTTGTGTATAGACAATATTCTTCATCTTCTGGACAATTTAACCGTTCCCTATTATAGCCGTAAACAGCTTGTAGGACACTTTCCATTGAATAACTAAAGTACGAAAAGTTCGATATAAAATATATGACTCGATTCATGTGAGGGAAAAAACAAAATATTCCAGCTAGATTTGTATTTACTGCCATTATAACTGCTCCCACGAAAGTACCATTCTATAAATAAATAGAATAAATTGCGCGTACATTACACATTCCCTATACTTACAATTGGATTTAATACGGCTCCAAACATTGATCCTAATCCCGATGATATTATTGCTGCCATACTAAATATTGTTAATACCATAAAGAATCTATTGACTTCTAGTGGTTGAGCACTTATTAGATACGAACCAAGTATGTATGAGAAACAAAACATAATCTAAAACAATATAAAATAGTGTATTTGATTACAAGTGTAAAAAACCACTTGTTTATTGGTGCGAATGAGTTTGAAACACAAACTGCGGAGCAGTGTTTCATTAGTGAGCACCAAAATTCGGTTTCTCACACGCGTATTCAACGCTATTTTTTCTAATGAGTTAATATTAATCAATAAATAATTAATTTCAAAAATTAATTATGTCTGCTATTTAATCCAAAAATTGCTTTGTTTTTGCTGAAAGTAGGTTTTGTAGTATTAAGTGAGTTTAATTTTTATTATTAAATTAAAATTTAATTTTAATATAATCTAACAATTAAAACTACGAAATTACGTTATCATAAGTGATTAAATTGCGGGCGAAAAACTTATACTTTTCAGCACTCCAATCGACTAAAACGGGTGCCGAAAAGTGCACTTTTTGGCACCGAATTAGAAAAATTATGTTTTCTGTATATTGCACTATAAGAATATGACGAAAGTAGGCAACGTTTACGGTCAGCATAAATTAATTATACCTGCAATGGTGTATCAATCGCTAAAACAGAAACATAGTAGGTCCTTAATTTGTACCATCGATTAAAATGCTCTTTTCTCAAAATTGATATTTCCAATGGAACTGAAAATAAACGATTTTCTTTTCGTAATTTATACTTATATGACAAGCAGTGTGTGTAGTATACAATAAAACCATATCTATCTCAATCTATGCCCTTATGTATACACAATCAGAATAGATTCTCTTCGCATAATCAAAATATGTATTTAGTTAATTGGTAACGGGTATAAAATATCTGTGAGTTAACGGACATTATTTAGTGATTCGATTTGCAAATATTTCTGTCTTACATTTTAAGATAGCAGGCATAATTGATGTGTAACTCAAATATATCATTCCAATCATAAATAATGAGACATTCGAAATTGCTCTTGAACCATCATTACCAGCATCTTGAAATGTACATCCCAAAAATATACCAACCAGAAAATGGAGAAGTAATTTTAAATTTCCAACTGTCTAAAGCAATAACAAAAGTACTCTAATTAGATCAAAATAATCAAATTGGCCCACTGACTTGTATCTGTATCTATAATTATTTACTGATAAAGTTTTGGTAAAGCGAATCAATTAAGTGGCATGATAGGATAGGATTAGCAAATATGAATGAAAGTCGGTGTCTAAATTGTACTGAATTAGTATTATACTAGTATGTAATTAAGATTACTATTACGATGATTATACTGACCCAATCTCGATAAAAATAAATTAATTGCTTTTTGTATAGAATCAAAAACCGTTGCCATT
This sequence comes from Platypus cylindrus, assembly GCA_949748235.1. NCBI lineage: Eukaryota > Metazoa > Arthropoda > Insecta > Coleoptera > Curculionidae > Platypus > Platypus cylindrus. The sequence continues at coordinate 715,285 of OX456491.1, read as the reverse complement.
CTGATGGAGTTCTTTTATAATATTTTGTATTTTCAGAATATTGAATTATTGGGTCATTTTGGATGATTTCTGATGACTCTTTTATTTGAGCTAAAAAAAATATTGTTGAAAATTATGTAAAACTATTATTTAGTAGTATTAATCCAATATAATATAAATTAACAGAATAGTTTTATTAAAATAAAATTAAATATTTCTGGAAATCGTTTATATTTTGTAAAATATAGACGTAACATTTTCGTAAAACGACTTTCAGAGTATATATCGATCAGATAGTAGATAAATGTTAGATTGCGATATTATGGTCACCAAACTTACAATCAGTTTTATCATTAATTGATCTCCAATTAGTTTGGCTAGCTACTTGCACCAGATTATCTATACAATTTCCATATTCGTTGTTTAGTATTTCCAAAACTAAAAAAAAAAAAAATTGCAAGAATTACCAAGTAATTTTACCAGGTTCAGTTTAATAATGCTATAATTACTATACTGAATGATACATTGATAACATTTTAAATAATGGATATAATTTTTTGATTTCTGATGAATCTCAAAACGAATTAATTACATTTATGATTTTTTCCTACACTAATAAGAAAACTTGGAATTTGAGACACTCGCTCCATTAATCAATCATGTAATAATTGCAAATTGTTACATTGAAACTTGTTATTTTTGTTCAAAATGCTATGCCAACATTTATATTTAACTTATCAATCAGGACGAGCATGAATCAACTAATTTTTAGATATTTAATCTAACACCTAACAATAATTATTAAACAGATATGTATTTCAATAATTAAATTAAATAAAAAGTTTCTTTATGTTTTATTCTTTTGTCGTTGATAGTTATCTCTAAAGGATAGGATCCATTAACTAAACGTCAATTAATATTAATATTGCTAATTTTTATTTTCCAAATGCCAAAATGTGTTCTTAAGTATTTATAGATCCGGTTCAATACTTATGATTAGAAAACTGTTGAATAACTATAGTCGACATATACTAGTCGACAATTCCTAGTCGATTTTAATTTATTTTTACATCAAGATTGACTTAATAGAATTAAGTTTTATTCTTCAATATTTACTTACTAAAATCAGCAGGATTATGATATTGTGGGCATAAATATCCAGCTGTATTAAGAAACGCCACTGTATTAAATGGAGCACCCTGATAAGCACAGTTACCATCTGCCATTATGTATATATGATCGAAAGTCATGAAAAGTGGTGCACTCGGTTGATGGATGGTACATATAATCGTTCGTCCTTTGCCCGCTAATGATTTTAACATTTCAACACATTGGCGTGATGAGTTACTATCTAATCCACTATAAAAAATTAAGAAATATACACATATATACAAAATGTACCCAGGTGCAGATTTCAAATTAACGCTTACGTTGTAGGTTCATCTAGAAACATAATTGGTGGATCATCGATTAATTCCAATGCAATTGATAATCGTTTCTTTTGTCCGCCAGATAAATCTCCACAAAGTGTATTTCTATGTGACAGTAAATTCATTGAATTTAAAATATCTTGTATCTGCATAGATTAATTAAGAATAAGTTAATTATTATTAATTTGGATAATGTTCTACTAATTGAAAGTAACTGTAAAGATTTATAGGACATGATCTTACTAAAAAATTCATTTTACTCATATTTAATCCGTCAATTTTCAATTTTGCTGTTGAATACATAATTTCATGAACTGTAAAGTAATTCAATAAATGATCATCTTGTAGAATATAACAGGAATCATTTTTGTATTGACTTGTTCCTGTTTTTTTATTTCGTCCATTTGTACAATTTATAGTTCCTTCAATTCCTGATTTTCTAAAATCAAATCAAATCATTTTCAGCATTTTAAATTGGAATATTAAAATTAGTATAAAATTTTAAAGGAGTTCAAATCGGAGAGTGAAAGTGGTCGGATGTTTGTTTGTGGTGAAATCGAAAAGCGATACGCAGATAAGCAGAGTACTGATTGTTTAGTGGTTTAAGGATAATATATCAATAAAGTTATTTTTATTTTTTATTTTGTGAGTTTGATAAGGATATTAGCTAATAATAGAACAACGGAGAAGTAAGACATCTAGATAAGGATAGGAAAGTGCCCCTCCGAGCGGAGGAAGCGGGGGTAAGTTCCAAATAACAAGTAGAACTGATAAGCAGGACCGGTGTTATTGAGATAACAAACAAAAACAACTTTTATTTGCTTCTTATTTGTATTTTATGTTTTTTTTTTGTTATTTTTTATAAAAGATAAAAAGGGGCATAATTGAATTATGGAGGATAAAAATCCCTTCAAGGTAGCGACGAAGGTGAAAAGAACGCCACCAGTGGGAAAGGTGGAGGACAGGAAAAGGAGAACATCAAACGGAGGAGGAGGATGAGGAGGGTGTAAATACATCATACAGAGGAATGGTGATGAGTGAGGTGGAGGATAAAAGGGAAAAAAGAATGAAGATAGGAGAGAGAGAGGAAAGAGAAGATACTGGAGAAAAGACAGGCGGAGTGTCGGAAGAAATATTGAAACAGATCACATTGATGCAAAGGGAGGTTTGGATATTTAAAGAGGGGTATAAAAGGCAAGAAGGAATAACACGGAAAGAAAGCGAAAAAGGAATACAAAACATGGAAAAAATATTAGGTAAAATGACTGCTACTGTATATGAAAGCATGGAGAATGCAGAAAAAAAACAAAAAACAGAGAAAACAGATAAGGTAGAGCAAAGGCTGGAAAAAATAGAGAGACAATTTGAAACCAGAATGGACAAATTGGAAGCAAAATTAACGGAATTGATAGGGGGAGCTACAAGAACACAAGATATGAGCAAAAAGACATATGCGGCTATAACAGGAAAGAAAAAAGAAAATGATACAAAAAATATAAAGGGATGGAAAACACCGGAAAAAATAAGAGAAATAACTGTGAAAGCGGTAGAAGGTGAGAAGGTAATGGAAAAAATACGTGAAAAACTTACGATAGTAGAAGTAGCGGAAGAAGGTATAAAGGAAATAAAAAAATACAAAAGTGGATTGGTAGTGATGAAGTGTAGAAACGAGCTGCAACAGGAGCAGATAGGGAAGAAACTGGAGGAAGTACAAGGAAAAACGGTGAGGAAAATGAAAGAAACAAAGCCGATGTTTATAATAAAAAAAGTTGAGCAAGGGTATACTGAAGAAGAAATAATAAATGAAATAATAAGGGAAAATGAAGAAATAAGAAAAATGGTGGGGACTAGAGAGGTGAAGACAGTATTAAGAGCAGTTAAAAAAAGGCCTTCGGGAACAGTAAACAGTATGTAGAGGACTGGGTAGTAGAAGCTGACAATGAGATATTTAAGTACGTGGTAAAAAAAGGAAAAGTTCTGATAGATTTTACTGTAAAACAGGTAGAGGAATATATAAGGATCGCGATATGCTACAAATGCTGCTGCTATGGGCATGTAGCTAAGTACTGTACAAGGACGGAGGTATGCTACAGATGTGGACAAGAAGGACACGAAGGGAAAGATTGTGGAAAAAATGAGAGAAAATGCGCCAACTGTACAAGAGTGAAAGATAAAGACGTAGAGCACATGGCAACTAGCAAAAAGTGTCAAATATATAAAAGAAAGGAGGAACAATATAGAAATAGGATAGATTATGGAAGCTGGGAAGAAAAGAAGAAGCAGACAAAAAACTGAAGAAGAGGTGGGGAAAGGAGCAGGAAAAAATGAGAAGGAAAAAGGTAGAAATATGGAGATTGGCAACATGGAATATACGAAGCATAAAGGGAAAAGAAATTGAACTAGAAGATGAGTTTCTGGAAAATAAGATAGACATACTTACAATAACGGAAACGAAAAAAAAAGGGAGGGGATTGCAAAAAATGATGAAAGGAAGTGTAGTTATATATAGCGGAGTAGAAACAGAGAAAAGAGCAGCTGAAGGAGTCGCATGTATGATAAAAAAAGAATGGGCACACAATATAGAAAAATGGGAGGCATGTTCAGAGAGGATATTGACAATAAATATGAAGGACGATAACCAGAGCATTATAACAATAATAAGTGTGTATGGACCAAATGAAGATGACAAAAAGGAGAACAAAGAGAAATTCTGGGAAACGTTAACAGAGGCGGTAGAAAGAGCAACAGGTGAAATATACATTGCAGGAGATTTTAATAGTAGAGTGGGAAATGGAAAACCAGGAGAGAGTAGAATATTGGGCAAGAATGGGGAGACAATACTAAATGATAATGGAAAAAGATTAATAGAGTTTTGCCGAATCAATAATATGTTTATAGCAAATACGTACTATAAGCACAAGGATATACATAAGTATACTAGAGAGATGAGCAGCAGGGGTGAAAAATCAATAATAGACTACATAGTAGCAGGAAATGAAAGTAGAAAGAACATAATAGATGTAAAAGTGGCAAGAGGACCGGAAGTGGGAAGTGATCATTATATGGTGATAGCAAAGATAAAGAAACCGTTAAAAGCAGACAACAATATAGAGAAAAAGTGGAGAGGATGATTGAGAGTGGAAATGAGAAATGGAAGACATTAAGTTTGGAAGAGAGTTGGGAGGAACTCAAAAAGATAATACTACAAGCAAGCTCGGAAGTGTGTGGAAGAATAAGAAGAAATAAGAAAATAAAACAAACGGCATGGTGGACAGAAGAGATCAAGAGAAGAGTGAGAATAAAAAAAGAAAAGTGGAAAGAATATCTACAAAAAAAAACTAGAGAAACATATCAGTGTTACAAGGAAGAAAGGAAAATAGTGAAGAAATTAGTGAGAGAAGAAAAAAAGAAACAATGGCAAGAATTTGGTGAGAAAATGGAAAGCAATAGTAAAGAAAATAAGAAAGTTTTCTACAGTGTCTTGAGAGGGTGCAGAAAAGATAAAAAGGAAAACAGAGGGCTCATGAAAGACAAGAATGGAAAGGTAATAAAAGATGAGGAAAAGGTGATAAACAGATGGAAAGAATATTTCGAAGAGCTATTGGAGGGAAGTGTAAGTGGGAAATTCAATAAAAATAGCGAAAAAAAGAGAGTAGGAGAAGGTAAATCTCAAGAAGTAGATAATGAAGAGGAAGGCGGCGAAGAAATAGAAAGGGAAGAATTGGAAAAGACTATTAGAGAACTTAAGAATGGGAAGTCTCCAGGGAGTGAAGGAATAACATCAGAAATGATTAAGAATATTGGAGAAAAGGGAATGGAAAAACTGGTATATATTTACAACAAAATATGGAGAGAAGAACGCATCCCAGAGGAATGGAAAAGAGCACAGATAGTAATAATACATAAAAAAGGAGACAGAGCTGACTGTAAGAACTATAGAGGAATAAACATAATAAATACAGGGATGAAGATATTAGAGAAAATAATAAAAAATAAGATAAACGATAAAGTGGAACAGACCTTGGAAGAGCCACAATGTGGATTTAGAAAGGGAAGAAGCATACAGGACCATATATTTACTATAAAGCAAATGGTGGAAAAGGCAGGGAATAGTAAAAAAAATATATATGTAGGTTTTCTAGATCTAAAGAAGGCATTTGATAAAATAAATAGAAGCAGATTATGGGATATAATGAGAGAGAGGGGTATAGAAAAGAAAATGATTAGGTTAATAAGGAAGATATATGAGGAGAATGTAAACAGCATAATAGTAAATAGTAAAGAATCTGAAACATTTAAAACAATGAACGGACTAAGACAGGGGGGAGGACTGAGTCCAACATTATTTAACATATATATGGATGAGATAATGAGAGAAAGTGATAAAGAGGAAAGAGGGCTAGTCGTTGGATATAAAAACATGCAAAGGGTGGTTATAACGACTGGAGCATTTGCAGATAATGTGATGTTAGTGGCAGAGAATGAAAGGAGTTTGCAGAGAAAATTGAACAAATGGAATGAAGTGCTTAAAAAATACGAGATGGAGATGTGCAAGGAAAAGACAAAAGTAATGGTAATAGGAGAGAAACGGAAGTTAGAAATTAAGATAGAAGAGACGAGAATAGAACAGGTCGATTGTTGTAAGTACCTAGGAGTGCAGATCAGTAGCGGTGGTAAACAGGAAAATGAAATTACGGAGCGGGTGAATAAAGCAATGAATGCATATTATAGAATAAATAGAGTAATAGTGGAGAACAAGGAAATCTCAAGGGAAACAAAAATAAATGTGTACAAGACCATAATAAGACCGATTTTAACATTCGGATGTGAAACGTGGAAAATGGAGCAAAAAGACATAAGTAGGGTACAAGCTGTGGAAATGAAAGTCTTGAGAAGAGTAAAAGGGGTAACAAAAAGAGATAAAATAAGAAGCAGCGCAATAAGGGAAGAGTTGGAGATAGAACCAGTGGTGGAGTTCATCCACAGAAGGCAGTTGGGATGGTGGGGACATCTGGTAAGAATGAGTGAAGAGAGGCAAGTAAAGAGAGTCTGACAGGCAAGGGAGGGAAGAAGAGCGAAACGGGGAAGACCAGAAATTACATGGGATGAGGGAATTGAAAAAGCAATAAGAGAAAGAGGAATGAGGCTGAATGACGCAAGAAGAACTGCTTGCAACAGGAAGGAGTGAGAGAGATGCATAGGAAGTGAGGAATAGGAGGATAACGAGAAGAGCTCAAGCCGACACCAGTTGATGGTATAAGGCATATAGACATATATATATATAAAATTTTAAAAAAATGTCGCATTTCCATTTAAAGCGACCGTGGAATACTTAAATAATGAAGAATAATATTAATTTTAACATATTTACTTAATTTTAATTATGGGTGTAATTTAGTTTTTATTAATTAATTATCTAATTACTGCAGCTGTTCATTAGAAAATTTACCAGCTATAAAGTACCTATATAGAAAGAATTTTTCAAAACGCCATAAATATTTTTAAAAAAGATTTTTAAAATTTAGGACTTGCATAACTAAAATTATTATTGTTGTTTATGCTTTTAGTGAATATTTCTATTTTTATAGTATCTACTTCATTTCCGATTTAAATGATTTTAGACAAATTATTTTTATTTACTTACTGGTAACCAGTTAATATATTGAGTAATGATGTTTTTCCAGCACCAGATGGGCCCATAATAGCTGTTAATTCACCAGAGTTAAATCTTCCGGAGATTCCATGTATTAAATATTTCGATCCTGAATAATATGCATTCAAATTAAAATACTGTTTAATTTTATTTCCTGAATACTTGCACAGGGTGATGATAAAAAGTGAAAATTCCACAATATATATGCGTGAAATTATAGTATCAATAAATTAATTATTATGCCGGAATAATTAACGTAATATACAGTAAATCATATTCCCGAATAATGTTTTTTTGTTTTTATGTTCCCAGTTTGTTTTTGTTTTCGTTTTTCGACATGAGTAGACAGTACATACCAGACACCACTTTTTTTTTTTTATCATAAATATTGAAATATAAAAAACATGTAATAAATGAATCAATTAAAATACTAATAATTTGCTAATTAGTGAGTCCCTATTTTATAGCTCATATTTATAATGCATATGAATTTTTCAATCAAATCTGATTTTCATAACTTTAGTTTTTTTTAGATTAATGTGACGAAGAATAAAAAATCAATAATGATTGAATTAATGATGTATTTTTGAAATTCTTAAACTGTAAATACATTTCAAATTATTTTCAGTTGTTGTAAACTACTATTGTTAGTTATATACTTAAATATATGTTTATTTTGCTAAAAACAGATTTTTTTGTAATAGATTTGAATTTTTAATCATTAAATGATTTTTTTTGCTGCTACATCGTAATCTGTACAATATAATATTGAAAAAACTTATGTAACAAAACCGAAATTATACAATTTTGACTTTAAAATAATGATTCAACTTATTTGCATAATGTACGCAAATTGTGCGATACAGTGATCCGTAAAGATGCCTGTTTTACTACATTTTTGCGATATTTTTTTGTTCTAGAGAGTCGATTGATACCAGCTCTCTACCAACTGGTTTTTTTCTAGAGGAGTCGAAAATAAAATTTCTTTTCGTAGGAATATAATAAAATAATAACATATTTCTACGCACATTTTGTATAAAGATATGTTGTATGTAGCATTGACTATATGCATCAATTACCTTTCATTTAAATTGATAAAATTACTAGCAATTTGGCATTAACTTATTTAGAGAAACATTGTCCTTCTCTACCAAGTTAAAACGATCTAGTATAAATGCATATTTTTTTATTTAGTTCAGTATCAATTATTTCAAGTTTAGTCTGTCAATAAGTAAGTACGCAAATAAATGAATTATTCATGATGTACGGACAGGCAAAACTGGTTAAAAATAACTACGATAACGGCGTTCGTAATTTTTATAATTTTTTTTTTTTATGGAGATAATTTACACTTACATATTTTGTTAAATATTTTATATTACACGTATGTGTATGTGTGTGTGTACGTGTACGTATATAGTTGTATTAAGCTTTTCGCACATTATCTACGAGTAGTCAGCTCAGTTTTTATTTTTATTTTTTTTTAATTAAAAGCATTTTGCGCCTAGTTTTTAGTAGAAGCTGCCGAATTTGAAATAAAGCAAAGAAATTTTTGCCTTGTTTAAAAAAACTTATAATTTATATTTTTAGACCGTCGCCCATAGTGTGCCAATTACTTTACGGCAATCATTATTTAGTTTTTATTTTATAATTGCTGTTAATTTAATGTAAAATTACTTTATGTTTATAGAAGTATATATTTCTTATCAATTTGTGTTATTTATTACACAATTACAACTACATATATACAAAATGATAATTTTGTAGCTTGTTATTGTGCAGATAATGCTTGAATAATAAGTATTGTTATTGCTCAGTCTATTCAACTAATTACATAATAATTAATCAATAGTAGATTACAAAGCAAGCTGACACCGCGAGACTTGTATACTATTTTATTCCAAATCGCATACTTTAATTTTTAAATCAATAAAATAAACAAATAATAATTAAAATTTTTAATAGGATTGACTAGTGGCAAGTTTTATTATATTATTTTAATTATACAAAAATTACGCAGGAGCTAGCATGTATTTTTTGTATGTTTGTTACAATTTATTTATATACATTTTTATTAATTAATTCTAACTAAACAAAATTAATTATCGAATCAAGAAGTGGTTTTGGTTTAATGGTTAACATCTATTGTTTTACATATTGTATTTTCTAAATAATGGTTTTTATCATTTAAAAGTACTTACCTATTAGTTTCTTTTTTTTAATTTAATTTATTTCTTGTACTAATAATTGGTTATTTTATTATTAATACACTTTTCTTATTTTTCTATTCACTACCGAAGGAGTGAAACACACTCACGCTAGTTAGATCACCCCACATACATAAATTTGAAAACAATATACATGCCAGTTTCTATGTAACCTTTGAAGAAATAAATACAGCCGCCGTTATTTTACCCGCCTTACCGGAGAAGTATATTACTTGCCTCTTCATCTTTTTAAGTAAAGAATAGCCTATTTTCAAACTTTTTAAATGTCAATAATAAATGCATTACATATGCGATTTGGAATAAAACATATTATTTATCATTCACATGAATATCCGTTTCGGATTTAGATTAGCAGAGTAATAATAACTCTGCTAAAAATATGATTAATTATTTTTTGGTAAAATTACTGCTGCTATGTTTTGAGTACATAATATACTGATATTGATGATATATACTGATATGCTTCATGCTGATACATGAATATCCAATTCGACTAAATGAATTCACTGGCGTGCTTTGTGTTTAATTATTAATGATTAAGTAATAAGTACCTAAATAATAATAATAATAAGTATCTACGTATTATTAAGAATATTTTTCTTAAACAAAAAATCCTGAAATTACATAAACAAAATAATGAAATTCTAATGCTTATAACTTAATCACGCGAAAACTGATTTTCTATCATTACTGATTATCTATTATTAATAAATCAGCAATAGCATTCACAATATATTATTGAATATCTTTTGTTTTCAGATAAAATAATAAAATAAATTTACTTACCACCTTTAACTTTAACACTTAACCGAATATTTTCAAATTCAATATCTAACCGTTTTGGTTGTCCATGACTTTTTGGTATTTTCTTCTCCATTTTCAATTAAATTAAATTAAATTAAATTAGAGATAATATCGATAGTAAATCCAATGTGTATATATGTAAATTTAATACAGGTCAAACAAATGGTCAAAGAAATTAATTTATCTTATTGAATGGTAGTACGAATCACGATAAAATAAAATAATCCAAAAAAAACGTATACTTGTATTACTGATCAGTCGTTTACTTCACGTATCAAGTCAACTTCTCTCCTTGTAGGCTTTATTATTCGAAAATAATATATTTAAATGCGCATTCGCTTAGGATGGGGAAAATTTTTGTTGCTGAAAAGTTTTATTTTCGAATCACTTTAATGAGCGATTAGGTTCAGTAATTAGCTTATTACTATTAATTAGACATTTATTTGGTATAATTTGTTATTATCCGGGAAGCAGAAAATTATGCTAATAACCAGAAATATTTACATTCAACAATTTCACTGAAAATAGCAAGCAAGCGTACTTCTGTATAACAGATATACTTAAATACATCAATTAATTTATACTAACATTAATTCATTCTTATACAAATTTATATCTTTGATAAATGATATTTTATGATCTCAACCTGTTTTGATTTCAGATATTTGTAAATAATTCAAGGTTACATTTTAGTGACAAACTAAAAAAATTAATAAGAATGTTAATTTTCGGTACATGATGATGGTAAATTACAAAAGAAACACGTGTAGGACTTCGAATACTTATATAAAAGACGGTGTATCCTTGAAGTAACATCAGACTTTGATCAACATTAATTTTTATGTTATTTTTCAGATTAAACAGTAGAAGCATTATTCTAATGACAAGAGGGGTTCTTTTCTTTTTTGTAGTATAAATTTGATCGGTTTATACTAAGTTCTTCATAAAACAATTAGAAGTAATGACATGAAATTGGACGATGATGACTTTCGGCTGATAAACTTATTTTGTCAAAAGTTTAATTCTAATTATAATATAAAGCATGTTTTTTACGAATGAATAATTATTAATTGCAACGAATATATGCTACATGCAATAAACCAATTTATATTATTATCCTTAATTTTATTTAATTACCTTGGTAATTAAATTATCATCTCGAATAAATATTATAAATTAAAATATAAATACGTCATCCTAAAAATTCATGCTAATTAATATCTAATTACATAGGTATGTAACAAACTTAAAAAAGAGTTAGATCTCCATGTACTTAATTTGTTTATAAATCGTTGTACATATGAGTATCTAGTATACATACATTTAATATACTATTGTATTAGCTTCGTGTTACCTCTATTTAAATCTATATTTAAAATTGTGCATATGGGCATAAATATTATATATTTCTACATATCTATGTATACGATCTAATTAATGATTTTATTTCAACATCCATGAACTTATATATTAAGAATGTAAAACTACCACATAAATATCTATGTATACAGTAAATTAGACTGCTCGTGAATGTATTTGGCTAAAATATGTAATTAGACAATGGAGACTCAAGTGTTATTACATATTATCATTATCGGTTATAATATTATACATATTATCATTATTTTTTTTTTAATTCTTCCAACTTTCAATACATAATGCTCACATTACTGTTCTAGAACAGTAAGTAATCATTATGTTTTTATTGACAATTAATTTACCGACCAGGATCTGAGCATTAGTAAGCTGCAAAAAATACAGTCTAGTCTAGTCGTACAAAAGATTAATGTGAGTATATTAAACCACATTTTTGACAGAAAATTTTATATAGGAAAGTTTACGACGAATATATATTTGTATATTTCTAATATTAGTAGGTCAGATTAATAGTAATTAAGATTATCTTCTCTTTAGTTCGTATTATTAATATTAATACTATATCAATAATAATTGTGTTTACTTGTTGGCGAAGAAGAATTCTCGATGTACATTTGAGGCCTAATTAAGAAATAGATTCAATTATATTGTTTCATATTATGCTCGCAGATAGATATATTCTACATATAGAATAGAATAGAATAGAATTTTACTTAACTCAGTTTATCCTATACGTATAAGTGTATTCTTAAGTTGGAATTCATGCACAAATGTTTCAATTTTTATAGATTAATTAACGTTAATTAATTAATTGTAATAATTAATATAACCGATCAATATTAAAAATAGGTGACATATCTATGCTTGTTAAACATCATTAATATTTCGTTATTATAATTTTTTTTGTGCATTTAATATTTAATGATTTAAACTTTAACAATCAAGCATTTGATAATTTTTATTTTCTTCTTTATTAATATTTTATCCATTATCTTTTTCCGCGTAGTATGTATTGTATGCGTGTATTTCATCATCTAATTGTTTCACAACAATTTTTAACTACTGCTGTAGATACTTAGCGTTGTCTTTGCAACGCAGATGCATCTATCTTTAATTATATTATTGTTACTATAGAATAGTGTTCTAATTACATTATTATAGGTAATAATTTGATGTGTTTATTTATTCATTTAAAGTAGTGATGCAACGGTTACGAATACGATTTCATGCATTCGCTAATTTCATGATACTACGGTTAACCGAAAACTCCTTATCTACTTCGAAGTAACACATACAGTGTAATACTTATAATATTAAATCTTATTCGCGCCACTGTTTTCTTGGCTTGGCATTGGGTTTACTTTTATATCGAGTTGGCATCACTATAACAGAGTTCGGTTATATTTTTAAGCTATAAGTATTACATTAAATTGCACAAATAAGTTTGAGGCATCTATCCCGGAATATTTTGGGCGATCTATCCTTTTTGTAAGGGAGAGATGTCCCAGTCAATTAAAGTGTACACACATCGAATTTGTCAACAATACTAAAATCTATAACTAATACAATACTAACAATACTAACCAAACCAAACCAAACCCAATAGAAGATATAAAAAAAAATAAAAAAAACTCAATTGTGGTTAGTTGTGGCTATATGGCGATAGCCAGGTATTGCGAGTTTTCGCAATGATGTAACCGCTTCCAGGACCTTTGTCTGCACCGAAAGTTAAGAAGACTTCCCGACTCTTAGAAAAAAACTACCCGCTCGTCACGTTCAATAATCAAAAAATCAACCGTTAAAGTTCGTGGTCTCAGCTATCTCCCCCATCATTAAAAAAAAACCTCATCGATCATCATCGATTCTGTGTAGGAAAATATCCATTTTTTTATTATTATTTAAAACACGATAATTAGAAAAATTACGGTTTAAATTGGGATTCAACGGTTCCCGCACCTACGATTACGGTTCAGATAACGATTATTCTATAAGGTCAATCGTTACGGTTTTTTTTTTGTTTTTTTGAAGATATGCTTTATTCTCTTTGTAGATAAAGCATTTACATTTGCAGCATGTAATTGTAGCAAATAAAAAATAACGTAATTTAAAAAATATAACAGAATATCTAAAACATTTAAAAAAATAAAAATATTCAAAATTAGAACATTATAAGAAATCAATATTATAATATAATGTATTATAACACTTATATGTTATATTACATAAGTTTATATCTAGTAATTCGGGCACCCCCGTTGTATCTAGTTCGCATTATCGAGGTGATTTCTATATAGGCGCTATATAGGCTCACTATTAATTGAATGCCAATTTCAAAGTTTCTGAATTGCATTTTAATTTCCTCTATATGCAGTGTATATTAGCTATGTTTTCGGACTAATAATAATAATAATAATAGTAAGACACTTGATCACTCTCATGGCCATAGATCAGTATGGAAATCATTGAATGACTGTAAAAACTTCTTTAAAGATAAAACGACAAATTTGATCAAAATAACATGGACAAAAAGAATAAATAATAGACAGTTCAAGTGACACCGTAAACGTAAACGTAAAGGTAAATTTATGTTTGTGGAGGTCGTTCATCTATTTATTATGCACACATCGTTTTGGACCAAAGTAAAGATGGGTTTGTGACGTGGTTTGAACGTGACACGGCAGTGACCCGATGTGTTATGCTATATGTCGACATGAGTCGATTCGTGTTCGTGTTACTTTGAAAATAAAGTGCGACGTGTCATGCGTGCGTGTTGCTGCAGTGTTTCGTGTTAGCATCATTTTAGATTTAACATTAAATATTTACTGACGTTTATGACAGTATAGAAAATAGACAATCGTGTCACAGTTACATAAAAAATTGGGTTCGTTTTCGTGGCATAAAAGAAAGCATTACTTGTGTGTCGTGTCATAGAAATTATAATTCTAGGATCAAATTATAATACTGCTGTGCGTGGTCGTTCATGTTACCCAAATCAATACCGTGCGGGTTCATGATAAAACACTCGACATAAACTCATCTCTAGATCTAAACAATGGCCTACACCTTTAAATTACTTTTACCTTATCCGATTTTATATTCGATTAGTGATTCGATTTTTCATTCCATAAAGCATAATAGAAATCTCGAATGGTTCATACTATCAGAGAGACAAACTCTGATAGTGTAGATGCAAAAATCGCAGCCCCAATATGATCGAATCACAAATCGGATAATTTAAAAAGCACTTAACACCATTACACAATGTAGTTCGGTCCAACAGAACTAAACGCTTTGATAGGTCCAAGTAAAGTCACTATGAACATATGTTCATATAAACATATAGGAAAATTAGGTCCAAGTTTGATAGAGAGATGTTTACAACGGAAGATGGACTAAATACTTGGACATATAACAAATAAAATTGAATTTAACCTATATAACCAATATTTATATTTCTATTAACTTTTTTACATTAGAAAATAGTATTTAAAAAATTACAAATATAAATCAATAGTTTCTGGCCGTTCCTAATTACTATTACAAATAATTGGGTTATCTTTCACGTATTCAGGTAAATAACAGTTTTGATTGGCCAGTTTAATCTGGTACTTACAAACGAAAGGACCGAACTTTAACTGCGGAGTAATGCATATATTCTGTAAGCGCTTACTGCGTTCGAACTTTTTAATTGGTCCAAGTTTGGTCGCTTGATACCATACTAAAACTCATGATGTAAACTAAGCCAATATGTCCATGTATTCTATATAAATTGAATCTTACAAAGATCATATTTTGGAAAAATTATGTGCTTCGAATAACATTACTTTGTAAATTACTCTTAAATTGTACTAATAGAAATCCCTAAGTACATAATTTCTATCTGTATATAATTTGTGTTTCCTAATTATGCAGATGTTTATATAGATAGGTGCGCCTGGAGACATAACATATTTAATAATAACTTGTTAAAATATATTAGAATATGCAATATAAACCGCAAAAAAAATAATTTATTTAGATTTAAAATATATTTGCATAATTCATTAGCAAGTTAATCTTATCAAAGAAAAAATCCTTCAGGTCAAGACAAAACAGAACAACCAAATTATTAAATTATTCTCAAAACAAATGTATCTAATAATTATAATTATCATTAGTAATATACATGTCCACAATATATTGTATTAAATATAATAAATTATTCTCAATAATTACATATTTTACAAATAACATACAATAAATATAAGAAAATATTGAATAAGCTTCAATTACACTGCTTGAAGCTTCTGCTTTAAAGTGTAATAGCCAACAAATCGCAGAATTAAAAATACACTTATCAACCATATGACTTTCGTCACATAAGAAAATTGATTCATATCGAAATCTAATAAAATTTGTTCTGGATTTGTATAAATACAAATTTCCTCTTCCTCTGGGCAACGTATGAAATCTCTATTATAGCCGTACATTGCTTGTAATGAACTTTGCATACAAATACTTATATATGAAAAATATGACATAATGTACATCACTGAACTCATATGTTTGAACAGGCAGAAGAAACCCGATAGAGCTAAATTGACTGATGTAAATAATGCTGCTATAAATGTTCCATTCTGAAAAGTAATATTATTGATTTGATTTTTCTCTGGGGGTCTTAACTTAAATACATACTATTGGATTTACTATTGTTCCGAATAGTGTGCCCAAACCAGATGATATTAAAGCAGCCATACAAATGATTAATAAAAGCATAAAAAACCTGCTAAATTCTAATGGTTGATTACTTAATAAATATGGGCCTATTAAATATGTAAAACAAAATGTCACCTGGAAAAAATAAAACTAAGTCTAGTTCTAGCTAAACCTATTTGTATGGAGGCGGTTTAAAAAATCGTTATGACATTTTACCTGTAATGGAGTATCCACTGTTATAACTGCGGCATAATACGTACGCAATTCATACCATCGATTAAAATGCTCTTTTTTTATTAGGGATAATTCAGATGGGACTATAAATATTCAGACAATAATATTAGCTCTCGATGTGATATTATATTATATATGATAAGATCCATTTACTTACATCTTAATACAGCTGGAAAGAGTGGCATATACACCAAATAAACTATACTGACAAGTATCCATGAAATATTGGATATTGTTTTAGAACCATCATTGCCAGTTTTTAGGAAAGTTAATCCTAGAAATATGCCAACTAAGAAATTCATAAGGAATTTTAATTGCGCCGCTGTCTAAAGTAAAAAAGAAATAAATATTAGATTCTACATAAAATGATGGCTGAGTGATCTTGACTATTTGGCGACGTTTATTAACGTTTAATTTTGCCTGTTTTTGTTATCGTCTCACAACTTAACGAAAAAATATGTATTTCATAAATACATATATGTACAATTACATTAAATATATAAAGTGTAGGCCAGGAAGGTAATTTAAAAGTTTGTTTACTAGACACATAATCTTCATATTGAATCAGTTTCAAGAACAGATTTAATAATAACAATTTCATACCCAATCTTTATAAAGCCGTTGCATCTGTTTTTGTATTAATATCACAAATTTTTGCCATTCATTTGGTTTTCTTTTCACATAATAATCATTATCATTAACAACTAGGCAATCATTTGAAATTATTTCTTCCATTTCCTTTTCTTGATCTAAATATTATTTGGAAATAGTTACTTGCATTGTAATATTTTGAAGAATTGGTAAAGATTCTTTAATTTATTCGAATTAATTATTCAAAAAATGCGTTTTTCATTATTGTGATTACAGCAGGTACGTGTTTACAGCTCAACATTTTCTGTATAAATTAGCAACTTATACATGGATGTATTTACCTTTTTCTTTATAATTAGCATCATCTCTTCTGTACAATTGTACAGCTTTTACTAATTTATCGTTATGACGTCCATATTCACCATTTGCAATTTCCAGCACTAAAATCCATATTTTCAATCATTTACATATTCATTTTGTTGATGAATTTACATGTTATTTTTGTCAAAATATTGACCAAATCTGTATTAATTATACATTTTTAAATTTGCATTCACTGAAATTTATAGTTCTGTGTAGATAATACAACGTATTATCTAAACAAAGTATAGGATACATTAATACTAATAACTAATTATTGTTAATTTGTTTGTTGGCCTTATCTAATTTAATTTTTTTCGAAAATACTCATACGTTGAATGGCATAAAAAAAGTCGCCAAAATAACATTTTGAAATCTTGTTCTCTGAACAACAACTAATTAAAATAAGATATACTATTAAGTTAGTGGTTTATCAATCCACTCTCTTATAATCTCTTATATTTTCAATTCGGCCGATGGATTGTCATGGTCAATATCCGCTTTTACCTGCATTATTGACGTCGACTCTTCAACGTCTATGTAAAATACATTTAAAATAAATTTTAATTGATTTTGTTTATAGTAAATTCAAGTACACATAAAACAGCTCAATAACCTGCATGATGAATATCGCTGGATCAATGTCAAAATTATAAATATGTCTGGGTGCTGCTACTGTTAATGGAATTTCTTGAACAATTCATTTTACTTACAAAAATCAGCAGGATTATGATATTGCGGACAAATGAAACCAACTGATGATAAAAATGATACAGTATTTTCTGGTGGTCCTTGATATATACATTGCCCAGCTGCCATTACATAGACATGATTGAATGTCATAAAAATAGGTGTGCTCGGTTGATGAATAGTACATATAATCGTTCGTCCTTTTTCCGCTAATAATTTCAGCATTTCAACACATTGACGTGATGAACTACTATCTAATCCTCTATAAAATTCGAAGATAAATGTAAGAGTGTTCCAAAGTATTTTTTGATTAAATCTTACGTAGTTGGCTCATCTAGAAACATAATTTTTGGATCGTCAATTAACTCCAAGGCCACAGATAGACGTTTTTTTTGACCACCAGATAAATCTCCACATTTAGTATGTTTATGATTTATTAATCCGAGAGCAGATAGGATGTCATCTATCTTGAATAAAAATAAATTGCTAATTTATATATCTATTGTTTTCAATCTCTGATTTTACAAGTACCAAATAATTAACATCATTTTTTGATAATCCGGCGATTTTTAATTTTGTTGTTGAATACATAATTTCATAAACGGTAAAATATTTTAATAAATGATCATCTTGTAGAATATAACATGATTCGTTTTTGTATTGGCTTGCCCCTTTTTTTCGTTTTTGACCATTTGTACATTTAATTGTACCTTCGACTCCTGATTTTCTGCAAAAAAAATCGAATAGACACGTATACAAATTAAACTACATCAATAATTAATTAAGCACTTTGAACATCATTTTATTAATAATTTAATGAGTAGGTAAAGAAATTTCGATATCAGAATTATTTATAGTAAATATGTAAGTATAGTTACTTCACAATAAGTGGGAACGGAAAATTATGAATAGATTACATATTTATTTATATTGTATATGCATAAAAATAATATTATCCTTACTGGTAGCCAGTTAATATATTGAGTAATGATGTTTTTCCTGCTCCAGATGGACCCATAATTGCTGTCAATTCACCTGATTTAAATTTTCCAGAGACTCCATTAATGATTTGTTTATTACCTGTAAATTTGAATATTTTTTAATAATTTTTTCATAATTAGTCATCAAACAATAAGAATTCTAGGGAATGATGATTGTAGCAACTGTAGCACAAACATATATTTATTTACAATTTAATTTTACAACTTCGAAAAATGATACAGCCGAAAAATAATTTCGAATAATATGTTTGTCTGAAAATTGTTTAATTGCAACAGCATTAAATGGCAAAAAAAGTTGTTTTTTTAAATAATTATTTCAGATGATGTTTTATAAAATAGTTGCACTTACATGCGGATGTTACTAATTAATTAATAAATTAATAAACATATCAAATTGTTATAAAAGGAAGATATTATGTGCCTCCCCACATATAACAGATATCGACACATGTAAAACAAATTATAGACTTCCATAATAATAATACAATTACTCGTGCCGTTCAAATAATTATTACAAGAAACTAAAAAAAAATTACCACAATTTAGGAAATTCATTTTCGAATTGTTTTACCTATTACTTATGATGAAAGGGTAAAATAACAATAATTATTATGATATATATATATATATAATATATATATATATTATTTTAAATTCACCATGTTTGTTTATTTGCAAATTGGGCCACTTTTAAAATAATCGCATGAAAATTTTGTTTTTTAACACTTGTAGCTTGTAAAGCAACACATTATTATTTAATAGGGAAAATTATGATAATTGAATATCATGCCAAAGGTTATTGAAATTGATACGAATAAATAAAGTTACTTATCAAATATTACCTATACATACATGGATATACGTAACGTAAATATAATATGATCGCACTAACAGTAAAATTTTATGTGACTATTACATATACATATATTATTATACTATACACTATTATATTACACATAATAATATTTAAGCATGTATATATGCATATACCATGTCCACAATTTCAAAAAATACTATTGTATTTTATATGACTGTATAAGTCTTTATAATAGGTCAATTATCATTATTTTATTGTTCCTTTGGTTATATGCTGTTATATAGCACCAGAGAATATTTTTTATAGATAATAATATTAGCAAACTTGATGGCAACCAGTGACAGAAAATATTTTTGAAGTTTTAGTATGTTATCCTATATCTACATAGATAGATTTATTGGGTATACAGTTACAACATAATGTGTATAACTTATTAATACATTTATCACTGTTTTGAATATGTGAATATCACGTAAATTCGATTTTTATATAAAAACACTTTCTTAATTTATGCGACATCGAACATCGTATGTTAACATGCACATATTTCTAGTTACTGTTTTTGACTGATAAAATTAAAATCGTAAGTTATACTAATTTTAAATATTTATAAGACATTTGCATACAATGTTTTTACTTGTGAACTTTTACCATTTCTTTTGTGTTAATAATAATTTTGAACGTCAAAATTATTTTGGATGGGTATACGAAATTATGAAGAAGTTTGAAAATGTTATTTTTTAATTGGATTTAATTGAATATAAGTTAATTAATCACTGCAATAAATATTCGTTATTAGAATTTGAACGTGAATTCATTAATCATAAATTCATTATTTATTGTTCAAAGATATAAACCGCGGTTTAGAAGTATTTCCCCACTTACAGATATAATAATTATCTTTCTTAAAATAGGTAATAAGTCCAAAAAAATAATTAATCAGCAAATTCTGCTCTTGACCTTTTCTGACAAAAAACAAAAAAATCCCGCCGCCTATAATCTCCGTTAATATCCAACTGAATTTCTTGCACTTCGGTTCTACTTCTACTTACTAATTACTCCTGTTAATAAAAGTGCATTTCAAAGCGTTTTACTTACCTTTTTGAATTTTAACAGTTAAATTGATATTTTCAAATTCAATATCCAATTTTACAGTTTTCCGATGATATGTGGAGTCTATCAGTTGTTTTCCCATTTCTCCAAATAAAATTAAACAAACACTGGAAAACTATTCAGGAACAAAAATATGAAAATTTATTAAGTATCAAATATAAAAGAAAAGCATAAAAACTAAAGGGCTGTCAAATTTGTACGAGTAAAATTATCACTCTGCGCTCTTTAATTGGTTAGACGTTTTATTTATTTCGAAAATATTTCCTTCTACCATCTGCAGATGTGCGCAACATTATGAAGCGAATTATATCGCGAATATATTGTACATGAAATACATCTAATGCTTTTCAAAATAATATAGTTCGAAAGTAGTTTTCGAAGAAAAACAAGTGCTCAAATAGCAACAGGCATAACAGATGAGGTAAAGTAAAAATGCAATTTATTAACGAACTCAATGGCCTAACTGGTAAAAATAGGTGTAATTTACTGATCAAATTGATAATAAACAGACTTATTGTACTTAGGTAGTATCGCAGACATAATGGGTATTCCCGTTATTATTGGGCATTGAGTATATGATATGGTTTTCGCGATACTGTGCTATTTTTTTATGAAACAGAATGATACCTTCAATAGTTTTTTAGTTACTGCGACACCCTCGTCCTTATCTTATAGCTACTACTTTAGAATAGTATCTCATTAAATTATTAATTTACAATTCTATACTAAAAATCAGTTGCGGCTCGTGGATTTAGGTTGAGAAAGATCGTTTACGCTAGTAAACGTAATATATTATTAACCCCCCATTATACTTATATATAGGTAAACCAGATCAATCCCATGATACTAAGACTACCAAGATAAGCCAACGCACAGCTTAGTCAATTTGTTTGTGACGCCAGTGGGAGACCCTTTTGCAAATCGCTGGTTTTAATAACTGAAATTGTGACTGTGTAGTCCATAATCTGATGTTAATTTTGTTTTTTCGTCTATGTTTTTTATTTTAATACAGCCTACAGTTTGTTTACGTTTAATTAATTAATAACATTTTTTGAAATTTATTCATTATTTCAGTATTCAGTAGTTATACATGCGTTTGTATTATATTTAATAACTATATAAAAAAAAATATTAAGTAAAATATTATATAAATTATATTTATTTAAATATGTTAACGCTTTCTCAATGAAAAAATAATCAAAAGGGTCTCGCAATGACGCCATGTGCAGCAATTTTTAAAATTGGATCTCAGGTTGGTTTACCTTGTAGTCTTAGTATCAGGGATACTACATACAATGTACAGGTAATCATAGTACCGTAGACCTGTCAAAAGTGTAGGATTGATTTTTTTAATATTTTTATTAGAATATATATAAAGGAATACATATACTGAATGTTTTCAGTATTTGGTAAGTTATTAGTAATTTTCTCAATTAGTGAGCAGCTATATTGCTTAATTACTTATAATCAAACGCCCAGGGAATGCAATTCTTTCTTAATTAATTTGACTTTCAGTTTATATTTAAATTATTAAATATGTAGTTCTACTTATATACAAATTTATAAATAAAATAATTCTTGTTCATTTTCAACATTACAATTATAAGTGTCGAATATCGCGTCAACTTTCCAAAGAAATGCGCTATACAATATTTATCATTGATTCTATCTATTTACTCATTTGTGACGTTTCAATCTAAAACCAAAATCTTTAAAAAATTCCACGTTTCCTCGATTCACAAATTCTTCAGCATCCTTAAAGTACTGATCTTGCCCTTTAGCAGTTTTACGTCCGGCCTCTTGTAAATGATGTCCCCCATTTTGCGCTTTACCAGCTGCACCAAATTCACCTTCAAAATAAATTTTTTTCGCGTGTCCTCCAAATTGAATTTGGCCGTTTTTAAAAGCTTTTCCTAAATCATAGGCACCATGATTTTCTTTATGTGCCTCATCGTGATCTTCGTCGAAAAATTCTTTTTTCTTATTGTATTCGTCTAGTTTATGAATATTGTGATGACCTTGAGAAGAATTTGAATACATAGAAAAATAAGAAAAAGTTAATACCGATTTGTTTATTAGTTTCTTTAATTAACTATCTAATAAAAATAATTTTTATCATCAGTTAAATAGTGGGATGCATACCTTCGGTATTATGTCCTTTAGCAAAATTACCCTTATCAACGAAATGATATCCGTTTTCACCATGATCTGCTTTATGACCAGTAAGATAGTATCCATCATCATGGTTATGAGATTTCTTAATTCCACCTAAAAGTATTCATTAATTGTCACTTAATCTTTTAGTATATATAATTAATTTAGAAAACAACCTTCTTGAGCATATTGTTTCAAATGCTGTTCTTTATCATGATGGCCAGCGGCACCTTCTTCTTTTACATGATGTCCTGTATAACCACTGTTTTCAGCTTCACCACGGGCAGTTTGTTGAAATGCATCAAATGCTTTTCCACCACCTCGACATGCAATTGAAAGACATTCCTTAAATTAACTCAATATCTATATATAACACGATTGCTTCTATAGTTTGTTTATTTGTTTACTAAATATTTTAAATTGTAATTGTAGAAAAAGTACTTTGATTCTATAACATATCCCAAATGATTTATAGCCATCAACAACAAACAATCATAGACGAATTTGGACTAATATCTATGCAAACAATAAATTATCAAAACAAGCTCAATACCGTCCGTTTTACCTTTGGCGTATTGTTTTGATTCTAACGCCACCATATCCAGTATTCCAGGATTCGAATACACTTTGTCTACGCATCCATAAGATAATAGTAGTAACCAAATTAACATTTTCCGAACCATTTTCATGATGAACTTCACTAAGAACTACTCATGATAGAAACAAATAAAAATTCCATTTTATACTGTGAAATTAACAAATCGGCACTGAACTACATTGAGTAAAAATAGACAAAAAAGAAATAAAAAAATGGGGCCATATTAAAACATTGAAAAAACAATAACATAAAAATATAGAATATAATTTACGGCCGACTACTTCCAGATTATTTTTATGAAGGTTTTGTTCCCAATTATAATTATTGCATAAAGCATTGTTTACGTTATATTAAGAGATTTATTTTTCAGTCTTTTATTAGAACATTAATTGAAAGAGATACAATTGCAGTTACGTAACAAATAAAATTAGATTTATTTTAATTTGTCCTCAAATTTTTTAGTCGTTATTGGATATATTGTTTTTTTTTTTTTCGTTTCTCTAGTGATACCATCATCGATCTAATACAAATCTTCAATATTATATTATTCCAAATAAATACAATACAACTTATGTTATTTATGACTAATATATCTTCAGATATTAGCATATTATATAAATATATGTATAAATCAATATATTAAAAAACTCCGTTTGCATGAATTCCAAATGAAATTAATAGATTGCGTCAATTATATTAGATGTAACAATAAAATAATAAATTCTGGTTTTTAGTTCATTAATGTTGAACCTGATTTTTTTCTGTTATGGTAAAATGATATATAGTAGGTATTGAGTTGTAAGTTGTATTGTAGGTATCATGCAGGTAAATGCATAGGTAGAATTGATATGGAGAAAATTTTCCGCAGATGCTTTTCAATTTGTGGTGCAATGTAACGCAATTTTTGTCAGTTTAACTTTGGCGCCTTTGTCGCAGAAATTTTGTGGGACAATGGGCCAATATTATATATATAATTTTACTGTGCGTCCACCCTCCCGGCCGAACATAGGAATTTTCATGCAAATTAAAACAATCAGTTCGTCGTCGTTACTTCCGGCTAATTGAACTTGTTTAATATTGGTTTAATAATTGGTGGTATATCATTGGAAACATACAACGTTTCCGCATCTAACGATACCAAAATCATAGCAAAGGCTAGAGATTCCTTTGTCATTTAAATAATCACATTTGAAATTTGGCTCTTTAAAAATTTTGCGCCAATATTTAAAATAATTTTTATTATAGTTAGTGTCAAAAAATAGACCTATTTTCTATTCGGAAGAAAGACGGTGAGATACAAATTGTTGTAAAACAACAAGAGAATTTATGGCATTCTTTAAAAATAATAACAATGACGCGACGTCACAACAAAATGCGGGTCGTATTTCACTTAGAAACGTGCTGTTTTCGACGTGACGTCACACTACTACTAAGTACTGCTACATTAACACGATTTTCTTTTTTTTTTGGGTTCTTGAAAAAGAACATTTAGTATTTCCGTATGATTTTCTAAATTTGGTTCTTGAAAAAGAACGATTTACTTTCAGTATGATTTTCTACATTTGGTTCTTGAAAAAGAACGATTTACTTTCAGTATGATTTTCTACATTTGGTTCTTGAAAAAGAACGATTTACTTTTAGTATGATTTTCTACATTTGGTTCTTGAAAAAGAACGATTTACTTTCAGGACGATTTTCCAGAATTTGTTCTTGAAAAAGAACGATTTGTTTACAACACTAATGTCTCTTCTTTGATTTAAAGCAGAACAATAGATTTCGATCCAAATCTTCTATTTCTATTCTTCTCTTGTGTTCTTGAAAAAGAACGATTTTAATTTCAGCCCCATTGCTTATGTTGTTTCCGAAACAATGTTCAATTTGTTCTGAAAAGAACAGATTGGTTTGTAACCGTCGTCTAGGTGATGATGTGATGTCGCCAAACGCAGGACCAGCTACTGCGGTCGCTCGCTGGTATTGTCGTCTTTTTATGCTCGTTACCTCTCCTCTGCCGCACAACCCGTCTCTAATCGTAAGCTCCACCCCGCGTCTGTTATCATGCAGAGTCAACTACATTGATTATTCTAAATCATTTCAAACAATGAATTGTCTGTTAATAATTGAAATAGATATGTAACACACGTAAAATCATGTTGCTGCTCTATCTACTATTTATTGGGCCAATTTTTGACCATTTATTCATATGATAATTCTAGTTTTCAAATGAATAAAATAACATACAACGACTAAATATAACCAATGCTCTTGACCCATATAAATAATACCATTCAATTATGAACTCAAACAAACTGCAAACTATTAACAACAACATAACGGTTCAAGTTTTTTACTTAACGCAGATCTACCATATGAATTACTTTTCATATACGCTACGTGAGTAAATCTGCATACATTGGAAATTTGCAAAGAAACAATACATCTGCTTTATAGTACAAGGCACATAAAATAACACATTTTTACCAGCACATAACACTAAGGCATTCGAAAATACAGTTTACTGCTTATTAACGTGACGTCAGAGGAGTAGCCAAAGAAATCCGTCTTGACCACATATGGCACTTGTTTTGCCGGCGATTTAAATTTCGCTGCTATATGTTGTTTTGACTCTGTAATTACTAATAATTTTTTTTGTTATGTAGATTTAAGTATCTATTTACGTTTCACACAATTTTTGGTTGTATACAATATTTACGTTAATTACTATGCACTTTTTTATCGTTTCTGAACGATGAACTCTACTAATTTTTATATGATTTTGATTGTATCTTTTTTATTGATTGATATTTTTGTTCAGTAGTGATATGCATTGTAGAATAAGATTTCCACATTCTGTTCTTATCAAACTTGCATCGAAAATTGTTCAAATTTAGTAATTATAAGAATTTTCCAATCACCACTCAGATTAAATTCACGCTTGAGAGAGGGCCCATCATTATACGTTTAATGGTAGTTCAGTGCTCAGTGCGTCCTATTTATTATGTATATGGGAATGGAACATTCAAGAAGACAGTATACAATTTTACAGTGACTAAGTTAAAGTGTTTCTACACAAGTGTATCTCAAGAATCATATCTCACAACCAATCACTCACGTGTCTCAAGCATAAGCTCTCTCTCTCTCGCGACAGTAAAGTTACTTACGTGTCGACAAGCATAATCCTCTCTCTCTCGTGACAGTAAAGTTACTTACCTGTCCTCAAGTGATAAAATAAATCACTAGCTCACTCCATCGCGACAGTAAAAGAAATCTACTGATCGGGAACAAGATTAGCACTGTAAAGTTTATATTCACGGCAAAAGACTTTCTCTCACTACATAAATCTGAGGTGGTTGTTTTGTATTTACATCAAAGTTATATTATTTCAATACTCTCAACCAGTGTTGTAAATAAATGTACACAGTCCAAATTTGTTTTTGTCTGTTGGTGAAGTCCAACTGAGTCAGCACCTATCTATTTCTCTTGTTCTGGCAAGAGCCATCTCTATTAGCCGAGGCTAGAACAAATTGGTCCTTCGAGCCGGATCTTCATCGACATAAATCAACGGAATTGGATTGGTACGCAGCAGACAACCGCATCGCATCACATAGGTACCGTTAAGTTATTGTAATTTGAGTATTCGTCAAGTCAGAGTTAATTTCTTTTAAATAAATCTTACAATTAATTGTTAACTAATTAAATAGTGACTATCTTTTTTGCTTGTATCTATATCACGATATAGTACACTTTGTAATTTATTTGACGAGTATTCAACAAATTTGGCTAAATTTTAATTTTTTGTTTTGAATTTTGATTATTCGTTAATCAATGAATGATTGTTTAAGCAAATAAATAATTGTCTACACACTACACATTTAATCACTCCTTAATTATTTTACAAAATAGCTGCTCTAATTAATTATACGAATAATCAACAATTCTCTATTTACATTTTTTTTGGTATTTGATTATATAACGCCGTTTCTTTGTCGTACTCCTCTTGACATTTATCATGGCGACACTAGAATCTCTTATCAAATCACGCGGTGCCTATAAGGGTAAAATCACTTCTCTTAACTCATGGTATGAAAAAAACCATGAGGTCGAAACTGAATGCTTCATGTACGAAAGTAGGCGAAATTCACTGAGTCAATTTTATCACAAGTATTCAGATATACAACTTCAAATTGAGCTTATAGATCCTCTGAATGAAGATTCAGAGGATGTGGAAAAAAGGTATTTCGATTGTTTAACGAAATATAGTACAAAAATATCAGAATTAGCAGCATTGAAACTACATACTTCTACTTCTGAAATCTCACAAAATACCAGTGCGATAGTTTGTAATTCAATTCAACCAGTGAATTTGCCACAACTTAATATTCCACAGTTTAGTGGAGATATCACAAAATGGAACGCATTCATCGAGCTGTTTGAAGCGTTAATATCGAACAACCACACTTTAACGGACGTACAGAAGCTAGTATATTTACGCTCTTACTTAGAAAAAGAACCACTGCACTTGATAGAAACACTACCATTAGTTAATGACAATTTTAAAATTTCACTAGAGACCCTCAAAAACAGATATGATAATCAACTTTCGATTATCTTTGCTCATATCAAATTATTAGTTGATATCCCCGCGCTCACTAAAGTTACTGCTCACACTCTTAGAGACTTTATCGTAAAAATCAAACAAAATATCGCGTCTCTAAAACTTCAAAACATTCCAACTGATCATTGGGATTTAATACTAATTTATTTACTCTCTAATAAATTAGATTTCTCCACTAAAAGGGCATATATCGCTGACAGAGGCAGTCGCGTTAGATCTGGTACAACTTTAAAATTACCTACGATCTCTGATTTTTTATCATTTTTGGAACAAAGGTGTATTGTATTGGAAGATATGTCTGAACCAATTCCACAATCACGGAATAACTTTAAATATCCAAGTAGTGTGCATAGAGTGGCACATCATGCACAAACCATATCTTCCAATAAACCACCTTTACCCTCATTACAATGTGCTTACTGTACTAACTCAAATCATAAAATTTATAGTTGCCCTTCATTTAACTCTCTAAAGGTACTTGAACGCAGTAAAGTTGTTCAACAAAAAGGGTTGTGTTATAACTGTTTAGGGTCCAGACATAGTTCTAAACAATGTATATCTCCACGTCTCTGCTCTATTTGCCAAAAAAGGCATCACTCCCTCCTTCACGATTCATCTCGCAACCCTCAGCAATCAGTTCGGTTAGCGAATACACACAACACAACCCAATTCACACCTAATCACTCAGCTGATCGTGCCTATCGATCAGCAACCACATCTAGAAACACACAAGCTCAACAATCCACACAAAACACCAATGTAGTGAAGTCCAGCACAGATGATGATGCTAATACACAGACCACGTTATCAGTTCTTGGATCTGATAGTTATGAGGTACTGTTGGCCACTTGTGTGGTTTTAGTTTCTGATGTGGATGGACAGCTACATCAAGCTAAAGCCATCCTCGACCCTGGAAGTACCATATCCATACTCACTACGTCATTAATGCGGCAATTGAAACAAGTTCCAAATGAAGAACACGTACAAATCTCGGGCATATCTGGAATAGTTAGGCAATCTAACAACTCAGTTACGATAGATGTGAACTCGTCAACTGACCCTAACTATTCCATAAAGGTCAATTGCTGCGTGCTTGACAAAATCACTGGCAACACACCACAACGATTCATAAGTAGGCAAAGGCTAGCTTTGCCACATCACCTTCCACTAGCCGATCCAAACTTTAACGTTCCTTCCAGGGTCGACATTCTCTTAGGTGCGGATGTATACTATCAAATTCTCCTCCCCAATATGCAAAAAATTAATGATCACTCTCTCACACTAATCCAAACCAAATTTGGATATGTACTATCAGGTATAATTCCTGACACAGCTTCTAATAAGCAATCTCTCTCACCGAATAGGAAGCACAGTTGTTTTTTGACCCAACGCCCTACAATAGAGCAACTCATGCAACAATTCTGGGAAATAGACAACCCAGAATCACTCTCGCCTTCTCTCCTTTCAAAAGAAAATCAATTAGTTGAAACACACTTTCAAAACACTACACGTATCTTAGAAAACGGGTCTTTTCAAGTTGATTTACCCCTTAAACAGCCCACCAAAGAATTTCCATTAGGTGATTCATTCTGTATCGCCAAAAAGAGATTCCTCAACCTCGAGAAACGACTACAAAACTCTCCACAACTGCACGATGAATACAAAAAATTTATAGACGAATATGTCGCTCTAAATCACGCAAAAATAGTTCCACTCACATTAGTAAACGACCTTGGTGCCTCTAAGTATTTTCTTCCTCATCACTGTGTAATACGAGAGGAAAACAAAACAACTAAACTTCGCGTAGTGTTCGATGGATCCATGAAAAGCACATCTGGATTATCTCTCAATGATATAATGCATAAAGGATACACGGTACAACCAGAACTGTACGACATTTTATTAAGATTTCGCACATTCAAATTTGCTTTAACTTGTGACATTCAAAAAATGTATCGTCAAATCTCAATTAACCCCTCACAGACTTACCTTCAAAATATTTTATGGAGGGAGAGTCCATCTGAAGATTTAAAATGTCTCGAGTTAGTCACAGTGACGTATGGTACAAATAGTGCACCTTATTTGGCCACTAGGTGTTTAAAACAATTAGCTGAAACACATGCAGCTGAATATCCAATAGCAGCTGAATCTCTCCTCAATCAATGTTACGTAGATGATGTATTAACAGGGCATGACTCCTATGAATCAGTAACTACCCTACACCAGCAGCTGGTCGACTTATGCGGAATAGCTAAACTCACACTTCATAAATGGTCCACAAATTGCCACCCTCTACTCAGAAATCTATCCAATGACATAGATACTGACAGCAATGGTATTCACGAGATTACGGACAACAATCAGTCTAATAAGGTGCTTGGAATATTATGGGACTCTAATAATGACACATTCTCCATAACTTTGCCAAATTCTACTGTCAATAAACAAGCAACAAAACGAGAGGTGTTATCCAAAATTGCTCAAATGTTTGATCCATTGGGGTTGATTGGTCCAGTCATTGTCATCGCCAAACTTATTATGCAAGAACTATGGAAATTAAAAATTGACTGGGACGACAATTTGCCAGCTACACTACTCCAACAATGGAATACCTTTTTTGAAAACATTGGCCAGTTGAAGGAATTAAAAATTCCAAGATACATCATGGAAGATGCCACCCCAATTATAGTAGAGCTCCATGGATTTTGTGATGCAAGCAAACGAGCATATGGTGCTTGTATTTATGCACGAGCTATTTTCCCTTCAAAAAACATTTCGACACAGTTATTGACATCAAAAAGCAGGGTAGCACCAATAAAAGAAATCACCATCCCTAGACTGGAGTTGTGTGGAGCATTATTGCTTTCTACTCTACTGAAAAGAGTAGCATCTATCTTGACAAACAGATTACCCATCACTAATATCCACTGCTGGACTGATTCGGAAATTGTTCTCGCGTGGTTGAATTCAGACTCATCAAGATTCAACACATTTGTATCAAATCGCATTTCTCAAATCCAAACTATTACTCAAAATTACACTTGGAATTATATCTGTTCGACGGACAATCCAGCAGACTGTTTGTCTCGAGGTCTTATGCCGGCTACACTGTCAACATCAACACTTTGGTTTCACGGCCCTAATTTTCTTCAACAAGAAGAAATCACAACTAAAAGCAGATCACCATCACCATCCATCCCCGTGCTAATAGGTGAAGAAAGAAAATTAAAGCCAATAGTTTCAGCTTGTCTGGCAACACAACACACATCCATTGAATATTGGCAAGAAATTTTCAAAAAATTCTCATCATTTTCACGATTGCAATACACTATGGCTTATATAATAAGATTCACAAACAATTGCAAGTCTGATGTTGACAAAATCCAAGGACGGTTAACAGTAGCAGAATTGACACAAGCTGAAGCACTAATCTGTAAGCTGACACAGGCTCATGCATTTCCAAAATTATACAAGGAACTTAATGAAAACTCATCAAGCATCACTGATCAATACTTACAAAAATTAAGTCCGTTTTTGGATAATAATAAACTAATAAGGGTTGGAGGTCGACTAGCAGCTGCAGCTATACCGTATGATAAAAAGTTTCCTATACTACTACCCTCAAAGGATCACGTGACTACTCTAATACTAACTCGAGAACATATCAAGCTAGGACATGCAGGTCCGCAAGCAGTATTATCCAATATCCGAGCAAGATATTGGCCTTTAAATGGACTCAAGGACATCAAAAAATTAATCATAGAGTGTCACCCATGTTACAAGTTTAAAGCAAAAAACTTCGAACAAATAATGGCCCAGCTCCCTAAAGAAAGACTTACACCCTGCCGCCCTTTCGAAAAAGTTGGAGTGGACTTTGGAGGCCCATTTTTAATTAAATCATCGACATTAAGAAGTTCAAGAACCGAAAAAGCATACATCGCCTTATTTGTATGTATGGCCACCAAGGCAATTCATCTGGAATTAGTGTCAAGTCTATCAACAGAAGCCTTCTTAGCAACGTTAAAACGTTTCATTTCACGTAGGGGTTGTCCTAGCAGCATATACAGTGATAACGGCACCAATTTCGTAGGAGCAAAAAATCAACTTAAAGATTTATATAACTTTGTAAATAACACACACACACGCGCTACCACGGAGTCGTTTCTCGTCACCAAAGAAATCTCTTGGAAATTCATTCCTCCGCTTTCACCTCATTGGGGTGGGTTATGGGAAGCAGGCATCAAAAGTACAAAATATCACTTACACAGAATAATGGGCAATCAAGCTTGTACTTTTGAAGAACTCACCACTATTCTCTGCCAAATCGAGGCTATATTAAATTCACGACCACTACAACCCTTAACCAGTGACCCCAGTGACAACCAATGCTTAACTCCAGGCCATTTTTTAATAGGAGGACCTCTAACTGCATACCCCGAGCACAATGTAACAGAAATTCCATTAAACAGGTTGAATCGTTGGAAAAGACTCACTCAAATCCAACAGTCCTTTTGGTCTCGGTGGTCAAAGGATTATCTCAATCTCCTCCAAAATAGGCCCAAATGGATCACCCCTGCTCCAAATATTAAAAATGACGATATTGTTCTCTTAAAGGGAGAAAATTCCCCACCACTCGAGTGGCCATTAGCCAGAGTTTTGGAAGTATTCCCTGGAAAGGATGGGAAGGTAAGGGTTGCGCGAATTAAAACAAAACAGGGAGAGTTTGTTAGGAACATTACGCACCTATGCCCGCTTCCACTCTGTAAATAGTTCATTCTACTATCCAGCATTCACGCTGTATATATATGTACGTACTTGTAAATATTTTTCAGCTCCTCAAATTGCATTAAGGCCACTCATATTTCAGTCACTCACTCAAAACATTGACACACATCATTGCCCAGATCGTTCACACAAGGGGGGAGTTTGTTGTAAAACAACAAGAGAATTTATGGCATTCTTTAAAAATAATAACAATGACGCGACGTCACAACAAAATGCGGGTCGTATTTCACTTAGAAACGTGCTGTTTTCGACGTGACGTCACACTACTACTAAGTACTGCTACATTAACACGATTTTCTTTTTTTTTTGGGTTCTTGAAAAAGAACATTTAGTATTTCCGTATGATTTTCTAAATTTGGTTCTTGAAAAAGAACGATTTACTTTCAGTATGATTTTCTACATTTGGTTCTTGAAAAAGAACGATTTACTTTCAGTATGATTTTCTACATTTGGTTCTTGAAAAAGAACGATTTACTTTTAGTATGATTTTTTACATTTGGTTCTTGAAAAAGAACGATTTACTTTCAGGACGATTTTCCAGAATTTGTTCTTGAAAAAGAACGATTTGTTTACAACACTAATGTCTCTTCTTTGATTTAAAGCAGAACAATAGATTTCGATCCAAATCTTCTATTTCTATTCTTCTCTTGTGTTCTTGAAAAAGAACGATTTTAATTTCAGCCCCATTGCTTATGTTGTTTCCGAAACAATGTTCAATTTGTTCTGAAAAGAACAGATTGGTTTGTAACCGTCGTCTAGGTGATGATGTGATGTCGCCAAACGCAGGACCAGCTACTGCGGTCGCTCGCTGGTATTGTCGTCTTTTTATGCTCGTTACCTCTCCTCTGCCGCACAACCCGTCTCTAATCGTAAGCTCCACCCCGCGTCTGTTATCATGCAGAGTCAACTACATTGATTATTCTAAATCATTTCAAACAATGAATTGTCTGTTAATAATTGAAATAGATATGTAACACACGTAAAATCATGTTGCTGCTCTATCTACTATTTATTGGGCCAATTTTTGACCATTTATTCATATGATAATTCTAGTTTTCAAATGAATAAAATAACATACAACGACTAAATATAACCAATGCTCTTGACCCATATAAATAATACCATTCAATTATGAACTCAAACAAACTGCAAACTATTAACAACAACATAACGGTTCAAGTTTTTTACTTAACGCAGATCTACCATATGAATTACTTTTCATATACGCTACGTGAGTAAATCTGCATACATTGGAAATTTGCAAAGAAACAATACATCTGCTTTATAGTACAAGGCACATAAAATAACACATTTTTACCAGCACATAACACTAAGGCATTCGAAAATACAGTTTACTGCTTATTAACGTGACGTCAGAGGAGTAGCCAAAGAAATCCGTCTTGACCACATATGGCACTTGTTTTGCCGGCGATTTAAATTTCGCTGCTATATGTTGTTTTGACTCTGTAATTACTAATAATTTTTTTTGTTATGTAGATTTAAGTATCTATTTACGTTTCACACAATTTTTGGTTGTATACAATATTTACGTTAATTACTATGCACTTTTTTATCGTTTCTGAACGATGAACTCTACTAATTTTTATATGATTTTGATTGTATCTTTTTTATTGATTGATATTTTTGTTCAGTAGTGATATGCATTGTAGAATAAGATTTCCACATTCTGTTCTTATCAAACTTGCATCGAAAATTGTTCAAATTTAGTAATTATAAGAATTTTCCAATCACCACTCAGATTAAATTCACGCTTGAGAGAGGGCCCATCATTATACGTTTAATGGTAGTTCAGTGCTCAGTGCGTCCTATTTATTATGTATATGGGAATGGAACATTCAAGAAGACAGTATACAATTTTACAGTGACTAAGTTAAAGTGTTTCTACACAAGTGTATCTCAAGAATCATATCTCACAACCAATCACTCACGTGTCTCAAGCATAAGCTCTCTCTCTCTCGCGACAGTAAAGTTACT
The DNA here is from genome assembly GCA_949748235.1 of Platypus cylindrus. NCBI lineage: Eukaryota > Metazoa > Arthropoda > Insecta > Coleoptera > Curculionidae > Platypus > Platypus cylindrus. The sequence continues at coordinate 680,169 of OX456491.1, read as the reverse complement.
TACGTGTCGACAAGCATAATCCTCTCTCTCTCGTGACAGTAAAGTTACTTACCTGTCCTCAAGTGATAAAATAAATCACTAGCTCACTCCATCGCGACAGTAAAAGAAATCTACTGATCGGGAACAAGATTAGCACTGTAAAGTTTATATTCACGGCAAAAGACTTTCTCTCACTACATAAATCTGAGGTGGTTGTTTTGTATTTACATCAAAGTTATATTATTTCAATACTCTCAACCAGTGTTGTAAATAAATGTACATAGTCCAAATTTGTTTTTGTCTGTTGGTGAAGTCCAACTGAGTCAGCACCTATCTATTTCTCTTGTTCTGGCAAGAGCCATCTCTATTAGCCGAGGCTAGAACACAAATTTCTATACGAGAAACGGTTGCAACATATAATTATTGCGCTAGTCTTGTAATAGCAAGTTAGTCCCAATTTGTATTGGTAAATTTATATAACCAAAATACTAATATTAATAATATACCTATTATTGACTTGTATATAAGATGTATAATTGTGAATTTATGTATTATTATTATCAGGAGAATATTTATTGGAACTTATATAAATTTTCACCTGACGGTAACATGAATATGTGCGCGCTATTCTTTACTTAAGCAGAAGAGGAGGCAAGCAATATACTTCCCCGCCAAGGCGGGGAAAATAATGGCGGCTGTATTTATTTCTTCAAAGGTTACCTAGAAACTGGCATGTTTATTGTTTTCAGATTTATGTATATGAGGTGATCTAACTAGAGTAAGTGTCTTTCACTCCGCCCGTAGTGATTAGAAAAATAAGGAAAGTGTATTAATAATAAAATAACAAATTATTAGTACAAGCAAAATTAAATTTTAAAAAAAGACATTAATACGTAAGTACTTATACTTTTTAAATGATAAATAATATTATTTAGAAAATATAATATTTTAAACAATAGATGTTAACCTAACATAACTTACTAGCAAAAGTAACCAAACAAAACAACTACTTGGTTCGATAATTAATTTTGTTTGGTTAGAATTAATTAATAAATATGTATATAAATAAATTGTAACAAACATACAAAAACTACATGCTAGCAACTGTGTAATTTTTATATAATTAAAATAATATAATAAATTTTGCCACTAGCCAGTCCTATTAAAAATTTGAATTATTATTAGTTTAAAAATTGAAAGTATGCGATTTGGAATAAAATAGTAAACAAGCCTCGCGGTGTCAACTTGCCATACCAGCCTCGAGATTAGGCTGCTTATTATTATTATTGCTGCGCAAACGCCTCGGAATACTAGACTAAACTCTCGACTGTAATGGCAAGCTTCCCCACTCGCCTTGTAATTTACTATTAATTTACCTATATTATTGTGATGTATCACTATCATATGATACGATACATTTCCTTATTTGTCATCCCTAAAGTGAATATAAAACGAGCGCAAACCCCACGAGAACTTGCGGGTGTTGAGAGCCTGGTGTGGTTGTCAATAATGACTTATTTAAGACGATTGTGTACCTATTGAAGAACTCTTGGTCGTTGTGACAAGTGCATTATCTGTGGACAAGTGGAACGCTTTTTAATTTAACATCACGGGCGTTGCGAGTTTGGTGCGGTCCTCAATGATGACGTCATTTATGATGATTAGAGCACAATCGTAACGATAGCGGGCGCCAAATGTGGCCCACGTTTGACAACTTTTAATCGTTTTGAAATCGTTAAGAATTATGTCAAGGACTTAGGGTCTAGGAGCTTTCTAGGACTCTAGAAAATCTCCTCCCTAACCTCGGGTGGAGAAATTACTCTAATTAATCTTTGATTAATTTTGTAATTTTAGATGTCCGTTGGAAAATGTCATATTCTTGAAGATCGTTGGGCTGGTTTATGTTATATCGTTTATTTATATGTCGATTGAATTCATTTTGTTCATGGTTAAAAGCTTTTAATAGAGCCTACTGAAGCCAAGAATGTACTTTCAGGAAGGTTAAAGGACCACAAGTTGGCGCTACGTTAGCGTGAGGTGCGCTGATTGATGGAACGTTGACATAGTAACAAGAGAGATACAAAATATAATGTTGCAGTGCATGATACTAAGAGTGTTAGCTTTAGTATCATTGCAATGCAACTTTATATGACATTTTGCGTAACAGGTTGCATAGCAACTTGATTATTGACAATATGGTGGATTTCAATAATTTCCGTTTATTGTCAAATCTAATACTTTTTTGATACTGTTGATTATATTTGTCCAGTCAAATTCAATTTTTTTATTTATTATTAATTGCTATTTGGTTTGATGCTAATTTTAATAATGTGGGAAACAATGGTTGGGCTGTATGGAAATGCTTACCTTCACCCAGAACAGGGAGGTATTCCTTTCCGAATCGAAAAAAACGAATAGACTTGTTTAATACCTGGAAGACCCTTATTGGCAATATAATCTTAATAACTTATTGTTCAGATGAGGAAATATATAAAAGGTAAACTGACTATTTATCTAGTCCTCTTACAATCGTGTACTCAACCCATCAGAAACTAGAATTAAATTTCTTATTTACATAAAATTCCAATTTAGAAAGATAAGTCTTTATGCCTAACTCTTATTACAGCTAATTTAGCCTTCATCGTATGTTTTAATAATAGAACATATATTATATTTAAATTTTCAAGTTTTATCATGCTGTGCTAAAGTATGTACCCAGACTAAGATTATCATTAAAACACATCCAAATTTGCTAGATCGAATGTTACATTGTGCACAGAAAATTTTCATTTTATTGGCTCTCAGCATTCAACTGCAGTGAAAGAAGAAATGGATAAGACGGACAGTTAAATTATGTCTAAAAAAGTGTTATTCTGACATAAATAAAATAATTAATAGCAAAGCTACAAAACCAATTTCTTTGAATTCAGGAAATATTTTCAAGCAAGCAAGAAAAAATATATTTGAGCAGCAGAGAGCGTAAAATTTAATAACTAGTAATGATAATATTCCTCAAGTTTATTTTTAATGTCAAACTTATCTCCCTTTTTATTTATAGGGCATCCATGTTATCCTCGATCCTCTCACTAGATGTATCTTTGTTTTTTTAACGTTTATTTGTTGCTAAAAGACGGCGATGTTTTGATGTATCTATACAACTTCAAGAAATGTTGCACACGTAAATGGTAAAGATAGTCATATAGTAACATTGGTCGATGCATCAACCATAAATACAACCACATCTAAACTGTATTCAAGTCGATGGATGCATCGATGCTCCCGCCCTACCAGAATTCACATGCACTGTCCCTTTCTCACAGGGTGCGAGTTTCTTTTTATCGGCATGACTTTTTTTGACATTTTTCTGACACAAGCTGAAGTTGCCAAGCACCGGGTCGAAGCGTGGAAAAATCATCACGGCGAAGTCAGTCTAGTTACAATTCTCAAACAGATCGTTCTCAGGTCGTACTTTGTCTACAGTCCACGTGCATTCGCTCTTTGATGTATACTCATGATTTAATTTGTTGAAACTTATACCTATTTCTTATCATTCCTCTCTTTTGTCGTAATACTATTACGCATTCTAAGCCATTATTTTGTCGTGTAAATAATAAACCAATTTTTCTTCGAATTTTTTTGGTGTTTCAATTTAACTGTGTTATAAGTTGACAATTCAATCAACGGATTGGCGCTCGCAAGAATCCATTTTGTAATTCCAATCATCAACAATAACCCACAATTGATTTTCCAAAGATATTTGCTTTTATATATATATGGTTGCAGCACGTTTATTAACGTTATTATTAACACATATACATTAGTTATTGGCAAAAATAGTCAATGCATCGATGTTTCTTAATTCTCAATATATCGACATTCGATATATCGGTAGACAAGCATCGATGTATTCGAAATAACTATTTTGATAGTTTTTCAGTTTTTCCTAGATTTACATAAAGTTTATATATAATATATCCATAACTTTGTTATATATGATAAAAATGTTTCTACATCAACTACAGCATTATTTATGCTTTCATTTCATTTTCGATAATACCCAATTCGGCTAAAAGTGCCAAGTCAATGTCATAAATAATTCATAATTCCAATATAACTCGTAGTTGTCATCATATTAGACCATACATCTGTAGTGATTATTAAATTGTTTAGTTTGGAAAGTTCTGCTCTGTAATTAGTACTGAGGGTTTCATATTTTTTTCTATTAAAGATTTGATAGAATTCCTAGATGGAATCTTATATAAGGGTGCCACTAGTTTTATCATTTTTTTAAAATCGATGCCTTCTACTATAGATAACGGGTAACAATCTTTACCATCTAAAAAAAAAATAAAATAGTGAAAGATTCGGAGGAAACAATTGCAATTTAATTAACTGATTAATGATTTTTTCAATAAGTGAAAATAACTATATGTATAGATACCACCCATATACATAGGTATATAATTGTAATGCAATTGACGTTAATTTACTATATTATATGCCTAATCAATTTCTTAACTTACCAATTAATGTATGTAAATGTTTAAATCTGTGACTCACGCATATGTATACTATTGCTTACTTGAAAAGCTCTTAATTTCCTCGAAAGCATTTTTTATAGTCGGTTGAATTTTTGTACTATCAGTTGCAGTAATTGCACTAGACTTAGGTGTCTCCAATTCATTTGATGGATAATTTTCCGAAGAATTTGCTCGTGGACTAGAACTTTTAAGAGATAGGGTAAATCTGACAACTTCACCGTTTAATTTATGACTTTTTAAATGGTACTTCATGTTGGATGTATTTCCAGATATCTTTAACAACTTTTCACAAATATTACATTTTACATAACTTATCAATTTTTGTAAAAGAACCACACATGACAATCTATGGAGGCATATTTGAATATATTTTTAATGTCTATATAAAAGAATCAACTAAAATCAATTTAACACGTTTGATCACAATTCGTGATACTGCCAAGAAATAACACACACTGAACACTGAATAACTAAATAATAATCGTACATAAAATTTGCATCATCATTTAATTTATTCGTAAGCGAAACTCACAAGATTATATAGAATTTCATAATTTTACAAGATCGAAGTATAGTTCATAGTATGAAGTGGCGTATACGCTTCGGCGTATCGTTAGTGATATGTACTGATTTTTTGCTTACTAAAATTTTCTTTTGTTTGAAATAACTGACTTGTTCTATATGCAATCGAACTTTGATGTGGTATTTTTCATTTCCGCTCGGAAATTATATTATTAATCCTAGGAAAAAAAATTTTCTCTTTCTTTTTTTACATATACCTATTCATATTGTGTACATAGAATAATATAGAATTAAAATTTTTTATAAGTACTTATTAATTTTTTATAGAAAAGGCCTAAAATTCAAAATAGTAGTAAAGTAGGCATTCTTAATTGGATTAAATAAGTTAAATGGTATTTTATAGTTAATAGTTATACCCTGTTTATGTACTAATAGGTTGATTATGGTATTGATTTATTGCGTGATGTATAATGCATCACATTGCAACATTTGCAAATGTTGAATATATTTCATATACGTCTCTCAGCATATATAAATAATAATAAATCAAAAATAATTAAAATCTTTTTCTGTCTGGACTAGAATTTTTAAATTTCTTAATTCGGAGAAATAAATCGATGTCGATGGTTTCGAAAATCGAACATCGATGTCAAAAAAACATCGATTTCTACACATCGAGGTTAAAATATCGGCAAAATAGCTTCGATACATCGATGTTTGTTTGCCATCACTAATCAACGTTCCATCAATCAGCGCACCTCACGCTAATATAGTGCCAACTAGTGGCCTTTTTCAACTTTGTGAAGAGACATTCTTAGCTTCAGTAGGCCCTATCAAAGGTTTTTATTGTTTTTAAACGTTATTAGTTGTTACCAAACGTGGATAAAATGAAATATGAAAGAAAAAATAAACGAATTTATAGATAAATTAGTAAATATATAAATAGCAATAATAAGATAAATAAGTAGTAAACGGACTGTCATGGATAAACATCTTTGGAAGATAGTTTGATTTATTCATTAATCATATAGGATGAATCGACAACGAGCGGTATTTTTACCTATCATTAGTTCTATACAGAAGATTGCTTTATATGAAACTAAATCGGTAAGAACTTCGTTATTAAATTGTATATTCATCCCCTTTAATATTATACATAAAACTTTAATTATATTCCAAAAGTATTTACATTTTTTTTTTTTAGAAATATTACTTAGTTGGTTCAAACAACACCCAAACCCGATTCCGAGTGCTTAAAATAGACCGCATGGAAGCGATAGAGTTAGAAATTTTTGATGATAAAGTTGAATATTCCGCAGAGGAAATACATGATCTAATCAATATGATAGAATCCGGTAATCGAAAAAGCAGCGGTAGTACTGGATTTTCTAAAGTAATATCTGCTTTTGGTATAGTCGGTAGGATCTTCTTTCATGTCCTAGTGGTTTCTGTGTAATATCAGAAGAAAATACGAACATGATAAATCTTTTAGGATTTATAAAGTTTTTGGAAGGATATTACATAATATTAATAACAAAACGGAGGAAAGTAGCTGTGATAGGCCACCATACGATTTATAAAATAGAAGACACTACAATGATTTATATACCACATGAATCGGTAAGAATGTTTCATTCGGAAGAGAATCGTTACTTGAAAATGTTTCAAAGTATTGATTTAGCTAGTAACTTTTATTTCAGGTAACTTCAACTGCTTGTCATGTTAATGTATTGTTTGTTGTAATTATGAATATTTCAGTTATAGTTACGATTTAACACACACGTTACAATATAATTTAACAAATCCATCGCACTTTGCTGATAGAAATTCAAGTGCCGACTCGAATAATGATCTTCAGAGTCACAGTGAATGTTTTGAATTATTTGGGGATAGACTATATGAATATAAATATTTTGGTACTAGAACACATCCGTATAAAAAATTCGTATGGAATTTACATTTAATTGGGAAGGGTAAGAAGATTTGAGTTCCGAGTAATTCGAAAGTTAACGAAGTAAATTCGCATTGTAGCACTAAAACGAGATTTGCATCCGAATTGGATATTATTCATCACTCATGGATTCATTGGACAAAGTAATATAAATGTATACGGTAGATCAATATATTTAACATTAATAGCAAGAAGGTAATATAGAATTAGCGAAAGTTTTGTTAGTTTTATTATGAAAAAACTATGACATGCCAATGTATAAAAAAATTGAATGTAGATCAAGCAAATATGCTGGAACACGGTTTCTTAAACGAGGTGCCAACTTCCAAGGTGATGTTGCAAATGAAGTTGAAACTGAACAAATTGCCCATGATTCTGGGATGTCGTCATTTAGGAAAAGTCATTTTTCATCGTTTGTACAAATGCGTGGTTCAATTCCAGGTACAATTTAAAATACTCTTCATCCTCAACTTATTTAAATTATGATGTAGTAAATAAAATATGTTTTAAATTCAATTAGGAGCACTTGCTTTTTCTTAAATTAATCGATTTTAGGTCATTGGAAACAGGAAATGGGGAAAATGGTTGGCAAACCAGCAATCACAATAGATTTTTATGATCCATTTGCAGAAACAGCTGGAGCACATTTTAACGAATTATTAAAACGCTACGGCGCTCCAATAATAATTTTAAATCTGGTTAAAAAACGAGAAAGAAAAGCCCAAGAAACAATGTTAAGTGAACAATTAAGTACGGCAGTTAAATATTTAAATCAATTTCTACCTGTAGAATATCAAATTATTTATAAAACATTCGATATGGCAAGGAAAAATAAAAGTAGCGCCAATGTTATGGAAGCATTAGGAGGTATAGCAAAGAGTGCTGTTACCAAAGTCGGCGTTTTTCATAATCAACCAAAATATTTCTCCCAGAAAGCCAGTACCGTAATCGGTCATTTAAATGAATCGTTAGGATTTAAACAAACTGGAATAATTAGGACGAATTGTGTTGATTGTTTGGATCGAACAAATACAGCACAATTTGCAATTGGTAAGTGATCCAATGGGATTTGATTGAATCCCAAAATTGTAAACAAATTCCCATGTGCCATGGGATTTTCTTAGACTGCTTAAATTAGTATAAAAACCATTACAGGCAAATGCGTATTAGGTTATCAACTTTGTGCTCTCGGAATATTAGATACTCCTCAATTGGAGTTCGACACTGATTGCGTACGAATGTTAGAATCACTCTATGAAGATCATGGTGATACATTAGCTTTGCAATACGGAGGTTCTCAATTAGTTCATAGGATTAAAACATATCGAAAAACAGCTCCGTGGACTTCACAGGGCAACGATATTATGCAAACATTAAGTCGTTATTATAGTAATACATTTTCTGATGCAGAAAAACAGAATGCCATTAATTTGTTCCTGGGGTTATTCAAACCACAAGAGAATCAATTGCAAATCTGGGACTATGCCAATGATTATTATTTTCATCATAAACCAATTTTGTTTAGTTTAAAATCTTTAACACAGTGGTGGGATGAATGCGTATATAAAAGTCTTCCTTTTGCTTATAATGAAACAGCAAAAACTTGTTTTGAACTTGTGCAGGTTCATTCAAAGGATGTTGAAATGATTGATGCTTACGCGGATTATTATAGGTACTAATTTTGCAATTTATTATTACAAGAGAATCATATTCATGTTTTAGACCAGGTGAATTCATTGTATTAGACGAATTATTTGCAATTAAAGTTAGTAATTCAGTTAGGGATTTTATGCCAAATTGCACAGTTAATTACAGCCCTTTTGCTGTACGAACTAGACCAGATAAAAGGCGGGAAGAAGTAATGCAGAAAGGGAATACTGTAAAGAATCCTTCAGTTACTGGTCAAAGTTCTACGAGTTCGGCTGCATCTAGTCCAAGGTATATACTTGCGTCTTTTACTTAATGGAAGGCTTACAGGACTTCTTTTTAGTGGTAGCAGCTGTACCAGTTTATCTGAAGATGAAGACAGTATGAAATCTGACAGATATGCCGACCTAGCAACAAAAGGAAATACTCATAAGATTATCACGTTCAAGTCTTTATTCCCCTCAACTCAAGAAGTATATGGTTTTGAAATTAATAAACCCAGTCTGAAAGATATAATCACTTATAAAAAGTATGATTTGCAGTGTTCATATTTAAGTTTCAAATGTAAACTGAATATCAAGGTTTCAAAACCTTGTTTTGAATTTTAGATATGTTTTAACAGGAAAAAAGGCAAACAGAGCTAGTTCAAACGTGTTCACATTGAATGTGTCTGGGATAAAACCTTTAAGCACCTTCACAACGGGTTCATCTTGTAAAGTTGCACCTCCTACACTTAGCCAAGAATCAATAGAAATATATAAAAATTATGTAGATTTAGGAAAATATGGCCCATTGCCTCCCAAATCATGTGATATAGAAATTTACCAAAAATATGCGAATTCGATATAAACCAACCTTTTTCGGTAATATTTTGCTATAGTATTGTTAGAAATTGAAATAAAACGAATTAAATATTCAAATATTTTTATTTCCATTTATAATTCTCTTACATAATCATTGGATGTTAAATTTATAAAACTAGAATAATAAGAGAATGTGTGAATAAATAATAGCCGATCTACTTTATCTTCTTTTTTGGGCGTAAATTGTTGGTATGTCCACATTTAGTTTTACGGCAATTAGTAGCACGTGGATGTAATCTGGCATAACATTTGCGGCAAATCATTTTATCGCAATTATATTTCTGCGCCAAAAGACGCAGAGAAGGTTCAATAATACCACCTCTTAATCTAAGTACCAAGTGAAGAGTAGACTCCTTTTGGATATTGTAATCAGAAAGGGTGCGACCATCTTCCAATTGTTTACCAGCGAAAATTAAACGTTGCTGATCCGGTGGGATTCCTTCTTTATCTTGAATTTTTGCTTTTACATTTTCAATTGTATCTGAAGGTTCGACTTCAAGGGTGATAGTTTTTCCAGTAAGAGTTTTTACAAAAATTTGCATCGTGGCGTTGCTAATAAACAAAACAAAATTCAATTACAATCAAAATATCAGTCTAATCTGTGATCAAAATTGCAAAAATGAGGTTATTCATATAACCTCTAAATGGAAAGCATTGTACAATTTACATATAAAATTCATTACCACTGTTATGAAAATACAGTAAGTTATTTATGCAAAAGCAAATAAATACTTTAAATTAAAACAAGACAAATTTTACAAATTCTTGATTTCTTTACCTTTTAAAATAATTCGCAAAATATGCACCGCAAGCTACTTGACTTATTGGAGAATGTGATTGAATGGGTTGGTTAATTTATGGAGGAAAGGGGAGATGAAGTGAGACAAAACTGCTAGTGACATTTCAAAAACTTCCAGTATTTTTTTTAGTACCAATCATTCAAACCTCCGCTGAAAAAGAATGCGGCGTGACATGCGTGGCGAATAGACCTATTTCCTATTCACAAGAGAGACGGTGAGATACGAATTTCTATGAGAGAAACGGTTGTAACATATGATTTTTGCGCAAGTCTTGTAATAACAGTGAAGTTAATCACAATTGTTTTGGGAAATTTTTCTTTATCAAAGTACCTCTTATTGTTTTATATATATGAAGTATCATTGTATATTTATTGATTTTTATTATTAGGAGAATATTTATTTTAACTTATATAAATCTTCACATGCCGGTTAGATGAATATACGCGCGCAAATCTTGTACTTTATAGGTAATCGGGAATAGATTTATACGATAATACGAATTTTCTTGGAAACAAAATATAAGATAAGGCACCAATAAAAATCACAATTTCTAGGGTACGTTCGATTGCGATCAGGGAATAACACAAATAACTAATGGAAAGTTATGAAGTTAATCGTGGTTCAACTTCCAAATAAACTTGCAGTGTGTCCCGCCCAGATCTGAACAGATGAAGCTATTTCAATGTTCAATAGACCTATTTACTATTCGCAGGAGAAACGGTGGCAACTATGGAGGAATATAAGAAGGAATAAGCACTAGAAAAAAACGGGCTGCCACCAGGCGCTGCGGCCAACTGATACAACAGTTTGTAACATTGTTCTTACGAGAAAATCAAATTTTCTTATTTTTAAGGAAAATCATAGATTTTATGGCAGCAGATTAAAACTATGATTTAAACAATGAATATTTAATATAATACAACAATTGTTATTTAAATAATGGGCATAGTTTTGTTTTTTTCTCCATTTTATTAATTTTATGATCAGTGCTGTAAGAACGGGTAAAAATATATCACAGAAATAATTGCAATTTATTTTATTTGCAACAAATTATTTTTAAATTGTTATTAATCTTTATTTAGGAAAATGAAAGAAACAAAATCGCTGTTTATAATAAAAAAAGTGGAGCAAGGATATACTGAAGAAGAAATCGTAAACGAAATATTAAGAGAAAATGAAGAAATAAGGAAAATGGTGGGTAGTAGAGAGGTGAAGGCAGTAATGTGATGCAGTTAAAAATAATGCCTTGAGGAACAGTAAACAATATGTAGAGGACTGGGTAGTAGAAGCTGACAAGGAGATATTCAAGTAAGTGGTAAAAAAACAAAAATTACTGATAGATTTTACTGTAAAACAGGCAGAGGAATATGTAAAGATCGCGATCTGCTACAAATGCTGCTGCTATGGGCATGTAGCCAAGTACTGTACAAGAACGGAGGTATGCTACAGATGTGGACAGGAAGGACACGAAGGGAAAGATTGTGAGAAAAATGAGATAAAATGCGCCAACTGTACAAGAATTAAAGGTAAAGATATAGAGCACATGGCCACCAGCAAAAAGTGCCAAATATACAAACGAAAGGAGGAACAATATAGAAATAGGATAGATTATGGAAGCTGGGAAGAAGAGAAGAAACAAACAAAAAAATGAAAAAGAAGTGGGGAAAGGAGCAGAAAACAATGAGAAGGAAAAAGGTAGAAATATGGAGATTGGCAACATGGAATATACGAAGCATAAAGGGAAAAGAAATAGAACTAGAAGATGAGTTTCTGGAACATAAGATAGACATACTCACAATAACGGAAACGAAAAAAAAAGGGAGAGGATTGCAAAAAATGATGAAAGGAAGTGTATTTATATATAGCGGAGTGGAAACAGAGAAAAGAGCAGCTGAGGGAGTCGCATGTATGATAAAAAAGGAATGGGCACACAATATAGAAGAATGGGAGGCGTGTTCAGAGAGGATATTGACAATAAATATGAAGGACGATAATGAGAGTATTAAAACGATAAGTGTGTATGGTCCAAATGAAGACGACAAAAAGGAGAACAAAGAGAAATTCTGGGAAATTTTAACAGAAACGGTAGAAAGAGCAAAAGGCGAAATATACATTGCAGGAGATTTTAATAGTAGAGTGGGAAAGGGAAAACCAGGAGAGAGTAGAATATTGGGCCAGAATGGGGAATCAACGCTAAATGATAACGGAAAAAGATTGATAGAGTTTCGTGGAATCCACAATATGTTTATAGCAAATACCTATTATAAGCACAAGGATATACACAAGTATACTAAAGAGATGAGCAGTAAATATTAAAAATCAGTAATAGACTACATAGTAGCAGGAAATGAAAATAGAAAGAACATAGTAGATGTAAAAGTGTCAAGAGGACCGGAAGTGGGAAGTGATCATTATATGGTTATATCAAATATAAAGAAACCACTAAAATCAGACAACAGAGAGAGAAAAGAAGATAAGATAAGATAAGATAAGATAAGAATCCCAGTCAGGATTTAGGGAAGGAAGAAGCATTCAAGACCATATATTTACGATTAAGCAGATAGTGGAAAAAACAAGTAAAAGAAAAAAAAATGTATACATGGGTTTTCTAGATTTAAAAAAAGCATTTGATAAATAAGCAGGAAAATGATTAGCTTAATAAAAAAAATATATGAAGAAAACTCAAATAGCGTGATAGTCAAAAACAGACAATCAACAAAATTTAAAACGAAAGACGGACTAAGACAGGGAGGAGGACTAAGTCCAACATTATTTAATAATTACATGGACAAAATAATAAGGAAAGCGAAGGAAAGAACTAAAGGACTTAACGCGGAATGGAATTATAAGGAGAGAGTTGAAGTAAAGATTGGAGCATTCGTAGACGATATAATGGTGGTAGCATCTAGCGAAAAAGAGCTGCAGACAAGCATAAATAAATGGAATGAAACACTTAGAGTGAACGGAATGGAGATGTGTAAAGAGAAAACAAAAGTAATGGTGATCGGGGAGCAACATGAGCTAAATATCATGGTAGATAAGTTAAAATTGGAGCAAGTGACGAAATGGAAATATTTGGGAGTAGAAATATCTAGTTCAGGAAAGCAAGAAGTAAAAATTAACAGCCGGGTAGGAAAAGCAATGAAAGTGTTTTACAGTATCAGCAATACGATTGTGAGGAAAAAAGAAATAACAAGAAAAACAAAAATAAACGTCAATAAAACAATAATAAGACCAATACTGACATTTGGATGTGAGACATGGATAACAGATAAAAAGGAAATAAGTAAAGTCCAAGCGGTAGAAATGAAATACAGGAGGAGAGTAAAGGAAGTGACAAAGAGAGAAAGAATCAGGAATGAAGAAATAAGAAAAGAACTGGGAATGGAGGCAATACACGAATACATAGAGAAGAGGCAGTTGGGATGGTGGGGTCACCTGAAAAGAATGGGACAAGAAAGACAAGTGAGATAGGTATGGGAAGCTAGACCTGGGCAGAAAAGAAAAAGGAGAAGACCTGAAACTACCTGCAATGACATAATAGAAAAGATATTACAAAGAAGCAGAATAACGATGAGTGAAGCTAGTAGGATGGCAAACAAAAGGAAAGAATGGAGAAAGTTTAGCGACGCAGTGACGCGAAGCGAAAACGTAGAAGCCTAGAGAAAGAAAGAAAAAAAGATAAAGACCAACAAGTCTACACCAGAAATGGTAGACAGGCTTTACGATACATATATATATATATGTAGGAAAAAATTACTTCTTTGTTTAATGACGGGAAATAATTTTTTTTTAAATGAATATTGGTTAACAAAGTTCAAGTTAGTTTATTCAATCATAAATACAGAACACAATTAATAAAATACAAATTTATATGAACATCTCCAAAATCTATCTAAAATCTATCTTACCAAAAAAAAAAAACTCTCCGTTTTCTTTTTATTTCCATGACCACCTTTTTTCATTGCTCACTCTGATTCATTCCTACATCTCGGCCATTCTGGTTTGAATTCGCCTCGAATTCTACCCACGGTTTCATTAAATCAGCTGATGAAGATGTCAATCTTGGACCAGGATGATCACCAATCTTCTCCATTTCGTATCGGTCATTACACAAACAATTAAAAACTCGATATGGACCTAAATACTTCGGTAATAGTTTTGAGCATGCGGCAAATTGTGTTTGCTTAATTGCAACAAAATCGCCTGGATAATATTTAGTAGCGGCTTTACGTCTTCTGTTGAATGATCTTACATTTTCTTTTTGCACCTGGGCTATCTGTTTTCTTGCTTCTTCTCTTAAAATCTCTCTACGTTTCATAAAATCTTCTACCAATTCTTCTTCAATTATCTCTACTAAACTTGTGTCTTCTGATCTGTTCATTGTTGTTCCGAATACTAATTCAAATGGTGATTTTCTAATACTCCGATGGAATGTACTATTTAATGCTTCTTGAAGTTTTCTTATATGCTTGCACCAATATTCTGGTTTATCAATTGACAGCTTAGTTAATACAGGAATCATTACACGATTCACTCGTTCAACCTGACCATTTCCTCGTGGTACGCCAGCTTCTCTCCGTTTTCTTTTTATTTCCATGACCACCTTTTTTCATTGCTCACTCTGATTCATTCCTACATATATATTAATCTTTATTTAATAGTTATATGGTTTCTTTAGAATACGATGGATTATTTTAGATATCAACATTAATGTCAAATTTGAAAATAATTTCAAAACGAAACAATAATAAAGCCCGCCCCTGAACTGACAATCACCTGCATTTACCGCAAAATACACGAAACCTTCTAGTAGAAAAAAAATTTCTGACCCACAAATATTTTGACATTTGTTAGGATGAGTCTACTCCTTATTATAGCCCTCCATAGTTGCAACATATGATTTCTGCGTAAGTCTTGTAATAGCAGTAAAGTTAGTTACAATTTTTTTGGAAAGATTGCTGTGAGATGATATATGTTCTAGCCTCGGCTAATAGTGATGGCTCTTCCCAGAACAAGAGAAATAGATAGGTGCTGACTCAATTGGAATTCACCAACAAAAAAAACAAATTTGAACTATGTACATTTATTTACAACACTGGTTGAGATTATTTACAATGATTGAAATAATATAACTTTGATGTAAATACAAAACAACCACCTCAGATTCATGTAGTGAGAGAAAGTCTTTTGCCGTGAATATAAACTTTACAGTGCTAATCTTGTTCCCGATCAGTAAATTTCTTTTACTGTCGCGATGGAGTGAGCTAGTGATTTATTTTATCACTTGAGGACATGTAAGTAACTTTACTGTCGCGAGAGAGTTAGAATTATACTTGTCGACACGTAAGTAACTTTACTGTCCCGAGAGAGAGAGCTTATGCTTGAGACACGTGAGTGATTGGTTGTGAGATATGATTGTTGAGATACACTTGTGAAGAAACACTTTAAATTAGTCACTGTAAAACTATATACTGTCTTCTTGAATGTTCCATTCCCATATACATAATAAATAGGACGCACTGATCACTGAACCACCATTAAACGTATATTGATGGGCCCTCTCTCAAGCGTGAATTTAATCGAAGTGGTGATTGGAAAATTCTTATAATTAATAAATTTGAACAATTTTCGATGCAAGTTTGATAAAAACAGAATGTGGAAATCTTATTCTATAATACATATTACTACTGAACAAAAATATCAATCAATAAAAAAGATACAATCAAAATCGTATAAAAATAAGTAGAGTTTATCGTTCAGAAACGATAAAAAAGTGCATAGTAATTAACGTAAATATTGTATACAAACAAAAATTGTGTGAAAAGTAAATACATATTTAAATCTACGTAACAAAAAAATTATTAGTAATTACAGAACCAAAACAACATATATCAGCAAAATTTAAATCGCCGGCAAAACAAGTGCCATATGTAGTCAAGACGGATTTCTTTGGCTACTCCTCTGACGTCACGTTAATAAGCAGTAAACTGTATTTTGGAATACCTTAGTGTTATGTGCTGGTAAAAATGTGTTATTTTATGTACCTTGTACTATAAAGCAGATGTATTGTTTCTTTGCAAATTTCCAATGTATGCAGATTTACTCACGTAGTGTATATGAAAAGTAATTCATATGGTAGATCTGCGTTAAGTAAAAAACTTGAACCGTTATGTTGTTGGTAATAGTTTGCAGTTTGTTTGAGTTCATAATTGAATGGTATTATTTATATGGGTCAAGAGCATTGGATTTGGTTTCTAATCGTAAGGCAGAGCTTACGATTAGAAACGGGTTGCGCGGTAGAGGAGAGGTAACGAGCATAAAAAGACGACAATACCAGCGAGCGAACGCAGTAGCTGGTCCTGCGTTTGGCGACATCACATCGTCACCTAGACGACGGTTACAAACCAATCTGTTCTTTTCAGAACAAATTGAACATTGTTTCGGAAACAAAATGAGCAATGGGGCTAAAATTAAAATCGTTCTTTTTCAAGAACACAATAGAAAAATAGAAATAGAAAATTTGGATAGAAATCTATTGTTCTGTTTTAAAACAAAGAAGAGATATTAGTGTTGTAAACAAATCATTCTTTTTCAAGAACCAAATGTAGAAAATCATACTGAAAGTAAATCGTTCTTTTTCAAGAACCCAAAGAAAAAAAGAAAATCGTGTTAATGTAGCAGTACTTAGTAGTAGTGTGACGTCACGTCGAAAACAGCTCGTTTCTAAGTGAAATACGACCCGCATTTTGTTGTGACGTGGCGTCATTGTTATTATTTTTAAAGAATGCCATAAATTCTCTTGTTGTTTTACAACAATATACATTTTAGAAAATATTTCAGTAAACTTCAGGAAAGGCATAGAAAGCCTTACTAGTTGCTACCATAACATCATCCTAAATATTTAAATAAACCAAAAAAAAAAAAACTCACTATCTAGTATTACTGTTAGCTACTTTAATTAAAAAATAAGTTTGTGCGGAAAAAATGGTAAAAAGCATTCTCTAAATTCTGTGAATATTAATATTATAAGGAAAGATATTGTTTTCGGAATTTAAGCGTAACTTAGATCAGAACCTATAATAATGCTGTTGTTGTTTTTAAATATAAGTGGCATTAATTATATAGATTTTAACCCTTTGATTGTTGTAAATTTGTCTTAATAGACCTACTTCCCATTAAGTGAGCAAACTGCGCACATCATGGCATGCGCAGTGTCATAAAAACAACTTTTTTGAAATCGATTGGATATGCCGTCAGATCAAATTTTAAACCTGTATAAATCTCCATTGAATGATGATTCCATAACACATATGGAATATCGAATATATCTTCCCTATATTAAGTCATTTTCTAACAGTGATGTAATTGAAATAACAATAAATAGAAAAGATGTTTGGCTATTAATGGCCGAATCTGCTTTGGCAATTACATGAAAATTGAAAAAGACAAAAGGAGATGGAACTGTGTGCCTAGTTAATAATACAGGACCATTTTTATTTGATTCAGTAACGTATGAATTGAATGGTGTAGAAGTGGAGCATGTTAAAGATCCGGGAATTGTTAGTCTTATTCGTGGATACTTATGTTATTCTGAAGAAGATGCAAAACATTTAATTATAGGAAGTTGGAACTTCCCAAATAATTTATCAACATGTGGCAAAGATGAATTCTTTATGCGAATACCACTATCTGATTTATTTGGTGTATGCAGCGATTATAAAACAATGATGTGCGGAAAACATACTTTACGTTTAGTATGTTCTCGTAATGATAACAATGCTATGTTAACTAGTAACAATACAACAATAAGAGAAATTCTAATTGCCAATATTGAATTGAAAGTAAAGCATATAACGCCCAATGATTATATAAAAATGGAATTATTAAAATCGATAAAGCATGATCGATCAATTTTAATTCCATTCAGAAAATGGAGTTATCATGAATTAAATTCTCTGAATATGGGATCTATAAAAGAGATATGGAATGTGAAAACTACCACTAATGTAGAATGTCCGCGGTATGTCATTGTTGCTTTTCAGCAAAACCGAAAAGATCAGATAACTAGTGATAATACTTTATTTGATCATAGTAATATTTCTAGCATTAGGCTGCTTTTAAATGGAGACTATTATCCATTTGAAAGACCAAATATAAATTTTGCTTCAAAAAATTATGCAAATATATACTGTAATTATTCAGATTTTTATCGAAGTTATATGAACCAATCTCTGTTAGAATGCAAACAAGTCTTGTTAAGCTACGATAATTTTTTTACACATGCGTTGTTTGTAATTGATTGTTCAAGAAGAGATAAGTCTATAAAATCTTTAACAGTTGACGTTAAGCTCGAAATAGAGTCACATCAAGATTTTGCTTCCGACACTGAAGCATACTGTATCATTATTCACGAGTGTGTGATAGAATATTTACCTCTCAGTGAAATAGAAAAATTATATAGCAATGAAAATTGCTATTGTTGACATGCAAGGCTTTGTCTTAAATAATTATGAAGGTGAACGAGCATTCCATGTTAAAGAAATCACTATTATGCATGGATCGCAGTATAGTCACTATGTATTTCAAGAGCCTAAATTTTACTCAACATTAACCATTTCTGAAAAGGAAGATGTAAATTATGCAATTCATAATAATCATGGACTATTGTATGAATCAGGACATATAAGTTACAATGACATACATTTAATAATAAAGAAATTATATGGATTTGATATAGTGTATGTTGAAGGACGTCAAAAGAAAGACTTTTTAATGTGAATCTAATAGAATTGGATCATCATCAATATCACTTCTACCCAAAATTATAAATATTGAAACTTCAATTAATTCTAATTGTGTACCTAAATTTAATCGTAATATTCCAAAATGTATGGAACATCTAAATGATAAGTTGTATATGTGTAGTTTAAGAAATTGTTTTATACTTAGTAGTTGGATGTATAAGTTTTTGCCTCAATAAAAATAAATAAATATATATATATATATATATATATATATTAATATATATATATGCATACGAAATAGTTGATTTTCAATTTATACAAGTAGTCTAAATCAGATGATCATGATTGGATTTACTTTCCTTTTTTTAGTTACAATATTTAATAATGTAATAATTAATCCGAAAAATGCGTAACAAGTTTATATTTGTTTCAATTCAACTAATGATAGTTGGCTTTCGAATTGGAGTAAGATGGAAAAAGCTACAGACTCAGTTTTGTTTACAACCATTCCAAATAATTCAACAAAATACAAAATTCGAATTATAAACAAAAATGCTGAGTTTAAAGATGGTGAGTGGAAGAGTTTAGACAGATTCCTTGCCCCAATATTTATTTCATCTGTTTCATCAATACAGAAACTCGATTCAATCTTGTCGATACTCTATTGTGTGGTAGCAGCAACGACAACATTATTTTTAAAGTGTGCTTTTAAATTTATTGGTAAAAGAAGAAATCGTAACGACTAATCAAATTTTAGAATTAAAAGATATGATTAACAGCATTGATTATCCACTCAAATTCCAGGATTATTTTATAAAGATATTGAGTAATTAATTAGAGCTACCAGAAGAAATGGTTTCAGAATATTTGAAGCCTTGTTGGGGACATCGTACAGATGAAGATGATGATGATTGTGATGTCATTGATAGACCTCTACATACACATAGGATTAACTGTTCCATATGTGAAGAAATTATTTTAAATCGATATATTTAAATGTTTTGGTATTTTTTATATTTTTATATCAGTTTATAATAGAAAATAATAAATTTATTACGGAATTAGTTATTTTCCTTAAACAGACCTAAAACTTTTTTGTTTTTTAATGGTATACCGTATTGATTATCTACAGCATAGTTACTTGTATAGAATTTTTGTATATGCGTTTTAACAATATCTAAATATGCATCATCAGATATGATTTCATATATGAAGCTATCTGTATCCATGTACATTAATTTGCAATTTTCATTTGGTGAAATCTCTTTTAATATAAAATTATAATGAAAGTCATACATAAGAGTTTTAGATATATCTAGAATACACATTCCTATATAACCGGTTTGTTAAACACTATGTGTGATTTGTTTAGCTCTATAGCCACTAAACTTTCATCAAATATTTTATGGCTGTGGATTAATGGGCTCCATATTTGATTTTTCGTACCATAACGGCCATCCCATTGTTTCACTATCTTGATATTTCTATGTTTTCTAATGTTTTCCATTGTTTTTCCGAATACGGCATTATTCATTAATTTCAACAAATTTTTCTTAAAATCTGTTTTAGCTTGTTCTCGGTATTTAGTATTCAAATCTATATATGGTTGAAGCCATGGTGCTTGGCTAAATTGTAATATTTTATGAATTTTAATCAAGACCAGACCATTCTGCAAGACTTGCTTTAAATTTCGGTAATGTAAAATATAATTTTTTTTAGTAGTAACTGTATTCAGTAATTTAACAGATTTAGAACCTGGTGGTCGTTCTCAATCTGTACAGAACGGCAGATCTTTATGTTTGTCATGCAGCGACATTGGATATTCTAAGTCTACCTCGAGAATATAACAACTATCGGAATCATCAGGAACATTCATAATATCTACCTCATTTACATTATTTAGCCAAGCAAAATTATCGTAAGGTAGATACTGAGACATGGCCCAACCATATAGGTTATTGGCATCTAAATACAATAAATATTTAAATAGCTTTGTAATGTCAAAATTCTTCATATATTTGTTGTTTTCCGCGGAGTATCTATTAGAACACATAGAAATACCTCCCCTTAGGCCTTTTTCTATAAATAAAAGTTGATCTATATCTTTGAGAAGCCTAAGTCTACACTGTGTTATTTTCAACATGCAATTCCAAGCATACCCAGGTAGCGTATGGTAGAAAGCCGGCTCTAAACCATAAATATTTATACACTTACCTCCAAAGTTTTCAAATACATCAGCCAGCAAGAGATTATCTGTTTTCAAGTATAAGTCACTATATTCGCCTAAATTAGTAATATTGAATCTGTTCCAAATTACTTTTGCCTGATCAAAATCGGCCTCACTTATATGTGATTTAGTCAGCTTATTATAAAATAATTCTTTAGCTGGTAGTTCCGTTTCATTTAGTTTACTTAAATTATCTACATAATCATAACTAAAAACACTTGCCCTAGATAGCAGTTTAAAAGATTCCGCATCTAAATTACGGAATTCATGTTTTAGAATATTTAATTCATTTATTTGTAGGGTGGATACTAATTCAGACAGCGAGGTGTTTAAAAACCTGTAAGAATCTATGAAACAATATCGAACAGAACTCTTAGGATAATGCTGAGTGAATGAAATGTATTTTTCTTTATTTATTGGTAATAAAGTAATGGTTCCACTTTTACATATTTCTTTAACTAGGAAATGACTATCATAATTTGAAAGGTTATGGCAAATTATTGGTACTACAAATAATTTTTTAAAATTTAAGTTACAGGCTGCATGAGCTAGACCACGTATATAGTCATTATAATGATTGTGACCTTTGGCAATTTTATCATTAATTAAAAACGGTTTCTCACAAATGTGACAATCTTTGCTGCTTCAACATCTAGTCCACTAGACATAGACACAGATAATTTAATCTTTTGTTCAATCTTGTCTGTTAATAACTCTAACTGATTTACTATCCATCCTACACTATTTTCCCCTCGATAAAAGTCGTAGTAGCAAAATGATTGATCATAAGCATATTTTACATAATAGCCTACACTAAATGGCGTATGCTGTTGATAACAAATTTTACTTTTATTGCGTGAAATATCTATTTTCTCTAGGACACATTCAAAATCTAAATAAATTACGAAAGGTGCTATTTGCTTATATACAATATTTTTGAACTCTACGTAATCATAACTTGGAAAAGATATTTTACAGAATCTTAATTGTTCGCATAAAATGAGATGATTGTTTAGTTTTTCCTGAATTAGAAAATAATTAAGGCACCTATCGCAAATAAAATTTTACGTTTATTAATCCGTTGTGATATGAGCCTAGACATATTATTTATAAGGCAATAGCGATACTTAAGCTTCTCATCTTCCGTGTTATCATCGGGCAACGGAGAGTAATTATTTATTTTAGGATAATATTTATTTTGCATGTACAATAAATTCACCTGTTTTTCTAATTTGGTGTCCGTTATTCTGCAAGATACTGTTATATATTTTTTTTGTTTTTCAGTGTTTTCATGTAACGCCGCATAAACATTTACTGAAATGTTATTAAGTTTTTCAAATACTTATTGAACTTATTGATCTATTGAAATTGGTAATTGTAAGCTATTTGTTTTTAATAAATTTAAATAATGTGGATACGATGAAATTCTATCTGAATGATTAGTAGCAGGATAAAGTCCTGCAATAACGCTCCAATAAAAACATGAATTATCATAATTTTTTGTGTTAAGACAGGCTTTTTTATTAGAAATTTCTTTAGGTAATTTAATATAGGATGAAGCAGCAAGACCGAATTCATATTTATTTATATTAATTTGTAAATTAACTATGGTCTTCACGGCCCAACCACTATCACGTTCATGAAATTCACTCATTTTATGTAGAATTTAGTCAATGACGATATTTTAACCAGTTTGCTAAATCCGTGCCACTATCAATTTTTTCATTTCTGGTATGAAAATACTTATATTCCAAAATTTCTATATTTTCTTTGATGGTGATATATTGAGCGCATAAGCAGGTGTTTACTTTAAGTACATTCATTGATTTTAATATATTATTTATACGTCTCTAAAAAAGTTCAAATGAATATTTTAAAAATTCTGAGGAATCTGTGTGTCTTATGTTATAAATGATGCCTGTTCGGATACGGTTGTTGAATGCAGAATTTAGATGGTCCCAAATTATCACTTTTCTTAAATTTCGCAAATTACCACCAGCATGAGTCTGGTAATTATTATTTTTTAATATAAGACGAAATCTTCTTAAGTGACTTAAATTAGTAGAAAGCTTATTACAAACACTTACTGGTTGCTTCTCGCGCATGATTTTCATGATGTCTCGAATACTTTTGTTGATTTTCCTGATCCATGTGCTCCTTTCTAGACTAAAACTTTCTTGTAACAAAGGTACAATTTTTGAAAGTAATTTAGCAGTGATATAGTAATATCACTGCTTAAATTAATTGCACTTTCCATGATCACTATATGCACACTTATACAATTGAAAACAATACTAGTAACTTTATAATATTACAATCAACCATAAATTTAATTCTTTGTAGTAGTATACTATAACATTACTATGAGCATACGGCTTAAATACCTGATGCACGTACCACCACCACCAGCAAAAATCATACTCCCTTTAATAAGAAATCCTTTTAATCTTTAAATCTTTAAAAGACAATCGGTCTGATTTTATATTTTGCTAAATATACAATACAGATTATAACAGTTCTAGAAACATTTTTCACCCTTATAATCCTTTAATACAACTAACATCCTGTTAAAGCGTTGGGGTGATATTATATTAAAAATACAGATTATTATTCCACGCATTCTAAAATTCCTTAAGAGAAATGTGTTTTAAGTGCTGATCAAATTGATAAACATCTGTTTGTAGGTTTGTCATGAAGCAAAACCTTTATTATTATTAAATACAATAAAGAATGATTGATGATCGACTAAACATTAGACCTTTTATAAAATTAAATAATGTCCTCGAATTGGAAGAATTTGACTTGGAAACACTGATTTTAAATATGTAGTGGATTCGTCATATATATTTTTGTACAGTGGAATTAAACTATTTACGTTTTATTTGTTGTAAGAATATAATCATAACAGGTAATAATAATGAGGAACTAAAAATGATTCACATTACTAGACAGGAAAAGACTATATGGTTAACAAAATCTGATTTGGTAAACATAATATTCATCAATACATATCATGTCGTTCCCTTAATTAATAGGCTAAATTTAATTGACTTTATCACATTTTATAATAATTTTATAAAAGCTGATTTTATAGCCATTTTCATATGGCTAAATAAGTTAATTTAGATTTGATACAGATTATAACATTTATTGAAAAAATTTTCACACTTACAATCCTTTCAAATAACACCCTGTTAAAGATCTCGGGCGATTTTATATTTTATATTAAAAATACAGATTATTGTTCGGCAGAACCCAAAATTCAATTTATATACTCAACCCAATATAATGGATGTCGGTTGGCTTTGTGGTGCAGTGGTAAGGTCCTTATACCCCCATAAAAATTTATAGGTTCGATTCCTATTCACATCTAAAAATTTTATTTTAAAGATCATCTCTTTCTCGCTTTCTCCATTTCTTTTACTCCTCTGCTTTACTGCTGCAATCGCGAGCTGTGCTTATCACATTGAGGATAGGTGTAAGGACGCCTATTATAACTGCGCCCCGATGGCATCTTTATACTTATCCATGTGTTAAGCACGCACAAGCCTTCACCTTTTTTCAAATTCTTGATAATATCCGATGCTACTGACATCTATGCACACAACATCAAACTTCAAACATTACATCAAAAGATACCTTGGAAAACACATTGAAACTTGGCGCCACATAGAACCCATGATCTAGTTCTGCTGTTTTATATCTACTCAGAATCTATGGAGGATTATAAGATTTTCTTATAGATCTCCATAGTAGAATCTGAAATTTTTTTTTATTTAATTTTTTTCATTGGTGAAATAATTTTCGTTTCTTCCTGATTCTTTTTTTAGCATTATTTTAATTTAAAATTAAGAAATTCTTTTTACTTGACTATTCTGTAAGTTTAAATACATTAAAAATATAACAATGCCTCAAAATTGTTACATTTATAGTTCTGAAAGTATTGCTAAACTGAGAAGTGGAATTTCGTTCTTTCGATTCGCTAAAAAAGAAAATCGGTGAAATTGGTTGGACGCCGCTAAATTTAAGTATGCAGGTATCAAAATATCGAAAAATCGAACTAAAAAAAAATTATTTATTTACCTAATAAAATACGTTCGCTACCAGTCGTCACAAATGTGTGACATCGAAGTTTTTGTAATAGACCATCGAGACATATATGTGACTGGTATGTCTCGAAATTCATATGCATCTCTGGTTCCTATGGTCTACAGTAGCAGCTTTCTTTATATTGCATGGTCTGCAGGAGAGTCCAGCACATAATAGACCTATTTCTTATTACTTGTAAAGAACAAGGTATGCGCGCGCACATTCATGTTATCGGCAGTTGAAAATTTATGTAAGTTAAAATAAATATTTTTCTGATAATAATCAATAAATACGCAGATATACATCATATATATAAAACAATCATTGGAATTTTATTAATATTAGTACTTTGGTAAAGAAAAATTTACCAAAAAATTGTGACTAACTTCACATCTATTACAAGGCTTGCGCAAAAATCATATGTTGCACCCGTTTTTATCATTGAAATTCGTATCTCACTGTCTCTCTTGCGAATACGAAATAGGTTTATTGTGACAAATGGTCTTGAGTAAATCAGTACAGGTGATTGGTTATTTATATTCCACTGATTCAGCAATTTTTTTTTCATTTACTTGATGTGTCCATTTGGAATGCATTCCGTGTTTTATTTTTCGTATACTTTTGTAATCAGTTTTTTTTATTAATAAATATAAATATACGAAAACTGATCTGATGTCTGTATATTTGAATATTTCATTGTGACTAATATATGTGACTAGTGGTCTATAGAAAGATTGTAAATCCCATGTTGGTTAAACCATTTCTTCAAACAAGTCGGCTTCTTGCTCGGGCGCTACCCTTCGATTTTGGATGCCTTACAACTCCAAAGGGGAGTGAGAGGAGCCTGTACGAGCAGCTTTTAGACTAAAATAGTCTAGGGTTCAGAAACGAGTGAAAGAAAAGTCAGAAAAAATACTAAAAACATCATGTTATCAAATTAAAATAAAATAAAATACAACTCTTGTAAATAATAAAATAAACATAAACATCCCTGGTAGCTGGGTCCAGTAAAAAAAACGAAAATCAAACAGAGAAAAATAAATAGAAAAACTTACTCTCTACCACTGGACCGCAGCATAATTAACCAATACTAACAGCAGCAGACACCATAACATGAACACATAAACGGCATATTTCGCGGCTACTGGTGTTTGCGTGGCATACGCCCCCCGATCTGCACAATCCAACCAAACAATACTCTTGCTGCCGGAAAACTCGCTTGCTAGCTAGAAGCTGGAAATGGAATAATCTAGTTGCCGGAGAACTAGCATGCTAACCAGAAATAAGGAAAGGTTAGAATCGGACTGCCGGAAAACTCGCATGCTCCCAGATGAGGGAAAGGAAAGGGTTTTGTTTTTTGATTCGGTAGACTAGGGCGGTCTAGACCCAGCCTCTATCCCGGTCCCAGTCTCCTTACCTTTTGACGATAGTAGTTTGGAAGAGTAGTCCCGATGATCAAGACTGCCCATTTTCTACAAAAACAGTCCTTTATATACCCATTTGGGTCGCGTAATTCGAGAGGCTCGCAGTGGGGGATGCTAGATAGGAGTGATTTTGGCTGCAGTACGTATTCGGCTAACAGTGCGTCCTTCATTATTAGTCAATAATACCATCTCTGAAAGATGCAATTAAACGACTTTCGGTAAATGCGACACGCTTGATTATAATGGCATTGTCTTCGGGGGTAATCATATATAATATTTTATTTTTGTTTCATGACAATCGATTAACGCAACACTCACAAAATGGTGTTTTACACTAAGACCAAAATAAAGAATAAACCCATTTTATTATAATTTAAACATTAAGTTCGGAGCCTATTCTAGACCAAAAATATATCAAAGAACATAAACTTAATATTTGCTATTTTGGTAATTCATTGACTTAATTAATTTAATCATATAATCAATACAATATTATACCTACTTGTATTCAATTCAACAATACATCTGATTAAGTAGTTTTATTGTACAATTTTAAAAATTTCGAATTTTTACTATTTTTTTTCTTTATATAATGAAATTACTGAAACTCCTTATCTGACAGTATTTTATTTTCAGAGATTTTTGTTATTTTTAAAAGACTAAATAACTGCGTTTTGCGCTTTGCTGCACATTCTATAGCGTGAGCACGAGTTAGGCGTTGTTAATGTTATAATATCTAGGCAATTTATCTAATTTTCAGATATAGTGTTTTTATTTATGAATATTGAAAATATATCTTTGCTGTCCCAAAACATTGGACTAGCTATCGTCTAGAAAAGATTTGCTCTGTACAATGGTCTACTTATAAGCATCTATTTCTTACACGGTGAACCAAGTAATTTCTAACGAATATATGTTCGTCACTATATTTGATACTTCTGAAAATAGATGTATTAATGTATCGCTATACATGTAATGTATAGCGAATAGTTATTGGCTCTTTTCACACGTATGCGAACCGCATATGTACACGGTTTTATTGCTTTTTAGGAAAGGGAGCGTCGGTGTTGCCACTTCACTTTTTGTAATTTTTCAAGTCTGGAAATGATCTGCAATTTTTCCATCGGATTTTTGCGTTCGAGTTTCACCCGCATATCTTTTACGTTTAAATTAAATAGTTTAGTTTTTTTATTTCGTCTAGTGAAAATCAGTTAAAATCTTATGAATTGTATGGCCAATTTGGAAACTTCAGTATTTATTCGTATTCATTTATAACTAAATTGTATATCTTTAAAACATTTTCAAAGTTGAAAAAATTATACAATAAATTTTATAAAAATTCAATGTTCAGTTAGATAAAACGAAGAAGGAAGGACAATGAACTTTATGTTATCCAACAGATGATTTTTATTTTCATTGTTTTTACATCAGCAGCTGTAATGAGTAGTGCCATGTCGAATTCGGATTATTTCTTTAGTTGTTTTCTTAATAAAAATTACCTCAGAGCAGTATGTATTAGAAGAAAAAATTAAGAACGTAAAGATATATTTTTTGTGCTGTGAGGAGTTGAAAAAACTTCGAAGACAAAAGATTTCTAGAAGTTTTATAATAATGTGAAATTTCTCAATCAATTTCATTGATTTCAAAAAATTCAAAATCCCAAATTCAATTGGAAATTAAAAAAAATAAAAATGGGCCTTGTGTTGTGTTCAGCTTAAAACAAAAAGAGAATTTCTACAAAAACGGGGATATTTTGTGCATGTGGTTTCAAAAGCAAAAGATCGATTTTTCCATTTTTTAATGTTTTTTAGTGCTAAAATAATTTCAAAGTCAGAGACGTAAGACAATTATTTTTTGTGAAATATAAAATTGCAGAAAACGATGAAAAAAGATTTTTTGTTTGTTGTGCAATTTCTTTACAAAAATATCAATTTTATGATTTGTCAATGACCAAAAAGGTAGCTTAAAATTAAAGACGATAAAAAGTGTTTTTTTTCCAATGGGAAAATCAGATTTTCTGGAGCCCACCGGCCCCCTTGAAATTGCCATTTTGCCTAAAGGCTTGTAGAAACTTTTCTGTGAAAATTGTTTTCATAAATTTAATTCTGCTTGTATAAATATTTATTGTTTTCTCACCTTAAGGTATTATGTATGAAATAAGTAGATATCATTTCCCAATTCCATCTGTATAATTTAACATGATTGATATTCTTGTATATTCTTTTATTTTTTAAATTTAAAAAGTTTCAAATTTTAGTATGAATTTATTTTATGTTTTAAATAAATGTATTGAGTGAAATATTTTCTGACTTTTTATCAAATCATTTCAAATTCGGCAAAAAATAGGAACAGCAATAATTTTTACGAAATCTTAATTTCGTAAAATTTAATTTTATTATAAATTTTAATAAGAAGAAGAATAACGATGAGTGAAGCTAGTAGGATGGCAAATAACAGGAAAGAATGGAGAAAGTTTAGCGACGCAGTGACGTGAAGCAAAGCCTAGAGAAAGAAAGAAAAAAAAGAAGAAAAAAGGAAAAAAAGAAAAAGACTAACAAGCCTACACCAGAAATGGTAGACAGGCGTTACGATATATATATATAAATTTTAATTTAAAAGCGTAATAAATTCTTCAGTCAATATATTTATTTAATACATAAACTAGATAAATACATTATTTCAAACTTCTAAAACTAAAAAAATAAAGAAATATACAAGAATATCTATCATGTTAAATTATACAAATGTAATTGAGAAATAATATCTATTTCTCAATTAAGCGCGTGAAACTCGAACGCAAAAATCCGAGGAAAAAATTGCACAGAGATAATTCCCAGACTTGAAAAATTACAAAAAATAAAGTGGCAACACCGACGCTCCCTTTCCTAAAATAAAAAGCAATTAAACCGTATACGACTGCCGTATACGGTTCGCATACGTGTGAACAGAGTCATTCGAATAGAATTTGCCCATCTCTGCTTTTCAGAAACTGGCGGTTAGTATTATGGAAATTGCCCATCTTTGGTACTATTCACCACAGATAATCTGCGCTAGTCTCTTCAAAATTATTGCCTAAATTCACGCTTCACTTATAAATTTGAATTAAAATAGAAATTGCGAAAAATTGAAACCTAAACAAGGTTGAAAATTGCTATGTATGCAGAAAGTTTAAGTGCATATATTTGGAGCAGGCATCCTTTATTCTGTGGTTTAATTTAATCTAATTACTATCTGGAGCATTTGAATGAAAGCAACATAATAAAATAATATGGCCTTAAACAACAATACTTTAATGAACAATAATAACAAAATTTTACAGCAGTCCATTAAACATAGGAGAACTGTTTATCGAGAACTTTTAAATAAAGCACAAGATATACGTAAGTGCTTGAATTATTAATTTAATTAGGACAAAGTTAATTACTTTGATTTGCACAATATCAAATACGTTTATAAAATTACGATCAATTAGTAATTAACAATTTACTGTTAATACCTTTGTTGAAATAATCATTAATATATTAATTTATTAGTTATTGAATAAATTATCTTTCATGAATAATTATATATACTTTACTTGAAATATTCAGAAGAAGCAGATGAAACGGGTAGACAAACCATAGTGGAATTAAACAATATATTAAAATGTGCAAATACATTGAACGACGAAATTCCAATTGACCAAAGATGTCAACATTCAGATGAGACTCTGTTAGACTGTGAAGTTGTATCAATAGTCAGTGAAACATTGAAAAAGTGTACAAATGCTGCTGATGTTGATATCTGCCCTTATGATCCAAATGAATTTGTTGCAAAACTTGTATGTATCAATCATGGTAATTCCAAAAAGAGTATAATACGTATATCATGTTCAATAACTATCTGAAAAGATTTTCTTAGATTATGTATAATTACTTGATTGGTTACACTTACTTTGATATTTATTCAGATTTCGGATATCAATCAAGAGACTGGCCCATCATTAATGTTTCAAAAGTTAATAAATCAAGCCAAAAAAATTATACCAAGTATACCAACTTATAGTTGCGTCTTTGGTTGTTCTGAAGAAAATCAGTTAGTAGTTATTAAAGAAAGAAAGGACCGTCAAAAAGTGGTTAAGGAGACTCTAAAAAAAGTTGTACCAATGACAGTACATAATAGAGAAAGGGAAGAAGAAAGAATCGAAGATATTGTAAAAGCGTTGTTTGACATCCTTTGTAAGGCTTATAAGGACAATGGTGAACGTCCTCTTGATTATTATGAATATGTAATCGATACTGAGAGTTATACAAATACTATAGAGAATATGTTCTATTTTGCATTTTTGATTAAAGACGGACGAGCATCTATAGATTTAGGTATATTAGATACTTTACTGATCTTATATTTTGATTTTTCATGATGAAATTATTAATGTTTCAGACGCAGACAACAATTCAATAATTGAACCTATGCATTCTATAGATGTCAAGCAGTTTAAAGATAACTCTGGTGAGAATGTCCAAATAGTGTCTTCTATTAACATGAGTACCTGGAGAGTAAGTAAAGAAATAAAAGTTTAATGAATTGTCAAATTTGAGCCTGTGTTAAAAATAAGTAATATTGTATTATCCTCTTTTAGCGATTTCAAGATGAGGGCCTGATTCAAAAGTACAAAAAAAGAAAACCATAATGCATAGTCGCATCTTCATTTTTAATGCATTTTTTTAAGTGTTTAGTATTAGTTTCCATATCATACGACATTATAATAGGCTTCTAATTCAGATGCAGTAAAATTCCACACTGTTGACAAAATTTTTAGTATGTAACTGATTTAAATCGCTAATAAATACCGTTAAGTTTAGAAATATGCAATGTAAGTATTGCTGTTACTCATCGTTATAACGCAATTGAGAAAAATACAGGTAAATGATACACCAATTATATTATATTCTGCAATATGCCTTTGATAATATTCATAAATAATAATAATTAATATCGATCAAATAAACTAATAACTTTATTATAAACTACTGTCCGGGCATGAATTCCAAACATATAATCAAGATGATTAAACTGCAAATCGCTTAATAGAATTGAGCCTTTACAACTGTACTTCATTTCTGTACACAACCTATCGACATCTTTTTCCCCTGAAAGCCAATCATTACGGCTATAGAATAAATAAACTGGAGTTGTAATTTTGGATAAATTGTAATCTGGAGGATGAATACTGTTATATTTTTTTAAATTTTTTGGTATACCAAAATCGTATTGTCGAAAATGTCCTGAAAATGGAGAAAAAAGTAATGAATCGCATTATTTAGTCAATTATAGTATTATTACCAGAATTTACTTCCTGGGCATAGTGTAATAATTGTTTAGTTGAAGATCCAGCAGGAGTGAATTTCATAATCATTGGTAAAAATGTTGTATTCATTTCATCAGGACTAAATCCACAAATAGCAAATAATGTATTTGTACATAATAGTTGCGTAACTGAATTCCTTTTGCAAATGTTATCAGCCATAACGTTTCTTATAAAAGTATTCGTTGGAAGGAATTCATTTAGTCCAATTATATTAAGTAATAATTCAATGGCAATATCCCAAAATGCCATTATTTTGATTAATGGACTTGTCATGTGATTCATGTAAGCAATTGGCGCTAAGCTGATTTGTACTTTAATTTTTGAATTGTATTCAGGTAAAGATGAAGTCATTACATAGAATGCAGTAGTTCCTTGTGAGTAGCCAGCGAAGTATAACTGTAACGTTTATAAGGTAGTATTAAATTGGTTCAATTTAGGTCATTTATTTACTTGATCTACTCCTGTTTCATTTAATACATAATCGATCATTGCTGGTAAATCAAGGATACCTATTTCATGCCAAGAAAATTGCCAAAATTCAGAGTCCTTATCAGGATTGTACTTTGTATGATATCGAGATTGGGTGTTTCCTCGTGAATTTCCCAACCAAACGTCATAACCTTGATCCGCCAAAGCATAAGCTAGACTCCCCAATACAATTAATCTTAATATTAAAGAATTACTAAATTCTTAGTAGTCTAATTAATAAGTAGAATACCTAAAGCCTTATTTTTATTCATTAATACCCAGTCTGCTGAAGATGCTAAAATACCATGTTGAAGGAAAGCAACTTTTCCAACATTTTTATCCGTGTTTCCGTAAGGTATTCTATGGAGTGTCAAAATGTAACCATCAGGAGTTATAACGCGATGTGTTTCTACAGGGTATCCTTCTAATTCAATTAGAAGTTCCTTAAATTAAATAACAATAATAAAATAAGTTGTTCGACTTCTCTAGCTATCTTAACTATATTATATAATAAATTAAATACAATAATTTAAAAATAAATACATAATTGTTTTTAATCAGCTTTTTTGCATGAAGCTAGATTTGCAAATATACAGAAAATAGGACACCAATCAAGCAAAACTTTAAATATATTTTGTTTTTTAAATAAGCCTGTTTTTATGTCCTTACCACTGAGTAATTGGCCAATTTAATTTTTTCAATTTCCATTAAAACATAATCATCATCATAAGATCGAATAACTCCACATAGAATATCAACAAGTAATATTGAAAAAAAAATGCATATGAATATTAACGATGCAAGCATATTTGAATTTTGAAGTGATATTCCGCCGAAACCTATAAAATAAAATGAAGGCAAGTGTTTAACTAAAAAAAAAAACAATTGCAAAATTGCCAGTTCGTATCATTTGATTTTTTGAGTGGCGCAACATCCATATACTTGAATTATTGAATAAAATAATAGTAGGTATTTGTAATAAAATACTATAACACCAAAAATAAAACTGCTTTTCATATGCCGATATCTAAACTGTATTAGTCAAAATTTAATACTGTGAGGATTTACTGTTTATAGAAAATACATATATACGTTTTTTCCATCGAAACTATTTATTTTATTTGTTCAATAAAACTGGATCATATTTGTCAATGAAAGTCACCAAAAAAGTACATATTTTTTTCATTTACTAAACAAAATGGAAATTAAAAGCACTTTAATTGAAAAATTTCTAACTTCACATTCAATCAGAGAAAAACCTACATGTTTGTTTTTCTCCGGTTCAAGTGCATATTTCAAAAATATGTATCTATCACAGGTAAATATATGATTTATTAAAATATTTTTAACAAAGTATAAAAAAAAAGAATTGTTGTTATTTCTATTCCAATTTTTTTTATAAGATAACATTTTTAATGTCAGGTTCACCTTTGTCCTTAAATTAAGATGAATTAATGTTCCTTAAAATCCAGCCATACTTATCAGGGCGATATTTATAATCAATACTCATCAAATATCTTTAAAATTTGCTTATACACTAATTTCGAAGCTTGAATTCCGTATATGTAATCGAGATGATTAAATTATGATTCGCGTACAAGATATATTCCTTTACAATTCTTTAATTGTTCGCTTAATTTATAAACGTCAATCTTTGCTGAAACCCAATCCTTGTTACTTCGAAATAGATAAACAGGAGCAGTAATTTTCAATAAATCATAATCTGGAGGATCAACAGATCCATAGCCTTTTAAGTTTCCAATTCGTTCAAAATCATACTGCTTGAAATAGCCTAAAAACAAAACCAATTTTATAAAAATACAATTTGCACATAATACAAAGTTTACATAATATTAAGTTTGGTAAGCATTACCTGATTCAGATTCTTGATCGTAATGTAACTATTGTCTAGTTGAAGATCGTGCGGGGGTAAATTTCAAAAAGCATTGGCAACAATGCTTCAGCTCACTTGGACTAAATCTGTAGACAGCAAATAGTTCATTTGAACATAATAATTGCGTAATCTCTCTACAGATCTTGTCACCCAAAACATATTTGGTATAATCATTAGTTGGAATAAATTCATTTAATCCAATAATCTTAAACAAACTTTCAACAGATTTATCCCAAAACGAAATTATTTGTATTAAAGGATTCCATATGATTCATGTAAGCAATGGGAGCTAAACTGACTTGTACTATAATTTTTGAATCACATTCAGGCAAACAGGAAGTCATTACATAGAAAGATGTTGTTCTTTGGGAATGACTAACATAATATACCTTAAGTAGCATATATCTACCAGTAATTAGATTTTCTTTTGATTATAAATCTATATTTTACCTGTTTAGCTCCTGTTTTATTTAGTAATCTAGCATTCTTGGTAACCCAATAACACCGATTTCATGCCAAGAAAATTGCCAAAATTTTGCATTTTTATCAGGGTTGAACTTAGCATGAAATCTGGATTGTGTGTTTCCTCGAGCATTTCCTAGCCAAACGTCATTACCATTGTCAGCTAAGAGATAAGCTAAAATTGGTATTAAACTAGTCTTAGTTTTAAAGTAGATATACATATATTAGAATATTTCTGCGCCCAATGATTTATCGTTTCCCATTATTACCCAATCTGTTGCAGATGATAGGTTACCTTGTTGAAGAAAACCGACTTTTCCAAGAGTTTCCTTAATTTTTCCATGGGGAATTCTGTGGAGTTTAAGAATACAAAACCCTCATGTATTGTAACAAAGTGTGTTTCTACTGGGTAATCCTGGGATTCGATTAAATTCTCCTAAAATTCGAAATATTGGAATAAGTTTGTAACAATTTAAGTACATATTATAAGTCTCATTTTTGATAATTATTTACTTTAAAAAATATGCATATTTTAGAGATTCTTTTACCACTGTAAAATTAATAGATTTTATTCGTTTGATTTCATTTAATATTTATAGATATGTAGATATAATATTCGGCTGTTGATCAGGACTCAGTACTAATAATGTTGAATGCAAGGAAAAAAAAGTTATATATAAATATGTCACACAAGATTTTTAATTTTTTCCCCATACTGGGAATTAACAGTAAATATACTCGTCGTGCGTTTTTATAGTCCGCTTTTTGCTAATAACAGATGACATAATAATCGATTAGGTAATAAAATATATTATATACAACATAAATGTGCAACTTTGCATAATTATTTTCATTACATTAGTTCCCATTTATTAATTTATATTAAAAAATGTTTAATTAATTACTTGGGTATTTTAAAAATTGTGACCTTTATATAATCATTTAACTAGATTACCAACTTAAGGCTTTTTGGGTAGTTCTAAGTATAACTTAATTAACAAAATGTACAATTTCTACCATGTGTAAATGGTAGAATTATTGAAAGACTATCACAATCCAAAAGATCTTAAATTGTTATGCCTACTGATGTTGGTTCATCAGTAGTCTAAGCGCAAGTTAATACAAAAAAAGTTTTTTATTTAATTCTACTGGCCAAACAAAATTACAGTATCTTTAGGGACCCATTCCAAGGTTCCTGTAAAATTTACGTACTGAACTTTATATCAAAATTTTGAAGAGAAACTGTGAAACCATATGCGGCCAAACTCCAGTGTGATTTCAGCTAATTCGTTAAAGGTCAGTGAGCTATCAATTTCCAGTTCAAGTGCATTTATTGTGTGATTCCTTGACCACGTGCTCAAAAAACTTGTATTATACCAATAAAATACTGTTATAATCTCTACATCGTGTGATCCAGCCAATCGTTCATTATATCGTCTCTGCGCATTTGCAAAAGACAATTAGTGAAACACTGTGAGAAAGAATCGAGGCGATTTCCACACCAGAAGTCGCCAGTGTAATCGCTTTACACAAAAGTTACCTGACACAAGAATTCGAACGGTATCGTTAGGTATTGACGAACCTGCTTGATGGGCAGGATGACGAAGAATTCATGCAAGAATTTGATACATTCAAGGAAAGAGTGACTGAATGCCTTTACAAACTTGCAAGATTGGTCGTTCTCACCCCTTTGACTCCCGCTCATTTACTAACTGGCGAACCAATGTCGCACTTTCCGGATTTGGATCCACTCAAACATCAAAGTTCTTATCAACGCAATCGTCAAGAATCACTCAAAATGTTAACCCCGTGTTTCTGGATAAAATGGCTCAATGAATATCTCGATTGCCTGATGAAACGGCCGAAATGGTCGTCAGCTGGTCAAGCACCAACCGTCGGCGATCTTGTCCTGATTAAACGGCAGTCCGACCCTCCTCGTCTTTGGCCTATGGCACGCGTAACCAAATCGTTCCCAGGCAGTGAGGGAATCACTCGGGTCGTAGATGTTCAGACCAAAACCGCCACCCCTCGTGAAGTTGTACGTACGGTTGATACGTCTTTCATCAATAATCTATCTCCTCATAACGTAGCTCAGCACGATCTCATAAGTCGAAACCAAAATCTGCCATTGAAAACTGATGGGAGCGCGGCAAATTGATTAATCGGTAATACCGCTAATGCATAGTAGAATCAAATATGGTAGGGATAGTTGTGACAAGATTTCATCCAATGTATATATATATGTCTATATATATACATATATATATATATATATATATGTCCGATAAAACAAAATCGGAAGGAAATAGCAGGAAAAAAGAAAAACAAAAAAAAATTCAAAAAAAAATTAAATAAAAATCCAAATTCAATTCGCACCAATAATTCCACTCTCCGATAACACAACCGTATGTACACACACTTTTATTACTATCTCGAATTTTATCGACAAATAGCAATAAACACGTCCGACTACCTTCGCTGCTCGCATGGAACTCATTTCAACCAATGTACTTTTTTTATCTTAAAATCTGTAGGTTTAAATTAGAATTTATGATGCTCTAATCGTAGCGTTCTGCTATAACCCAGGTTCCCGAAATAAAGTAAATGTATGATAATAATTAAAAAAAGGAATACAGAGAATAAAAATGGAAAATAGAAAAGAATACAAATTTAAAATATAACCCGCTTGTGGTTAGAAGGTGGTCGATGCATCGACCAAAAATGCAACCATATCTAACCTGTATGCAGGTTGATGGATGCTTCGATGCTCGCGCCCTCCCAGAATTCACATGCACTGTCATTTTCTCACAGAGTATGACAGAATAATTCTTCTTTTTATCGGCATGACTTTAGATTTGACAGTTTTCTGACACAACCTGAAGTTGCCAAGGACCTGATCGAAAGAGTGGAAAAATCATTCCGGCGAAGTCAGTCTAGTGACAATTCTCGAACAGTTCGTTCTCATGGTGTACTTTGTGTACAGTCCACGTGGATTCTCTCTTTGATAATTATTTATGATTTAAATTGTCGAAACTTATATCTATTTTTTTATCATTTCTCTCTTGTTTCGTAATACTATTACACATTCTAAGCCATTATTTGTAGTGTAAATAATAAACAAATTTTTCTTCGCATTTTTTGGTGTTTAATTTAACTATCTTGTAAGTTGACAATTTAATCAACGGATTGGCGCTCGTGAAAATCCATTTTGTAAAGCCGATCATCCACAGAGAGCTATATGGCGATAGCCAGGATTTACATGTTTACAAATTTACATGTCAACAATAATAAAGAATAAAAATAAAATGGACTGAAAATACTTAGTGTTGGTATGCTTGTGTGGCTGATGGTGTTGCCGATAAACACGTGCAACTTCCACTTATCTGCCGAAACTCCGCTGGACTACCAGACACAGTAACTCCCCACAAATGGGCGCCGCCTTTGGCAATAATTGCTGTGAACCAACGACAATGTTTGGCAGTGAATTACTAAGTCCCCGAGTGAGTATTGCTTTTATTAGCAACGACGCAACCGCCCCCAGGACCTCGCTCTGGACCCAAAGTCACAACGACTTCCCGACTTTTAGTGAAGAAACCCCTTTGCACGCGACCAAAAAAAAAATCAACCATTCAGTTTGGTGGTTCCAGCTATTCTCTCCCACAAGTTCCTCATCGATATACAGTAAAATCTCTCTTGGGCGAACACTAACGAGACCGTTGTAACATGTTCGGCTGAGAGAAGCGTCCGCACAAAGGAAGAATAATGTTAATTAAAATAAACATT
This sequence comes from Platypus cylindrus, assembly GCA_949748235.1. NCBI lineage: Eukaryota > Metazoa > Arthropoda > Insecta > Coleoptera > Curculionidae > Platypus > Platypus cylindrus. The sequence goes on along the minus strand of OX456491.1, from coordinate 641,422 downwards.
CTAAATTTAATAGAAATAAAGTATACTTAATAGTATTTATGTGATAAGTGCATATATATATATATGTATATGTACGCTATTGCACAAAAGTAAAACAACTACTTCGGAAATTACAAAAATTGAGAAAATTCATATTTTAGGATTCGAATTTAAAGAATAATCCCATTCTTTATCATAATGGATTAAGGAGTGCTGCTTTCTTTGCCAACTAAAATAATTTACTTGCAACCGATCGAAAGCTTATATCAATTTTCTAAATTTTTAGGTCGGCCCAAAGTAATTCAACATTCAGAAAAATGGTCTATAATTTTATTTTACTATACTCTAGACTTAAAATTACCATACTACCTTTTATAGACCTAAAAGTTCATGACAAATCGTAGTAATGATTTATTCGACAACCATCACGGCATTGATGATGTGAACTTTTTCATTATGTTCTAGTAAAATTCATTCTGTTCTTCAGTTACTAGTCGTTTGTCAGGTGATTTCTGGGTTGGAATATATCTCAGGATTTTTTCTTTCAGTATTCTATCGGACCAAGACCCATTAGCATATTCACCATTGCCCAATTAGAAGATTATTAGCCGGAATCAAATAGATGTCCTCACCTCCCAAGGTGAGGACAGCGATGCTGGCCATTATTTTGTTGAAGCACAAACTGTGGAAACATTTCTCAATGGGCATAAAGAAACATTACATCTTACAATATATTTCTCCAATCAGATCCATCCACAGTCCATTTTGTAAAGAGCTGTGGACCTCCATGTATTCACATACCGTACGTGCATAACTAAGCATTGCTTTAATTATAAAATATATGATTGATGGCCATTTTCATCACCAACAATGTAATTTTAATTTAAAGTCATACACTATTGCCTAAAAATCATTTTAAGCCAATGACAGTCAACTTTTTGACTTAAAGTTAAACATTGATTATGAAGCTGGATCTGCATGCTTTAATACTGTACTTATCTTTATTATATTACTTCTGCTTTATTATTATCCATATCGGACTGTAGTCCGATTTCATCCTATCATATATTTTCAAACATATTAAAATTCCTTTATTACGAACTCGTATGAACCATTAGTAACATAATTGTCTGTTTTCGCACTATCTCCTGCTAAAAATTTCCTTCGTTTTTAACGTTTACTTTAGAATGTCATTGTTTTAACAAATTTTACTTATTTTTAATAATATTCGCTGCTTGGGTGTTCCCAATATTAAATGGTTTTGATAAATTTGTCGTACATTTCATTTTTCTTTATTAAAAACTTCAATCATCTTATTGAGTGATTCACATAATCAAACTAAAATTTTACGAATCGGACACATGTGAAACTAAATTAAAATAAACAGGAATAAAGATTTATAATAATAGGGACTTTTTGAACCGTTTAAAAACTCATGTAATCGTTATGCTTATCGTTGTATACCGCATGCGCAGTAGCGAATTTTAGTATATAACATAACGATAACGAATAGTAAAAAAAATAGTTTTTGAAGTACAGGCACATTAATCGTCAAGTTAATTCGTTATTAATTTCGTGAATAAAATTAATTAAATAACTTTTGAAATGTCTGAATTACTAGAAATTGCTATCAGAACGACTAATAGAAATCATAATCTAATTAGACGAATAATTTTAAGCAATATTTTTACGAATTCCTCCATTCATTTCCAACCTCAACGATTTATTTTGGACGAAATGGATGATGAAAGCATTAAAAATTCGTTTAGATTTGAAAAGACTGATATATACCGCCTTGTAATGCTTTTACAAGTACCTCAGACTATTAAAACAAGGTCTGGTCATGTTGCTACAGGTACGTAATTTACTCAAATAATTTGATTTATTACCAACTTTAACTAAATTATAACAAATATTAAATATATAAAATATAAAAAATAATATATATTTTGTTGCATCTTTTTCAGCTGTAGAAGCTTTTTGTATATTATTAAAGCGACTAGCATATCCAAATCGCATATGTGATTTAGAGTCTATTTTTAATCGATCAAGCTCCGCACTTTCAGAAATAAGCATTTATATAAATTGCCGTATGCGTGTGAAAAGAGCCAGTGGCCGAGTGAGTGATGTGCGACAAGCGATGGCAACTATATTTCCAAATTATCGATATTTTTTTAAAAATGTCGATATTTTGTATTGATATTATGTCTTCCGATAAAATCGAATAACGATTTTATCCATTTGATATATCGAAAAAAATATCGCGCCAAAATATGTTTTGGACGTGTTGGTACTTCCACATAAAATTGTCAGAATTTCTTAAGTGGACTTGACCGTTGACCTTTTTTTCGTACTATTTTATGTCATGAAATTTGCCACTGTTTGTCGTCGCTATTCAGTATTTTTTTGCCTTTTTTTCTGCTGGCGGCAGCACTGTATAATTGATAGTTATCTATGAACTATGGTATACCGTAATATATTGTAATACTGTATTATAGTATAATATAGTTTATAATTTTGTATATAAAATTTTTAGCAATAAAATAACGTTTTAAAAAGATTAAAACACTATGTATGCTCATTTGTTAATGAATAAATATACTCGTTGATAAATGAATACTTATATCCGTTGGTCTATGTAAGGAATTTTCACTCTTTACAATTTGAAATTCTGAACTAATGTATTCGATGAAAATATCAATATTTTTATTTTAAAATATCGAACATATTGATATTTGATTCCAGTAATATCATGCTATAATATCGATATTTTTATTTTAGTTGCGATTCCTATGGGCGACCATCGGTGAGCCCATAGAGATGGCCCACCAATGGATGTTGTTCGTTTTGTGGTTTTACCTCAGCGATCATGCGTTTTTTAGTTGTAAATCGAAAACCGAGCAGGATGAATCGCGCGCTGAGACCTGCAAACAATCATGCAGTGTGTATGGCAGTATGATTAAGTATGTATTGATGGATGTCGAATTTTTATTTAAATTTTAATGTATATTAAACTTATATTTTTTAAATATAATCTATAATTTAAAGATAAGATAAGATAGTTAAAAAATAATGAATTTAAAGAAGAGATTTTGTAACGTTGCCAATTTTCTATTTTTTGACATTTTACATGTCAACATGACATTATTTAAATTTTAATTTTGTCCGTTCAAAAAAAAATTTCCACATGCACGTCAAAAAATTAGTGCCCGCATCTGTTTAAGAGATTTTACTTTCAGTTTTGAAAATTGATTTTTTTCAACCATTTTTTTTTTGTGGTTCTAGCTAGTCTCCCCATCGATATATATTTTTATTCGCGAAAAATTAAAGCAATCAAGATTCAGAAAAATAGTAAACATAAATAGGATCCTATTTATTATTTAACCAAACCAAACCATTACAACTTCAAAAATCTATTAAATTTATTCTAAATTTAATTTTTAGAATAAGAAAACAACTTCAAAACTTCTTTTACTCGCAAAACTGTTCAACCATTTAGTTTATATTTACTTTATAAGTAAACATTTTAGTTTATAAAATAAAGACAACTTTGTTGCATAGCATTTATTAGATACATAATTTAATGAGATGAAGCCATTATATGCCCAACATTATCAAAATCAATTTTTTCACTAATATTTTTTGTCTTAATAATTTCATCTTGATTAGCAATAAAGATTAAATTATTTTGATTTATTTTCCATCCATATTTATTTACCCATAGTTGGAGAGTTTTGTCATCAACATCTCCTAAAGTAAATGAAAGTTTTCGTTCAAAAATTGAAATCAATTAAATGACATTTTAAATTACCTAAAAGTTGTAATAAATGATTACGTTCTATAACTTGAAAAGTTATACCGACAACATGGCAAACAAATTTCCTGATCGAATCCAAAAATCCAGAAATTTTTTGTGTTAATTCTGGGATTGTTCTAATACGAGCCCAAAATAATTGAAAATCGCATCGTTCCAAAATATCAGCCAAATAAATTATTTGATTAATCGGATCTTCTCCCAACTAATAAATAAATAAGAGCTTAATTCTATACATGTTCATATTATAATACTATACTCAATAATAACAACTATTGGTAAGTAATTTATAAAGTACCTGTTTTTCAGATAACAAGCATTTACATAAAATAAAATCAGTGTGAGGCAAGTTAGTGAGCGCTTTTAACAGAATCTGACACGTAATATTTAAGTTAAAACTGTGCGGATTAAATTGATATAATTTTAATACCGCCAAATTTGCTTCCAAGTCATAAGTATTGTCTTTTGATTGCCACTCAACATATCTTTCTAGTGTGGGTAAATTGTCTGGATTATATCTGGAAACATGTATATTTAATGTAATTTAATATGACAAGGGGGTATAGAAGATATAAACAAAAAGGCCTTTTTATAGTTACCAAATTTAGTTACCCGAGTTTAAAACATAAAAAAAAAAAATTCAGATACCTTTCAATGCCTTTTAACATATTAGCAACAGTTTGTTTCATTGCTTCTGCCATATTTTAGTTGATCACGCTTGTGTTTTAAATTGAAAAACACTTTTTTGTCACTGAAAAAGGGTGCATACTCATTTGGCTGACCCTAAGATGTCAGATGTCAAAGCGACAGATGAAGCCAGCGCGCGCATCCAAAAATTAAGCGATTTTCAACCTTAAAGTCATAAAAATTTGATCTTATGCTGATGCAGAGCTCTGTATTTAAAAATTTTAAAGTTTAGTTGCCCAGAAAAAATCGTTTTTTTTAAATATAAACGGTGATGATAACATTGCTGTGTGTGTGTGTTGTGATTAGTAGTTCATAGTGCACATTTCATCCAATTTTGTTGTTATTTTAGGAACTTTTAGTTCATAATTTCTCTTTTTGAATTTTTAACAAAGGGAAAGGACCGATTTAGGCAAGAAATTGATATTAAAATAGTTGTATAATAACTTACATTAATGGAACAAGTATTTTGAACTTTTCAAAACAAATTTCATTCTTTTTCAGAGCAGATTATTATCTATTATAACTTATTTATTGGCAAAACGTATGCACGCTGAATATGTGCTCATTTTTCTCACTGATTGTACAATAATAATTTGTAAATTTATTAATTTTGATATAATTTATTTTATATATTACTCAATAAATTTTCCATATACTCAATTCATCGTTTCATTTCTTCGTAAGCAATTTATTTCACACTATGTATATATTTCTATTTAAATTAAATAATACTTGTTTAATAGATGTAAAATTGATTAGTTCATTCTATTACTATGTTAATAAATATCTTAATAATATAAATCCGTGGATAAACCTAAAAAAAAGTTAATTTTTGCTGGAAAATGAAACTTTAAATTTTTTTATACGGAGCTCTGCATCAGCAGCAAATCAAATTTTTATGACGTTGGGGTCATAAAATAAAAATGAGGTGGCTTTGTCGCTTAATTTTTGGATGCCCGCGCTGGCATTATCAGTCACTTTGACATCTGACATCTTAGGGCTAGTCTATGGAGATCTATAATAAGGAGTAGTCTCAACCTAATAAAAGTCGAAATATTTGTGGGTCAGAAAATTTTTTGTCCACCAGAGAGATTCGTGTATTTTGCGAAAATTGCAGATGATTGTCAGATCAGTGACAAGCGCTGTTATTGTTTTTGTATTTTATAAGTTGTAAAATTATTTTAAATTTTTACATTAATTTTGATATTTACAATAATCCACAGTATTCCAAACCAAATTATATAACTATTAAATTTTATTAAATAATTGTTAGTAACAATTTCAGAATAAATTTTACATAATAAATTAACAATTATTTTTGTAATATATTTTTACCCAATCTTATAGCGCGTCACTGATTATAAAATTAATAAAATGGGGAAAAAAACAAAACCGTGCCTATTTTTTAAATAACAATTGTTGTATTATATTAAGTATTCATTTTTACAATCATAGTTTTAATCTGCTGCCATAAAATCTATGATTTTCCTTAAAAATTATAAAATTTGATTTCCTCATAAGAGCAATGTTAAAAACATTGTCTCAGTTGGTCACAGCACCTCCTGGTGGCTGCCCGTTCTTGTTTTTCTAGTGTTCACTTCTTATAGTCTTCCATAGGTCAACCAAATGGGTATGCACCTTTATTGCGTTATTGGACCAACATTTATGACGAATATAAAAGAAATTTTACAATGCATGGTGCCAGGTTATGAATTTTGCAAGTCATCAACTGTTTTGTAATTGGCATCTCGATAGAGCTTGGGAAAAAATTTGGTGAAAACTCGGAATGTTAGCAGTGATGTCTACCAATACATTGAATTGTATATGTATATTTAATTGAATACAATGTATTTACAAATAATATTAATGTTAATATCTAAAATAATAAATTTATTTCAGACACTACAATAATATACGTAAACTACAGAATTTCCAATTTCTTTATCAAACTCAATTTTTCAGTGGCTACTTGATGATGACACGGAAAACTGCGATATATTTTCAGAAATCATAAACAATGCTGGTGCCATAATGGCCGCCGTTTCATGCGTATTACTGTCACATGGCGAAGATAGACACATAGGCGAAGAACTTAAAGCATTGTTGCCATATGCACGACTACTTCAGTACCAAAAATAAACGCGAAAAAGCAAATGAAATTATTTTTTAGTCAGTAACAAGGTTTTATAGTAATATAGTTAGATAAGTATAATTTAGTAATATGACTAAGTTCATATAAATAAGTGTCTTCATATTTCCAAAACTCTTAGATAAACTTATATATACTATATATAGTATTTGTTACAAGGTTGGATTATTTAAATCACTTTAGATTTATAAGATCTATTATTCAAATAAGAAAAAAAAATCAACGATTGGTTTGTGACATTAATTATTACGAATATGTGCAAGTGATATGTAATAAAATCAATCGAGATTAATTCTGTAAATAAAAACTTTTTATATCTAAAAAATAATTTTATTTTCTTTTTCGCTTTTATTTTTGATACTGAAGTAGTCGTGCATATTGCAACAATGCTTTAATTTCGTCTATCTTCGCCGTGTGACAATACGCGTAAAGCGGCGGCCATTATGGCGCCAGTATTGTTTACGTTGCCATATTTTCAGAATAATTACAGTTTAAATTATCAAAAATGGGCTTATAGTTTCAGGAAAGGATGTGGTGTTAACAGAAACATGAGACTAGAGTCTATGCATAAAACTGTAAAATATTTTTACATTGATGGGAAGAAAGTCGAAAGATTGGATAAGAGTTTACATGTTTTAATAAAGTATTTAAGAGAGAAAAAGGTAGGCAGTTATTAAACACAATAAATATACTGTTGCAACTTGTTTTGAATATATCTAAACATTATAAATCTAGCATCAGTAAAATCGTAGATACTGTTGATTTGTTGTGTTATTGTTTTGTTCTTTGTTGTGTGTTGTTTTAGAGATCAATTGATAAGTTTTTTTTGTTTACTTGTAATCAAAACACGATTACAATCGGGATCCACGGTATTTAAAAAAAACTGTCGATAGAACAATCAAAACGAAAGTAGATACGCTTAAAAATAAAGTTAAAGAATCCTTGTATTTTTTTGAGTAAAAATTAACATATTTATAATTTTAAATTTTAGTCCAGGCCATTTCCGGATTATCAAATTTCAAGTTTTGGAAAAAATTCCATCTCAAGGAACATATGTCTCTGGGATATGCACGAACACGAATTTGTGTGCCAATTCTACATATAAAACAGGAACCTGAAATTTTTGCTTACCAATATACAGTTTTTCCAAAATTTCAAAACAAGCAACTTTAATATAACATAACAGAAACTATTTAAATATTTAAATATTAAAAATTTAAATATTATTTATATGGTTGTTGGTGTTCTAATGACTTTATTACTAATATTTGGATTTTAGAATAATGACGATTTTGAATCGTTACTTGAACAGAATTTATTTCTGTTTTATCAACGTTACGATTTTTGCTGTAAACACAAAATGGTCGATTCATCGACCATAAATTCAACCACATCTAAACTGTATGCAGGTCGATGGATGCGTCGATGCTCGCGCCCTACCAGAATTCACATGCACTGTCATTTTCTCACAGAGTATGACAAAACAATTCTTCTTTTTATCGGCATGATTTTAGATTTGACAGTTTTCTGTGACACTGTCACGTTCAGTGACACAACCTGAAGTTGCCAAGGACCAGATCGAAAGAGTGGAAAAATCATCACGGCGAAGTCAGTCTAGTGACAATTCTCGAACAGTTCGTTCTCATGTCGTACTTTGTCTACAGTCCACGTGGATTCTCTCTTTGATAATTATATATTAATATATATAATTATATATATAATTCCTTTTGAAATTTTAAAATCTAAAGGATTCTACCATACCTTAAATAACTTATTTATCCAAGAAACGGTTCTCGGGTATGTAACCTGCAAACAAAAAACGACTTTTCCATAACTTCTTTAAATTCCTCTACCATAACCGTGGCAAGCCGTAATGATGCTCAATTGTTAGAGCGATTCTGGACAGTTTAAGAGCCTCCGGCAACAACTCTCTGTCTATCTCCAGACGATCAAGCGCGTGAAGAGCATTTCCAGGCAAATACCAGTCGATCATCAACCGGAAGATTTTGCGTTCGACTTCTATTTCGAATTGACCCATGAAATCTTGGTAAATCGTTTAATACAGCGTTACGCCGTTGCACAGCATTATGTGATTCCATACCATGGGATGTTTCAAGGGCCATCGAGGTCGTAAACTGCTAGTTTTCTTTGATGCTTCGGCTCGTAAATCAAGCGGACATTCTTTAAACGACATTTTACACATCGGTCCCAAATTACAATCCGACCTACTACAAATTATCATCTGCTTCCGCCAGTATAAATATGTTATAACAGCATATATTGAAAAAATGTACCGGCAAATACAATTACATGAAGCCGATCAACCATTTCAGCTCATTCTGTGGAGGTCAAGCGTCCAAGACCCCATCACAATTTTTAGACTGAAATTCCTAGTCCAAGAAAGCTGGGTCCGTAAGTTAGACCGGGATTCCCCTCTTCCTGACGATATGAAGTCACTTTGGCAATCTATTCGAATAGGGCATATTCAAACACTATGTCCAGACATCCAATGGCAGTATTTCAAATCTAAAGACAATCCTGCTGATGCGGCTTCCAGAAGATGAGCACCAGCAGAACTTTTAGAATCCACAATGTGGTGGGATGGCCCGATATTCCTTCGTAATCCATCTTGCCCCACGTCATCAATCCCAGAATTTTCGACAACTGAAAAGGAAGTCCCAAAGCGTATTCAGATCAATTTCCTACAGATTCCCAATGCGTTTTGGTTTTCTTTCATCCAGAAATTCTCCTCGTTCACTCGTTTGCTACATGCTACATACATTGTCCTATGTTCTCTGCGTTGCTGATGAAGGAAAATGTTTCCATACTTCAATAGAATTGAGCTCGGTCGAGACTCAACGAGCCCTCACTGTTTTTACTCGTCATGTTCAAGCCGAATCATTTTCAGACGAAGTCAGTCGCCCCATGGCTGGCAAATCGTTGCCAAAATCCAGCCCACTAGATTCATTGCATCCTTTCGTCGATTCACTTGGGCTGTTACGAGTCGGAGGTAGCTGACGAAATCAACCAGACTTAGTTTTCAATGCCACGCCCATTGTGCTACCGAAAGGTCAACTAAGTGACCTAATTATTCGTCACACTCACTTGGCGCATTCCATGGCGGATTCAACTTGATTTGTACACAAATCAGGCAGAAATTCTGGATACTTTGCCTAAGGAAATCGGTGAAACGAATCATAAACCAATGTACACGCTGCTCTCGCTACAATGCTGAAACGTATGACCCTCCATTGGGCCAATTACCTTTGTGCCGAGTCACCCAGTCTAAACTATTTTCGATCACAGGAATTAACTTTGCCGGACCCATCCTCTTACGACCCACTCAAGGTAGAGGCGTCACGGTAAAATGTTATATAGCCGTTCTGGTGTATTGCTCTACCGGAGCACTACATTTAGAACTGATCATGATTTTGTCTGTAGAGTCACTCAGACTGCGCCGATTCATTGCCTGCCGGCGCAAGTACGACAAAATTCTTAGTGACAACGGCGGGAATTTTGTCGGATGCAACTCTTCCATGAGAAAATTTCAATCTCACGTTTACTCCGCCATCCAGTGTCCTGATTTAAAGACATTCTTGGCAGACTCACTCATAGAATGGAAATTTATCCCATCAGATGGATGGGATTTCCCCCCATTTCTGGGGCATTTGGGGGTCAGGGGTCAAATCTGTCAAACGACATCTTCTTCGAAGCTTCAATGATTCAACATTAACAATCGAAGAATGTCAGAGGGCATTATATACCATTGAATCAATATTGAATTCCCGACCCGTCACTCCATTATCATTTACCGATCTTCTCACCCCTTTGACTCCCGCTCATTTACTAACTGGCGAACCAATGTCGCACTTTCCGGATTTGGATCCACTCAAACATCAAAGTTCTTATCAACGCAATCGTCAAGAATCACTCAAAATGTTAACCCCGTGTTTCTGGATAAAATGGCTCAATGAATATCTCGATTGCCTGATGAAACGGCCGAAATGGTCGTCAGCTGGTCAAGCACCAACCGTCGGCGATCTTGTCCTGATTAAACGGCAGTCCGACCCTCCTCGTCTTTGGCTTATGGCACGCGTAACCAAATCGTTCCCAGGCAGTGAGGGAATCACTCGGGTCGTAGATGTTCAGACCCAAACCTCCACCCCTCGTGAGGTTGTACGTACGGTTGATACGTCTTTCATCAATAATCCACCTCCTCATAACGTAGATCAGCAGGATCTCATAACTCGAAACCAAAACCTATGCCGCTAATGCATAGGAGAATCAAACATGGTAGGAATAGTTGTGACAAGATTTCAACCGATGATTTTTCTTTATCTTAAAATCTGTAGGTTTAAACTAGAATTTGGTCGAACTGCTTGTCTACGAGTACGTAGACGGCCGGGAAGGGGGGGCATGGTCGATGAATGATCGGCCAAAAATGCAACCGCATCTAAACTGTATGCAGGTCGACGGATGCGTCGATGCTCGCGCCCTATTAGAATTCACATGCACTGTCATTTTCTCACAGAGTACGACAGAACAATGCTTCTTTTTATCGGCATGACTTTAGATTTAACAGTTTTCTGACACAACCTGAAGTTGTCAAGGACTGAGTCGAACGAGTGGAAAATCATCACGGCGAAGTCGTGACAATTCTCGAACAATTCGTTCTCATGTCGTACTTTGTCTACAGTCCACGTGCATTCTCTCTTTAAGGAATCTTTCAGGATTTAATTTGTTGAAACTTATATCTATTTTTTATCATTTCTCTCTTATGTCGTAATACTATTACGCATTCTAAGCCATTATTTTGTGGTGAAAATAATAAACAAATTTTTCTTCGAATTTATTGGTGTCTCAATTTAACTCTCTTATAAGTTTAAAATTCAATCAACGGATTGGGGCTTGCGAAAATCCATTTCTTAAAGCCAATCATCAACATTTATATATTACTCAATAAATTTGCAACATTCCCAATTTATCGTTTAATAATTTTCCCATTATCCACGAGACAAAAATTTATGAAGGATAACGTACTTGGTAGGTATTCTTTAATTACACATGATGATTTAGTTAAAAAAGGGATTTGAAGCAGCTTATTTCACAGTAAGTATATATTTCCATTTAAATTGAATAATACTCGTTTAATACATGTAAAATTTGTTAGTTTATTCTATTACTATATTACTAGATATCTAAATAACATAGTTCTTTCTATCCTAATAAATCTAAAAAAAAGCTGAATTTTCCTGGAAAACTTAACTTTAAAATTTTCTAATACGGAGCTCTGCATCAGCAGTAGGCAAAATTTTTATGACATTAAGGTTGAAATTGGCTCAATTTTTGGTTGCGCGCGTTGGCTTTATCTGTCGCTTTGACATCTGACATCTTAGGGTCAGTCAAATGAGTATGCTCCCTAACGGCGAGAACACACTTGTCTTGATTTTTAAATCTTAAATCTCAAAATGAAAATTGCGCAGGCGCCTTCTTAATTTTTAGGAAAGGAAAACGAGGACTGCAGACAGTGTTGCCGATACTATTTTTCAAAGTTTTTCGGTGATGAGAAGATCTTGGCTCGACTTTTTACTTTAAACTTATGAAATGAAGGAGTATCAGAGTCTTTTAAGTTCTCCACAGTTGAACTATTATTTTCAAAATCAAATAAATGTAGCGACTAATGTTATTTCGATTGAATGTTTATTTTTGATTTATTTTATTTTGAATCAGCTGCTGTTTTGGAGTTTCCTCCACTAAACTAGTTGAAGAAATTTGAAAAAATGAGTTGTTCGATTCGATAGTTCAATCAAACAAAAAGGAAATTAAAAATTAAGGAATTTGAAAAAGGTGATTTGGTGATTTGTGTTTGATGATATACAGTGATAACTATGGACGAAAAAAGAGTTTGTGCATTTGGAAGTGTTATAAAAGTCAGAACCTGTTTGACTTTAAAAATGCTCTCCTACTGGGTTTCCTATTCTATGGGAAATAATTAAAATTGCGTTTGTGTTGTGTGTTGGATTAAATACATTCAAGGATCTGAAAAAAGGAATTTTTCGTATTATGTAACTGTAACCTGTAAAGAAAATATCGTAACCTATATTGCGACAAATGTAATGTATATTTCAGTAAATCAAACTATATATCAAATCGTAAATGTAGAAGTTAAGAATGAATACATCTTAATACAGTTTTTATAAAATAAATCTTCCAGCGATATTTATTGTTCCATTTCGCAACAAATTACCAACAGTATTATTTATTTACGTCGTGTTTTGTGATATGTGAAGCAAAGTAAGTCATTAAATTAATGTTTAATAAAGTTATAATACTATTTATAATAGTATTATATACTAATGTATTAATGCATTAATATATTTTATATAGGTAGGAAAACAGATACAACAGGGCTAGTACCATTGGAGAAACGTTTTCACAGCACAGCTAAACAACATAAGATGTCGACCGCCTGGATCTGGAATACTGCAACATTATGATAGAAAGTTCGTTAATGTTGAATAAATGTTGTTTCTTTTCTGAGACCGAGAAGAACTATGTGTAATTATTCAATATCAGCGGAAGAAGAATTGATCCCTGAAAATAATGCTAGCAGACGTTAAAGTACCACACGATGTAATGCCGCATGCGAAGATAAGTTATTGCAAATTTGAAAATAAAAAGAACTTGATGAAAAAAAAAATAATTATTATCTTTCTCCCTTAGATTCAGATATTCAATAGGGATTAAGAATATCAAATTAGAATTCGATTGACGGAACTGTTTGCTCAAGTTGATAGTAGCTCAACAGCTAACGCCCAAGTACCGACAAAAACATAATAGTTTTTGAAAAATAGTATCGGCAGCACTGTCTGCAGCGCTCGTTTCCTTTTCCTAAAAATTAAGATCGCGCCTGCGCAATCTTCATTTTCAGATTTAATTTTTAAAATTTAAGACAAGTGTGTCCTCGCTCTAACTTTATGACGACAGCCCTGGGAAATTACTCGTCAGTTTGTAAATTTCACAATTAAAATCTTAATCAAGTTAGGAAAGTTTTACAAAAATAATTATGGCATCGTTACCAGGAAGTTTTGTATTTGATGAATATGGTAGACCTTTTATAATAATTCGTGATCAAGATAAACAGAAGCAGTTAACCGGAATAGATGCATTAAAGGTTATGTTTCATTTCTTATTTGGCATGAAAAGCTGTTTTATGTTCATAAAGTTTCTCTTTTATTGATTAAAATGAATAATTTTTTCAAGTTGTCGCATAATAAGCATGTGAAAAATAAAAATTATTTCAAATTTATAGTCTCATATTTTGGCTGCCAGACAAATAGCGAATACTATCAAAACTTCCTTAGGACCAAAGGGATTAGATAAAATGATGGTCTCTCCTGATGGTAAGTTACATTATAGATTATTGATTAACATTCAATTCATATATATATTACTTTTATATGGCGTGTGCTATATTAAACTCATTAGAAAAATTTTGACCGAAGAAAAATTCTTGTATATATTGTGATGGTAGATGCCCTATATTTTCAGATATTTTGTTTTCGTTAAAATGCAGATTATGCCATGTGATTTGTTTATTTTCTTTCAAATTTAAAATAAGAAACTTTTAATTTCAATAATTTATGGCCATTGATGACTTTTCTCGAGTAGTTTTATATGGCTTTAAGGTAAATATAATGTAATTATAATGTTCTGTAACAAATATTCATTGTTTTTGTATAAAAAAATGTCATTTAATAAGTAGTGGATACAATTTGCATTCGAACGCTAGACAATTAATTAAAGAATAGTTGCATACTAGACATGATATGAAATAAAAAAAATATGCATTAGGAAACATGTTTTTATATGAACTAATTGGAACTATTTGGAATAGTGACAATCTTACACTGCTATTTAGGCAACCTATTCTAAACAGGAAATGTATGAATATTATTCACTTTTAAGCAAACTTATTTTGGTATATTTTTGGCGATTTTTTTTTGTGGCATTCTTCTAAATTCATGAAACAAATGAATTTTTACATAGAGTTCTATTATTGATTTAACCAGTTGCACTCTATGATTATGTAAAATGTCTTGTCACAGCATATGAATATTCATATCGGGCGTGTTAATATCCCTAATTTACTAAAAATTTTATTGATAAGAATATATTTAATATAGTCAAGTCAAACGATAAGAATATTGCCTTATAATTTTTTCTGCCAACTTGCAAATTTTGGGCACATCTAGTGACGGAGAAAGGTAATATGTTCCCCAATCTTTAATTGCAGATAAATGTGGCTTTTGCCCACCTACCAGATGTTTCCGAAATATAAGACAGTTAATACTTTTCAAAAATTTGTTGGTAGTATAGCCTGCAATGTATTCAACAACATTGTCGACGTAAAGGCTTAGCTGCCAAAACGAGCTAATATAATCATGAGCAAAATCTGTCAATGGCATTAATATTTTCAATGTCACCTAAACTACTAGTTTTTTGCTTTCGAGTTGCAGTCACATGTAAGATTTCAATGCTATCAAAAAGACAGTTTCCATTTTCAACCTCCTTGATTTCATGCCTTACTAACAACCTTTTGTACGCTGTTCTAAATTGTAGTGCGTCGGCATTATTATTAAAACCTCCTCTACTTCTAATAGCGATAAAAAAGTTTTCCACATAATTCTGTATTAATAAGTAAATAATTGAAGCCATGATTTCTAAGGGCATCAAATAAAGGAAACATATTTTTCAAACAAATTATTAATCCCACAAAACCCATTTTTCTATTCGATTTTAAGATAGATTTCCCCTCTATATCTTCAAAGCCATCAATATATTTAATAAAATTAGCTGCGTAGCTTTTTAATAAAGAATAATTTGCTGAAGTTAGGGGAGTATCAAATTCTTTTTTTGAAAACCGATTCTTGCAGTTCAACATATCTGCAATGTTACTTATTTGAAAGCAGAAAGTTGCTGTTGGCAAATAACCATCAAGTTTGTCATGGAGATCAGATACCTGACTTACCAAAATTAGCAACTTACACTAAGTAAACTTAGTGTAAAGTAAGTTACTTTTCACTAAGCACTTGCGTAGTCAAACGCACATTCATTGTGTTATTATTAAAAAATATGTGCTTATCTGTTAATTTATTTGCACACCTTAAGCCTTCATCTTTTTGTAAATCATGCAATTTAACAATATAATCCCAGTTTTAGGACATTTTCTTCAGATTGAAAATTTTTTTATCGCCTAGAGTATTCCGAACCAACTTAATCATGTGACACATATCTAAAAATATATAAACCACATTTCCAGAAGCTGGGTTTAGAAAATAAGGTTTAAAACTTGAACCCCAAACCAATGTTGCTTCTAAGTGTTAACACATATTTAAATTGACTGCAGCTCCATCAAAAGTTATAGAGTAGACTTTGACTGACATTTTGTGTAATAATTGAAAAGCTGTCTTTAATATATTAACTTGTTAGAGCCGTTTTAAAAAGAACCAATTGGTACTTTCCAATTATCGTGTAGGCAAACCGCTATAATAACTAAAACATTTTTAGCTGGTGTTATATCCTCATTGCTTTGTTTGCTAATAATAATTTAAAATGCCTCAATTTATCCCACCACAAAATTCACTTTGATGATAAATTATCGATTCCCTGATACACATTTCATCTAAAATTAAATTAATAACAATGTCTTTGGTCTTAGTACGAAGTTTGATAGCATCCAAAGCTTCTTTAGTAAAGCCTGGTAGACCGTCAATTACGCTATACCACTGACGCAATTTCGCAGGATGTGGTAACAATTTATGCCATGTTATTTATGTTATTTATGCTTTCACACGTAATTATATGCTTTTGGGAATAAAAATGTTATTTTAAAAAATGTTACCAACTTCAGTAATCCATATTCGATAAAAAATTCAATTAGCTAAAACAATTAAAAATTTTAATTTTTTCTGAGGATTTTATGTTAATATCTTTAGATGTTCAAAATTTGTTCCCAAGCATTCCCCCAAGTGATTCTACAATCACTGATCTCTGAATCACAGATCCAGAAAATTTTCAAAAAGAACTAAATATTATTATGACGTTAGATAACAAAATTAATTATCTAATATCGTCTATTAAAAGGCTTAAATAGAGGCCTATTAAAAGATACAAATTTTCTTTTCATGTAATGCATCATAAACCTATAATAAATAATTTTTGTTATACTTTCTTTGGAGAAATTTTTTATAAGATTAAAAGAATCTTCACTCAATATATCGTCTGTATTAATTTAAAAACAATTAACCATTTATCTTCATTTCTTATAAAAACTAAAGATAGCATCAATTTTCTTTCAACATCAGGAGTGTATATTTTAAATTGTCATAATTGCCCAACAATCTATGTTGGACAAACAGGTAGAAAAATTCAAGAAAGAGTTAAAAAAGATATATTCTATTAATAAATACAAAAAATCATAAAATTTAAGTACTCGTTTAGATAATAATACAGCTTTTGCTCACCATATTTTTTCATACAATCATCTTTTTACTTTCAATGATGTCAAAATTTTACATCAATGTAGAAAAGGTTTAAAATTGGATTTGTTGGAAAAATTAAAAATACAAAAAAACAAAAATAGTTGGAATAATAATTTTGTTAATATTAAGTTCAAATTTTGAACCATATTTAATTTTTAGTAATATAATTGAATATTGGTTTTACAGATGGATCAATGTCAAAAAAGATTTTTGTCAAATTATTCTATATTTCAATTTATTACATTGTATATCAAAAAATTTTTATTTTATTTTTTTCCAAACTTTTTATATAATATAAAAAATTGTATACCTATCCATAGAATCTGATGATATTATTATACGAAACACGTGTTAAGTTTACGGAGTATTAAATATTTGTATATTAGAAAATTTAGTTTAAATTTGAGACGTTGATTAGAGTATGACATTTGTTAAAGAAAAAATGATTAAATGTCATGTTGAAACTTTCTCTAATTATATGTATTTTTAGGCGATGTTACCGTTACAAACGACGGTGCTACCATATTAAAGATGATGGAAGTCGAACACGAAATTGGAAAACTCTTAGTTGAATTGTCTCAATCTCAAGATGACGAAATAGGCGATGGAACAACTGGTGTAGTAGTCTTAGCTGGGGCACTTTTAGAACAAGCTGCATCATTAGTTGATCATGGAATTCATCCAATTCGAATTGCCGATGGATTTGAAATGGCTTGCCAAACGGCTGTTGCTCATTTAGAAAAAATTTCGGAAATCTTTCCCATTTCTAATAAGAATACTGAACCTCTCGTGAAAGTTGCAATGACAACTTTAGGATCGAAAATAATTAACAAGTTACATAGACAAATGGCAGAAATTGCTGTTAACGCCGTCTTAGCTGTAGCTGATTTAGAACAAAAGGATGTTAACTTTGAGCTGATTAAAGTCGAAGGAAAGGTAGATTAGTCACAATTTGTGTGTGTTAGGAAAATTCTAGTTTAACTGAAGTAGTAATTTCTCTACGTATAGGTTGGTGGCAAGTTGGAAGACACAATTTTAGTTAAAGGTGTAATAATTGATAAAACTATGTCTCATCCACAAATGCCTAAAGAATTGAAAGATGTAAAATTGGCTATACTTACTTGTCCCTTTGAACCACCAAAACCAAAAACCAAACATAAGCTTGATATTTGCGATGTTGAAGGATATAAATATTTAAGACAATACGAACAAGATAAATTCAAAGAAATGGTAACTGAAGGCTTTCGAGATTTTATACTTCTATGTAATGAAATGTAAATATTAATTTTATACTGTTTTTTAGGTCAATTTAGTTAAAAATGCTGGTACTACATTAGCTATTTGTC
The DNA here is from genome assembly GCA_949748235.1 of Platypus cylindrus. NCBI lineage: Eukaryota > Metazoa > Arthropoda > Insecta > Coleoptera > Curculionidae > Platypus > Platypus cylindrus. Next base: position 622,903 of record OX456491.1, on the reverse strand, counting down.
AATGGGGTTTCGATGATGAGGCCAATCATTTGCTTCTTCATGAAAATCTTCCTGCTGTCCGATGGGTTGGTGGGCCGGAAATTGAATTAATTGCAATTGCAACAGGTGGTCGCATTGTACCACGATTCGAAGAACTTAGTGCTGATAAATTAGGACATGCAGGTTTAGTACGAGAATTAAGTTTTGGAACTACAAGTGATAAAATGCTTGTTATAGAAGACTGTTCGAATTCAAGGTTTGAAATTTAACACTTGCCCTTAAACTATAATATAACGTAACTTTACTTCTGTAAATCATTAATTTATTTTTAGAGCTGTTACCATTCTCGTAAGAGGTGGCAACAAAATGCTAATAGAAGAAGCCAAAAGAAGTCTGCATGATGCACTGTGTGTTGTTCGAAGTTTGATTCAAGTAATTGAGTTTTTTCTTTCTTGAAATTGATTTTATATGATTTTTTTGTAGGAACCAAGAGTAGTATATGGTGGTGGTGCTGCAGAGATATCATGTAGTTTAGCAGTAGCTGCTCAAGCTGATCAATTAGCATCTTTAGAACAATACGCTTATCGTGCATTTGCCGAAGCTTTAGAAGCTATTCCTCTTGCCTTAGCTGAGAATAGTGGACTGTCTGCAATTGCAACTCTAGGCGAAATAAAGGTAAAATTAATGTGATGTTAAAATTGATTGTTGTAAAATAACATTTACGTATGATAAATTTGATTTATTTTAGGCTAAACAAGCGTCTTCAGGCGATTCAGCTTTAGGAGTAGATTGTATGTTTACTGGCAATATTAACATGCGTGAACAGCACGTAATTGAATCTTTGAAATCTAAGAGACAACAATTATTACTAGCCACTCAGCTAGTTAAGATGATTTTGAAGATTGATGATGTACGTTCACCGAGTGAAACACAGCAATATTAAAAAATTAAATTTTTTAATTTTGACTAGTAGTATAGTCTACTTAATAAGATTTTTGTAGCTATTTTTTTTATTAAGTTAATTCATTCTTTTAACGTGCTTTTGCTTCGTCTGCCCGCTGTGGCATCATAGCGGTGCAAAACTAATGGAATTAAATTTGTAAAACCTAAGCATTATTTTATTTCATCTTTAATCATTATTAAAAATCAGTACTAATCGGCAAATACTATAGAAAGTAATACATCCAGCTTTCGTAAATATTGGCCATCTCTTCCCTAACGGTGGTTGGTACAGTTACACCGCCCACAGACAAATTTGCTTTGTGCATTTGCTATTTTTATTATGGTGTACTAGAAGTAGTAGTCCTATACTAGAACTTCTACTACACCATAACTTTTATTTATTTAAATCATAGATAAAAGAATACTATAGTTAGGCAACTGTGTCAAATTTTATGTTGAATGCTATCGGACCAGGAACAAATTGTGTATAAGCGCGAATAGAGTTATTTCAAATAGCTGTTTTTTATTTTTTTGTATTTCTTCAATTCAGTAGGTCGACTGAATTGGAAACGTTCAAAAATTAAGAAATAATTGAAAGACATTAAGAAACAGCATAATAAACCATATCCATGTTAACATGCTTTTAGACACACAGCATTTTGCCGTTTTGTAGTTAGAGAAGTTCTGTAAATCCAAAAAATAAAAAACTGAAAAATAGCTTCAAACTTAAAACATACTTATTACAAAAACAGTAATAGTTAAATGGATTCTACTAAAAAGTTAAGAATTTTTCAATTTTTGCACCAAATGAATTTGCTGCGTACTTAAATTACAAATCGTGCAACAAAACAAATAAAATGTTAATTCTAACAAATACAAAAAATAATAGGAAATATTAAAATAGTAACGGCGAGAGCACACCTATCTTAATTTTTAAATCTTTAATCTCAGTAAGAGGGATTGTGCAGGCGCTATCTTAATTTTTAGGAAAGGGAAAGAGGACTGCAGACATTTTTGCCGATACTATTTTTCAAATTTTTGCGGTGATGAGAAGATCGTTGGCTCAACTTTTTACGTTGAATTTATTAAGGACTATAAGAGTCTTTTAAGTTCTCCATAGTTGGAACTATTACTTTCAAAATGAAATAAAAGTAGTGACCAATGTAATTCCGATTGTATGTTTATTTTTGATTTATTTTATTGTGAATCAGTTGTTGTTTTGGGGTTTCCTCCACTAAACTAGTCAAACAAATTTCAAAAAATAAGTTGTTTGATCCGATTCGATAGTTCAATGGAACAAAAAAGAAATTAAAAATTAGGGAAGTAGAAAAATGTAGTTTGGTGATTTGTTATTGATGAAATACAGTTATAACTATGGACGAAAAAAGAGTTTTTGTTTTTGTGCATTTAGAAGTGTTATAAAAATCAGAACTTGTTTGATTTTGCAAATGCTCTGCTATTGGGTTTCCTATACAATGGGAAATAATTAAAATTGCTTTTGTGTTGTGTGTTGAATAAGATAAATTCAAGGATCTTAAAAAATGGATTTTGCTTATTTATGCTTAAATCGAAAGTCGATACGTAGATAAGCAAAGTATTGATTGTTTGTGAACAGTGGTTCGGTTCGGAGAACAATAAAGTTTTATTTTTTATTTATTTATTGCCTTTTTTTTTTTTTTTTTTTTTTATTAAAAAAATAATAATAGGAATTGTATTATGGAGGATAAAAATCCCTTTAAAAGTGCGACGAAAGTGAAAAGAACGCCACCAGTGGGAAAGGTGGAGGACAGAAAAAGGAGAACCTCAACGGAGGAGGAAGATGAGGAGGGTGTAAATACATCGTACAGAGGAATGGTGATGAGTGAGGTGGAGGATAAAAGGGAAAAAAGAATGAAGATAGGAGAAGATACTGGAGAAAAGACAGGCGGAGTGTCTGAAGAAATATTGAAACAGATCACATTGATGCAAAGGGAGGTTTGGATATTTAAAGAGGAGTATAAAAGACAAGAAGGAATAACACGGAAAGAAATCAAAAAAGGAATACAAAACATGGAAAAAAATATTAGGTAAAATGACTGCTACTGTATATGAAAGCATGGAGAATGCAGAAAAAAAACAAAAAACAGAGAAAACAGATAAGGTAGAGCAAAGGCTGGAAAAAATAGAGAAACAATTTGAAACCAGAATGGACAAATTGGAAGCAAAATTAACGGAATTGATAGGGGGAGCTACAAGAACACAAGATATGAGCAAAAAGACATATGCGGCTATAACAGGAAAGAAAAAAGAAAATGATACAAAAAATATAAAGGGATGGAAAACACCGGAAAAAATAAGAGAAATAACTGTGAAAGCGGTAGAAGGTGAGAAGGTAATGGAAAAAATACGTGAAAAACTTACGATAGAAGAAGTAGCGGAAGAAGGTATAAAGGAAATAAAAAAATACAAAAGTGGATTGGTAGTGATGAAGTGTAGAAACGAGTTGCAACAGGAGCAGATAGGGAAGAAACTGGAGGAAGTACAAGGAAAAACGGTGAGGAAAATGAAAGAAACAAAGCCGATGTTTATAATAAAAAAAGTTGAGCAAGGGTATACTGAAGAAGAAATAATAAATGAAATAATAAGGGAAAATGAAGAAATAAGAAAAATGGTGAGGACTAGAGAGGTGAAGACAGTATTAAGAGCAGTTAAAAAAAGGCCTTCGGGAACAGTAAACAGTATGTAGAGGACTGGGTAGTAGAAGCTGACAATGAGATATTTAAGTACGTGGTAAAAAAAGGAAAAGTTCTGATAGATTTTACTGTAAAACAGGTAGAGGAATATATAAGGATCGCGATATGCTACAAATGCTGCTGCTATGGGCATGTAGCTAAGTACTGTACAAGGACGGAGGTATGCTACAGATGTGGACAAGAAGGACACGAAGGGAAAGATTGTGGAAAAAATGAGAGAAAATGCGCCAACTGTACAAGAGTGAAAGATAAAGACGTAGAGCACATGGCAACTAGCAAAAAGTGTCAAATATATAAAAGAAAGGAGGAACAATATAGAAATAGGATAGATTATGGAAGCTGGGAAGAAAAGAAGAAGCAGACAAAAAACTGAAGAAGAGGTGGGGAAAGGAGCAGGAAAAAATGAGAAGGAAAAAGGTAGAAATATGGAGATTGGCAACATGGAATATACGAAGCATAAAGGGAACAGAAATAGAACTGGAAGATGAGTTCCTGGAAAATAAGATAGACATACTTACAATAACGGAAACGAAAAAAAAGGAAGAGGACTGCAAAAAATGATGAAAGGAAGTGTATTTATATATAGCGGAGTGGAAACAGAGAAAAGAGCAGCTGAGGGAGTCGCATGTATGATAAAAAAAGAATGGGCACACAATATAGAAAAATGGGAGGCATGTTCAGAGAGGATATTGACAATAAATATGAAGGACGATAACGAGAGCATTATTATTAAGCTAATCATTTTCCTGCTTATCTCTTTCTCTGTCATCATCTTCCACAATCTATCTCTTCTTACTTTATCAAATGCTTTTTTTAAATCTAATAAACTCATGTATACATTTTTTTTCCTTTTACTTGTTTTTTCAACTATCTGCTTAATCGTAAATATATGGTCTTGAATGCTTCTGCCTTCCCTAATTCCTGACTGTGATTCGTCCAGAGTTTTCTCTATATTAATTTTTATTCTCTCGTTTATCATCATTTCCAACACTTTGGAAATGATTATTAATTTAATAGAGCATTTATATAGAGTATTTAATAGAGTAATTCCTCTGTAATTATTACAATCTTTCTTATCTCCTTTCTTAAAGATTGGTAGTATCAGTGCATGCTGGCATTCTTTAGGTATTATTTGCTCTTTCCATATTTTGTTATATATGTTCAGCATTACCTGTCTTCCCTCTTCCCCCATATATTTTATCATTTCAGTCGTTATTGTGTCACTTCCTGGTGCTTTTCCATTCTTCAGTTGTTTTATGGTCTTTTCCAGTTCCTCCATATTAAATTCCTCTTCATCGTCTTTGCTTTCCCTTCTCTCTGTATTGACTACCTCTCTTGTATCGGTCCTCTCTATATTGTCTGACAGCAGATCTTCAAAGTATTGCTTCCATCTTTCCATTATTTCATCTTCCTGCTTTAATATTTTTCCTTCTTTGTTATTTATATATGTAGCACTGTTGGTCTTTCCTTTTCTTATTGTTCTTAGCCTACTATAGAATATTTTTTTTCCCTCTGCAGCTTCGTTTTCTAATTTATTGCCGAATTCTGTCCATTCATTTCTTTTCGCCTCTAATACTAATTACTTCACTATTTTCCTTTCCTCCTTGTAACACTGATACGTTTCTCTATTTTTTTTTTGTAAATATTCCTTCCATTTTTTCTTTTTTAATCTCTTCTGTCCACCATGCCGTTTGTTTTATTTTCTTATTTCTTTTTATTTTTCAACACACTTATTTGTAGTACCATCTTTTTGAATTCCTCCCAACTCTCTTCCGAACTTAATGCCTTCCATTTCTCATTTCTGCTCTCAATCATCCTCTCCATTTTTTCTCTATATTGCTTTGCCACCTCTCCGTCTTTTAGTCTATACGCTTTTGTTTTCTCATATTCTATCTTATCTTCTTTTCTCTCTCTGTTGTCTGATTTTAGTGGTTTCTTTATTTTTGATATAACCATATAATAATCACTTCCCACTTCCGGCCCTCTTGATACTTTTACATCTACTATGTTCTTTCTATTTTCATTTCCTGCTACTATATAGTCTATAATTGATTTTTTATTTTTGCTGCTCATCTCTCTAGTATACTTGTGTATATCCTTGTGCTTATAATAAGTATTTGCTATAAACATTGTTGATTCGGCAAAACTCTATCAATCTTTTTCCGTTATCATTTAGTATTGTCTCACAATTCTGGCCCAATATTCTACTCTCTCCTGTTTTTCCATTTCCCACTCTACTATTAAAACCTCCTGCAATATATATTTCGCCTTTTGCTCTTTCTACCGTCTCTGTTAACATTTCCCAGAATTTCTTTTTGTTCTCCTGTTTGTCGTCTTCATTTGGTCCATACACACTTATTATCGTTTTAAAGCTCTCATTATCATCCTTCATATTTATTGTCAATATCCCCTCTGAACACGCCTCACAAAAATAATCAATTAAATCCTCTGATTTATTGATTTTCTGAATTATAATATGATGATGAATATACTTGATCCTATACTTATCTAAATTTCTTCCTTCTCCCTTGTTCTGTTTTTAGTTAATATCATTATAAAACTTAAAAATAAAAACTTTATTGATATATTACCCTTAAACCACTATATATAAACAATCAATACTCTGCTTATCTGTGTATCGACTTTTCGATTTCAGCACAAATAAACATCCGACCACGTTCACTCTCCACTATAGACTCAACTATTAATATATAATATTTGATATTTTTTCCACGTTTTAATCGGTAAATAAAAAAGTTGAATATCTAAGTCTATATGCATGGTCCACAAAATAAAACCCATAAAACATTACAAAAATGAGATAGAGATGAACTGTATGATGTGTATAAATGTTTCATATATGAAACATATATTTTAAGACTGAATATAGCACACAATATCAATACGTTAAAATTGAATGTGAAAATGCAATTAAACTGAATAGAAAATAAAAAATGGTTATATAACATAATAGAAAACTAAAGTTTTGGGTTGGCCACAACGACTCACGACCACGCGACATCCGTTTTCACTATACGCTTCACAATATATTCTTCTCTTTGTTCTATAGATTCTCTAAATAGACAAAAAAAAAGTGAGAAGTTGCATACTGTAATAAGAGAGAAACAGACTCAGATTTAACATTTCTTTATCTCGTTTCAATATACAGGAATTGATATCTTACTTCTCTGTCAACAAAACATAGAGAAAGATTGAATATTCGAATATATAATATATAATAAATGTCTCATTCATTAAAAAAAAAACAAAAATGATTGAAGAGTTCAAATTGTAGGGTGAGATGCACATATGCATATGGAAGCGATTTGGTACCTGAAACTATTATTTTTTTTTTTTTTTGATGAAATGGTGAAATTTGTTATTAACAATATATATGTTAAATAAATATACAATATATATTAAACTAAAAATTACCAAAATCTCTATGTATACTGTATCTCTATGTATCAAATATCTGATACATAGAGTCTACAGTATAGGCCATTAATTATAAAAGATTATAAATTTCAAAAGACATTTTCCCTGTTTTTAACAACGAGTGGAGCTCGTTGTGTATCGTATATGTATATACAAGCGTATGTATAAATATAATAAGTCAATAATAAACAGACGCAAACAAAGAAATAATTTTAACACCAATTTCACGCCGATAGTAAAAATAAAAAGACAAAAGCCTAAAAGGCCGACTACCCTTTTGGAATATATTGGAAATAGATTTATAAAAAATAGATCGCAATCTTTAGTCTTTTCTGTAACTAATTTTCTAAATAAAACAATTAGCTATAATATATTTATTGCCTAAACTGATATGTATCTATGTAATATTCTCATAGATATAATTTCACAATAATATTGTTAAATACATATGAGGGTACTGTACAATACATTAAATTTATAATTAGTGATTAACGTTCATAATTCCTTTAAACGGTTACCAATTATTGATTGTCTTAATAACGAATTTCATCATTACATCAAAAAAAAAATTATAGTTTCAGGTACCAAATTGCCGCCATATACATATGTGTATCTCACACTACAATTTAGATTCGTCGTTCTTTTTTGTTTTTCTTTTTAATGAATGAGACATTTATTAGATATTATATATTCAAATATTTCATGTTTCTTTGGCAGAGAAGTAAGATATCTACTCGTATATATTGAAACGAGATAAAGAAATGTTAAATCTGAGTCAGTTTCTCTCTTATTACTGTATGCAACTTCTCACTATTTTTCTAATATATGTAGAGAATCTATAGAACAAAAATGAGAGGAATATACTGTGAAACGTATAGTAAAAACGGATGTCGGGTCGTCGTGAGTCGTTGTGGCCAACCTAAAGCTTAACTAATAAACAACCAAAAAACACAAAAACTGCTCAAATATGTTATGTATTTTCGAAGCGTAAAAGTAATCGTGTAGTAAGTGTAACATCAAGTATAACTTTTGGTGCCCAAAACCAATAAATATATTTCCTATTCGCAAGAGAGACGGTAAAATAGGAATTTCTATGAGAGAAATGGTTGCAACATATGTTTGCACAAGTCTTTTAATAGCAGTGAGGTTAGTCGCCATTTTTTTTCTGTATTTTTCTTTCTAAAGTACAATTGTTAAAAAAACATCTGTTATTAATTTGTTTATATGATGAATAATAGACGTATTTATTTTACGAGACCCAAGGAACGAAAACCACCAAATGTGATCTGCACTGAGAGCAAGTGAGAAACAAATACATGCGGAAATTGAAAAAAAAAACCCACACACTCAACACATAAAAAAATGGGCCGTGTGTTGTCAGCTTAAAAAAAATCGAATTTCTACGAAAACGCGGATATTTTGTGCATGTGGTTCCAAAAGATTAAGATCGATTTTTCCTTTTTTTAAATGTTTTTAGTGCTAAAATAATTTCAAAATCAGAGACGTAAGACGATTATTTTTTTTGAAATATGTAATTGCAGAAAAAAGTGAAAAAAGATTTTTTGTTTGTTGTGCAATTTCTTTACAAAAATATCAATTTTATGATTTGTCAATGACCAAAAAGATAGCTTAAAATTAAAGACGATAAAAAGTGTTATTTTTTTCCAACCGGAAAATCAGATTATCAAGGGCCCACCGGGACCCTTAAATTCACTATTTTGCTTAAAGCCTTGTGTAAAGTTTTCTGTGAAAATGGTTTTCATAAATTTTATTCTATCTGTATAAATGTTTATTGTTTTTCTCACCTTAAGGTATTATGTATGAAATAAGTAAATTTAATTTCTCAATTACATTTGTATAATTTAACATGACTGATATTCTAGTATATTCCTTTATTTTTTTATTTTTAACAGTTTAAAATGTATGTATCTAGTTTATGTATTAAATAAATGTATTGACTGAAGAATTTATTACCCTTTTTTTTAACTTATTTAATGATTTACGAATTTATGAGCTAAATTTGGTCGTACCAAGTGACTTTTTATTTTAAAATAAATAAATGGCAACATTGTCAATGTTGCCAGGCAACTTTTCTGCAGTATGTCGAAAAATAAACTGTTGATACGTTGATAGTGTTGTTAAAATGTTCAAAATTAAAAGTATTCCCGAGATCTTTAAGCTTAAGCCCAGGAAATTCCTTCATACCTACCCGATTTCATGTGACTCATATAATATTGTATTGATACTTAATAATTCAGATGTAAAATGTAATGTAGTGTCGTAATAAATATATGATAATGTGCGACCCATCATTAAATAGCAATGGGACCCATTATCATGTTAGTATGTATATAATTACATGTTAGATTATATATCGTCAAATGTATGACTTTATGGCTATATATGTGACAAAAAATAGTAAATTATATTTACTATTAAACTGGTTACTTACTTACTTAAAGTAAGTTAAGTAACTTACGAGTTACTAAACTTGTTAAGTTAAACTTAAATTTAAATGTGTGCATTACGCCCCTAACGGGCATGTGTCAACATAAACTTTCAGCAATGGCAACATTTCCAAATGTTTTTGTCTTTATTTACAGACATATTTAGCTTGATGAAATGGTGAAAGAAATCAAAATATCGTAAAAAATATTGCTGTTTTAATTTTTTGCCGAATTTATAATGATTTGATAAAAAAGTCAGAAAATATTTCACTCAATACATTTATTTAAAACATAAAATAAATACATACAAAATCTGAAACTTTTAAAATTACAAAAATAAAGGAATATGCAAGAATATCAATCATAGAACAGATTGTTGGGGTAGCATTTTACTCAAAGGATACTGAATTTGTAATTAAAATAATCCATCGACAATAAAACTCAAAGTCTAGTTCCCCAATTTTTATGTTATTTAGTTGTTTGTCTATGACATGTTTCGCCTTTCGGCCATCTTCAGATAGACTAAAATGTGAAAATAGCGGTGACATGCTGTTTTAATTCATTACTAGTCCTATGTGTAAAATATTTACTGATAAGTTACAATCTAAAAAATTATTATGTTTGAATTTAATTTTCCTTACATTCCTTGCTCTTTACACTAAATTACTCGACATTAACATTTAAAATCTATATCCTCTATATCACATGCATCAATACATTTATGTTAACAACTTTCGATACACTTATACTGCCCTATATCTTTTGTTGTCCATTTTAATAATACGATTATAATTTGTTTTAGGTAGTTTACTATTTGTCTTAATTAATTCCTTATTATCTAATTTGGTACAATATTTCCATTTTGGAAGTGTAATACTAATCTATTTCTATTATGTGAGCTTACCTGCATCATTGTGTTCGTGAAGTTATAGTCTTATAATATGAAAAGGAAATTTTACGTTTAACTCTTATTTTTATTTTTTCTTCTTAATTTTAATTCTAATTCAACGTTGAATCTGTACTAATTTTATCCATATAATTTTATTTTATTTTGACTTTGACTTTGAGTTTTATTGTCGATTGATTATTTTAATTAAATATCAAATGAATTGCATCATCAAATTTACATGTGTTTTCATTTTACATAGTTTGCCGAAATCAAATAATTTTGGTGTATATATATTGTAAAAGCGTATGTATTCATTTTATTTTCATTTCTATTGAATAAATCTCCAATATATTTCATTTGTTGTTCTATTTCACCATAAAGACATACATTCTATTCTATTCCAATACACACAGAGAGCTGTTACCTCCACGAAATTTTCTAATACACTGAAAATCTGGCAACGCCGCTTTTAAATCTTTCAAAAAACGTCAATAAAGTGACATGGCAGCTCTACTTAAATGTAGATGTACATACGCCAATACGTGGGAAAAGAGTACTGATGGCAAACAAACATCGATGTGTCGAAGCTATTTTGCCGATATTTTAACCTCGATGTGTAGAAGTCGATGTTTTATTGACATCGATGTTCGATTTTCGGAAACATCGACATCGATTTTTTTCTCCGAATCAAGAAATTCTAAAATTCGAGACCAAACAAAGATTTTAATTATTTTTGATTTATTATTATTTGTAGATGCAGAGAGAGGTATAAGAAATATATTCAACATTTGCGAATGTTGCAATGTGATGCATTATGCATCACGCAATAAATCAATACGATAATCCACCTATCAGTATATAAACGGGGTATAACATTTAACTTTATTAAATGCCATTTAATTTATTTAATTTTATTTAATCCAATTAAGAATACCTACTTTACTACTTTTTTACTACTATTTTGAATTTTGGGTCTTTTCTATAAAAAATTAATAAGTACTTACAAAATTTTTTAATTCTATATTATTGTATGTACATAATATGAATAGGTATATGTAAAAAAAAGAAAGGGAAATTTTTTTTTCCTAGAATTATGTAATTTCCTAGCGGAAATCATTAAATACCATATCAAAGCTGCAATATTCGATTGCATATAGAACAAGTCAGTTATTTTAAACAAAAGAAAATTTTAGTAAGCAAAAAATCAGTACATATCACTAAAGCTACGCCGAAGCGTATAGGCCAGTTCATACTATGAACTATACTTCGATCCTGTAAAATTATGAAATTTTGTATAATCTTGTGGGTTTCGCTTACAAATAAATTAAATGCTGATCCAAATTTTATGTAGGGTTTTGCTTAGGGTTGGCTTACTTTATTATTTAGTTATTCGTTATTCAGTATTCATGTTGTTTCTATAGTGATACGAATTGTGATCAAACGTATTAAATTGATTTTAGTTGATTCTTTTATATAGACATTAAAAATATATTCAAATATGCCTCCAAAAAGTGTCATGTGGGGTTCTTTTACAAAAATTGATAAAAATTATGCAAAATATACTATTTGTGGAAAGTTGTTAAAGACATCTGGAAATACATCCAACATGAACTGCCATTTAAAAAGGCATAAATAAAAACGGTGAAGTTTTTATTCCTTTTTATCTCCTAAAAGTTCCAGTCCACGAGCAAATTCTTCGGAAAATTATCCATCAAATGAATTGGAGACATCTAGGTCTAGTGCAATTACTGCAAGTGATAGTACAAAAATTCAACCCACTATAAAAAATGCTTTCAAGGAAATTCAGAGCTTTTCAAGTAAGCAATAGTATACATATGCGTTAGTCACAGATTTAAAATTTTACATACATTAATTGGTAATTTAAGAAATTGATTAGGCATATAATATAGTAAATTAACGTCAATTGCATTACAATTGTATACCTATGCCTATGGGTGGTATCTATACATATAGTTATTTTCACTTATTGACAAAATCATTAATTAGTTAATTAAATTGCAATTGTTTCTTCCGAATCTTTTATTATTATTATTATTTTATTTTTTTAGATGGTAAACATTCCAATAATGTAACGCAGTCTATTATATTTTTCATTTGTAAAGATTGTTACCCGTTATCTATAGTAGAAGGCATCGGTTTTAAAAAAATGATGAAACTAGTGGCACCCTTATATAAGATTCTATCTAGGAATTCTATCAAATCTTTAATAGAAAAAAATATGAAACCCTCAGTACTAATTACAAAGCAGAACTTTCCAAAGTAAACAATTTAACAATCACCACAGATGTATGGTCTAATATGACAACTAGGAGTTATATTGGAATTACGATCCGTTACATTGATGGGCAAACTTTCCGTTCTATTTCTCTTGGAGTATCTGAATTGCAAGAATCTCACACAGCTGAATATTTAAGCAGAGTAATAATTAAGTTTCTCGATAATTGGGATTAGAAAAAATATTATCAGTTGTAACTGATAATGACGCAACTGTGATTAAGGTCGTGAATTCCGTATTTGGCAAAAACAAACATCTGCGTGCTTGGCTCATACATTAAATTAATTTTTTGAGTCTGCAATATAAAATACAGAAAATTTGGTTGAGCTGATTAAAAAAGTTAGAGAAATCGTTAAATTTATAAAAAAGTCTGTAAAGTCTAGTGACGAATTACGAATTGAACAGAAAATAAAAGGTATAGAAGACGGCGACATTTTAAAGCTTATCTTGGATGTAAAGACTCGCTGGAACTCGACATTTTATATGTTAGAGAGGTTTCTGTTATTGGCCAAAATTATTAACCAAATACTTCAAGTAAACCGGAATCGCTTTCAATAGTAACAGCTGCAGAGATAATTATTTTATCTGAAATCACAACATTGCTAGCTCCTATAGAAAAGTTGACTCGAGAATTGTCTGGTGGCAATTACGTTATAGGGAGTATGGTAATTCCCCTATCGAATTGTTTCCATGAAAATATTTATTCTGCCCATCCGAAATCACAAATTTCAATAACTCTAAAAGCATCTTTGCTAAATGAGTTTGAATATAGATTTAAAGACCGGGCAATGACCCATTTATTGGCACTGTCAACATTTTTAGATCCTCGATTTAAAAACATTCATTTTGTTGATTCCATAGCTGCAACTCGAGTATTAAATCAAATAAAAAAACTAGTAGTAAAATGCCTTCCTAATCTATCAGAAAATTCTTCAACAATCACTTCAAGTTCTGTTCTTGAGGAAAATGAAGCAGACTTTTGGGCCCATCACAAATTTCTGGCTCATAATTCTAGTAATAGCATTGTTAATAATAATTTGGATAGTCTTGATACTGAAATTAAAATGTATTTATCGACACCTGTAGCATCTGACCACAAAGATAATCCTCTCGAAATATGGGAAGGTATGAAATCGGTATATCCAAAATTATGTACTGTAGCAATTAAATATTTAGCTACAGCAGCCACGTCAGTTTCGGCTGAGAGGCTATTTTCAAAAGCAGGTTCCACAGTTTCTCAAAAAAGAAATCGACTCAGCAGCAGACCAAATATAGCTGGTGCTATATTTGGTACTTTTAGCCAAATTGCCAATTTTGGCTTTGGAAATTGGGCCTTATCAAAAATGAAATGAAAGCATAAATAATGCTGTAGTTAATGTAGAAAAGAAAACCTACTTATGAAAACATTTTTATCATCCATAACAAAGTTTAATTTAACTTTATTTAAATCTAGGAAAAACTATCAAAAGTATCAAAGCAGTTTTTTCGTAATGTATTCGAAAAAAAATTTGCTTATCTACCGATATATCGAATGTCGATATATTGAGAATTAAGAAACATCGATGCATTGACTATTTTTGCCATCCCTAGAAAAGAGCCATTGCTAGATTAAAAATTCAGCGGCGCGAAATAAGTTTCAATAAATTGAACCAATCACAAAAAGTAATGTAAAATGTGCTGCCGCGCTTTATTCACTGATTGCACCCGATAATGTTATAATTTTAAAATTAATTTTTTTTAACGCTATTAAATATCTAAATTCACCGCCGAACACAGACAAACATGTCTGTGCCGCCGAATATACAGAATACTCATCGGCTAATATACACATCGTTTATTATTTATTAAGAACTGAACGATTTATTTAATAAGGTTACGGAATGCGATCTTATCTTTTTCTTACTATTTGCGTAGATATTTCACAATTTATTAATGATTTTAGAACCAGTCATTGGTTTTGTGTTAGGCCATAATAAATATTGACAAATTTTACTTATGTTTCGTGAGGCAGAAAATCATTTTAAAGACAGTTTAATAGATTTTGCGACAGGATGTTTAGGTATGGTAGGAAATAATATTCTTATAATACATATGTAATAATGGGTAGGAATTGGCAATCTGTTTCTTTTCTGACTTCAAGATATAGAATTGGTTTAACGGATTTTATCATTTTATGTAATGACTGTAAATCTTAGGTAGTAATGTATTTATTCTTACCGAATCCATCATGAATTCATCAATCATTCATATTTCATATGAATGCACTTTTTTTTTATTCACTCTTCAGGTGGACTAGCGCTAGTTTATGTAGGTCAACCTTTAGACACTGTAAAGGTGAAAATGCAAACATTTCCCTTACTGTACACGAATATGGTCGATTGTTTTAGAAAAACATACATTCAAGAAGGTATAGCAAGAGGGCTTTATGCTGGTACAGTACCTGCTCTTGCCACAAATATTGTAGAGAATTCAGTCTTGTTTTTGTGTTATGGGTTCTGTCAAAAAATTATCATAAATGCAACAGGTTAATAATTTTATTATACACTACCACCACCTATGACCTACGACTTCATAATTGTCAACCAACATTTAGATGCAAAATCGACAGAAGATTTAAGCCCATTTTCCAGTGCCTGCGCTGGTTTCCTAGCATCGTTTTTCTCATCAGTAGCAATCACTCCAACTGAATTAATTAAGTGTAAGCTTCAGGCAATGCAAGAAGTAACTAAACAAGCTAATATATTGAAACCTGAACATGTAAATTCCATCAAGTTAACTAGTTATATTGTTAAAACTGAAGGTATTAAAGGTTTATTTAGAGGTCTTATTCCAACACTGGCCAGAGAAATGCCTGGATATTTTTTCTTTTTTGGTGGCTATGAAGGTATACTTATACGTGTATATACAATTTTTATATCCACATACATTTGTAGATATAATCCACATTTACATCCTTGATTTAAGCGTCAAGCTATGTTGCTTTGTAGTCTGTGGCTATTATTTATTATGGAATTCTCATGATTATAAAAAATATATATTTTTAAGGTACTCGTGAACTGCTTAAAAAAGATAACCAAAAGAAAGAAGACATAGGTCTTTTAAGAACAATGATTGCTGGTGGTGTCGGCGGTTGTGTATTTTGGACAACAACATTTCCAATTGATGTGGCAAAATCGCGAATTCAAGTGAACAATGTGAATGATAGTTTACCTAAGACGATAACAAATATTGTCAAAGAATATGGATTTAAAGCATTATATAAAGGTTTAACACCAACTTTATTGCGTACAATTCCAGCTACAGCGACTCTATTTGCTACTGTTGAATATTCCAAAAAATTTTTCCATTGGATGTTTTAGTAAAGATGAAAAGAGTAACAGTTCGTATTGAAACATGGCTATAGAAAATCTAATCAATCTTAAACTGAAATAAAATAATTATACTAATGGCCACTTTCATAATCAACAATGTAACTTTAATTTAATTTAAAGTCTTACTCTATTGGCTAAAATCATTTTAAGCCAATGACAGTCAACTTTAAAATTGACTTAAAGTTACACTTTAATTATGAAACTGGCATTAAATAGAGGTAATTTGTAAATTATTTAATATTCTCTTCCGTTTTAATTTATCGATTTAAAATTGATTATAAACTGTAGTGTAGCCCCTTTTGCTTTTAGTTTTTGTTATTATAAATGTATGCGTTTGTAATATACGTACCTACCTAATTATAAGTTATAATAATTTGAAAAGTACAAAGAGTTGACTAGTTACATACTGTATGTGCCATTTATAAATACAAATTACAGGAATTTAACCATCAGTTTCATTTTTGCTGTAAATTCTTTATTGCAATTAATTTGCGTCATTCAAATATTACTTTAAATTTTTATTATTATGAACGATTGTTCAACATTTTCCTTCAGGATCTCTGTGGTAAATATGAATTATATTTCAGTATTAGTAATTTACATATTATGTTTGAGGTTTGGATTGTAGGTGCAGATTTGTATGTGTTTCATTTTGTAATAGTTTTTTACATTAGTATGAGTATTGTATATTCTACTGTATACCACCCACTGTCAGCAAATAAATTTTATACATTACCTACCTGTGTAGCTGCAAAGTTCAATATTAAGTTTCAGAGACAGTAATTACGTTTATTTCCTAAATACGGTATGTTTAATTGCATTTTTCCAGTACTTTTGAATATTGAATGAACTGGTGTGTATGTATTTATTTATATATATGGATAAGTTGCAGTATATGTCAAAGAAATATCATAATAACTATTTTTATGCATATATCCACATACATATGTTACAGTACCTGATTCGAGACAACAGAAAAGACGCCAAACGAAACTGTCCTGACAGATTATATCTATTATTGCATTGGTTTTTTACAACTCTTACAATCTTTTAATTATACACTTTATTAATTGGTTAGACTTTATAAAGGAACAGTTTTATTTATAAGAAAATTACTGCATTTAACTTTAAGCTAATATTCACGTGGGACATTGCTTATATAGTTCAACTGTGTACTTAATTAATTATTTATAATTTAATATTTACATGGACAAAATAATAAGGAAAGTGAAAGAAAGAACTAAAGGACTTGACGTGGGATGGAGTTATATGGAGAGAGTTGAAGTAAAGATTGGAGCATTCGCAGACGATATAATGGTGGTAGCATCTAACGAAAAAGAGTTGCAGACAAGCATAAATAAATGGAATGAAACACTTAGAGAGAACAGAATGGAGATGTGTAAAGAGAAAACAAAAGTAATGGTGATCGGGGAACAACATGAGATAAATATCATGGTAGATAAGGTAAAATTGGAGCAAGTGACGAAATGGAAATATTTGGGAGTAGAAATAACTAGTTCAGGAAAGCAAGAAGAAGAAATTAACAGCCGAATAGGAAAAGCAATGAAAGTGTTTTACAGTATCAGCAATACGATTGTGAGGAAAAAAGAAATAACAAGAAAAACAAAAATAAACGTCTATAAAACAATAATAAGACCAATACTGACATTTGGATGTGAGACATGGATAATACATAAAAAGGAAATAAGTAAAGTGCAAGTGGTAGAAATGAAATACATGAGGAGAGTAAAGGGAGTGACAAAGAGAGAAACAATCAAGAATAAAGAAATAAGAAAAGAATTAGGAATAGAGGCGATACACAAATACATAGAGAAGAGGCAGTTGGGATGGTGGGGCCATCTGAAAAGAATGGGACAGGAAAGACAAGTGAGAAGGGTATGGGAAGCTAGACCTGGACAGAAAAGAAAAAGGGGAAGACCTGAACTACCTGGGATGATATAATAGAAAAGAGATTACAAAGAAGAAGAATAACGGTGAGTGAAGCTAGTAGGATGACAAACAACAGGAAAGAATGGAGAAAGTTTTGCGACGCAGTGACGCGAAGCAAAAACGTATAAGCCTAGAGAAAGAAAGAAAGAAGGAAAAAAAAGAAGAAAAAGGGAAAAAAATAAAGACTAGCAAGCCTACACCAGAAATGGAAGACAGGCTTTAAGATACATATATATATATAGATATATATAATTTAATAGTTATTGATTGATTGGGTTTAATTATGATTAGTAGAAATGGGTCGGCACTACTTTTTACTAAAATAGAAAAGATATTTGGAGAATTGTGACTACGGGAAGTATATTTTGTCATTGGTTCCTAGAAGTTATAAATGAGTTAAATAAGTATTGTATATACTTACCTACTTTAAATAAGTAGGAAAAACTTTACAGAACTTGTAACGCAGTGGCCATTGATCATATGTATTTACAGTTGCTGAGGATTCTTAGGCAACCAAAAGTTACATACATAATTGAACATTTATTTAAATTTTGAAAATCGAAGAAATATTTACCATTTCATGATATGTTGTGAATCATTTTTTATATTTTTGTATTTGCTATATGCAGCTTGATAAAAATAATTTTAACTTTTTGCATGTAATACAATCAGTTTTGGCTTTAAAATCAACGAAGGCGCTGGTCAGAGGCGTCGTTCATTAATGTGATATCCTGAAATCTTTTAAATGTTTAATTTTTGTTTACTTTTAAAAAAGAGAAGTGTTTATATTTTGGTGCTCAATCATGTTTTCTTCTTATTTTAATAATTTAATCATTATAATTGTATATGTGTAAGTGCATCTATTATTTACCTTGATTTACCTTCCTCACAGGTGACGAAAGTTAACATTATGGGTTATTACATCACTACTGACGAAAATCAAATTTTCGTATAGAGTAGTTTTAGAGTAGGTTTTCGGCACCGAATTCGAAAGTAGTATATTGGAATACAAGTGTGAAAAACCGTTTCTGTTTTGGTGCGAACGAGTTTGAAACACGAGCTGCGAAGCAGTGAGTGTTTCATTAGTGAGCACGAAAAATCGGTTTTTCACACGCGTATTCAACGCTATTTTTTCTAATGTAATTTTAATCAACAAATAATTAATTTAAAAAATTAATTATGTCTGCCATTTAATCCAGAAATTGCTTTGTTTTCGCTGAAAGTAGGTTTTATGGTAATAAGTAAATTTAGAAGATGAATTTTAATATAATCTAATAAATAAAACTACGAAATTACGTTATTATACGTCATTAAATCGCGTGCGAAAAACTTCTACTTTTCGGCACTCAAATCGACTAAGACTGTATATCATTTTCTTTGAAAAAAAGATATATTAAATTTAATCTAAAACCATAAACACAAATAATTAAGCTCTTAATATAACAAAAAAAGTGTATTTTTGAATTTTATAAGAAAATCAAAGAGACATATCTACGGAAGTGAAAAGAAACATGGCAACCCTTAATTTAAGCGTGCCGCCGAAAGTAGCTGTAACTTCTTGCTACGCGAACCTCGAACATATATATTTTGCACGCTTATTCAACAGCATATTGGTGGTTTTAGAATTGAATTATTATAGTGATTTTCTAGAAATGTCTTGTTTTAGCTACTACGTGTGAAAATATCTTTTTAATAGGTTGCAAATTAAGCGAGATATCAAGAAGCGCTTTTATGCTCTATAACTCCATAACTAACAAATATTTTGACTTTAAAAAAAAACTCATACACAGCAAGTATAGAGGAGTAAAAGTCTTTTTTTAGTCTTCCATAACAGAAAGATTCACTTTAGCTACTGTGAAAATTTCGAGTGATTCCATGCAGTAGTTTTATGGGAAAAAAATCTTAAAATTCATGAAATCTAAAATTTATAGTTATACTAAAATTGGGGGACTTTTTATATTTTTTACCAATGTTTAAAAAAGTAAACTATTGATTTTTTGCGATGTCACAGGAAATAGATTAAATCAAAAATGAAATGATTCCGTCTATAACTTGTTTTTCTATACCTTTTTAAACTAGGAGCTCAGTACTTTTGAAACGGATAGTTCATTCTATCAACTAAACCATCTAGTACAACCTGCAATATAGAGAAGAAAAGCTGCTACAGATTCAAACATGATTTGTTAAGTATTAATAGAATATAATCAGAGCGTTATTAGTAATTAATTGCTATTTAAATTAGTTTCAATACTATTAATGAAATATACAAATATAATAACAACATTATTTTACATATAATCATGAACATGCGAGCCTCTCCTAATAATTTAATAAAAAATCATTAACTGATAATTTCAAGCTACGCTACTGGTTTCGATTAAAGATAATATTTATCTTATGTATGAGGATTTTAATGGTATAACATCGATACAAATTTATTTACAATTTAGTTAGTTCAAAATTAAAATACATTGCTGTATGGTTGGTTCTGTTTCAAACTAACAAAAGACGATTCAGCAGTTGGAAAATATACTGTATTTTTGTCATTCAATTAAAGATTAAAGGTTTACTGAGGTGAGTTTTTTAATGTTTTTTTCATAGACACACCTAGCAAATTTTATGTGTAAGTGTGTTTATTGCAAGTACGTGGACTGACGTTGGGTTTACAAAACATAGGTAATTTTTACTAGTAGATATTGATTTAATGCATACATACACAGTACTAGAAATTTAGAACTTTACTAGTGTATAAACTCGACTTCATCCGGGGTGACTTCCCGGGCTGAATACTATGAGTACTGGAACTTATTCCGGATTAACACCGCCAAAATAGCCGTTAATATAAAAGTTTTAATTATATTGACTACATGTAATATATCAAAGGTTTCGTCTATGATGAATTAGTCTTTCGCCTAATATTCTATAACCCAGGTAATGGGAATTACAAAGCATTATAGTACCTGGTTAAAAAATACATGTAATAAACGCCAGAGCTTCACTAGTTCACAGAGTACACCACGTGAAGTGAAATTCATAAATTCTTCTCCAATTACCACTGGCCATAAGTGAATTTTACAATTTTAATGTAAAATTAGTAAAACGGAAAATTGCCATGGTCATAAATTTTTATTTCGTTAAATTTATAATTCCTTATCTAATTACCACTAATCATACGTGAATTTCACAGTTTCAACGTAAAATAAAAGAAAAAAGAAAATTGGCATCGTCGCAACATTTCTTTTTGTTTTCGTCCGCGTTAATTGAAAATCTCTATAAGACGCAACTCATAATCAAACCAAAAAACTCGTTATACATTAGAGTTCTCTTTAATACTAAACTTAATTACGGCCAATCCACGCCGCACGTTATAAATTAGAATTTTCTATAAAGTAAAACTTATAAGTTATGAGTTTGAGAGACAATTGTGACACAAACAAGACAGATATAACTAGTCTGTCTTGTTTGGTTAGTTGGTTACCTTGTTTAACAATTAATTCTTTTTTTTTATAACATTTAAGCATAAATTATTTAATTAAGGCCACGCGGTAATAGTTTTACTAAAAATGATACTTCAATAATTTATTGCATTTGAAGATGAAGAAAATTTATTTTAATAAAAATAAGAACTTGTAGTATAATGTGATGATGGCCGAAACAGCTCTGCTCGTAAGCGTGAACTGTATTTTGTACAGAGCAAAATACCGAAACTCCAACCATCTACTTTCCGTCGCACTCGACGATGCATGATTCTAAAACTAACAACATAACCCAACGCGCAGGTTTGTCAATTTTGTCGTAACGTCAGTAAAAGACCCCTTTGCAAATCGCTTGTTTTGATAAATGAAATTGTGGTTATAGTCTCTAATCTGATGTTAATTATGTTTTTTATTAATTTATTTTAATACAACTTGCAAATTATTTACGTTTAATTAATTAATAATATTTTTTTAAATTTATTCATTATTTCAGTAATACACAATTATAAATGTTTTTGTATTATATTTAATAAATATATAAAGCAAATATTATATGAAAAAGAAACTTTATTTAAATATGACAACGCTTTCTCAACGGAACAAAAAACAAAGGGGTCTCGTAGTGACGTCATGCGCAGAAATTTTTAAAATTGGATCTCAGGTTGGCCTATCTTGTAGTCTTAGTCATAGATCAAGGTTTATAGATGAGCCTGGTAACTTTCGACCAATCGGCGAGCTGTATTTAAGCCTGGCAAACCTCAAAAAATGTACATTGTCACAATTATACAAAAGCTATTTTAGAAGCGTCAAATAAACAAATAATGTGGCATATTATTACTCATCAAACAAATTTCTTTTTAACAATTAATAAATAAGTGCAAAATCAAAACAGCCGTGCATTGAAGCGATAGTTTAAGCTTTTTAATATGTTATTTTAATTCATTTAAAAATGTTAATATTAATGCATAGTTAATGCATGTGTAAGGAAACTGTGAAAAGCAAATCGAGAATATTTTCTTTTCTATAGAAAAGAAAATTTATTAAATGGCTATTACACTGTCTTCGGAACTATGTAAACGAAAATTTTAAATAAATTTAGACTGATTTGAGTATAAAATAAAATACATTGATCTCACACAAATATACATAAATATTATATGTGAAAACGTAAAATCATTTTTTAAGTAAATTTTAAATTACCTTTTTATTTATTTTTACACAATATTTAAAAAGAATAAAATAAAGGCAAAGACAAGTTTACGTCCATAACACTGTATTATAAATAGAATTAAAATGCTACATGTAATAAAAAAAGAAATACATTTAGATCTAGAGTACCAAATTTTATATTTGGTACTTACATTACAAATTACATGCAGTTTTAATAAGCAGGTGTCGTTAAAATCGTCTTTTAATTCTTTTACATTTTTAAGTTGGTATTGATCAGCTTCCATAATTTGGTCTTATGCATCGATCACTATTTAGAAAATACTATTGTAACGGCGTTTACTTACTTAAATAATAGCCACCACTACTACACTCTAGAATAATCTCAATTACATGTATTTTTAATAAGTCAAATTGTCTAGAACTGTCTTGACGGACATAGATTATTTAAATCAGTATGCTATAGATTAATCAGAACCATTGAGAATATTCTAGGATGTACATTTTATATAAAAAGGCCGCAATTTTCGCTTTCCGGGTCAGTTTATCTATTGTCTAGATACGCGTCGTATAATAAATAGTCTTTATTCTAATAGTGTTCCTGAATTGTGTTTAATAATTGTATTGTGTTGGGTGTGTGTGGTGTTTCTTTCAAACATTTTTTTTTCTTTTAATTCAATAAATAACATTTTTTTAATTTAAAGTGCAATTATTATTTTTACACCCATTCGAACTCATAAGACTAGAACGTTACACTATTATAATCTAAAATAAATATATTTTAAAAATAGTAACTTATTTCTACGATGTGAAAAAAAAAATAATTTATAATATAGTTACCAATTTTAATTCAATTTATTATTTTTTTTTAATTTCTTAGATATTTTTTGAGAAGATTCAGAAGTTTTTCTTTTTTTTATTTTTTTTTCTGCATTTTTTAAATTTAAATATTTAATTCGTACAAATAGTCGCTGCCGGCAAAATGACTTTACTAATTGTCTCAGTACGTCTTTCATTTTTGGAAATGTATAGTGTGTAGTATTCTCACCAATATTCCTGTTCCCATTAAATTTGTTTTTATGCACTTCCGTAAAATGTTTCCTGCATCCATTTTCCGATTAATCCCCCAAAAGATAAATGCTGCAACCGGGATAGTACATTATAATCATGAAAATTTTCGGATAATTTTAATTCATAAGTATGTTAATCTAAGTAAGGGTATTTTTTCCTATGTTTATTGGTTAGAAATCCTGCAATATATGTCAATCCATTTTTTTCAGCTTGCCTCAATAAAGATGAATTATCAGTTTTACATGTGGATGAATCACTTACAGATTCATATATTTGTTTATATGAGGCTGCGATTTTTCTGATATTTTTGTATTGCCAAGTTTCGCTTGTTGCACAGCACTTGTAAACAAGTATTCATCATTCTCAATCGCTGGAGATGTTCCTGCATTTGAATGGGATTGTACTAATCCAGGATTTTTCCCAAGCAGGATCATTCTTATCCTATGAATAGCATTAAGTGCTGACGGATGGTCGTGCAGTCCGCCCCGGGTTATTACCTATAATTGAAAAACTTTAATAAAATTTTAGCTAAATAGTTTTTTAGCTACAGATATAAGTTTGACATTGTTTTCTTATAACTACTGCGGAGCTTAAACTTACCTGGAAGAGCAAGTTCGTCACGCAGTCCTGATTCAACATGTGAGTTAATATAAAATCTATATCAAGTTCGGTTTTCATGCTGATATATAAGCTTTGCTTATATATTTGCTGATATAAGCTTGTTTTTTTGTTTGAAATTATTATTACCTTTTGAAAGATTTGGAGGCCATTCTTTTCAGTACATCGCATTTCGGCAACCATTGATGACATTTTGTTCAATGTGTCATTTTGTTACATATGGTTTTTTAGTAGGAACAGAACTTGATAATGTATAAAGTTCATAACGTCAAACCAAGCGTTGACTAATTGGAAAAAAAATCCCACTTATCTTGCTGCAAGTTGATCATCACCTGGCAAATAATGTTGTAAATCGTAGTAGCGATGGTATTTGAAAACAATTGTGAGGCTAGTTTAACATTTTGCTGCTGACTTTTCTCGCAACTTAAATGAAGAGGTGTTAACTTATGACACGAATTAATTTCCGTCCTGGTGTTTTTTAGTAAGTTCTGAACAGGATATTTATTAATTTTTATGTTTCCAGGTAAAACAAATCTAGTATCTAGGAACCAATTTCGGAGAAGTTTCAGTAAATGAGGTACATCAGCGAAAAAATAAATAGGTTTTTTAGCCAGGGTGTTCAGAGAAAGTTTTATCTATAGTAATACCCAAGCTCTTCCACAATCCTTGAATTCCAGTACCACATTCGCAAACACATGAAACTACAACGTATTTAATTTCATATTATCGACAAATAATAATTTCTAATAATTCTTTCGTAATTTTTTTATCAAAACCTATCAAAACATATATACAGGTTGTTTCCACTGGTCAAATAAGCCTCTTGCCATTACCACTTGCATATAATTATGGGGTCCAATTATCTCAATCAATTAATTTATTTCTAATTTATTACTTACTAAAATTAAAAACATCAAAGACGAAGGAATTATTTTCCATTCCATGTCATCCATTGAATTGTAACGAAATAATTTTTATTGTTCATTAAGGTTAAAGCAATTGTAAGTTTAGATAAATAAACAGCGAGGTTAAATTGTTTATTCACTTTGAAGAATCGTACAAGTCTTGGTTAAATTTGGTTAATAAAAACCTTTTCAGTTTTTATAAACTTCATATGTTGTTTTATTCTTGCAATTTACTTACTAACAAGCCGTTTCCGAAACGGCTTGCAATTTTCATGCGAGGTTTGCGAAGTTGATTTGAGGTGTTTATTATCTGCAGTAATAGAGGAAAAAAGTAACATATTGTATTTAAAAGAATAAAACTGTATCGCCAAACAGTGTTTTGGAAAACTTGCATCAGAGTCGTTGTTGGTCAAATCCAAGATATGATGGAAAGATGCAAGGCGCAAACGAAATCATCTGAATCCGATCAATTGGGTCTATTCAATTCAGCTATGGTTATTTATAATTTAACACACCTGTATATATAGATTTTGATATTTTTTATGTTGATTATAGTATTTTTTGTACTTATATCATTAATTTTATTAGGTTTATTAGTGTTTATTGATTATTTTAATATCTGGATATTTAAATTTTGCGGCTTTTAACCACTTTTTTCGATTTTTTTCATCTTTAGGGAACCGAATGAAAGAAATTACACTTCCCAGTTTAGCAACACTTTTACATGCGTAAATGTAACAATTTCGAGGCATTTTTATATTTTTAATGTATTTAAAATTATAGGAAAATTAAAGTGAAAAGAATGTCTTAATTTTAAATTAAAATGATGCACTAAAAAGAACCAGGAAGAGAAAAACATTTAACTGAAGGAAAAAACAAAATAAAAGAATTTTTCAGATTCTATATAAACGAATCAAAAACAAACACAGTACAAAGAGGTTATGTAACATTTGAAAAATTCAACATGTTCACAGATAAGCTGTGTTGCTGTTTAATTGTGCGTGGTAAAAAAAACATGGTAAAAAAAAGAATACCAAACATTTACACCTGTCTCAACCTATCATGGCACTGTGCACGCCATACTGTGCACGATTTGCCCAGGTAATAGGAGATAGGTCTATTGCCGCTAATTATAAGTGAATTTTACAATTTTAGCGTAAAATAAAAAAAATAGAAAATTGGTAATGTTGCCAAATTTCTCTTTCTTAATTTCGCATCTAATTGTCACTAATCATAAGTGAATTTTCCAATTTTAGCGTAAAATACCAAAAAATAGAAAATTGGCAACGGCGCAAAATTTTTCTGCTTTAAATTTATAATTTCTTATCTATCTTTAAATTATAGATTATATTTAGAAAGTATAAATTTAAAATTATATATTAAAACTTAAATAACAATTCAAAACACATCCATCAACTACCACACATACGTGCCTGTGTACAGATAACAGCGCGCGATACATCCTATATCGGTTCTCGATATGCAACTAAACTAATCAAGGCGTGGTCGCCGAAGTGAAGCAAGAAAGCGGACCACATCTACCACTCGCTTGCTCACCAACCGTTTTGTATATATAGATTTTGAAATACTTTGAAAGGAATTGGAATCATATCAATCTATTGTTTTTTTAGATGACTCATTAATATATATTTTAACTTCATTTCTTCGACAAGTTTTTTTTACCTGAAATTTCTGTGGATCACTTTCCTTGATCCATACACTATCTAGCAAATCATTTATTCATGTTGTTAAAGACCAATAATATATATATATATATATATATAGATATATATCGTAAAGCCTGTCTACCATTTCTGGTGTAGGCTTGTTAGTCTTTATCTTTTTTTCCTTTTTTCTGCTTTTTTTTCTTTCTTTCTCTAAGCTTATACGTTTTTGCTTCACGTCACTGCGTCGCTAAACTTTCTCCATTCTTTCCTGTTGTTTGCCATCCTACTAGCTTCACTCATCGTTATTCTTCTTCTTTGTAATATCTTTTCTATTATGTTATCCCAGGTAGTTTCAGGTCTTCCCGTTTTTCTTTTCTGCCCAGGTCTAGCTTCCCATACCCTTCTCACTTGTCTTTCCTGTCCCATTCTTTTCAGATGGCTCCACCATCCCAACTGCCTCTTCTCTATGTATTTGTGTATCGCCTCTATTCCTAATTCTTTTCTTATTTCTTCATTCTTGATTCTTTCTCTCTTTATCACTCCCTTTACTCTCCTCATGTATTTCATTTCTACCGCTTGGACTTTACTTATTTCCTTTTTATCTGTTATCCATGTCTCACATCCAAATGTCAGTATTGGCCTTATTATTGTTTTATAAACGTTTATTTTTGTTTTCCTTGATATTTCTTTTTTCCCCACAATCGTATTGCTGATACTAGTAAAACACTTTCATTGCTTTTCCTATTCGGCTGT
The DNA here is from genome assembly GCA_949748235.1 of Platypus cylindrus. Lineage (NCBI taxonomy): Eukaryota > Metazoa > Arthropoda > Insecta > Coleoptera > Curculionidae > Platypus > Platypus cylindrus. Next base: position 595,202 of record OX456491.1, on the reverse strand, counting down.
TAATTTCTTCTTCTTGCTTTCCTGAACTAGTTATTTCTACTCTTAAATATTTCCATTTGGTCACTTCCTCCAATTTTACTTTATCTACCATGATTTTTATCTCCTGTTGTTCCCCAATTACCATTACTTTTGTTTTCTCTTTACACATCTCCATTCCGTTCTCTCTAAGTGTTTCATTCCATTTATTTATGCTTGTCTGCAACTCTTTTTCGTTAGTTGCTATCACCATTATATCGTCCGCAAATGCTCCAATCTTTACTTCAACTCTCTCCATATAACTCCATCCCACGTCAAGTCCTCAAGTTCTTTCTTTCACTTTCCTTATTATTTTGTCCATGTAAATATTAAATAATGTTGGACTTAGTCCTCCTCCCTGTCTTAGTCCGCCTTTCGTTTTAAATTTTTTTGTTTGTCTGTTTTTGACTATCACGCTATTTGAGTTTTCTTCATATATTTTTTTTATTAATCTAATCATTTTCCTGCTTATCTTTTTCTCTGCCATCATCTTCGACAATCTATCTCTTCCTACAAATGTTTGTCAAATGTTTTTTTTAAATCTAAAAAACCCATGTATACATTTTTTCCTTTTTAACTAATTAAATGAACAGCAGAGGACGTGACATAGACCGAATCGAATTTAAAATAGTAGGAAATAACAACATTTAATTTTTCAAATATTATAAATATGAATTTATTATATTATATTATATAATATATAATATATATATTAATATTATACAAATTATTAAAATATTAATATTTTATAATATTAATATTAAATATTAATAGTAATATATATACGTTAATATAATGTATAATATAATATATTTTTTTATAATTTTTTATAACATTATTAAAAAATTTTCCGTCGGTTAGTTACGAGGAAAAATGAAAAACTAAACAGCAGGGCCGGCGTACTTTCGAATTAAAAATAGAGTGTGTGTCAAAACTAGAAACTAAACTTTAGAAATTGTTTTTCAAGAAACATAAAAATTATTAAAAATTTTAGTAACTATGCATATGACAACCTCAGAAGTCGAAAGGAACTGCTATACATTAAAAAGAATAAAAACATTTTTAAGGAGTACGATGTCCCAAGAGAGGCTAAATGCATTAGCTTGTTTAACTGTAGAAAAATCATTTATATCGTCAATTATATATTTTAATAATAAAGTAATTGATAAATTTGCAAATAAAAAAAATCGACGTATGGATTTCATTTATCAAAATACGAAAATTTAAAGTACGTGAAATAACTAAACAGTTTTTTTCTGTTCATTTTTGTTCAGTTGAGCAATTCATTAACGGAAATTTATTTCAGCATGTTGCTTTAAAACAGTAGATTTTCAATTAACAATTGAATTTCAGGCACAATGTTTAATTAGGTTATATGAATATAAGATAAAATGCAATAAAATCATTACATTAAATTTGATAGAACACTAAGCTGTATCGAAATAAGCAATGCGAATTTTTTTTTTAGATTTGGCGAAAAGAGAAATTTTTAATTAAAAAATGTTTCAAACTAGGGACAATAATGACAGTTTAATAGAAACACCTCCAGATGGCGGGTGGGGGTGGATGGTAGTTCTGGGAGCTGCATTAATTAATGTAAGTATATAATATAGGGATGTATTTACTACACAATTACTTAGATATATATGTATAGAAATATATATCTATCACTACATATACGCGAAAATTGTGATTTATTAATTTCTATTATCTCTTGTTACTTGATTGGTAAACTTTGTAAACGATTGGATTTTATTTATGAAAAAAAAATTGAAATAAGTAAATAAACAGCATGTGAGTAACGATAAGTGAATTATGAATAATAATAATATGGAACAGTGGCGGTTGGTCAATAAGGGCTGCTAAGCTGTAGTATTGGTTAAAAAATCAAAATAAAATAAGAAATTAAAATTTAATTAATTTTTTTCATCTTGATTACGAATATTATTAGTAATTATTTATTTGATACCAATTGAAACTAGAATTATAATGTAAAATATTAATCTCAGATGTACACAATCCACCTCATTCATCATATGCTTATTCGTTGCATTGACTGGGTTCAATGCAACGGTTCAATGCAACACAACTGGGTTGTGTTGCGACGTGCGGTACAAATGCCGTGCTGCAACGATCGCAGTTCGGCGGTATGATGTTCTAACATGGGGAATATATGAAACTTGGCCTTGCATAGACCAATCAGAACGCTAAAAATACAGAATTCGGAGCTGCATGGCTTTGCAGCCAGGCATATGATGTATACCTATATATGTATGTATGCCGTATATAGGTAAACGGAAAACTGATGAAAAAGGATGATTTTATGGAATATTTGAATGGATATGCTTATTCTTCGATTTCTTTTTTAATTTAATGTAACTGATGATTATTGAAAATTTTCATTAATGCTATAAATTCAGTTTTTAGTTTAATTTCTTTCGTGTTGCTTTACGAAACGTACTATATTATTTTTTTTTATATAATTTTTTATATTTTATAATGAATATTTGAACACTATTCAAAAATTTTCCGTCGGTTAATTACGAGAAAAATGAAAAATTAAACAGCAGGGCAGGCGTACTCTCGAATTAAAAATAGAGTGTGTGTCAAAACTAGAAACTAAACTTTAGAAACTGTTTTTCAAGAAACATCAAAATTATTAAAAATTTTGGTAATTATGCATATGACAACTTCAAAAGTCGAAAGAAACTGCTATACATTAAAAAGACATTTTTAAGTTGCCTTAATTAGGTATTTTATTTTCAAATGTCATAAACAAACTAGGGTCTAAACCCGACTTTGTCCGGGGGTGACTTCACCGGCTGAATACTATGAGTATTTGAACTTATTTCTGATTAGCACCACGAAAATAGCCGTTAATATGAATATTTTAACTATTTAAATTCAAGTTCCATTATTCTCAAAGAGACGTTATTTTGTATAATTATTATAATAAAATTTTCTCCAATTTCATTGTCCATTCATTGTCAATTATGAGTAAAGTAATTCAAATTGACAATTCATTATCAATTTGAATTACTTTTCATAAATATTTCTTTTTCTAATTATATTCTTATCGTAATATCTGATGATGGTTTATGCCGAAACATGTGTCATATTATGATTTTTATATCTATATTGATTTAAATATATATTATATAACTTTTTGAGACGTAGATTGGAGGAAATTTTATAATAATTATTTTAATAATTAAATAATTAATAAATAATTATTTTAACTATATTGACATCTAAGCAATTTCAATAAAAGTAACAATAAAGTACTCATGATCGATACTTAGTATATGAGTACTACTTTACTCGAAGTATCGGCGGCAAGTATCGAGTACTAGAATTATCGATATCCGACACCTTGGTATCGATACTTACTTGATATCGATAGTATCGTACGAACCCTAATCGTATGTGAATTTTAAAATTTTGGCATAAAAAAAAAATGAAAAATTGGCAACTTCGCAAAATTTATCGTCTTTACATTCATAGTATCTTATCTAATTGCTACCAGTCAATAGTGAAGACTATAAATTTATCTGTCTGATACATAGAGTCTATAGTATAGGCCATTAATTATAAAAGATTATAAATTTCAAAAGACATTTACTCTCTTTTCAACAAGGAGTGGAACTCGTTGTGTATCGTATATGTGTATACTGTTGGTTATGCAGAATATAAATAAAACAAATTATTTGATTCTTAATTATTTATTTCTTTGCTAAGAGAGTCTATATCGGAGAGTGAACGTGGTCGGATGTTTATTTGTGCTGAAATCGAAAAGTCGATACACAGATAAGCGAGTATTGATTGTTTATATATAGTTGTTTAAGGGTAATATATCAATAAAGTTTTTATTTTTAAGTTTTATTAAGATATTAACTAAAAACAGAACAAGGGAGAAGGAAGAAATTTAGATAAGTATAGGAAAGTGCCCTTTCGAGCGGAGGAAGCGGGGGTAATTTCCCAAATAACACGCAGACCTGATAAGCAGGAACGGTGTTATCGAGATAAGGAAAAAGGACAACTTTTATTTGTATTTTATTCTGGTATAAATATTTAATATTATAACATAGTATTAGGATTGATTTGGCAAGAATGGAGGCTAAAAACCCATTCGAAGTGGCGACTAAAGTCAAAAGAACTCCACCAGTGGAAAAAGTGAAGAATAGAAAAAGAAAAACCTCAACGGAGGAAGATGAGGAATATAAGGAGCAAGAAAAAGCAAACAAATCATATAGAGGAGTAGTGATGAGCGAGGTTGAGGATAGCATGGAAAAAAGAATAAAACTAAGACAGAAAGATATGTCTCAGTGGAAAGAAGACAGCGAAGATAGTGAGAAAAAATTAAGTGGAGTATCAGATGAGTTAATGAATCAAATCAAACTGATACAAAGGGAAATTAGGTTATTTAAAGAGGAGAATAAAGGAGAAGAAGGACAAACTCGGGAAACAATGGAAAAAAGCAAAGTAAATAGTAATTGAAATGATCGCCACAGTGTATGAAAAAATAGAGAATGCAGAGAAAAAACAAAAACCAGAAAAAAAAGATAAAGTAGAGCAAAGGTTGGAACAAATAGAGAAACAATTTAAAAACAGAATGGATGAATTAGAAACGAAAATATTGGAATTGACAGTGGGAGGTACAACAAACCAAGAAAGAAGCAAAACGACATATGCGACGATCACTGGAAGGAAAAAAGAAAATGGTACAAAAAAGATACAGGGTTGGAAAACACCAGAAAAAATAAGAGAAATCACAGTGAAAGCGGCGGAAGGGGAGAATTTAATGGAAAAAATAAGAGAAAACCTTACTATAGAAGAAGTAGGTGAAGAAGGTATAAAGGAAATAAATAAATTTAAAAGTGGATTGGTAGTCATGAAGTGGAGAAACGAGCTACAACAGGAGCAAATAGGGAAGAAACTGGAGGAAGTAAAAGGAATGACAGTGAGGAAAATGAAAAAATAAGGATAATAATGGGGATTAGAGAGGTGAAGACAGTAATGAGAGCAGTTAGAAGAAATGCCTTTAGGAACAATAAACAATATGTGGAGGACTAGGTAGTAGAAGCTGACTAGGAGATATTCAAGTACGTGGTAAGAAAAGGAAAATTATTGATAGATTTTACTGTAAAACAAGTAGAAGAATATGTAAAGATCGCGATCTGCCATAAATGCTGCTGCTATGGGCATGTGGCCAAGCACTGTACAAGAACGGAGGTATGCTACAGATGTGGACAGGAAGGACATGAAGGGAAAGATTGTGAGAAAAATGAGATAAAATGCGCCAACTGCACAAGAATTAAAGGTAAAGATATAGAGCACATGACCACCAGCGAAAAGTGCCAAATATATAAACGTGGACCATGCATATAGACTTAGATATTCAACTTTTTTATTTACCGATTAAAACGTGGAAAAAATATCAAATATTATATATTAATAGTTGCGTCTATATGGGACAGTGAACGTGGTCGGATGTCTATTTGTGTTAAAATCGAAAAATAGATACACAGATAAGCAGAGTAGTGATTGTTGGTATATAGTGGTTTAAAGTTAATATAACAATAAAGTTTTTTTTTATTTTTATAAGTTTAATAAGGATATTAACTAAAAACAGAACAAGGGAGAAGGAAGAAATTTAAATACGGATAGGAAAGTGCCCTTCCGAGCGAAGGAAGCGGGGGCAATTTCCAAATAACAAGCACACCTGATAAGCAGGAACGGTGTTATCGAGATAAGAAGTAAAAACAACTTTTATTTGTATTTTATACCGAGATAGATATTTAATATTATTATAGAATTATAAATAGAAGTAGGATTGATCTCGCAAGATTGGAGGCTAAAAACCCATTCAAAGTGGCGACTAAAATCAAAAGAACTCCACCAGTGGAAAAAGTGGAGAATAGAAAAAGAAAAACCTCAACGGAGGAAGAGGAGGAATATGAGGAGCAAGAAAAAGCAAATAAATCATATAGAGGAGTAGTGATGAGCGAGGTTGAAGATAGCATGGAAAAAGGAATAAAATTAAGACAGAAAGATATGTCTCAACGGAAAGAAGAAAGTGAAGATAGTCAGAAAAAATTAACTGGAATATCAGATTAGTTAATGAATCAATCAAAAGGGAAATTAGGGTCTTTTATTCCCCTCTTTAAATAAAGAGGGAAATAAAAGAGAAGAAGGACAAACTCGAGAAGAAATGGAAAAAAGTATAGAGAATATAGAAAAAATATTAGTTAAAATGACCGCCACAGTATATGAAAACATGGAGAATACAGAGAAAAAATAAAAACCAGAAAAAAAAGACAAAGTAGAGCAAAGGCTGGAACAAATAGAGAAACAATTCAAAAACAGAATGGACAAATTAGAAATAAAAATATCCGAATTGATAGTGGGAGGTACAATAACCCAAAATATTAGCAAAACGACCTATGCGGCAATAACGGAAAAAAAAGAAAATGAAACAAAAAAGATACAGGGATGGAAAACACCTGAAAAAATAAGAGAAATAACAGTGAAAGCAGTAGAAGGGGGGAAGGTAATGGAAAAAATACGAGAAAAACTTACGATAGAAGAAGTAGGTGAAGAAGGTATAAAGGAAATAAATAAATTTAAAAGTGGATTGGTAGTGATGAAGTGGAGAAACGAGCTACAACAGGAGCAAATAGGGAAGAAACTGGAGGAAGTAAAAGGAATGACAGTGAGGAAAATGAAAGAAACAAAGCCTTTGATTATAATTAAAAAAATTGAGCAAGGATATACTGAAGAAGAAATAGTAAACGAAATATTAAGAGAAAATGAAGAAATAAGGAAAATAATGGGGATTAGAGAGGTGAAGACAGTAATGAGAGCAGTTAGAAAAAATGCCTTTAGGAACAGTAAACAATATGTAAAGGACAGGGTAGTAGAAGCTGACAAGGAGATATTCAAGTACGTGGTAAAAAAAGGAAAATTACTGATAGATTTTACTGTAAAACAAGTAGAGGAATACGTAAAGATCGCGATCTGCTACAAATGCTGCTGCTATGCGCATGTAGCCAAGTACTGCACAAGAACGGAGGTATGCTACAGATGTGGACAGGAAGGACACGAAGGGAAAGATTGTGAGAAAAATGAGATAAAATGCGCCAAATGTACAAGAATTAAAAGTAAAGAAATAGAGCACATGGCCACCAGCAAAAAGTGCCAAATATACAAAAGAAAGGAGGAACAATATAGAAATAGGATAGATTATGGAAGGTGGGAAGAAGAGAAGAAACAAACAAGAAACTGAAAAAGAAGTGGGGAAAGGAGCAGAAAACAATGAGAAAAAAAATGAAGAAATATGGAGATTAGCAACATGGAATATACGAAGCATAAAGGGAAAAGAAATAGAACTAGAAGATGAATTTCTGGAAAATAAGATAGACATACTTACAATAACGGAAACGAAAAAAAAGGGAGAGGATTGCAAAAAATGATGAAAGGAAGTGTATTTATATATAGCGGAGTGGAAATAGAGAAAAGAGCAGCTGAGGGAGTCGGATGTATGATAAAAAAGGAATGGGCACACAATATAGAAGAATGGGAGGCGTGTTCAGAGAGGATATTGACAATAAATATGAAGGACGATAATGAGAGCATTAAAACGATAATAAGTGTATATGGACCAAATGAAGACGACAAAAAGGAGAACAAAGAGAAATTCTGGGAAATGTTAACAGAGACGGTAGAAAGAGCAAAAGGCGAAATATACATTGCAGGAGATTTTAATAGTACAGTGGGAAAGGGAAAACCAGGAGAGAGTAGAATATTGGGCCAGAATGGGGAATCAATGCTAAATGATAACGGAAAAAGATTGATAGAGTTTTGTCGAATCAACAATATGTTTATAGCAAACAGTTATTATAAGCACAAGGATATACACAAGTATACTAGAGAGATGAGCAGCAAAAATGAAAAATCAATAATAGACTATATAGTAGCAGGAAATGAAAATAGAAAGAACATAGTAGATGTAAAAGTATCAAGAGGGCCGGAAGTGGGAAGTGATCATTATATGGTTATATCAAAAATAAAGAAACCACTAAAATCAGATAACAGAGAGAGAAAAGAAAATAAGATAGAATATGAAAAAATAAGAGCGTATAGACTAAAAGACGGAGAGGTGGCAAAACAATATAGAGAAAAAATGAAGAAGATGATCGAGAGCAGAAATGAGAAATGGAAGGCAGTAAGTTTGGAAAAGAGTTAGGAGGAGTTCAAAAAGATGACACTACAAATAAGCTCGGAAGTGTGTGGAAAAATAAAAAGAAATAAGAAAATAAAGCAAACGGCATGGTGGACAGAAGAGATCAAGAGAAGAGTGGGATTAAAAAAGAAAAAATGGAAGGAATATTTACAAAAAAAAAAATAGAGAAACGTATCAGTGTTACAAGAAGGAAAGGAAAATAGTGAAGCAATTAGTATTAGAGGCGAAAAGACATGAATGGGCAGAATTCGGCAATAAATTGGAAAAACGAAGCTGCAGAGGGAAAAAAATATTCTATAGTAGACTAAGAACAATAAGAAATGGAAAGACCAACAGTGCTACATATATAAATAACAAAGAAGGAAAAATATTAAAGCAGGAAGATGAAATAATGGAAAGATGGAAGCAATACTTTGAAGATCTGCTGTCAGACAATATAGAGAGAACCGATACAAGAGAGGTAGTCAATACAGAGAGAAGGGAAAGCAAAGACGATGAAGAGGAATTTAATATGGAGGAACTGGAAAAGGCCATAAAACAACTGAAGAATGGAAAAGCACCAGGCAGTGACACAATAACGACTGAAATGATAAAATATATGGGCGAAGAGGGAAGACAGGTAGTGCTGGACATATATAACAAAGTATGGAAAGAGCAAATAATACCGAAAGAATGGCAGCATGCGCTGATAGTACCAATCTTTAAGAAAGGAGATAAGAAAGATTGTAATAATTACAGAGGAATTACTTTATTAAATACAACCATGAAAGTGTTGGAAATGATGATAAACGAGAGAATAAAAATTAATATAGAGAAAACTCTGGACGAATCCCAGTCAGGATTTAGGGAAGAAAGAAGCATTCAAGACCATATATTTACGATTAAACAGATAGTGGAAAAAACAAGTAAAAGAAAAAAAAATGTATACATGGGTTTTCTAGATTTAGAAAAAGCATTTGATAAAGTGAGAAGAGATAGATTGTGGAAGATGATGTCAGAGAAAGAGATAAGCAGGAAAATGATTAGCTTAATAAAAAAAATATATGAAGAAAACTCAAATAGCGTGATAGTCAAAAACAGACAGTCAAAAAAATTTAAAACGAAAGACGGACTAAGACAGGGAGGAGGACTAAGTCCAACATTATTTAATATTTACATGGACAAAATAATAAGGAAAGCGAAAGAAAGAACTAGAGGACTTGACGTGGGATGGAGTTATATGGAGAGAGTTGAAGTAAAGATTGGAGCATTCGCAGACGATATAATGGTGGTAGCATCTAACGAAAAAGAGTTGCAGACAAGCATAAATAAATGGAATGAAACACTTAGAGAGAACAGAATGGAGATGTGTAAAGAGAAAACAAAAGTAATGGTAATTGGGGAACAACAGGAGATAAAAATTATGGTAGATAAGGTAAAATTGGAGCAAGTGACGAAATGGAAATATTTGGGAGTAGAAATATTTAGTTCAGGAAAGCAAGAAGATGAAATTAACAGCCGGGTAGGAAAAGCAATGAAAGTGTTTTACAATATCAGCAATACGATTGTGGGGAAAAAAGAAATAACAAGGAAAACAAAAATAAACGTATATAAAACAATAATAATACCAATACTGACATTTGGATGGGAAACATGGATAACAGATTAAAAGGGAATAAGTAAAGTACAAGCGGTAGAAATGAAATACATGAGGAGAGTAAAGGGAGTGACAAAGAGAGATAGAATCAGGAATGAAGAGATAAGAAAAGAACTGGGAATAGAGGCCATACACGAATACATAGAGAAGAGACAGTTGGGATGGTGGGGCCATCTGAAAAGAATGGGACAGGAAAGACAAGTGAGAAGGGTATGGGAAGCTAGACCTGGGCAGAAAAGAAAAAGGGGAAGACCTGAAACTACCTGGGATAACATAATAGAAAAGATATTACAAAGAAGAAGAATAACGATGAGTGAAGCTAGTAGGATGGCAAACAACAGGAAAGAATGGAGAAAGTTTAGAGACGCAGTGACGCGAAGCGAAGACGTATAAGCCTGGAGAAAGAAAGAAAGAGAAGAAAGAAGGAAAAAAGATAAAGACTAACAAGCCTACACCAGAAATGGTAGACAGGCTTTACGATACATATATATATATAATTAATATATATATTTATATATTAATTAATAATATATATATATATATTATTAATTAAATATTTATAAATAAAATAAATATAATAAATAAATATATTTATAAATTAAATATAATTACATATTATATATATATATAATATATATATATAATATTTAATATTATAACATAGAATTAGGATTGATTTCGCAAGAATGGAGGCTAAAAACCCATTCGAAGTGGCGACTAAAGTCAAAAGAACTCCACCAGTGGAAAAAGTGAAGAATAGAAAAAGAAAAACCTCAACGGAGGAAGATGAGGAATATAAGGAGCAAGAAAAAGCATATAGGGGAGTAGTGATGAGCGAGGTTGAGGATAGCATGGAAAAAAGAATAAAACTAAGACAGAAAGATATGTCTCAGTGGAAAGAAGAAAGCGAAGATAGTGAGAAAAAATTAAGTGGAGTATCAGATGAGTTAATGAATCAAATCAAACTGATACAAAGGGAAATTAGGTTATTTGAAGAGGAGAATAAAGGAGAAGAAGGACAAACTCGGGAAACAATGGAAAAAAGCAAAGTAAATAGTAATTGAAATGATCGCCACAGTGTATGAAAAAATAGAGAATGCAGAGAAAAAACAAAAACCAGAAAAAAAAGATAAAGTAGAGCAAAGGTTGGAACAAATAGAGAAACAATTTAAAAACAGAATGGATGAATTAGAAACGAAAATATTGGAATTGACAGTGGGAGGTACAATAAACCAAGAAAGAAGCAAAACGACATATGCGACGATCACTGGAAGGAAAAAAGAAAATGGTACAAAAAAGATACAGGGTTGGAAAACACCAGAAAAAATAAGAGAAATCACAGTGAAAGCGGCGGAAGGGGAGAATTTAATGGAAAAAATAAGAGAAAACCTTACTATAGAAGAAGTAGGTGAAGAAGGTATAAAGGAAATAAATAAATTTAAAAGTGGATTGGTAGTGATGAAGTGGAGAAACGAGCTACAACAGGAGCAAATAGGAAAGAAACTGGAGGAAGTAAAAGGAATGACAGTGAGGAAAATGAAAGAAACAAAACCTTTGATTATAATTAAAAAAATTGAGCAAGGATATACTGAAGAAGAAATAGTAAACGAAATATTAAGAGAAAATGAAGAAATAAGGAAAATAGTGGGGATTAGAGAGGTGAAGACAGTAATGAGAGCAGTTAGAAAAAATGCTTTTAGGAACAATAAACAATATGTGGAGGACTAGGTAGTAGAAGCTGACAAGGAGATATTCAAGTACGTGGTAAGGAAATGAAAATTGTTGATAGATTTTACTGTAAAACAGGTAGAGGAATATGTAAAGATCGCGATCTGCTATAAATGCTGCTGCTTTGGGCATGTGGCCAAGTACTGTACAAGAACGGAGGTATGCTACAGGTGTGGACAGGAAGGACATGAAGGGAAAGATTGTGAGAAAAATGAGATAAAATGCGCCAACTGCACAAGAATTAAAGGTAAAGATATAGAGCACATGGCCACCAGCAAAATGCTAAATATATAAACGAAAGGAGGAACAATATCGAAATAAGATAGATTATGGAAGCTGGGAAGAAGAGAAGACACAAACAAAAAACTGAAAAAGAATTGGGGAATGGAGCAGAAAACAATGAGAAGAAAAAACGAAGAAATATGGAGATTAGCAACATGGAATATACGAAGCATAAAGGGAAAAGAAATAGAACTAGAAGATGAGTTCCTTGGAAATAAGATAGACATACTTACAATAACGGAAACGAAAAAAAAAGGGAGAGGATTGCAAAAAATGATGAAACGAAGTGTATTTATATATAGCGGAGTGGAAATAGAGAAAAGAGCAGCTGAGGGAGTCGGATGTATGATAAAAAAGGAATGGGCACACAATATACAAGCATGGGAGGCGTGTTCAGAGAGGATATTGACAATAAATATGAAGGACGATAATGAGAGCATTAAAACGATAATAAGTGTATATGGACCAAATGAAGACGACAAAAAGGAGAACAAAGAGAAATTCTGGGAAATGTTAACAGAGACGGTAGAAAGAGCAAAAGGCGAAATATACATTGCAGGAGATTTTAATAGTAGAGTGGGAAAGGGAAAACCAGGAGAGAGTAGAATATTGGGCCAGAATGGGGAATCAATGCTAAATGATAACGGAAAAAGATTGATAGAGTTTTGTCGAATCAACAATATGTTTATAGCAAACAGTTATTATAAGCATAAGGATATACGCAAGTATACTAGAGAGATGAGCAGCAAAAATGAAAAATCAATTATAGACTACATAGTAGCAGGAAATGAAAATAGAAAGAACGTAGTAGATGTAAAAGTGTCAAGAGGACCGGAAGTGGGAAGTGATCATTATATGGTTATATCAAAAATAAAGAAACCACTAAAATCAGACAACAGAGAGAGAAAAGAAGATAAGATAGAATATGAGAAAATAAAAGCGTATAGACTAAAAGACGGAGAGGTGGCAAAGCAATATAGAGAAAAAATGAAGATGATGATCGAGAGCAGAAATGAGAAATGGAAGGCATTAAGTTTGGAAAAGAGTTAGGAGGAGTTCAAAAAGATGACACTACAAATAAGCTCGGAAGTGTGTTGAAAAATAAAAAGAAATAAGAAAATAAAACAAACGGTATGGTGGACAGAAGAGATCAAGAGAAGAGTGGGATTAAAAAAGAAAAAATGGAAGGAATATTTACAAAAAAAAACTAGAGAAACGTATCAGTGTTACAAGGAGGAAAGGAAAATAGTGAAGCAATTACTGTTAGAGGCGAATAGAAATGAATGGGCAGAATTCGGTAATAAATTGGAAAAACGAAGCTGCAGAGGGAAAAAACATATTCTATAGTAGACTAAGAACAATAAGAAAAGGAAAGACCAATAGTGCTACAAATATAGTGTAGTGTTAAGTATGTAAAATAAATCTGCTAGCTTTTATTGGTTTACCAGCCAAATGCTTTAATACTTTAAACTCCTCTTATTTGTTGTTGGTTGCGCGCCATTTGATTATTATGTTGCCATTAATTATCAAATGCCATTTGATTATTATTATTGTTATTAGAATTAAACCGTTTACTGTTCGTTACACTGTTCGTGTCGTGGTATATTGTTCGATGATTTTAAGTAACTCGTATCTTCCACACTTCAACTTTACATACTTCCTTAACTGCTCAATATTTGTACTACTTCCTCGTCTCATGTTGCATCATACTCATCCAAATGCTGTTTCTTTAATAATTCCACTTTAATTAACTTATTTTGATCGTTATTAATTTGTCCTAGGTCAGCATATTCCTGCATAGACCGTTGGCACTCGTTTTGCAGTGCTCTATTTGTATTCATTTTTTTTTAAATACCGCTGACTTTTCGTTTTGTTGCTGATGCGTCTATTGTTTCGTCATTTGTTTTTATTGGTTTTGATTTTACTTCGTCTAACCGCCAAAATTCTTTATCTTCGCTATCATGCTATGAATCTGTACGTTTTCTTTATTTACATCCGTATTCTCTGACAGTCCAATCCGAACACACAGTTGTTATGTGTTGGATGTTATGCTGGTGGTGTGTCAACACCCTGACATTTCCAGTCCAATTTCGTTTTTTGACCTAACAGATCAAAATTTTTGATCTTATCTCCAAAATCTTGACTATTAATCTTTCCATTATTATCGTGCTATATTCTCGAATCCCTAATATTATGTCTATTGGCCCAGGCACATTGCATATTGGGTCTGCTAATTTTCAATATTGCCATCGGTTCCAATTCAGGGCGAAGCTATACTGCAACAACATACTTTTAAACTTTGTTAACACCAGCATTGCTACCGGACGCCTATATTTGCTTGGTAGTCGTGGTGTTATGATTACATTTATCTTTGATTCAACGACGTTTGGTTCTCCGTTACCCAGCCCAGTTATTTCTGCGTAACTTCTTTTTCGTGGTAATCTTAATATTTATGCAGCTTCTTCTGTCATGAACGACCCCTGGGACCCTGGATCTATGCTCTTAACAACGTTTTCTCACCAACGTTATTTTTGACTCACTAACGCAATTACCAGCAGTGCTTGCATTTCGTGTTGGTTTACACTCGCCGCCGATGTTTGCTGATGCATTGGCTGTTTCGGCTGCCTTTTTTCATGGAACAGACTGTGATGGCTACTCTTGCAGGTCGTACATTTTCTTATTTCTCCACACTATATGTCTTTTTTATGCTTTAGCCATATCGGGCTTATCTTCTTATCTCTTACTGCAAGATCCCTTTCCCTAGTATCCAACTGCAGAAACCTCCTGCAATCTCTTGTTTAATGATCTAGGTTATAAAATTGACATGTTTGTTGCTTGTGCCTGCTGTTGGCTAGCGTGGTGTTCAAGCTTCAACCATTATCTCTTGGCCTTGATTCTTTTAATGTCTCTAGTGCCTTGAATTTGGCTTCCATGAACTCCAGCATATTGTCTAAGTCTTCGATTTCAGTTAACTCTTTTCTGGCTTGCTCATACGTCATTCTTGATTCTGCATCCTATTTCCTTATTATTATACTTATCACCATCGGCTTCCATGCATTCGTGTTCACTCCGTAGTTGGGGATTACTTCTAGACATTCTCTTATTGTGTCTAATAGTCTCTTCATTCCATTTGCTGACCCTTCATGTACATTCGGCAGATCTGCTATCTTATCTAGGTACTTGAAGACGAGCAGCCTCGTGTTTTTAAACTTGCGAATTAACAATCTCCATGCTGATTCATAATTAGCTTCGGTAGTTTGAAGATGTACTTACCTACTTACTTCAGTATTCTCTTGTATTCATTGTAAAATACTGCATTTTTCTATTGGCGATGTATTTGTATTTTCATGCACTATTTGTCGAAACAGGTCTCTAATCGTAGGCCATTCTGCATACTGTAACAATGGTTACTTACAATAATAATAGCCACCATTAGTACACCCTAGAATAATGCCAATGATATATATGTTTAATAAATCACATTGTCTAGAACTCTCTTGACGGACATAAATTATCCAAATCGGTAAGCCATAGATTAATCAGACCCTTGCGAATATTCTAGGATGTACATTTTAAATAAAAAGGTTTGAATTTTCGCTTTGGTGATCAGTTTATCTATTGCTTATATTGCTTAGATACGAGTCGTATAAATAAATACTGCTATAAGAATCTGCTCGGTAAATCTGTATATAAATAATCGTTGGTGTATTGTTCAAATAGTGTTCCTGAATTGTTATTAATAATTGCGTTGATTGTTTTGTGTTTCTGCTTTAATTCATTTAATCAATTTCTTTTTTTATTTAAAGTGTAATTGTTATTTTTACACCAATTCGAACTCATAAGAGTAGAACGCTACAATTGCTATCAAGTGTATGGGTGTAAATTAAAAATGCCTTAGAACATAAATATTAGTGACTTAAAAGTGGTGGATTTAAGAAAAGAGCTAGAGGAAAGAGTCTCGATAGTCGATGCCTTGGGGCGAGCGTCGGCCTATATCCAAGAAGCTCCCAAGAATATTCTGCAGTTGTCTCTTTCCTAAGTTGCCAATCTAGTAACATTTATGTGGATGGTTTTGTTAATGGTAAACCACGGGTATTGCTGTTGGATACAGGGGCAATAAAAACATTGATTAGATCCGATATTAATACGAGTAAAATATTATCATCGAACTGGCATTTGCATACTGATACGGGTTAAGCATCTTTTGTGCTAGGCGAAACAGATGTCTTCCTAACGATTGGGAATTTTTCTTTTAAACATCGAGCTTTGGTATCATGAACAACAAGGTTTTGGTTTAGATTTTCAGCGAGGTATTTTAAAATTGGATAAAGAAGAGGTAATATTACATTATCAAAATGAAAAAAGATTGTGTCTAATATTAGCTGACAATTTTAACTGGGCGAAAGGGGTGACCAAGTATGATGTTCGAACCTAAATTTCATGATGTTGAAATTGGTAAAGGCATCTCATCTGCAAATGCGTTCGTACGAGCTATGAAGGAAACTCCAGGCAGAGCAGTGTATACCATTTACTGTCCAGTATTGTTGAAAAATTGAACGATATTAGGGTACTATTCGCCAGGGCCGTCTACGTTGACAGATTGGAAGTATATCTAAAATCAATGACGCCGGTAGTAGTAACAAACACTACTAGCAAGATCTTCGCAGCAGATGCAACCTGATCGTAAAAATTAATTGCTTGAACTCGTTCTGAAATATCAAGATATTTTCCACACAGAAAATTTATCAACTGGCAGAACTAACATCATTCGCCATAAAATAAACAGTGGACGTTCTAACCCAATTCGACAACTTGCTAAAGATTGTCACTTGCAAAACTAGAAGAAGCAGAGAAAATCATTACGAAGATGGAAAGGGGTGGAGTAATGGAACCATCGAATAGTCCATAGCTATCACCTGTTGTATTGGTTGAAAAGAAAGGTGGTTCCACCCGATTTTATATAGACTATCGGCAACTAAACAACGTAACCAAAAAGGACAGCTATCCATTACTTAGGATAGACGACACGTTATACACTTTAGACGAATCCAAAATATTCTCGACGTTAGATTTGAAGAGCGGCTATTAACAAGTTGAATTATTTCCAGAAGATAAAGAAAATCTGCGTTTACTATCGGTTCCGGATTATGGCAGTTATCAGTTATGCCATTTGTACTAAGTAATGCACTTGCAACGTTTGAAAGATTGATGGAAACGGTGTAAAGAGGTCTTTCCTGGAAAACCTTTTTAGTATATCTGGACGATATAATTGTGGCATGAAAGTTCTTTCACGATCTCACTAAATATTTTGAGGTAGTGTTTTTACGCCTTCGAAAATCTATTTGTTTCAAAAATGGATTTAGTATTTGGGTCGTTGTCTCAAGTAAAGGCGTGTCCATCGATAAAGAAAATATCTAAAGCATTGAAGAACGACCAATATCCAAAGATGAACATGTAATTCGAAGTTCGGCAGGAATATGCACCTATGATAGGCATTTTTTTCGAGGATTTGCCAAGATTGCCAAGCCACTCACTGAATTGACGGAAAATGGGCAACGATATCACTGGGATGAACGTTGTCAAAACGCTTTAAAAAGCGTTTTTTTCTAAAGTAAATCAAACCATGATTTTCTATAATAAAGGACAATGTCTTCTGGAAATACAAAAAAATCAATAGTGTAACATAGTCTTGGAAGTTATCATCACATGGAAGAAAGAAGGTCAAAAACTTACGTGGTAAGATATTGCACGGTACTATCCTAATGTCAAAGCTTATTGGGCCTAGTGAGACTCTCTTGTCTTAGATACGGTCTTCTCAAGCTTGCCTTGGTAGGAAAAAATTCATTGTGGTCTGTAGGTCACTTGGGGGTGACCAAGACTTTGAGGAAGATTCGGAACCGATTTTACTGCGTGAACTGCCGGCAGGACGTTGAAAACTGGTGCAAAAATTGTACTACATGCGCTGCTAGTAATGGTCCTCAGAAGCGACCTAAGGCTGCTATGCGACAGTACAATGTAGACAGTTTTTTCGAATGAATTGCTATCGATGTAGCGTTACTTTTGTTAAGAAACTGATAAGGGTAATAAATACATAGTGGTTGTGATGGACTACTTCAGCAAATGGGGTGAAGCTTATGCGTTACCCGATCAAACGGCTGTTGCTGATGTTCTAGTAAGAGAATGGATACGTCGATTTGGAGTACCTATGGAATTACATTCAGATCAAGAAACTTTGAATCAGCTCTTTTCCAAGATGTCTGCAAAATCATGAGTATTCGAAAGACCAGAAGAACTTTTGCCAAGAGATAACGGCATACCAGGCATTATGGAACGCACTATTTCTACAGCGGCAAAAGTTCTTGATGTAGAATATTCGAAAAGTAGCAATATCCAAATTAGTCAGCTGTCTGATCCAAAAATGAAAATACTATCAGCTGTTACTTTCATCAAACATCGACCTGTTCCAAGGGATCAATCTGCCGATATCGGCATAAAGCTAAGACACCTTTCGGGGCGAAAGGATTTTTAAAAAGGGGGCGGTGTATCGATGTTTACTTACTAAAATAATACCCACCACTAGTTCACTCTAGCTTAATCTCAATGACATGTATTTTTAATAAATCAAATTGTCTAGAACTGTCTTGGCGGACATATTTTATTTTAATACTAAAAGATTTACAATCTTTTAGTATTAAAATTTGGTCATTAATCAATTCTGGAGTTTAAAATTAATTTGGAATTTGATCTAGAACCTTTTAGAGGGCATTGAAGGATTAGCTTTCTTAGTTATTAATCTAATTCATTATTTAATATGCCATATTAAGTATTGAAAATTAGTGTTAATTAATCTTATTGCGAAACATTCCCTAAGATTAAATTTCAGTCTAATAACATAAGTTAATTTCTGCGAATGGAGTCGCAAATAATGCAAGCGTATTCATTTTCCAATACAAAATGTAATTACCCGTTTAATGTTTACTCTTAGAAAAAAAAACAACTATGCTTTTTTTTTTTAAATGTTAATCTCATTTTTATAGCAATAATTTAGAGATAATGCGTTTGCTTTGAGTATGAAGTTTAGCGAACATTTAGATTTAACTATTATTAAAAAAATATCTCCATGAAAAAAAACATTCTTTACATTTTACTAGACCGTACAATAGAATGTACTAATTTAATTTTGAAATCCAATTGTA
Organism: Platypus cylindrus; assembly: GCA_949748235.1. Classification (NCBI taxonomy): domain Eukaryota; kingdom Metazoa; phylum Arthropoda; class Insecta; order Coleoptera; family Curculionidae; genus Platypus; species Platypus cylindrus. The sequence continues at coordinate 576,103 of OX456491.1, read as the reverse complement.
CATCGTATCATAGGTACAACATTATGTGTCAGCTAATAAAAAATCACGTAGCATGAAATAGTTCTACAATTTTACACTTGGTACCAGGTTTGTTACTATGCTATATTCAGCAATGGCAACTTGTTTAATAACATTGCATTAACTTCGCTTTATTCATTCTTTAAAACTAATATCACGAAACATAAAAAAATTCTACTAGCAGGTTATTGATACATTACTTGGGATTGTTATGTTAAAGTCAAAATCGAAAATAAGAAAGAAAGGGAGAACAACAAATTAGAACGAAACACTCTAGTGGAAACGTATTAGATTAGTTAAATGTTGAATTTGGAGCGAGTAACTGTGATTAGATTTGAACTTTTTTGAAAGTGTTTTGAAATATTGTCTAAACAGTTATGGCAAATTATACTACAGCAGAATGGTGTGATATGCTGATGATTTATGGAGAAGCCTGAGGAAATGCAGCTGCTGCGAAAAGATTATATCGAGAACGATTTCCAGATTGACAAGGTCCTTGTGAACGAGCATTTGTTAATTTAGTGCAAAAGGCAAGAGATACTGGTTCAGATCGTAGAAGACATTTTAAGCATGATTGAAAATGAGCTGACGGCCAGTACTCGTGAAATTGCGCGACATGTCGAAGTTTCCAATTTCACAGCGTGACGTGTATTACGGGAAAATGGACACTATGTGTAGCACATACAACCTGTTCATTCTTTAGGACCGCAAGATTATTTAAATCGACGACAATTTTGTCACTGGGTGATTAGTCAGAATCATTAAGGCAATCTGGATTTGCATCACAATTTTATTTACGGACGAAGCATGCTTTAGACGATTTGGAGTTTTTACTAGCAAAAATAGCCACATCTGGAGCGAAGAAAACCCGCATGCTTATCGTCTTAGTAGTTTCCAAAGACAGTTACGAATTAATGTACGGGCTGGCATTGTGGGAAATTATTTGATCGGTCTTTTCGTTTTACCTTCCCGTTTAACTGGAGAAAGGTATTTGGATTTTTTGAGGAACAATTTATGGGAACTATTGGATGATGTCCTATACCAATCACGTCATGATATGTGGTTTATGTATGACGGCCCTTCACCTCATTTTTATTCTAATGTTAGATCTTTTTCGAATGGAAAATTCCCAAATAAGTGGATAGGCTGTGGAGGATGTATTGCTAACTGATTAATTGCGGGCGACAGCGAGGTAGTAAGCCCTGCCACCTCACCTGGTTAGCTGAAATTCATTACTAATTTGTTGCAGTAATTACACCAAATAATTGGTGGTATGCAGGTATAGCCTTAATCTGCATTACCCTAATAAAGGTAACATTAAAGTACTGTTTGTGTAATTGATAACTTGCTATCTAATTTGGTAGCATGGATACACAAAATAAATTTTTTTTAAACTGGACATGACTAAAGTCAAATAGTTTTTGTTGGCTTTAAAAGCAATTTGATAGAAAGTATTATGAAATAAAAGATTTTACATATTCTCATCTGATTGAAATTAGTCGAAGAAAATTGAAATTACAATTAAAAAATTAAATGTAAAGAAATAACTTCAAGATAGAATTTGCATTTTTTTAAATAAAAAATTTTAAATTTTTCTATTTTACCTTTTACAATTTTTTTAAAAATTTTGAAGTGTTTTTAAAAGGGATTCTTATGATTCAAGAAACATGTTGAATTTTTCTTATTAAATTTTTTTAAGTCTAATTAAAAGTAAAGATATAAGTAAAAAAGTAAAAATAAACGAGCTTGACCTTCAATCATTTGCTTTGTGAACAAGTCATTCAACGTTATTTCCATCACGTCTCTCATGGCTGTTTCGATAACGGCTGATTACCGTTGCCTGGCGCGAGCCGCCGCAAAGTACAGCGTATATCAAACGTTTTCTAGTCGTTTTTAAATGTTGCGCAATATTGTGAAATAATTAAAGTTGATTTTTCGAAAAAAAGTTATTAAGAAAAGTTGTTTGTATTGATGTCAGGAGTATGTGGTTAAATTTTCTGACAACGTTTTGCGAACACCCTATATATTGTCTGGTTGATCTCGAATGACCATCTTTTATTATATTCGTATATAATTTATATAGGTTATCGGTAGACGACCAACTTTCGTTGGTCGTCTATTAACGCTTCCATTATTATATAATTTTTAAATATTTCCTTTTTCGACCAACACTGTTTCACACCGACAAAATAAACTTTCCAAAAAATTGCAAAACTTGACTTACCGGTCTGTGTCTTCTGCTAGGTGCTGCTCTGCTTCTTTCTGCGACTTTGCACTTGTTGAAGGGCTGCTGACTACTTCTTGTTTTGAATCTTCGGTTTGAAATTGGAACTTAACTTTCACTTTTCACACTCACTTCCGCACACCAACGTTCGTTTAAGCATTAGCACTACTCTCGTTTCTCTAAAATTATACTTTTTGTACCAGATTTTTGCTGACAGGTGCTGCTTTGCTACTTTCTACGATTTTTGCGCTAGTTGAGGGGCTCCTGGCTGCCTTGCCTTTCCAATATCCTGTTCGAAATTGACACTATACTTGCACTTTACTCCACCAACCTCCGTTTGAGCGTTGGAACTACTAAATTATTTTTACTTTTGCACTGACCCGTATTTCCTTTGGTTACTAGTGGTTGTTTATTCCCATAAACAACGTTAAACACTTGCCAACTCGAAGGATCATGAACGATGACGTGCCATAAATAACAGAATTTTTAGGGTTTGCTGGGACAAATCGAAGGGGTTCGACTTGTAATTAATATTTTATTATACTGTATTTCACATTTCATATGTTTATATAATAAAATTAAATAACATAATTGAAAGAAAGAATTTCCTAATTAATTGAAGAAGAAGAATCCAAACATAAAAAGTGACCATTTACTGCGTTTTCGTATCCTAAAAATAAATTTTTGTTAATACATGATACATCAAATAAACTTAAACGAGAAGTAAATTAGTAAAAATAACTTGCTAGGCCAATATAATGTAGTGTAATAACTTTACCGTCTCTATTTATCTGTCGATACTACGATTGTCGTTTCCCAATTCTACCACTAGCTGTCAGCAAGCCACCAAACAACCTCGTTATAAATCAGAATTCTTTATAAGGCAGTTGTAAGCTTGGATTGATTATGAGTTTTTCCGAAGCAGAGTTATAAGGCAGAGAATTCTGCCTTATTCTGTATACATACAGAATAAGTATAGGTATTATTAAGAAAAATTACCTTAGGGCATTTCGACTGTAAAGCTGAAAACAACTTAGGGTAAATAAAATGTATTTTTATAAATAAAGTTGTTTTCAACATATGGTTTTGCAGCTAGCACCACACTAACGTATAGGAAAATGTTATTGTAAATCTCTCACCCTGGCCCTTTGATTTTAATAAACAATCTTGGCTACAAAAAGAACCCGATTCGGCCGAGATGGCCAAGTTGTTTTGTAACTTCAAGGTACCTAACTCTAAAAGGTGGGGTAGAAGACACATTAAAACGACTTCACTGGAAGCAGCAAAGTAATCCGCTCTTCCGAAGACTGATTTAAACGCTGGTCATACTTCCTGCCGTTACAGGGCAGAAACGCTTTGCTTGGCATAACCCTTTCCCTTCGCCAATCGAGTTTTTGAACGGCTACCTACTCCACTTGGTGATCGAGTTCTCGAGACCCAGTTCCTTTGCCAATGGAGTTTTGCGAGCTGCTATTTGTTTCCCGTGGTGATCGAGTTTTTGAGACCCACTTTCTTTGGCCAATCGAGTTATCAAGCGACTATTCGTTTCCTGTGGTGATCGAGCTCTCGAGATCCAGTTTCTTTTGCCAATCGAGGTCTCGAACGGCTACTCTTTCCTCTGGTGATAGAGTTCCCGAGATTCAGTTCCTTTGGCCAATCGTGTTTTCGAACGGCTGCTCTTTCCCCCTGGTGGTCGAGTGCTAGAGATCCAGTTCCTTTGGTCAATTGAGTTCTCGAACGACTCCCTATCCACCTAGTGATCGAGGTCTCGAGATCCAGTTCCTTTGGTCAATCGAGTTCTCGAACGGCTTCCTTTTCCTACCTATGTGTCAAGCAAAGGCCCATGACCGACGCTAATTGACCGTATTATTTAATTTTTGTTCAATATTTTTCACCTTATAGCGGTGTGGTACCTGCTGCCGTAAGATTGTTTTATTTATTATTATTAGTTATCAGGTTTAATCATTGCATTTACTATTAGTTTCTAACAAAAAGGTATATTTTAAATTTATAGTATAGTATATTTAATTTCTTTAAATACAGGTATAGAAAATAAAGGTAAGAGTAAAATACGATTGTTTAAACCCGAATGTATTGATTGATTTATTTTATTTTTGTGAGACTATTTCTTTTTGTTAATGACGATTTAAAATTTAGAGTATACGTTATATTTTTGATCCAGCTGGCTTTTCTTTCCTACTAATTTTCTATGAACCTTAGCAAAACCATCTCCACTGTTTGAAGGCTACTCGTAAAGGCTTTTCCCCCGACTTTCCCTTTGAAGTGCTGAGGCGCCGTAAGGTAAACTAAAAATCAAAGGGTGGCGCCCGAACAGATATATTATAATATTTTAGTAACTAACATCGAACAGAAAACGAAAAAGCGCTACAAACCTTAAAGAGAATTCTGATTTATGGCAGATTATTATTGGTTTGGTGGTGAGTCTCCCTTCTAAGGTATTCTAATTTACAACTCAACCCGAACGCAGACAAAAAAAAATTTGCGAAGTTGCCAACTTTCTACTTTTTGCTATAATTTTTGCTTATATTCACGCATATATTCATATATGATATGACATATATTCACTTGAGTCGATGGTAATTGCACTATTAATTTTGATTAGTATAGAATATTACATGATTCTGTTATATATTTTTTATTAACTTTAATCGTCCTTATTTCTACGACTTTAAAGTACAAGTTAAACACCTGTAGATGAAAAAATATTTTGCCGAGTAAATTCAACTAGGTTCTTGTTCTATCTATTACGACTTGTGCCAGTTTATTCCGTTATGACTCTGTTGCGAGTAATTTTCTTGCACTTCTTGTAATCATCTTTATTATAATTGCGCATTGCTACTGAACTTATTTATTACATACTCTTTTATTAAGCTTATTTCTAATATGTTTTTAATGTTTCATATTACTATTAGAACATGACTGACACTTTTGTGCTGAGGATGCGGGTATATTACACAACAAATGATGATAATTCAATCTCAATTCGATATGTAGTTTTAATTAACTTCCATATTATTTCAGACTGTCAATCAGGCATTATTTTCAGTATTTGGTTTAATATTCGGTGAAACATTAAAAAATATGGCTGGTGGACATGCAACTGGTATAACGCTGGTAATGGCGGTCAACGTTTGTGTTACAAACTTTTCTGGATTACTTGTTGGAGCATTAATGAAACGTGGAATAAACGTACGAACAATAACAATATTTGGTGTTTTATGTGTTGGCTGCGGAATGATATTGTCCAGTTTCGCAACAGCTACATGGCACATTGTAATTAGTTATGGAATATTTACTGGTAATGAATGTTAAAGGAATTTATTGATCCTTATGAAATTATTATTATGTTGATTATTAAAGGGTTTGGATTAGGTTTAGTGGCTTCATCGACATTTTTGGCCATAAATGAATATTTCACAACTCGAAAAAGTACTGCAGTTGGTCTATCAATGGCGGGTACGAGTGCCGGGCAAATGATCATGCCAATTTTTATTGGACATTTGCTGAAGAATTATGAATTCAGTGGTACTGCGTTTATATTGGGATGTATTAGTTGTACAGGAATGTTCGGAGCAGTGGTCTTCAAGGTTGGTATAATAATATCGATATTTTTGTATTTTTTGTTTAAATCTATTTGTCCCATTTGATACTTATAAGTCATAAATTGCCGTATTTTGTTATTATTGTCGATCATTAATTCTGTATTTTTAATTTTGGAAAGATCATTTTAAATAAATTTATTATTTATTATGGCGGCCTTACTTTGTTTGTTTCTGTCCCCCTAGTTAAACCTGGTTTTTAGCCAATGTTTTGTTGTCGTAAACGAACAAAACATCAACAAGGCACAGAACCTAATGTATGCCGCCAAATGGATATCGAAAGATCATTTGATATCAACACTAATACAAATTTGGATAGAAATGCAATGGATAAAAAATATAAGATTAATAATAGGAAAGGTGAAATTCAAACTCTTTTACAATCAGAAAAAATGACGCTTCAGAAAAGTACAAATACAAGAAAAGTTAATCAAATAGTTCTAATTACTTCTAAAGGTATGAAATGTCTTGCAGTTTTAATGTTGGCTTTCAAACAAATCTAATGAAGTCGCGCAGATTAAATTACTCTAGTGAGAAAGATTTAATGGCGTAAGCTAAGACTAGAGAGATATAATGTGTTTCAAGATCTATATTTTAATGCTGCTGTATATTAACATATAATATACTTTTCAGAAAATATTCCTTCAACTCCTGCAACATCATGTGCTAAAAAAATTATGCAAATGTGTGATTTGCATTTATTAAAAGATTTCAAATTTGTCCATATGTCACTTGGTCTTGGCTTAGGTTACGTGAGTTCAGTTAGTTTCAGTACGTTTTTTCCAATGTTTCTACAAGATGAAGTGAAATTTGATATGTTGAAAACTACTACTTGTATGTCAGCATTGTCAGCAGCTGATATTGCTGGCCGAATGACAACATCGGAAATTTGTAGAAAATTCAATTTAGGAAATCGATCACAATTTATGTTAGGGGCACTACTGTTAGCTATTTGTCGTTCAAGTACGTATGTGTCTTTATAATTGAAAGATAACAAGATTGAATAACTATATTATATTCTTAATCGAAGTCATTACCTAAGTCATTACACTTCCATAGTGGAATCACCGGACTTATAATTTGTTTTTTTTTGTCAATCACTATCATTGAGATTTGCACTTTCTCCCAACCATTGCTGAAAACTTAGTGAAATCGTATAAATGAGGTGGAGGGGCGACAGTTGCGGAGAGTGGTTCTACTAGATACCTGTAGTATTCAGTTAAAGAGTTCGATTATAATAAATTATGAATTTTATATGAGTGCATATACGTCGAACTTTACAATAAGCTGCCATTTTTCAGTTTTAGTTTCGTTTACAACTTACAAAATGGTATTAATGCTGTCCGTAATAGTAGGTTATGTAAGAGCAATAACCGTAATCAATCAAAATTTAGTAATTTCTGAATATATACCGAAAAATGAAGTACCTTCAGCTGTTGGACTTAATATGGTTGTTAAAGGATTTTTTGTAATGTTAGTTGGAGAACCATTAGGTTAGTTTATGTGTACCAGACACAGGCTTTGTACAGACAATAACTAATTGGTTTAACTCTTATCATTGGCTCTCATTGACGATTTATACTTACATGATTATTTTCTAATTGTTAAAATCTATTACAAAATCACATCACTTTTACTTTGGTAAAATACATAGTGATTTGTATCTATAATATATAGTAATTATGATTCTAGCAAAATCAGAAATTTGATCAAATATTGGGCGGATATTATTTTGAATGGAACATCTGTCCGCCCTATTGTATTTTTTATCGCTTATGTTATCGCTGTTATATGGTTTCAATTATAGTCAATAAATTCATATACTAATGCCAATAATATTGGTAATTTAATTGTTGTTATTAATCATTATTCACATTAAATAATATACACATTATTAATATCAGGTGCTTCATTTGAACGGAAAATAAAAGCGAATTACACAAACAAAAAATTCAAATAAATTGGTCAATTTTTTGTCTCTTTCGTTTTTATTATCAAATTTTGGGCAAAAAGGTTATCGCTCATGAAAACAAACAACACACTACGTTAAAATTATAAATATATAAGAAAATATATAAATATGTAAATAAAATATCAGAAATAAAAAAATGACAAATTATGAAATAAAGGTATTAAAAGTTAAGTTATGGAAGACTTACTAGTTTTTTACTACCAAATTTAATATGTAACGACAATAGATACAGGTTATGGCATACGAATCCATTTAGAGTAATAAAATTACCAGTACTTAAACTACATTATTTATTGTGTCATTGGAAAAAATTGAATATGTATTTCCTGTACTCGGCTACGTATTAAATTGCTACTTTAGTAATATAATAGTAGCATAGTTTTACACATACTACTATATACTTTTTTTTATTTTTTAGGTATGTTAAAAGATGCTTTCGATTATGATATGTGTATACACTTGCTTGATATTATTTTATTGTGTGTTATTATTTCATGGTCAATAGAAATATTAGTTATTAAAAAACGTAACAGGAAACATACTATGGAAGGCGTTAGCGATGTTTAAAAAATACATTTAGTAGGTATGAAATGACCTCATTAAAGTGTTTACTATTTTAATTCAAATTACCTAACTTGAAGTAGTTTATTCAGTTTTGTTTCTCGGATAAGTTTTAGGTGTAATTGATTATCTATGAACAAAAAACTGAAACAATTTTATTGATAATAAATTAGATACTTAATATTACAAATATATATATTAATTACACAATATAATTTGACACAAGTGATATTAATTATTGTTAATATTGATAGTAATACATTTCGTAACGCATATGAAAATCATAATTCTTTAGCAACGTTATAATTTTGCAGAAATTTTAATTACATTAAATATTACCATACACCTATTTACAAATAATAGATTACCATTGATGAATTTAGATGTGTGCATTTTGTTCCAAGTTCATAATTGTATTAAAATAAATAAAATGTTTAATTCCGGTAATTCATTTTCATTTCACCATAATTACCATTTGCTATGTTTTATAAATGACTTATGTAGAGGGACAAGTCAGACATCCGGCTTATTTGTTAGAAAGAGGGAGAAACCAAAAACTATGCACGTTTCGTTAAAATCTTTGAACAATTTATTGAAACGTAATCGAACACGTGGTGGTAGACGAACGTATATACAACTTACGTGACTAAAGCTTAGTTTAAAAAACACAGGAACTTAAATCTATTGATTGGTACGAAAAACATAAACAAAGGAGCACAGCGTGTGCCAGTCTAAAGCATAGTGGTCACACCTAATCCTATTTGAATGCGTGGCGCTAACTAGCTCCAGAGCACCGCACTGGTGAATTCAAGTTAAGGTATTTACATTAGAGTTCGCAAATCACTTACGATTAAGTCTCGACAAATAAAGTCCCGGGTTACATCGATCCACTCGACTTGAAAGCCATACTGTTAGGACAACAAGAGACAGCCAGGTGCGTGCACAATCCCATTTGAATACGCAACACCCGATGCAGATGACCATAATCTTCTTTCTTCAATTAAATAACCAGTTTTGAAGATACTAGGGAGATCATGCACAATCTGTGCAACGCCAGATATACCACTGACAAGAAAAGTGAGCCGGCAACGTTGCGATCTTGGGGGTTGTCCGGAATGAAAACTGCGCGCTCAGCAGCGGTGATTATACGCAATTATTGATTACTAAGGAGTTAATTGAGAAAGGCAAATTTTGTTTGCAATCTTGAAATTCATTACGAGTCACTGTATAACTGAAAAATAGTTTTTTGGTTTTACTCAAATTATTGTGGCCGCAGCCTTAAGAGAATCATAATCAGAAAAGAACAAACTTTCAACGGAACAAAGAATTTAACTAGAAGCGTGTTAGTGAGCGTCACCTTGCCCTAAAAAGGTGAGTGTTCTCGCGCTGAAAGTATCTGGAGGACTGTCGTTGTTTGTTAGCGTTCGGACGCGTATGAAAATCCAAGATCGAGTTTTTATATTTTGTTTAGTTTACTTTTTTATAATAATTATTCATTTTCATTTGTTTATTTCGGCGAACTGGGTTGTAGCAGAGTGCTACGTCTAGAACGGTAGAGTCTCTCCAGCCGGACTTGATATATGTACTGGCAGGATGGCGCCCTAATATCATCATTTGTAAAGACTGCCCCACAAACGACCCCACGAGTTACCGTTTCGACGTTCTCACGATTTTTTATTAGTAGTAAAAATTTGATTGTAGAACAAGAAATCTATTTTATTTATCTTTTAACAAAACTTAATTAATATAAACTATTTCCCAACTTAACTATTTCTTAACTAGAATTTTGATCAGCGATTGATAGTCCAAAAATAGTTTTTATTGAATATTCATTTCCCACCTTCGATCGACGATCGATTATGGGTTATTGCCGATTACATCCGGAACCGTCCGAATTATTTTTCAAGCTAATGAACTCAATGGGGTTCATTATGATTTGGAACATCCTGCTTTAACTGCAATAGTTTATTGTGGGAATTGCTTATTCAGCAAAATAATCAATTGGTGGTCTAGCATGATCTCTCAAAGGAAGCTTACTATTTAACTAAATGAAACAAAACCTCAAAATCTAGCTCAAGATTGGAGCTAGATTTTGGACCTTACCACTGCACCACAAAGCCAACCGGCATCCATTATGTTGGGTTGAGTATATAAATTGAATTTGGGGTTGTGCCGAACAATAATCTGTATTTTTAATATAAAATATAAAATCGCCCGAGATCTTTAACAGGGTGTTATTTGAAAGGATTATAAGGGTGAAAATTTTTTCAATAAATGTTATAATCTGTATTAAATCTAAATTAACCCATTTTGCCATATGCAAATGGCTATAAAATCAGCTTTTATAAAATTATTATAAAATGTGATAAAGTCAATTAAATTTAGCCTATTAATTAAAGGAACGACATGATATGTATTGATAAATATTATGTTTACCAAATCAGATTCTATTAAGCATATAGTCTTTTCCTGTCTAGTAATTTGCATCATTTTTAATTCCTCATTATTATTACCTGTTCTGATTATATTCTTACAACAAATAAAACGTAAATAGTTTAATTCCATTGTACTAAAATGTATATGACGAATCCACTACATATTTAAAATCAGTGTTTCCAAGTCAAATTCTTCCAATTCGAGGACATTATTTAATTTTATAAAAGGTCTAATGTTTAGTCGATCATCAATCATTCTTTATTGTATTTAATAATAATAAAGGTTTTGCTTCATGACCAACCTACAAACAGATGTTTATCAGTTTGATCAGTACTTAAAACACATTTCTCTTAAGGAATTTTAGAATGCGTGGAATAATAATCTGTATTTTTAATATAAAATCACCCCAACGCTTTAACAGGATGTTAGTTGTATTAAAGGATTATAAGGGTGAAAAATGTTTCTAGAACTGTTATAATCTGTATTGTATATTTAGCAAAATATAAAATCAGACCGATTGTCTTTTAAAGATTTAAAGATTAAAAGGATTTCTTATTAAAGGGAGTATGATTTTTGCTGGTGGTGGTGGTACGTGCATCAGGTATTTAAGCCGTATGCTCATAGTAATGTTATAGTATACTACTACAAAGAATTAAATTTATGGTTGATTGTAATATTATAAAGTTACTAGTATTGTTTTCAATTGTATAAGTGTGCATATAGTGATCATGGAAAGTGCAATTAATTTAAGCAGTGATATAGTAAATATACTTTCAAAAACTGTACCTTTGTTACAAGAAAGTTTTAGTCTAGAAAGGAGCATATGGATCAGGAAAATCAACAAAAGTATCCGAGACATCATGAATGTACTTAAAGTAAACACCTGTTTATGCGCTCAATATATCACCATCAAAGAAAATATAGAAATTTTGGAATATAAGTATTTTCATACTAGAAGTGACAAAATTGATAGTGGCACGGATTTAGTAAACTGGTTAAAATATCGTCATTGACAAAATGCTACATAAAATGAGTGAATTTCATGAACGTGATAGTGGTTGGGCCCTGAAGGCCATAGTTAATTTACAAATTAATATAAATAAATATGAATTCGGTCTTGCTGCTTCATCCTATATTAAATTACCTAAAGAAATTTCTAATAAAAAAGCGCGTCTTAACATAAAAAATTATGATAATTCATGTTTTTATTGGAGCGCTATTGCAGGACTTTATCCTGCTACTAATCATTCAGATAGAATTTCATCGTATCCACATTATTTAAATTTATTAAAAACAAATAGCTTACAATTACCAATTTCAATAGATCAATAAGTTCAATAAGTATTTGAAAAACTTAATAACATTTCAGTAAATGTTTATGCGGCGTTACATGAAAACACTGAAAAACAAAAAAAATATATAACAGTATCTTGCAGAATAACGGACACCAAATTAGAAAAACAGGTGAATTTATTGTACATGCAAAATAAATATTATCGTAAAATAAATAATTACTCTCCGTTGCCCGATGATAACACGGAAGATGAGAAGCTTAAGTATCGCTATTGCCTTATAAATAATATGTCTAGGCTCATATCACAACAGATTAATAAACGTAAAATTTTTGTATGCGATAGGTGGCTTAATTATTTTCTAACTCAAGAAAAACTAAACAATCATCTCATTTTATGCGAACAATTAAAATTCTGTAAAATATCTTTTCCAAGTTATGATTACGTAGAGTTCAAAAATATTGTATATAAGCAAAAAGTACCTTTCGTAATTTATTTAGATTTTGAATGTGTCCTAGAGAAAATAGATATTTCACGCAATAAAAGTAAAATTTGTTATCAACAGCATACGCCATTTAGGCTATTATGTAAAATATGCTTATGATCAATCATCTTGCTACTACGACTTTTATCGAGGGAAAAATAGTGTAGGATGGATCTAGCTAGAGATATTAACAGACCAGATTGAACAAAAGATTAAATTATCTGTGTCTATGTCTAGTGGACTAGATGTTGAAGCAGCAAAGAATGTCACATTTGTGAGAAACCGTTTTTAATGACTATATACGTGGTCTAGCTCATGCAGCCTGTAACTTAAATTTAAAAAAATTATTTGTAGTACCAATAATTTGCCATAACCTTTCAAATTATGATAGTCATTTCCTAGTTAAAGAAATATGTAAAATGGGAACCATTACTTTATTACCAATAAATAAAGAAAAATACATTTCATTCATTCAGAATTATCCTAAGAGTTCTGTTCGATATTGTTTCATAGATTCTTACAGGTTTTTAAACTCCTCGCTGTCTGAATTAGTATCCACCCTACAAATAAATGAATTTGAACTCAAATTCATGAGTGATTCAAATTCATGATTTGAACTCAATTCATTGAACGGAATTCATGAAACATGAATTCCGTGAATTTTGAAAAGTAATTTGGAACAGATTCAATATTACTAATTTAGCCGAATATAGTGACTTATACTTGAAAACAGATAATCTCTTGCTGGCTGATGTATTTGAAAACTTTGGAAGTAAGTGTATAAATATTTATGGTTTAGAGCCGGCTTTCTACCATACGCTGCCTGGGTATGCTTGGAATTGCATATTGAAAATAACACAGTGTAGACTTAGGCTTCTGAAAGTTATAGATCAACTTTTATTTATAGAAAAAGGCCTAAGAGGAGGTATTTCTATGTGTTCTAATAGATACTCCGCCGCAAACAACAAATATATGAAGAATTTTGACATTACAAAGGCATCTAAATATTTATTGTATTTAGATGCAATAACCTATATGGTTGGGCCATGTCTCAGTATCTACCTTACTGTAGATTTTTCCTACTACTTGGTAAATAAACCAAGTTTCGTGGAATTTCGTCCAGGATTGGACGTGATGGGAAATTCGTATAACGTATGTGACGGTTTGTTGTTATAGTATGCACCACTTGTTATATTACTATTCACGTGAATCATTCAGACTTTTACAATATTTACAGGATGGTCAGATGAATGAATTATTCCAGCTTGCAATATCTTTTGTGAGAATCCTAGTAGTTCTTCTAGCGAATTTTCTGTACCAAAGTCTATATCAAAATCACGATGAAAAATTTCACACTTTAAAGTATTATTATTTGGTCTTAAGAAAAAAGTATCTTCTTTTCCATTTCCATTCAACTTGAAAGGTATCAATTTCTTCTTTAGATAATTATTAATATCTGTAATCTCATATACTCCAGCAGGTAGATTAATTAAATTGACTTGTTAATTTTTATCTATATAGTGAAATTTAGTATTTTCTTCAACGTTCGGTATAGTGCTGTATTAAAAGAAACAAATCAACGCCAATCTGTATTGAAAATTTGTATCTAGCTGTATGGGATTGGGAAAATATATGGAAAGTGTTGATTTACGATTCTTTAATGTGAATATTATAGACATAACTAACACTAGACTGTACTATGGCTTGCTATTAATAGAAATTCAATATTAAATGACCACAATTATTAGAATTAAACTTTTGGAATCGATTTCTATTGTAGATTATATTACTTGATTCACCGAAATATTTTACAAGTCCTATTGGTGGTTTCAACCTACCGAAACTATCGAAATAATTGATAGTATTACCTTGCTTTTTATACGCTACCCAATGAGTGCCTGTATTGGCCTTCAAATCTAAATTAACAATACCACTTTCATTATAACGTATATATTTGGGTAATGTATCACGCATAAAAACACCTCTAAAATATGGAAATTTCAGTTTATTTATACAATTTAATATTTCATAATCATGAAGAGCTCTGTCAGGTAGATTTTTTTTTAAAGTACAATCCATATCTTCTAGAATTTTTACATAAAAACAATCCTGAATCTTTCTTGCCAATTTCGACATTGTTGCCATTATTCCCATTTATTTTCTTTTTTATATCTATTATATTTTTAGCTACAGTAGACGCTCCACCAGCTAGGGCACCCATTGCTCCCAAGACCGATAAAATAGGCAACATTGGTAAAAATCGTCCAGATTTATGCTCAAATGGAATAACGCGTGACAAATGGATATTTTTTTGACCCCTGCTTTTTTAATAGCCAATCGGGCTGCTTTTAATCCTGCTAAGCTTGGTTTTCGTAAATTTTTATGATTCTTATATTTTCTTAACGCTTTAGATGTAGGATCGATAACGTGTGTTGAATGAAAGCTCCATTCGCATTTTTCTTTTAGCTTTCATTTTTATAACTAACCAAGATGCAGCTTTTTCACCAAAACTGGAATCTTTTAATTTCACTCGTAGACAATAGACAGCGATTAATAGATATATCTAATAGAATTAATGATTTAATCAATACTTTTGAGATAAAAATTATAGAATTATCGGAATTATTTGATAGCAGTAGAGCTAAATCTAATAACACGATTGAAGATATAGGTATGACTATACCTATATCTTCAATCGTTTTTTAATGACCAATACCATATAGGTATTGGTCATTAAAAAACAAACCAAAAATTGTTAAAGAAGAGTGGGTCTATCTTCAATAGTTTCCTAGGTAATCAGCCTTCTCTGATTTCTTCAAAAATGTTCGAAACCGCAGTGTAACTGACTTACGCAATACTGGGTCTTGAAAAGTAGATTGAACTCATTAACGAGTTCAATGTCATACGTAGTATAAAATGTCTCCATTTTCTTTGAAACAGTTGCGGCGTTTTAATAATTTAGGCGAATTTAAAGTCGAAATTTTTACGTATTTCCAATCTTTTAATATTAAAGTTTGGTCATAAATAAATGAATACAACAATGTTTTTGCTTTTGATTAATCACTTAATTTCGAAATAAAATAGTACCTCATATCGTAATGCAAGTACTAAGTACTCCGTATCAGTTAACAAATATTGATGACAGTGGTGACCCAACAGCTAAACATAAAGTCTTTCCTTTTCTTATTGTTCTTAGTCTACTATAGAATATTTTTTTTCCCTCTGCAGCTTCGTTTTCTAATTTATTGCCGAATTCTGCCCATTCATTTCTTTTCTTCCTTGTAACACTGATACGTTTCACTAGTTTTTTTTTGTAGATATTCCTTCCATTTTTTTTTTTTAGTCTCACTCTTCTCTTGATCTCTTCTGTCCACCATGCCGTTTGTTTTATTTTCTTCTTTCTTTTTATTCTTTCACACACTTCCGAGCTTGCTTGTAGTATTATCTTTTTGAATTCCTCCAAACTCTCTTCCAAACTTAATGTCTTCCATTTCCCATTTCTGCCCTCAATCATCTTCTTCATTTTTTCTCTATATTGCTTTGCCACCTCTCCGTCTTTTAGTCTATACGCTTTTATTTTCTCATATTCTATCTTATCTTCTTTTCTCTCTCTGTTGTCTGATTTTGGTGGTTTCTTTATCTTTGATATAACCATATAATGATCACTTCCCACTTCCGGTCCTCTTGACACTTTTACATCTACTATGTTCTTTCTATTTTCATTTCCTGCTACTATGTAGTCTATTATCGATTTTTCATTTTTGCTGCTCATCTCTCTAGTATATTTGTGTATATCTTTGTGCTTATAATAAGTATTTGCTATAAACATATTGTTGATTCGGCAAAACTCTATCAATCTTTTTCCATTATCATTTAGTATTGTCTCCCCATTCTGGCCCAATATTCTACTCTCTCCTGGTTTTCCCTTTCCCACTCTACTATTAAAATCTCCTGCAATGTATATTTCGCCTTTTGCGCTTTCTACCGCCTCTGTTAACATTTCCCAGAATTTCTCTTTGCTCTCCTTTTTGTCGTCTGCATTTGGTCCATACACACTTATTATTGTTTTAATGCTCTCATTATCGTCCTTCATATTTATTGTCAATATCCTCTCTGAACACGCCTCCCATTCTTCTATATTGTGTGCCCATTCCTTTTTTATCATACATGCGACTCCTTCAGCTGCTCTTTTCTCTGTTTCCACTCCGCTATATATAAATACACTTCCTTTCATCATTTTTTGCAATCCTCTCCCTTTTTTTTTCGTTTCCGTTATTGTAAGTATGTCTATTATATTTTCCAGAAACTCATCTTCTAGTTCTATTTCTTTTCCCTTTATGCTTCGTATATTCCATGTTGCTAATCTCCATATTTTACATTTTTTCTTCTCATTGCTTTCTGCTCCTTTCCCCACTTCTTTTTCAGTTTTTTGTTTGTTTCTTCTTTTCTTCCCAGCTTCCATAATCTATCCTATTTCTATATTATTCCTCCGTTCTTTTGTATATTTGGCACCTTTTGCTAGTGGCCATGTGCTCTACGTCTTTATCTTTAATTCTTTTACAGTTGGCGCATTTTGTCTCATTTTTTTCACAATCTTTCCCTTCGTGTCCTTCTTGTCCACATCTGTAGCATACCTCCGTTCTTGTACAGTACTTAGCTACATGCCCATAGCAGCAGCATTTGTAGCAGATCGCGATCTTTATATATTCCTCTATCTGTTTTACAGTAAAATCTATCAGTAATTTTTCCTTTTTTACCACGTACTTGAATATCTCCTTGTCAGCTTCTACTACCCAGTCCTCTACATATTGTTTACTGTTCTTGAAGGCATTTTTTTTTACTGCTCTTATTACTGTCTTCACCTCTCTAGTCCCCACCATTTTTCTTATTTCTTCATTTTCCCTTATTATTTTATTTACGATTTCTTCTTTAGTATACCCTTGCTCAACTTTTTTTATTATAAATAACGGCTTTGTTTCTTTCATTTTCCTCACTTATTCCTTTTACTTCCTCCAGTTTTTTCCCTATTTGCTCCTGTTGTAGCTCGTTTCTGCACTTCATCACTACCAATCCACTTCTGTAATTTTTTATTTCCTTTATACCTTCTTCACCGTAAGTTTTTCTCGTATTTTTTCCATTACCTTCTCACCTTCAACAGCTTTCACTGTTATTTCTCTTATTTTTTCAGGTGTTTTCCATCCCTTTATCTTTTTTGTATCA
Source organism: Platypus cylindrus (assembly GCA_949748235.1). Classification (NCBI taxonomy): domain Eukaryota; kingdom Metazoa; phylum Arthropoda; class Insecta; order Coleoptera; family Curculionidae; genus Platypus; species Platypus cylindrus. The sequence goes on along the minus strand of OX456491.1, from coordinate 558,276 downwards.
TTTTCTTTTTTCTTTTCTGTGATAGCCGCATATGTCTTTTTGCTGATATTTTGTGTTATTGTACCTCCCCCTATCAATTCCGTTATTTTTGCTTCCAATTTGTCCATTCTGTTTTCGAATTGTTTCTCTATTTGTTCCAGCCTTTGCTCTACTTTATCTGGTTTTTCTGGTTTTTGTTTTTTCTCTGCATTCTCCATGTTTTCATATACAGTAGCGGTCATTTTAACTAATATTTTTTCTATGGTTTGTATTCCTTTTTCGATTTCTTCCCGTGTTATCCCTTCTTGTCTTTTATACCCCTCTTTAAATACCCCAATTTCTCTTTGTATCAATGTGATCTGTTTCATTATTTCTTCAATACTTCGCCTGTCTTTTCTCCAGTATCTTCACTTTCCTCTCTCTCTCCTACTTTCATTCTTTTTTCCCTTTTATCATCCACCTCACTCATCACCATTCCTCTGTACGATGTATTTATACCCTCCTCATCCTCCTCCTCCGTTGAGGTTCTCCTTTTCCTGTTTTCCACCTTTCCCACTGGTGGCGTTCTTTTCACTTTCGACGCCGCTTCAAAAGAATTTTTATCCTCCATAATAGAATATTATTCTTTTCTCCTTTTCTTTAAAAGAAATAAAAAAAACAGTAAAAAATAAAAAAATAAAATTTTATTGTTCTCAAATCACTGTACACAAACAATCAATATTTTGCTTATCTATGTATCGTCTTTCGATTTAAACGTAAACAAACGTCCAACCACTTTCACTGTCCGAACTTGACTCAAATACAATATATAATTAAAAAAAATCTATATTCATCGAACGAAACACAACATATTTAGTGGTCCTTCGCCCCAAATTTGAGCCAGTAAATGGAAGTACATCGGACACTAGCAGTACTATCGTATTCAATCGAGTAAAAGGGGACTAAAACAACGTAAGTGTGTTCCATTTATATCTTCTTCGTTTCGTAACCTCAATCTGCATATAGTTTTTGGTGTCACATTATTTTACGTAGTGTAAAACTAAATAACTATTAGAAATCATTCTACTGGTAATAATTCAACATTTAACTCGATTACGATCAGATTAATTAAAAATTTTGGTATTTTTGTTCATAAAATAACGTTTATTTTTCACATCTTAACATATCAATCGATCATTATCATTAGTATTATCACAGTAAATACAGGTTATTGCAATCACACAGCATTCGAGTCTAAAAGGCTAAAAGTATCGATATTTTAGCACCTCGATCATATCACAAAGTGCACGTGGCATCAATTAAACGCGTCTAAAGCAAATCATTGTCACCAACATATTCGATCAATCCTTTATCATATATCGTAATCGTATCGTTTATAAAAAAAAAAATATTGCGATAATATCGCTAAAAATTAAAAACTTTGGTTAAAATTTTTTGTTCGTCAACTAACCAGATTACATTAATTATTCACACTAGCATTATCGTCAGTATACATCTCACCATATTTAAACTAAGCAAACAACAAAAGTTGCTCAGAGTATCGTTATTTGACTAGGCTAGATCAGCACGTGTTTACATTTTTACCTAAATAGTTTAATTCAACATCACTTAAAATGAATAACACTATTGAAACAGAAACAGCATTAAAAAGGACAAAAAAGGAGAGAAAACAGATAAAAGCGTCGCTAACCAGATTTATTTCATTTTTAAATTCATATGATGCTTCGCAACAATGTCAGTTGAAAACCCGCTTTGAAAATATCGAGCCATTGTTAAACCGATTTAACGCTATACAGTTAGACATCGAAACACTCGATGATAATGAGCAATTAGATGAAAGTTTTGAATTGGCTTATTACGAGCATCATGATCGGGCTTTAAAACTTTTAAATGAAAACTTGGATCAACCGATTCTGTCAATGTTAATCATAATAATTCTAGCGACAATACTTCTACCGTGCAAACATCCAAAATACATTATCCGACCTTACCATTACCGACATTCTATGGCGAATATGAAAAATTCCCTCAATTCCGTGACAATTTCTTATCACTGGTTCACAACAATTCACACCTTGACAATGTTCAAAGGTTTCATTATCTAATAAGTTGTTTAAAAGGGGAAGCTTCTGAAGTGCTAAAATCGATCGAAGTGACCAGTGATAATTATACTATAGCTTGGGAATTGTTAAATGACCGATTTGAAGATAAACAAATGTCGATCAACAATCAGATCAAAGCAATTGTAGATATGCCAAATATTTCTACCAATTGTCAATTTGTTGACAACTTAACGAAACGATTAAGATCCCTAAATAAATACGGTGAACCTACTCTAAGTTCCTTGCTTATATTCCTCTTGGTAAGAAAATTAGACACAGACAGAGATCGGGAATGGAAAGAACACGTAATAAATCAAAATATTGCAGCTCCAACAATAGATGAATTTCAAAATTTCTTAGACAAGCGATGCAGTTACGAACCGTTGAGCCAAGACTTGCGAAAGAACCGACAGTTAAAATTGCGAAAGCCACAAATAAAAAACACTTTAGACCATCAGTAAATCATGCCGTCACGCAAAACACTTCTGAATTTGGTCCAGTATGTTACTTCTGCAAAGATTCTCATCCGATATATCTCTGCGAAAGGTTTAAGAGCCTTCCGGTCTCCACCAGGTTAATCGAGATTAACAACCTACACTTATGTAAAAACTGTCTGCGGAATAGTCATGCCACATCAAATTGCATATCGCAAGGATGTAGAAAGTGTGGCAAAAAACACAACACTGTGCTACATTCAGATAATATTAGCGCCCAAAACAATAACCAGAGAACGAACGGTCAAATCATTTCTGAGCATTGTTTAAATCAAAATCAGCAAGTGCTATTATCGACCACATCGATTTTAGTGCTGTCAAAATCGGGAACATGGGTGCGTTTGAGAGCACTTTTAGACAGCGGCTCCGTGGCTAATTTCATAACACAAAGTGCAGCGAACAGATTAGACTTAAGCAAAAAACCAACTGAGGTACCAATTGTAGGAATCGGTAATGTAAAAACTACAATCAACAATCATGTAGAGATTGCCATAAAATCACGTGTTAAGGGTTTCGGAGCAAATCTTACATTCTTTGTAGTTAATGAAATAACGGAGAACTTGCCCGCAACATCATTCGATATCAAAGAACTGAAACTACCAGATAATATAGAGCTGGCTGATCGTTGTTTCAACCATTCAGAGGAAATCGACGTCTTATTAGGTGCTTCGATATTCGCAGAAATATTGGAACCTGAAAAGGTCCATTTAGGCTCTAATCTACCCATATTGCAACAAAGCAGTCTGGGATGGATTATTCATGGTAAGTTAGCAAACTCTCAGACAGTAGGTACAGTGGGCAATCATTAGCATGCAACATATCTACTAATTCTCTCCAAAACTTAAATAAAACAATTGAAAGATTTTGGGCAGTTGAAACCTTATTGCAACGACAACCATCTGTTGAACAACAACAACGTGAACAACTTTTTTTGCAATCAACTAAACCTGGTAACGATGGCCGATTTGTAGTTTGCTTACCGGTAAGGCATGATGCATCACCTTTAGGCAGCTCATTCGCTAACGCCAAGAAACGATTCTTATCTTCAGAGAGACGTTTCGAAACTAAACCACAATTCAAGTTACAATACGCTCAATTTATTCGTGAATATATCTCATTAAACCATATGACAAAAATCAATTTAGATGAAAGCGATACAAATAATACAACGTTTTATTTGCCACATCATGGCTTTTTAAAAACAAGTAGCACTACAACGAAGTTGCGGGTCGTATTTGATTGCTCGTGCAAAACAAGTTCCGGCACCTCACTAAACGACATTCTAAAGGTTGGTCCAACCATTCAAGATGATCTGTTTCAAATCGTTTTACGTTTTCGGATACATAACTATGTCATCTAGGCTGACATAGAAAAAATGTATCGGCAGGTGTGGATGCACGAATCACAACGCGACATGCAACGAATTTTATGGCGCGAGAATATCAACGAACCACTTGAACATTATCGCTTGAATACTGTCACGTACGGAACAGCTCCAGCTGCATATTTGGCCATTAGAAGCCTACAGCAGGCAGCGAATGAACAACATGAAGTGTTTCCAGAGGCTTCAAGGGCTATACTTAATGATTTTTACGTAGACGATCTGCTAACCGGCGCTGCAACCATTCAAGCAATAAAAAAACTAAAATCTGATTTGACACAAGTTTTATGCTAGTACGGCTTCCCTATTAGAAAGTGGATTTCGAATCATCTCGATATCGATGACGATAATCCAAATAACAGTAATGTCTACGAATTGATCTTCGAACAAGTGGTCAATACCTTGTTTAAAATGGACCGCCAAATCAGATACCTTAACGTACTACTGTGATCTGGCATTAAACCAGCAAAAAATTACCAAACGTATGGTGCTATCAGCCACAGCAAAAATATTCGACCTATTGGGTGTGTTAGCACCCGTAATAATCACCGCGAAAATTATTATGCAGCGTGTATGGCAGGCACAGATAAATTGGGACGATCGTTTACCCGTTAGCTGGTATCGCTATATCGATCAGCGGATCACTATATCCGTATGCCGTCAAGCCACTATTTTCGACGCTGCTGCCGTGGAAATTCATTGATTTTGCGATGCTTCTCAAGCTGCTTATGGAGCTTGCATTTATTTACGATCAACAGATTTTTTTGTCAAGATGTCGAGCAACCTCCTGTGTGCCAAAACTAAGGTGGCACCGCTTAAAACAATTTCATTGCTTCGATTGGAGCTGTGTGGCGCAGTGCTTTTATCTCAACTCTATCAAGTTGTTATAAAATCGCTGAAGATCATTCCTAACCGAACATACCTATGGACTGACAGCACAATTGTGCTATCTTGGTTGGCATCTCCACCATCCAGTTGGAAAATTTTTGTTGCCAATCGAGTGACAGAAATTCAATCAAATATCGACATAAGTTACTAGCATCATGTATCAACCACCGATAATCCAGCGGACATCCTATCCCGGGGCACGTCGCCATCTGATTTGCAGAATTGCACACAATGGTGGCATGGTCCAGGCTGGCTGTCAGACAAGGCAACTCAGTTACCGATTTCTGGGGCACCGATTATCAAAGTGGTTGATATTCCTGATCGCCGCCCATTAAAATCAAATTCTTTAATCTTGGTATTAAAATTTGATTTATTAAATCGTTTCTCAAATCTGCACCGTCTTTTAAAAATAGTAGCTTTATGTTTTCGTTTCAAAACTAAATGTACCGGATCTGTTTCAGTCGAAGAATTAGAACGGGCATTGTTAGAATTACCGCCGTGATCAAGATCACACAAAGAGAATCCTTTGCTGCCGAAATAAGCGATTTGTCCAACGATAAAACAATTTCCAATAAGTCTAAAACTTTATCACTCAACCCGTTTCTCGACAGCGAAGGAATTCTTAGAGTTAGCGGTCGCTTAACAAATAGCAATTTATCGTTTAATACCAAATATCAAATAATACTGGACTCACATCACGTTTTATCAAGACTAATAATCAGACAAGAACATCATCAACACTTGCACGCCGGGGGTGAAACTTTTCTCGCTTCGTTAAGAGAAAGGTTTTGGATTCTGCGTGGTAGGGCCACCATACGAAACGTTCTTCAGAAATGTATAACGTGTTTTAAAATCAACCCTAAAAACCTCGTTGCCCGAATGGGCGATTTGCCAAAGGACCGCGTAATAGCTAAGCACTCTTTCCACACAACAGGAGTAGATTTGGTTGGACCATATACAATAAAAGATGGCCGTCTACGTAATCGTGCTTACGTCAAGTCTTACTTGTGTCTGTTCGTCTGTTCCAGCACCAAGGCAGTACACCTTGAACTGGTGACCGATTTAAGCACTTCCGCATTTCTGAACGCATTTAAGCGTTTTATAGCCCGTCGTGGATTACCTGTGGCAATGTGTTCCGACAATGGCACGAATTTTCAAGGCGCAAACAACGAACTGAGCATCATATATCGTGAATTACAAAAATCGATTGAACAACGCGAATTTGCTGACTTCTTCTTACGACATCGAATCAAGTGGCATTTTACCCCCGCCATATTCTCCACATCATGGTGGTCTCTGGGAGGCTGCCGTTAAAAGAGCCAAAGTATCATTTAAAACGCATTATTGATACCAATATTAAGAAAATTACCTTCGAAGAATTATATACTATAACTGCGCAGATTGAGTCCATCCTAAATTCCCGTCCTTTAATCCCGTTGTCACAAGATCTTACCGATACTGAAGCCTTAACGCCTGGTCATTTTCTCATCGGTCGAGCTATTACATCGTTGCCCCAGACTAATGTTGTTGCTCTACCCACCAATCGATTGACCCAGTATCCAACGATCCAGCAAACCATACAACTTTTCTGGAAGCGATGGTCGAAGGATTACTTGTTCAGCTTACAGCAACGCACCAAATGGAAATCCTTCCCTAATCAACAAATGCAAGTCGGAACGATGGTAATTGTCATCAATGAGAACACTCTACCATCCTGCTGGAAAATCAGCAGAGTAGTTGGCTTACATCTCGGAGCTGATGGGATCACCAGGGTAGTCAGTGTGCAAACTGTCACAGGGATAAGCAAACGAACGATTCATAAGCTATGCATTCTACCTTTAGATGAACCGCCACCTAGTACACCTCCAGGTCAAATTGTTGAAGAAACCTAATTTCTTCAACGCCCGCCGGCATGTTCAGACCACATTGAACACATTATCTTAAATTTTTGTTATTATTTAAATTTAGTGCAGCATTTTTTATTATATGTTTAGGCAACTAGTGATACGTCAACCTCCGTCAGATAGAAGTAATTCATGTCACTTGCCTTGTCAATTTTACATCGTTTCGCCTCTTCTTTTTCTCTCGAACGACAGGAAGAGACCATTCTGTTCTCTTCATTCAATAAAGTAAGACGTATCATTAGTCGCCACACAATTTAAAGAATTACACCACATGAAATACAATATATAATTAAAAAAAAAGGCATGTGTAAATCAATCAATCCATATTCATCGAATGAAACACAACAGTATATATATAGTATATAAGTATAAAATTATAAGTATATAATTTTTCTATAATATTTAGCGATTATTTTGCTAAATGATAAACAATAACAATGAGGAAGTTTTATGTAATCTAGTCGTATTACTTCAATGTACATATTTTATACAAATCATCTGAAAAAAACAGGCAATAAATGTTTTGTCCTCTTTATTAATATAAAATAATTATGAGACTAATAACTAATGTATATGTGTTCATAATAAACGTCCTGCAACCATATATATATATATATATATTAATAGTTTATTTATTTAAATTTATATAAAATTGTTAATTATCGTATAACAATGGAAAGAAAAAAATAATGGAAATTTTTTCTAAAAATCGCAATTAATCAAAGTAATAAGTATTAATTTTTGATCTGATATTAAATCAAATTTCTAGGCCCGCTTCTTAAGCTTTAAGTATTGGAGGTAGTGGCGTAACAACGTGTGTGCAAATTATGCTATGCCCAAGGGCGCAAGCGATCAAGTGCCCTGACAAAAATTATATTTTGTTATATATCAACAAACATAACATTCGTTCTTTTCGTATAAATATCTTCGCCATTCCGGGCCGAAAAGGTGGATTTAAACAGTTAAGTAATAAACAATTTTACTGAAATGAAAGCCGGAAAAAGAGAAACATAAAATTAGATATTATTTATTACTAATAATAAATAATGGTTTATGTATATTATATTTTACAATTACAGTTTTTATTACAATGATATAAGTGAATATATCACGTATATAACGAGAAACTAATTTTAGTTTAACTAATAGATTAACATAAAACATTAATATTTAACGTAAAAAAGTAATAGCTAGAGTCAGAGATAATCCAATTAATAGAAATAAATCAACCAAAAACTAAAAAAGTATAACATTTACATTATGTCTTATTAAAAATCATTTATTTTTCGTATTGAACAAGAAAAGAACATTCAAAACATACCCCCTAATTGACATTGATTTATTTAAGTTAGTATATTGTTGATGATACTTGAAATTATGCTTCTCTTCGAAGTTTCTTTTCATTATATTTCACAAATTTTGTTTTTACTCCAAACGCTGGCAACTCTGCAGTATATTGTTTCATTCGAGACATCCATTCGAAAGCACAAGTAGCACAACTACTTAAATACTTTCTACAGATACTTATATCCGAGAGGTTAAAACGTAAAATATACGGCGAGGACACATTTCTCTTAATTCTGAAATTTTACGGCGGCCCCCCAGAATTTTCAACGTGCACGCGCTAAACCACTGAAGCAACTTTTTTAACGAAATCTGTCGAAATAAAGCGAAATTTAGTAGTGAAGAGGAAATCTAGTTGATGAGATCGCTACGTGGTATGGACCTTTCCATGATACTAAGACTACAAGATAAACCAACCTGACATTCAATTTTAAAAAATTTCTGCGCACGGCGTCACTGCGAGACCCTTTTATTAATTTTTTCATTGAGAAAGCGTTGACATATTTAAATAAAATCGATTTTTTATGTAATTACTTTTTTTAATATTTTTTTAAATGTAATACAAACACATGTATAAATATATGTTACTGAAATAATGAATAAATTAAAAATATTATTAATTAATTAAACGTAAACAAACTGCAAGCTGTATTAAAATAAAAAACATAGACAAAAAAACAAAATTAACATCAGATTAGGGACTATAACCACAATTTCAATTATTAAAACAAGCGATTTGCAAAGCGGTCTTTCACTGACGTCACAACCAAATTAACAAAGCTGCGCGTTGGCTTACTTGTTAATCTTAGTATCATTTATTTTTCCTATATTTCGTGAAAAATACATTTGCGCATAGAGTGGGATTCTGCTAATTCCCTATTGCTTAGAAGGCGCAGGTAAAATCGTATCTAATGGGAGTTTTCCACTGAGAATCGGGAAGTCTTCTTGACTTAGGGTCCAGACAAAGGTCCTGGGAGCGGCTATGTCGTGCGAATAGTCGCACGACAATTGGGTACCGCAGAGACGGTACCCAAATTGGGGAGTTTTATGTCTAATTCTGGTCTTGGGGGTCCAGTAGACTGCCGAAGAGGAGTGAAGACTGTAATCTACACGTGTGTTGGTACACACGTGTAGTAACGTAAACATAAATATGTATAAACATACATATGTATGTTTATATATGTATGTTTATATACCCTTTTGGGTCGCGTAATTCGGAAGGCGCGTAGTGGGGAATGCTAGATGCGCATAGGGGCGGTTTCTGCTACAGTACGTATTCGGTTAACAGCTTATAGTTCGATAATAATCAATTTTTATAGTCGATAATGCCTTGTCTAAGTGATGCAGTTAAATGACTTTCGGTAAAGGCGACATGCCTGACTACAGTGGCATTGTCCTCGGAGACAATCATAGATAATATTTTGTTTTTATTTCACAAAAATCGGTTGACGCAACACTTAGAAAATGGCATTTTATATTAAGACAAAAATAAAGAATAAATCCATTTTATTATAACCTAAACATTAATTTCGGAACCTATTCTAGGCCAAAAATATATCCCAGAACATAAACTAAATATTTAATACTACGGTCATTCATTGACTTAATTAATATTAATCAAATATTCAATACCATATTATTGTTATTGAAAGTCGGTTTTGTACGTAAAGTGTCCGAAAAGTGAAAAGTCCGGGTAGTTTTCTTAAATAAACAAATTCTTTCTTGTGATCGGCGACCATAGATAGCTCTATTTCCCTTCCCAGCGAAATTAAATTGTTAAAAGATTCTGAAATTTAGTAACTTCGTTACAACCTAATGATACCTATTGTTTTATTATTAAAATAATCAATACAATATGATTGAAAATTTTATTTCATTGCGCTACCGGTCTGGTTAATTTTTTTGTGCAGTTACTTTTTTTTTCTTTATGAAGCATCACCCATTATATTCTGCGGGTAGATAGTAGGTCCAAGATAAGAGATGTTTTTATTTAATTCTTTTATTATCTCTTACTATTGTCTGGATGTTTTTTTTGTGCCTCGGAAATTTTGAAGTAGTATTGTAATTGAAACAGGGCAAAATGTATTAATCTTTTTTTTCTCGGTTCCACTTAACCGCTACTTAATTTTTTTGTTTAATTGCGCTGCGTTTGTTTATGTAGTTACGGTTCATTTGCATTTCGGTGGTTGAGAGCTGTTTGTTTCATATCCGGCCTGATGAAAGTTACTCTTTGCTGTTGTTAATGTGCGGTGCATTACATTATTTCATATATGCATCATAAATACACTCTTAGTTGCAACTCTATTGCGTGCGTCTAGTTGAGCATAGCATTCAATTGTGATTTTACACATTGCGTCTTTTCCGGAAGTTTCACTGTAACCTGCGCAATAGTTCAGGCAGGGTTATAAACAAAATAAAAATTCGGTTGACGTTTGTATTTTTGTTTCATAGGGAACCTCTAGGTTGTCACGTGACCTGTTTAAATAACCTTTAAAAATAAAGGTTATAAATAAAATAAAACAAAACAAATAAAAAAATTAATTTAAAAAGGAATAAAAAAAATAAATAAGCAAGAAAATATTTTAATAAATAAATAAAAACATATCTTTAGGTTGTTATCTGTTTTTGCCTGTTTAGCTTGTCCACCTGTTTTTTCCTATTTCGTTTCTATTCTTTTATTTAGTTTATTGCTTACGCCTAATTTTGTATTAACAACTGTGATTGTCATTGGATTCATTCGATGTTGCCATTACCTATTAGTGGGTGGGTGTACTCGAAAATTTTGCTAACTTAAAGTTTGATTTTTTCTTTGTTATGTTGACAATAGTTACGATATATGTATGAGTGGATGGCGTATGATTTTTGACACAGATGTCTGTGGTTGTTAAGAATGATACGAATGGTATTGTATAATTATTGATTGTTCATAATAATACGAGAGATATTATTGCTGTTTATTAGTTTTTTTTTTGATATAATGTCGGTGCATAACATCGTAGAGTTTTGAGGCTAGTGCGTTGCGTTATGTCGCATCGCTAATTTCGGCATATTGTTTTGAGACCCCCTTAATATTCCTAAAAAATATCGTGTTGGAAACCCGAAAATTATCGTGTATCGGGATGTGTAAATCATTAATAGGGTGATTAAAGCGTGCATGTTATTTGTGTTTCGTAGATGTCACACCTCTTGTGTTTGTTGTTATTTGATTTCAGTTTCTTTTTCTTCTCTATCGCTTTTTTTTTGACGCAACATTAGGATTAAGAACGTTGAAGTTGGATGGTTGCTTCGCTTAATTTATTCTTATGTTTTGGTTAATTTTTGATAGTGATTTGAATATTAATTTGGTTATTTTATTTTGGTATACTTTTATGATTTTATCGATTTTCTTCATTTTCTTCTATGACCGATTTATTGTTGCCGTTTTTTGATCGTTGGTAATTGTTTGACTGAGATTTCTCTCGTACAGGAAAGAAATCTGGAAAGGGGGAGTTGTAACCGTTTAAGTCGGCCCTTTAAAATAATACTTGATTTTTAGTATTTTGCTATTTGTTTTTATACTTTTTTGCAAATAGACACTCTTTTGTTTCTATTTCTATTTTATTTTATTTTAATAATTAATGATTTTATTACATTCAACTCTCGATCTGCTCTTGGCGCCGTTGCGCGCTGTCGATCTTTTTGGAATGGCGCGCCAGTGAATCAATGATGATCGATGGGAGTTTTTCTTCAAGGGAGAATAGCTAAGGCCACCAACAAAACTGGTTGATTTTTTTCATTGGTCACGGTTTGGGGTAGTTTTTTTCACTAAGAATAAGGAAGTGTGCTTGACTTTGGGCCCAGACAATGGTCCTGGGAGCGGTTACGTCGTGCGAAAAGTCACAACACGCACACTGGGATTTCGTAATCCGCTTTCAAATTTTGTCGCCGAGTGGCAGAGATAACTGCCAGAGACGGTGCCTAAATTTCCGAGTTTTGCGCCTAATACTGTTACTAAGGGGGGGGGGGGGGTCCACGGGCAGTGGAGGCCCGAAGACGAGCTGAAGCTACAATCTACACGTGTGTTGGGTTTACCATTAGCCACAACAACCAAGTCTGTCCAAACTGTTTTTCTATAGATATATATATCTTATTTTTATTAATACAATATTTACTGTCAGTCACATGGCTATCGTCATCTAGCCATTAACTTATCACAATCGAGTTTTGTACCTGGGTTGTAGCAGAGGGCTACAACTAGAACAGTAGAGTCGTTCTAGCCGGACTTGATATTTGGATATCAAGTACCTGTGTCGAGTTCTCTGTACGACGACTTATAGTTTCGGCGATATGAGCAGATTTGTCCGATAATTGACGAAAATGACTCGAAAACCGTATATACGAGTATTTGGCGATTCTTAATAGAATTCGTCGGTTTCAAAGGCTTGCAACTATGGCATCTATGGTATTTTCTCCTAATAATTCCAGAATTACCGAGGTCTCCGTGCTGCGGCTTATAGTTTCGGAGATATGAGCAGATTTTTCAGAGAATTGCGGCAAATTGCTCGAAAATCCGCTATATTTGGCGATTCCTAATATAATTCGTCGGTGTAAAACGCTTGAAACCATGGAATTTATTATCTTTTTACTAGATATTTCCAAAAATGCCGAGTTCTCCGTGCTGCGACTTGTAGTTTTGGAGATATGAGCATATTTGTCCGAGACTTTTCGAAAATTGCTCGAAAATCCTATATAAGCGTATTTGGCGATGCTTCATAGAATTCGCCAGTTTAGAAGGCTTGAAACCATGGCATTTTTAGTATTTTCTCCAGATAATTCCAGAATTGCCGAGTTCTCCGTGCTGCAACTTATAGTTTTGGAGATATGAGCAGATTTGTCCGAGAATTTTCGAAAATTGCTCGAAAATCCTATATAAGAGTATTTGGCGATTCCTAATATAATTCGTCGGTTTAAAACGCTTGAAACCATGGCATTTATAGTATTTTCTTCAGATAATTCTAGAATTGCCGAGTTCTCCGTGCTGCAACTTATAGTTTTTGAGATATGAGCAGAAAATAGCTCGAAAATAGCTGAAAATGCGTTATATGAGTTTTTGGCAATTCCGGATAGAATTAACCGGTTTAGAAAGTTTGAAACCATGTCATCTACTGTATTTTCACGAGATCTTTCCAAAAATAACGATTTCACCGTCCAACGATATATAGTTTCGGATATATGGGCTGATTTGTACGAAAATAGCTCGAAAATAGCTGAAAATGCGTTATATGAGTTTTTGGCAATTCCGGATAGAATTAACCGTTTTAGAAAGTTTGAAACCATTTCATCTACTGCATTTTCACGAGATCTTTCTAAAAATACCGATTTCACCGTTCTCCGATGTATAGTTTCGGAGATATGGGCAGAATTGTCCGAAAATAGCTCGAAAACTACTCCAAAATCCGCTATGTCTGTCAATTCCGGATAGAATTAACCGGTTTAGAAAGTTGGAAACCATTTCATCTACTGTATTTTCACGAGATCTTTCCAAAAATACCGATTTCACCGTCCTACGATATATAGTTTCGGAGATATGGGCAGATTTGTCCGAAAATAGCTCGAAAATAGCTGAAAATGCGTTATATGAGTTTTTGGGCAATTCCGAGTGGAATTAACCGGTTTAGAAAGTTTGAAACCATGTCATCTCCTGTATTTTCACGAGATCTTTCCAAAAATACCGATTTCACCGTCCTACGATATATAGTTTCGGAGATATGGGCTGATTTGTCCGAAAATAGCTCGAAAATAGCTGAAAATGCGTTATATGAATTTTTGGCAATTCCGAATAGAATTAACCGGTTTAGAAAGTTTGAGACCATGTCATCTACTGTATTTGTTCGAGATCTTTCTAAAAATGCCGATTTCACCGTTCTACGACATATAGTTACGGAGATATGGGCAGATTTGTCCGAATATTGCTCGAAAACTACTCCAAAATCCGTTATATTGGTCAATTCCGAGTGGAATTAACTGGTTTAGAAAGTTAGAAACCATTTCATCTACTGCATTTTCACGAGATCTTTCTAAAAATACCGATTTCACCGTTCTACGACATATAGTTTCGGAGATATGGGCAGATTTGTCCGAATATTGCTCGAAAATAGCTGAAAATGCGTTATATGAGTTTTTGGGCAATTCCGAGTGGAATTAACCGGTTTAGAAAGTTTGAAACTATGTCATCTCCTGTATTTTCACGAGATCTTTCCAAAAATACCGATTTCACCGTCCTACGATATATAGTTTCGGAGATATGGGCTGATTTGTCCGAAAATAGCTCGAAAATAGCTGAAAATGCGTTATATGAATTTTTGGCAATTCCGAATAGAATTAACCGGTTTAGAAAGTTTGAGACCATGTCATCTACTGTATTTGTTCGAGATCTTTCTAAAAATGCCGATTTCACCGTTCTACGACATATAGTTACGGAGATATGGGCAGATTTGTCCGAATATTGCTCGAAAACTACTCCAAAATCCGTTATATTGGTCAATTCCGAGTGGAATTAACTGGTTTAGAAAGTTAGAAACCATTTCATCTACTGCATTTTCACGAGATCTTTCTAAAAATACCGATTTCACCGTTCTACGACATATAGTTTCGGAGATATGGGCAGATTTGTCCGAATATTGCTCGAAAACTACTCCAAAATCCGTTATATCTGTCAATTCCGAGTGGAATTAACCGGTTTAGAAAGTTTGAAACTATGTCATCTACTGTATTTTCACGAGATCTTTCCAAAAATACCGATTTCACCGTCCTACGATATATAGTTTCGGAGATATGGGCTGATTTGTCCGAAAATAGCTCGAAAATAGCTGAAAATGCGTTATATGAATTTTTGGCAATTCCGAATAGAATTAACCGGTTTAGAAAGTTTGAGACCATGTCATCTACTGTATTTTTTCGAGATCTTTCTAAAAATACCGATTTCACCGTTCCACGACATATAGTTTCGGAGATATGGGCAGATTTGTCCGAAAATAGCTCGAAAATAGCTGAAAATGCGTTATATGAATTTTTGGCAATTCCGAATAGAATTAACCGGTTTAGAAAGTTTGAGACCATGTCATCTACTGTATTTTTTCGAGATCTTTCTAAAAATGCCGATTTCACCGTCCTACGATATATAGTTTCGGAGATATGGGCTGATTTGTACGAAAATAGCTCGAAAATAGCTGAAAATGCGTTATATGAGTTTTTGGCAATTCCGAATAGAATTAACCGGTTTAGAAAGTTTGAGACCATGTCATCTACTGTATTTTTTC
The DNA here is from genome assembly GCA_949748235.1 of Platypus cylindrus. Lineage (NCBI taxonomy): Eukaryota > Metazoa > Arthropoda > Insecta > Coleoptera > Curculionidae > Platypus > Platypus cylindrus. Next base: position 542,886 of record OX456491.1, on the reverse strand, counting down.
GAGATCTTTCTAAAAATACCGATTTCACCGTCCTACGATATATAGTTTCGGAGATATGGGCTGATTTGTCCGAAAATAGCTCGAAAATAGCTGAAAATGCGTTATATGAATTTTTGGCAATTCCGAATAGAATTAACCGGTTTAGAAAGTTTGAGACCATGTCATCTACTGTATTTGTTCGAGATCTTTCTAAAAATGCCGATTTCACCGTTCTACGACATATAGTTACGGAGATATGGGCAGATTTGTCCGAAAATAGCTCGAAAATAGCTGAAAATGCGTTATATGAGTTTTTGGCAATTCCGGATAGAATTAACCGGTTTACAAAGTTTGAAACCATGTCATCTACTGTATTTTCACGAGATCTTTCTAAAAATAACGATTCCACCGTTCTACGATATATAGTTTCGGAGATATGGGCTGATTTGTACGAAAATAGCTCGAAAATAGCTGAAAATGCGTTATATGAGTTTTTGGCAACTCCGGATAGAATTAACCGGTTTACAAAGTTTGAAACCATGTCATCTACTGTATTTTCACGAGATCTTTCTAAAAATAACGATTCCACCGTTCTACGATATATAGTTTCGGAGATATGGGCTGATTTGTACGAAAATAGCTCGAAAATAGCTGAAAATGCGTTATATGAGTTTTTGGCAATTCCGGATAGAATTAACCGGTTTACAAAGTTTGAAACCATGTCATCTACTGTATTTTCACGAGATCTTTCTAAAAATAACGATTCCACCGTTCTACGATATATAGTTTCGGAGATATGGGCTGATTGGTCCGAAAATAGCTCGAAAATAGCTGAAAATGCGTTATATGAGTTTTTGGCAATTCCGAATAGAATTAACCGGTTTAGAAAGTTTGAAACCATGTCATCTACTGTATTTTCACGAGATCTTTCCAAAAACAACGATTTCACCGTCCTACGATATATAGTTTCGGAGATATGGGCTGATTTGTACGAAAATAGCTCGAAAATAGCTGAAAATGCGTTATATGAGTTTTTGGCAATTCCGGATAGAATTAACCGGTTTACAAAGTTTGAAACCATGTCATCTACTGTATTTTCACGAGATCTTTCTAGAAATAACGATTCCACCGTTCCACGATATATAGTTTCGGAGATATGGGCTGATTTGTACGAAAATAGCTCGAAAATAGCTGAAAATGCGTTATATGAGTTTTTGGCAATTCCGGATAGAATTAACCGGTTTACAAAGTTTGAAACCATGTCATCTACTGTATTTTCACGAGATCTTTCCAAAAATAACGATTTCACCGTCCTACGATATATAGTTTCGGAGATATGGGCTGATTTGTACGAAAATAGCTCGAAAATAGCTGAAAATGCGTTATATGAGTTTTTGGCAATTCCGGATAGAATTAACCGGTTTACAAAGTTTGAAACCATGTCATCTACTGTATTTTCACGAGATCTTTCTAAAAATAACGATTCCACCGTTCTACGATATACAGTTTCGGAGATATGGGCTGATTTGTCCGAAAATAGCTCGAAAATAGCTGAAAATGCGTTATATGAGTTTTTGGCAATTCCGAATAGAATTAACCGGTTTAGAAAGTTTGAAACCATGTCATCTACTGTACTTTCACGAGATCTTTCCAAAAATAACGATTTCACCGTCCTACGATATATAGTTTCGGAGATATGGGCTGATTTGTACGAAAATAGCTCGAAAATAGCTGAAAATGCGTTATACGAGTTTTTGGCAATTCCGGATAGAATTAACCGGTTTACAAAGTTTGAAACCATGTCATCTACTGTATTTTCACGAGATCTTTCTAAAAATAACGATTCCACCGTTCTACGATATATAGTTTCGGAGATATGGGCTGATTTGTACGAAAATAGCTCGAAAATAGCTGAAAATGCGTTATATGAGTTTTAGGCAATTCCGGATAGAATTAACCGGTTTACAAAGTTTGAAACCATGTCATCTACTGTATTTTCACGAGATCTTTCCAAAAATAACGATTTCACCGTCCTACGATATATAGTTTCGGAGATATGGGCTGATTTGTACGAAAATAGCTCGAAAATAGCTGAAAATGCGTTATATGAGTTTTTGGCAATTCCGGATAGAATTAACCGGTTTACAAAGTTTGAAACCATGTCATCTACTGTATTTTCACGAGATCTTTCTAAAAATAACGATTCCACCGTTCTACGATATATAGTTTCGGAGATATGGGCTGATTTGTCCGAAAATAGCTCGAAAATAGCTGAAAATGCGTTATATGAGTTTTTGGCAATTCCGGATAGAATTAACCGGTTTACAAAGTTTGAAACCATGTCATCTACTGTATTTTCACGAGATCTTTCTAAAAATAACGATTCCACCGTTCTACGATATATAGTTTCGGAGATATGGGCTGATTTGTCCGAAAATAGCTCGAAAATAGCTGAAAATGCGTTATATGAATTTTTGGCAATTCCGAATAGAATTAACCGGTTTAGAAAGTTTGAGACCATGTCATCTACTGTGTTTGTTCGAGATCTTTCTAAAAATGCCGATTTCACCGTTCTACGACATATAGTTACGGAGATATGGGCAGATTTGTCCGAATATTGCTCGAAAACTACTCAAAAATCCGTTATATTGGTCAATTCCGAGTGGAATTAACTGGTTTAGAAAGTTAGAAACCATTTCATCTACTGCATTTTCACGAGATCTTTCTAAAAATACCGATTTCACCGTTCTACGACATATAGTTTCGGAGATATGGGCAGATTTGTCCGAATATTGCTCGAAAACTACTCCAAAATCCGTTATATCTGTCAATTCCGAGTGGAATTAACCGGTTTAGAAAGTTTGAAACTATGTCATCTCCTGTATTTTCACGAGATCTTTCCAAAAATACCGATTTCACCGTCCTACGATATATAGTTTCGGAGATATGGGCTGATTTGTCCGAAAATAGCTCGAAAATAGCTGAAAATGCGTTATATGAATTTTTGGCAATTCCGAATAGAATTAACCGGTTTAGAAAGTTTGAGACCATGTCATCTACTGTATTTTTTCGAGATCTTTCTAAAAATGCCGATTTCACCGTTCTACGACATATAGTTTCGGAGATATGGGCAGATTTGTCCGAATATTGCTCGAAAACTACTCCAAAATCCGCTATATCTGTCAATTCCGAGTGGAATTAACCGGTTTAGAAAGTTTGAAACCATGTCATCTCCTGTATTTTCACGAGATCTTTCCAAAAATACCGATTTCACCGTCCTACGATATATAGTTTCGGAGATATGGGCTGATTTGTCCGAAAATAGCTCGAAAATAGCTGAAAATGCGTTATATGAATTTTTGGCAATTCCGAATAGAATTAACCGGTTTAGAAAGTTTGAGACCATATCATCTCCTGTATTTTCACGAGATCTTTCCAAAAATACCGATTTCACCGTTCTACGACATATAGTTTCGGAGATATGGGCTGATTTGTCCGAAAATAGCTCGAAAATAGCTGAAAATGCGTTATATGAATTTTTGGCAATTCCGAATAGAATTAACCGGTTTAGAAAGTTTGAGACCATGTCATCTACTGTATTTTTTCGAGATCTTTCTAAAAATGCCGATTTCACCGTTCTACGACATATAGTTTCGGAGATATGGGCAGATTTGTCCGAATATTGCTCGAAAACTACTCCAAAATCCGTTATATCTGTCAATTCCTAGTGGAATTAACCGGTTTAGAAAGTTGGAAACCATTTCATCTACCGCATTTTCACGAGATCTTTCTAAATATACCGATTTCACCGTTCTACGACATATAGTTTCGGAGATATGGGCAGATTTGTCCGAATATTGCTCGAAAACTACTCCAAAATCCGTTATATCTGTCAATTCCGAGTGGAATTAACCGGTTTAGAAAGTTTGAAACAATGTCATCTACTGTATTTTCACGAGATCTTTCCAAAAATACCGATTTCACCGTCCTACGATATATAGTTTCGGAGATATGGGCTGATTTGTCCGAAAATAGCTCGAAAATAGCTGAAAATGCGTTATAAGAATTTTTGGCAATTCCGAATAGAATTAACCGGTTTAGAAAGTTTGAGACCATGTCATCTACTGTATTTTTTCGAGATCTTTCTAAAAATGCCGATTTCATCGTTCTACGACATATAGTTTCGGAGATATGGGCAGATTTGTCCGAATATTGCTCGAAAACTACTCCAAAATCCGTTATATCTGTCAATTCCTAGTGGAATTAACCGGTTTAGAAAGTTGGAAACCATTTCATCTACCGCATTTTCACGTGATCTTTCTAAATATACCGATTTCACCGTTCTACGACATATAGTTTCGGAGATATGGGCAGATTTTTCCGAATATTGCTCGAAAACTACTCCAAAATCCGTTATATCTGTCAATTCCGAGTGGAATTAACTGGTTTAGAAACTTAGAAACCATTTCATCTACTGCATTTTCACGAGATCTTTCTAAAAATACCGATTTCACCGTTCTACGACATATTGTTTCGGAGATATGGGCAGATTTGTCCGAATATTGCTCGAAAACTACTCCAAAATCCGTTATATCTGTCAATTCCGAGTGGAATTAACCGGTTTAGAAAGTTTGAAACTATGTCATCTACTGTATTTTCACGAGATCTTTCCAGAAATACCGATTTCACCGTCCTACGATATATAGTTTCGGAGATATGGGCTGATTTGTCCGAAAATAGCTCGAAAATAGCTGAAAATGCGTTATATGAATTTTTGGCAATTCCGAATAGAATTAACCGGTTTAGAAAGTTTGAGACCATGTCATCTACTGTATTTGTTCGAGATCTTTCTAAAAATGCCGATTTCACCGTTCTACGACATATAGTTACGGAGATATGGGCAGATTTGTCCGAATATTGCTCGAAAACTACTCCAAAATCCGTTATATTGGTCAATTCCTAGTGGAATTAACCGGTTTAGAAAGTTGGAAACCATTTCATCTACTGCATTTTCACGTGATCTTTCTAAATATACCGATTTCACCGTTCTACGACATATAGTTTCGGAGATATGGGCAGATTTGTCCGAATATTGCTCGAAAACTACTCCAAAATCCGTTATATCTGTCAATTCCGAGTGGAATTAACCGGTTTAGAAAGTTTGAAACTATGTCATCTACTGTATTTTCACGAGATCTTTCCAGAAATACCGATTTCACCGTCCTACGATATATAGTTTCGGAGATATGGGCTGATTTGTCCGAAAATAGCTCGAAAATAGCTGAAAATGCGTTATATGAATTTTTGGCAATTCCGAATAGAATTAACCGGTTTAGAAAGTTTGAGACCATGTCATCTACTGTATTTTTTCGAGATCTTTCTAAAAATGCCGATTTCATCGTTCTACGACATATAGTTTCGGAGATATGGGCAGATTTGTCCGAATATTGCTCGAAAACTACTCCAAAATCCGTTATATCTGTCAATTCCTAGTGGAATTAACCGGTTTAGAAAGTTGGAAACCATTTCATCTACTGCATTTTCACGTGATCTTTCTAAATATACCGATTTCACCGTTCTACGACATATAGTTACGGAGATATGGGCAGATTTGTCCGAATATTGCTCGAAAACTACTCCAAAATCCGTTATATTGGTCAATTCCTAGTGGAATTAACCGGTTTAGAAAGTTGGAAACCATTTCATCTACTGCATTTTCACGTGATCTTTCTAAATATACCGATTTCACCGTACTACGACATATAGTTTCGGAGATATGGGCAGATTTGTCCGAATATTGCTCGAAAACTACTCCAAAATCCGTTATATCTGTCAATTCCGAGTGGAATTAACCGGTTTAGAGAGTTTGAAACTATGTCATCTACTGTATTTTCACGAGATCTTTCCAGAAATACCGATTTCACCGTCCTACGATATATAGTTTCGGAGATATGGGCTGATTTGTCCGAAAATAGCTCGAAAATAGCTGAAAATGCGTTATATGAATTTTTGGCAATTCCGAATAGAATTAACCGGTTTAGAAAGTTTGAGACCATGTCATCTACTGTATTTGTTCGAGATCTTTCTAGAAATGCCGATTTCACCGTTCTACGACATATAGTTACGGAGATATGGGCAGATTTGTCCGAATATTGCTCGAAAACTACTCCAAAATCCGTTATATTGGTCAATTCCGAGTGGAATTAACTGGTTTAGAATGTTAGAAACCATTTCATCTACTGCATTTTCACGAGATCTTTCTAAAAATACCGATTTCACCGTTCTACGACATATAGTTTCGGAGATATGGGCTGATTTGTCCGAAAATAGCTCGAAAATAGCTGAAAATGCGTTATATGAATTTTTGGCGATTCCGAATAGAATTAACCGGTTTAGAAAGTTTGAGACCATGTCATCTACTGTATTTTTTCGAGATCTTTCTAAAAATGCCGATTTCACCGTTCTACGACATATAGTTTCGGAGATATGGGCAGATTTGTCCGAAAATAGCTCGAAAATAGCTGAAAATGCGTTATATGAATTTTTGGCAATTCCGAATAGAATTAACCGGTTTAGAAAGTTTGAGACCATGTCATCTACTGTATTTTTTCGAGATCTTTCTAAAAATGCCGATTTCACCGTTCTACGACATATAGTTTCGGAGATATGGGCAGATTTGTCCGAATATTGCTCGAAAACTACTCCAAAATCCGTTATATCTGTCAATTCCTAGTGGAATTAACCGGTTTAGAAAGTTGGAAACCATTTCATCTACTGCATTTTCACGAGATCTTTCTAAATATACCGATTTCACCGTTCTACGACATATAGTTTCGGAGATATGGGCAGATTTGTCCGAATATTGCTCGAAAACTACTCCAAAATCCGTTATATCTGTCAATTCCGAGTGGAATTAACTGGTTTAGAAAGTTAGAAACCATTTCATCTACTGCATTTTCACGAGATCTTTCTAAAAATACCGATTTCACCGTTCTACGACATATAGTTTCGGAGATATGGGCAGATTTGTCCGAATATTGCTCGAAAACTACTCCAAAATCCGTTATATCTGTCAATTCCGAGTGGAATTAACTGGTTTAGAAAGTTAGAAACCATTTCATCTACTGCATTTTCACGAGATCTTTCTAAAAATACCGATTTCACCGTTCTACGACATATTGTTTCGGAGATATGGGCAGATTTGTCCGAATATTGCTCGAAAACTACTCCAAAAGCCGTTATATCTGTCAATTCCGAGTGGAATTAACCGGTTTAGAAAGTTTGAAACTATGTCATCTACTGTATTTTCACGAGATCTTTCCAGAAATATCGATTTCACCGTCCTACGATATATAGTTTCGGAGATATGGGCTGATTTGTCCGAAAATAGCTCGAAAATAGCTGAAAATGCGTTATATGAATTTTTGGCAATTCCGAATAGAATTAACCGGTTTAGAAAGTTTGAGACCATGTCATCTACTGTATTTGTTCGAGATCTTTCTAAAAATGCCGATTTCACCGTTCTACGACATATAGTTACGGAGATATGGGCAGATTTGTCCGAATATTGCTCGAAAACTACTCCAAAATCCGTTATATTGGTCAATTCCTAGTGGAATTAACCGGTTTAGAAAGTTGGAAACCATTTCATCTACTGCATTTTCACGTGATCTTTCTAAATATACCGATTTCACCGTACTACGACATATAGTTTCGGAGATATGGGCAGATTTGTCCGAATATTGCTCGAAAACTACTCCAAAATCCGTTATATCTGTCAATTCCGAGTGGAATTAACCGGTTTAGAGAGTTTGAAACTATGTCATCTACTGTATTTTCACGAGATCTTTCCAGAAATACCGATTTCACCGTCCTACGATATATAGTTTCGGAGATATGGGCTGATTTGTCCGAAAATAGCTCGAAAATAGCTGAAAATGCGTTATATGAATTTTTGGCAATTCCGAATAGAATTAACCGGTTTAGAAAGTTTGAGACCATGTCATCTACTGTATTTGTTCGAGATCTTTCTAGAAATGCCGATTTCACCGTTCTACGACATATAGTTACGGAGATATGGGCAGATTTGTCCGAATATTGCTCGAAAACTACTCCAAAATCCGTTATATTGGTCAATTCCGAGTGGAATTAACTGGTTTAGAATGTTAGAAACCATTTCATCTACTGCATTTTCACGAGATCTTTCTAAAAATACCGATTTCACCGTTCTACGACATATAGTTTCGGAGATATGGGCAGATTTGTCCGAAAATAGCTCGAAAATAGCTGAAAATGCGTTATATGAATTTTTGGCAATTCCGAATAGAATTAACCGGTTTAGAAAGTTTGAGACCATGTCATCTACTGTATTTTTTCGAGATCTTTCTAAAAATGCCGATTTCACCGTTCTACGACATATAGTTTCGGAGATATGGGCAGATTTGTCCGAAAATAGCTCGAAAATAGCTGAAAATGCGTTATATGAATTTTTGGCAATTCCGAATAGAATTAACCGGTTTAGAAAGTTTGAGACCATGTCATCTACTGTATTTTTTCGAGATCTTTCTAAAAATGCCGATTTCACCGTTCTACGACATATAGTTTCGGAGATATGGGCAGATTTGTCCGAATATTGCTCGAAAACTACTCCAAAATCCGTTATATCTGTCAATTCCTAGTGGAATTAACCGGTTTAGAAAGTTGGAAACCATTTCATCTACTGCATTTTCACGAGATCTTTCTAAATATACCGATTTCACCGTTCTACGACATATAGTTTCGGAGATATGGGCAGATTTGTCCGAATATTGCTCGAAAACTACTCCAAAATCCGTTATATCTGTCAATTCCGAGTGGAATTAACCGGTTTAGTAAGTTGGAAACTATTTCATCTACTGTATTTTCACGAGATCTTTCCAAAAATACCGATTTCACCGTCCTACGATATATAGTTTCGGAGATATGGGCAGATTTGTCCGAAAATAGCTCGAAAATAGCTGAAAATGCGTTATATGAGTTTTTGGCAATTCCGAATAGAATTAACCGGTTTAGAAAGTTTGAAACCATGTCATCTACTGTATTTTCACGAGATCTTTCCAAAAATAACGATTTCACCGTCCTACGATATATAGTTTCGGAGATATGGGCTGATTTGTACGAAAATAGCTCGAAAATAGCTGAAAATGCGTTATATGAGTTTTTGGCAATTCCGGATAGAATTAACCGGTTTACAAAGTTTGAAACCATGTCATCTACTGTATTTTCACGAGATCTTTCTAAAAATAACGATTCCACCGTTCTACGATATACAGTTTCGGAGATATGGGCTGATTTGTCCGAAAATAGCTCGAAAATAGCTGAAAATGCGTTATATGAGTTTTTGGCAATTCCGAATAGAATTAACCGGTTTAGAAAGTTTGAAACCATGTCATCTACTGTACTTTTACGAGATCTTTCCAAAAATAACGATTTCACCGTCCTACGATATATAGTTTCGGAGATATGGGCTGATTTGTACGAAAATAGCTCGAAAATAGCTGAAAATGCGTTATACGAGTTTTTGGCAATTCCGGATAGAATTAACCGGTTTACAAAGTTTGAAACCATGTCATCTACTGTATTTTCACGAGATCTTTCTAAAAATAACGATTCCACCGTTCTACGATATATAGTTTCGGAGATATGGGCTGATTTGTACGAAAATAGCTCGAAAATAGCTGAAAATGCGTTATATGAGTTTTAGGCAATTCCGGATAGAATTAACCGGTTTACAAAGTTTGAAACCATGTCATCTACTGTATTTTCACGAGATCTTTCCAAAAATAACGATTTCACCGTCCTACGATATATAGTTTCGGAGATATGGGCTGATTTGTACGAAAATAGCTCGAAAATAGCTGAAAATGCGTTATATGAGTTTTTGGCAATTCCGGATAGAATTAACCGGTTTACAAAGTTTGAAACCATGTCATCTACTGTATTTTCACGAGATCTTTCTAAAAATAACGATTCCACCGTTCTACGATATATAGTTTCGGAGATATGGGCTGATTTGTCCGAAAATAGCTCGAAAATAGCTGAAAATGCGTTATATGAATTTTTGGCAATTCCGAATAGAATTAACCGGTTTAGAAAGTTTGAGACCATGTATTTTTTCGAGATCTTTCTAAAAATGCCGATTTCATCGTTCTACGACATATAGTTTCGGAGATATGGGCAGATTTGTCCGAATATTGCTCGAAAACTACTCCAAAATCCGTTATATCTGTCAATTCCTAGTGGAATTAACCGGTTTAGAAAGTTGGAAACCATTTCATCTACTGCATTTTCACGAGATCTTTCTAAATATACCGATTTCACCGTTCTACGATATATAATTTCGGAGATATGGGCAGATTTGTCCGAATATTGCTCGAAAACTACTCCAAAATCCGTTATATCTGTCAATTCCGAGTGGAATTAACTGGTTTAGAAAGTTAGAAACCATTTCATCTACTGCATTTTCACGAGATCTTTCTAAAAATACCGATTTCACCGTTCTACGACATATAGTTTCGGAGATATGGGCAGATTTGTCCGAATATTGCTCGAAAACTACTCCAAAATCCGTTATATCTGTCAATTCCGAGTGGAATTAACCGGTTTAGAAAGTTTGAAACTATGTCATCTCCTGTATTTTCACGAGATCTTTCCAAAAATACCGATTTCACCGTCCTACGATATATAGTTTCGGAGATATGGGCTGATTTGTCCGAAAATAGCTCGAAAATAGCTGAAAATGCGTTATATGAATTTTTGGCAATTCCGAATAGAATTAACCGGTTTAGAAAGTTTGAGACCATGTCATCTACTGTATTTTTTCGAGATCTTTCTAAAAATGCCGATTTCACCGTTCTACGATATATAGTTTCGGAGATATGGGCAGATTTGTCCGAAAATAGCTCGAAAACTACTCCAAAATCCGTTATATTGGTCAATTCCGAGTGGAATTAACTGGTTTAGAAAGTTAGAAACCATTTCATCTACTACATTTTCACGAGATCTTTCTAAAAATACCGATTTCACCGTTCTACGACATATAGTTTCGGAGATATGGGCAGATTTGTCCGAATATTGCTCGAAAACTACTCCAAAATCCGTTATATCTGTCAATTCCGAATAGAATTAACCGGTTTAGAAAGTTTGAGACCATGTCATCTACTGTATTTGTTCGAGATCTTTCTAAAAATGCCGATTTCACCGTTCTACGACATATAGTTTCGGAGATATGGGCAGATTTGTCCGAATATTGCTCGAAAACTACTCCAAAATCCGCTATATCTGTCAATTCCGAGTGGAATTAACCGGTTTAGAAAGTTTGAGACCATGTCATCTACTGTATTTTTTCGAGATCTTTCTAAAAATGCCGATTTCATCGTTCTACGACATATAGTTTCGGAGATATGGGCAGATTTGTCCGAATATTGCTCGAAAACTACTCCAAAATCCGTTATATCTGTCAATTCCTAGTGGAATTAACCGGTTTAGAAAGTTGGAAACCATTTCATCTACTGCATTTTCACGAGATCTTTCTAAATATACCGATTTCACCGTTCTACGACATATAGTTTCGGAGATATGGGCAGATTTGTCCGAATATTGCTCGAAAACTACTCCAAAATCCGTTATATCTGTCAATTCCGAGTGGAATTAACTGGTTTAGAAAGTTAGAAACCATTTCATCTACTGCATTTTCACGAGATCTTTCTAAAAATACCGATTTCACCGTTCTACGACATATAGTTTCGGAGATATGGGCAGATTTGTCCGAATATTGCTCGAAAACTACTCCAAAATCCGTTATATCTGTCAATTCCGAATAGAATTAACCGGTTTAGAAAGTTTGAGACCATGTCATCTACTGTATTTGTTCGAGATCTTTCTAAAAAAGCCGATTTCACCGTTCTACGACATATAGTTTCGGAGATATGGGCAGATTTGTCCGAATATTGCTCGAAAACTACTCCAAAATCCGCTATATCTGTCAATTCCGAGTGGAATTAACCGGTTTAGAAAGTTTGAGACCATGTCATCTACTGTATTTTTTCGAGATCTTTCTAAAAATGCCGATTTCATCGTTCTACGACATATAGTTTCGGAGATATGGGCAGATTTGTCCGAATATTGCTCGAAAACTACTCCAAAATCCGTTATATCTGTCAATTCCTAGTGGAATTAACCGGTTTAGAAAGTTTGAGACCATGTCATCTCCTGTATTTTCACGAGATCTTTCCAAAAATACCGATTTCACCGTCCTACGATATATAGTTTCGGAGATATGGGCTGATTTGTCCGAAAATAGCTCGAAAATAGCTGAAAATGCGTTATATGAATTTTTGGCAATTCCGAATAGAATTAACCGGTTTAGAAAGTTTGAGACCATGTCATCTACTGTATTTTTTCGAGATCTTTCTAAAAATGCCGATTTCACCGTTCTACGACATATAGTTTCGGAGATATGGGCAGATTTGTCCGAAAATAGCTCGAAAAGTACTCCAAAATCCGTTATATTGGTCAATTCCGAGTAGAATTAACTGGTTTAGAAAGTTAGAAACCATTTCATCTACTGCATTTTCACGAGATCTTTCTAAAAATACCGATTTCACCGTTCTACGACATATAGTTACGGAGATATGGGCAGATTTGTCCGAATATTGCTCGAAAACTACTCCAAAATCCGTTATATTGGTCAATTCCGAGTGGAATTAACTGGTTTAGAAAGTTAGAAACCATTTCATCTACTGCATTTTCACGAGATCTTTCCAAAAATACCGATTTCACCGTCCTACGATATATAGTTTCGGAGATATGGGCTGATTTGTCCGAAAATAGCTCGAAAATAGCTGAAAATGCGTTATATGAATTTTTGGCAATTCCGAATAGAATTAACCGGTTTAGAAAGTTTGAGACCATGTCATCTACTGTATTTTTTCGAGATCTTTCTAAAAATGCCGATTTCACCGTTCTACGACATATAGTTTCGGAGATATGGGCAGATTTGTCCGAATATTGCTCGAAAACTACTCCAAAATCCGTTATATCTGTCAATTCCTAGTGGAATTAACCGGTTTAGAAAGTTGGAAACTATTTCATCTACTGCATTTTCACGAGATCTTTCTAAATATACCGACTTCACCGTTCTACGACATATAGTTTCGGAGATATGGGCAGATTTGTCCGAATATTGCTCGAAAACTACTCCAAAATCCGTTATATCTGTCAATTCCGAGTGGAATTAACTGGTTTAGAAAGTTAGAAACCATTTCATCTACTGCATTTTCACGAGATATTTCTAAAAATACCGATTTCACCGTTCTACGACATATAGTTTCGGAGATATGGGCAGATTTGTCCGAATATTGCTCGAAAACTACTCCAAAATCCGTTATATCTGTCAATTCCGAATAGAATTAACCGGTTTAGAAAGTTTGAGACCATGTCATCTACTGTATTTTTTCGAGATCTTTCTAAAAATGCCGATTTCACCGTTCTACGACATATAGTTTCGGAGATATGGGCAGATTTGTCCGAAAATAGCTCGAAAAGTACTCCAAAATCCGTTATATCTGTCAATTCCTAGTGGAATTAACCGGTTTAGAAAGTTTGAGACCATGTCATCTCCTGTATTTTCACGAGATCTTTCCAAAAATACCGATTTCACCGTCCTACGATATATAGTTTCGGAGATATGGGCTGATTTGTCCGAAAATAGCTCGAAAACTACTCCAAAATCCGTTATATCTGTCAATTCCTAGTGGAATTAACCGGTTTAGAAAGTTTGAGACCATGTCATCTCCTGTATTTTCACGAGATCTTTCCAAAAATACCGATTTCACCGTCCTACGATATATAGTTTCGGAGATATGGGCTGATTTGTCCGAAAATAGCTCGAAAATAGCTGAAAATGCGTTATATGAATTTTTGGCAATTCCGAATAGAATTAACCGGTTTAGAAAGTTTGAGACCATGTCATCTACTGTATTTTTTCGAGATCTTTCTAAAAATGCCGATTTCACCGTTCTACGACATATAGTTTCGGAGATATGGGCAGATTTGTCCGAAAATAGCTCGAAAAGTACTCCAAAATCCGTTATATTGGTCAATTCCGAGTGGAATTAACTGGTTTAGAAAGTTAGAAACCATTTCATCTACTGCATTTTCACGAGATCTTTCTAAAAATACCGATTTCACCGTTCTACGACATATAGTTACGGAGATATGGGCAGATTTGTCCGAATATTGCTCGAAAACTACTCCAAAATCCGTTATATCTGTCAATTCCGAGTGGAATTAACCGGTTTAGAAAGTTTGAAACTATGTCATCTCCTGTATTTTCACGAGATCTTTCCAAAAATACCGATTTCACCGTCCTACGATATATAGTTTCGGAGATATGGGCTGATTTGTCCGAAAATAGCTCGAAAATAGCTGAAAATGCGTTATATGAATTTTTGGCAATTCCGAATAGAATTAACCGGTTTAGAAAGTTTGAGACCATGTCATCTACTGTATTTTTTCGAGATCTTTCTAAAAATGCCGATTTCACCGTTCTACGACATATAGTTTCGGAGATATGGGTAGATTTGTCCGAATATTGCTCGAAAACTACTCCAAAATCCGTTATATCTGTCAATTCCTAGTGGAATTAACCGGTTTAGAAAGTTGGAAACCATTTCATCTACTGCATTTTCACGTGATCTTTCTAAATATACCGACTTCACCGTTCTACGACATATAGTTTCGGAGATATGGGCAGATTTGTCCGAATATTGCTCGAAAACTACTCCAAAATCCGTTATATCTGTCAATTCCGAGTGGAATTAACTGGTTTAGAAAGTTAGAAACCATTTCATCTACTGCATTTTCACGAGATCTTTCTAAAAATACCGATTTCACCGTTCTACGACATATAGTTTCGGAGATATGGGCAGATTTGTCCGAATATTGCTCGAAAACTACTCCAAAATCCGTTATATCTGTCAATTCCGAGTGGAATTAACTGGTTTAGAAAGTTAGAAACCATTTCATCTACTGCATTTTCACGAGATCTTTCCAGAAATATCGATTTCACCGTCCTACGATATATAGTTTCGGAGATATGGGCTGATTTGTCCGAAAATAGCTCGAAAATAGCTGAAAATGCGTTATATGAATTTTTGGCAATTCCGAATAGAATTAACCGGTTTAGAAAGTTTGAGACCATGTCATCTACTGTATTTGTTCGAGATCTTTCTAAAAATGCCGATTTCACCGTTCTACGACTTATAGTTACGGAGATATGGGCAGATTTGTCCGAATATTGCTCGAAAACTACTCCAAAATCCGTTATATTGGTCAATTCCTAGTGGAATTAACCGGTTTAGAAAGTTGGAAACCATTTCATCTACTGCATTTTCACGTGATCTTTCTAAATATACCGATTTCACCGTTCTACGACATATAGTTTCGGAGATATGGGCTGATTTGTCCGAAAATAGCTCGAAAATAGCTGAAAATGCGTTATATGAATTTTTGGCAATTCGGAATAGAATTAACCGGTTTAGAAAGTTTGAGACCATGTCATCTACTGTATTTTTTCGAGATCTTTCTAAAAATGCCGATTTCACCGTTCTACGACATATAGTTTCGGAGATATGGGCAGATTTGTCCGAATATTGCTCGAAAACTACTCCAAAATCCGTTATATCTGTCAATTCCTAGTGGAATTAACCGGTTTAGAAAGTTGGAAACCATTTCATCTACTGTATTTTCACGAGATCTTTCCAAAAATACCGATTTCACCGTCCTACGATATATAGTTTCGGAGATATGGGCAGATTTGTCCGAAAATAGCTCGAAAATAGCTGAAAATGCGTTATATGAGTTTTTGGCAATTCCGAATAGAATTAACCGGTTAAGAAAGTTTGAAACCATGTCATCTACTGTATTTTCACGAGATCTTTCCAAAAATAACGATTTCACCGTCCTACGATATATAGTTTCGGAGATATGGGCTGATTTGTACGAAAATAGCTCGAAAATAGCTGAAAATGCGTTATATGAGTTTTTGGCAATTCCGAATAGAATTAACCGGTTTACAAAGTTTGAAACCATGTCATCTACTGTATTTTTTCGAGATCTTTCTAAAAATGCCGATTTCACCGTTCTACGACATATAGTTTCGGAGATATGGGCAGATTTGTCCGAAAATAGCTCGAAAAGTACTCCAAAATCCGTTATATTGGTCAATTCCGAGTGGAATTAACTGGTTTAGAAAGTTAGAAACCATTTCATCTACTGCATTTTCACGAGATCTTTCTAAAAATACCGATTTCACCGTTCTACGACATATAGTTACGGAGATATGGGCAGATTTGTCCGAATATTGCTCGAAAACTACTCCAAAATCCGTTATATCTGTCAATTCCGAGTGGAATTAACCGGTTTAGAAAGTTTGAAACTATGTCATCTCCTGTATTTTCACGAGATCTTTCCAAAAATACCGATTTCACCGTCCTACGATATATAGTTTCGGAGATATGGGCTGATTTGTCCGAAAATAGCTCGAAAATAGCTGAAAATGCGTTATATGAATTTTTGGCAATTCCGAATAGAATTAACCGGTTTAGAAAGTTTGAGACCATGTCATCTACTGTATTTTTTCGAGATCTTTCTAAAAATGCCGATTTCACCGTTCTACGACATATAGTTTCGGAGATATGGGCAGATTTGTCCGAATATTGCTCGAAAACTACTCCAAAATCCGTTATATCTGTCAATTCCTAGTGGAATTAACCGGTTTAGAAAGTTTGAGACCATGTCATCTCCTGTATTTTCACGAGATCTTTCCAAAAATACCGATTTCACCGTCCTACGATATATAGTTTCGGAGATATGGGCTGATTTGTCCGAAAATAGCTCGAAAATAGCTGAAAATGCGTTATATGAATTTTTGGCAATTCCGAATAGAATTAACCGGTTTAGAAAGTTTGAGACCATGTCATCTACTGTATTTTTTCGAGATCTTTCTAAAAATGCCGATTTCACCGTTCTACGACATATAGTTTCGGAGATATGGGCAGATTTGTCCGAAAATAGCTCGAAAAGTACTCCAAAATCCGTTATATCTGTCAATTCCTAGTGGAATTAACCGGTTTAGAAAGTTTGAGACCATGTCATCTCCTGTATTTTCACGAGATCTTTCCAAAAATACCGATTTCACCGTCCTACGATATATAGTTTCGGAGATATGGGCTGATTTGTCCGAAAATAGCTCGAAAATAGCTGAAAATGCGTTATATGAATTTTTGGCAATTCCGAATAGAATTAACCGGTTTAGAAAGTTTGAGACCATGTCATCTACTGTATTTTTTTGAGATCTTTCTAAAAATGCCGATTTCACCGTTCTACGACATATAGTTTCGGAGATATGGGCAGATTTGTCCGAAAATAGCTCGAAAAGTACTCCAAAATCCGTTATATTGGTCAATTCCGAGTGGAATTAACTGGTTTAGAAAGTTAGAAACCATTTCATCTACTGCATTTTCACGAGATCTTTCTAAAAATACCGATTTCACCGTTCTACGACATATAGTTACGGAGATATGGGCAGATTTGTCCGAATATTGCTCGAAAACTACTCCAAAATCCGTTATATCTGTCAATTCCGAGTGGAATTAACCGGTTTAGAAAGTTTGAAACTATGTCATCTCCTGTATTTTCACGAGATCTTTCCAAAAATACCGATTTCACCGTCCTACGATATATAGTTTCGGAGATATGGGCTGATTTGTCCGAAAATAGCTCGAAAATAGCTGAAAATGCGTTATATGAATTTTTGGCAATTCCGAATAGAATTAACCGGTTTAGAAAGTTTGAGACCATGTCATCTACTGTATTTTTTCGAGATCTTTCTAAAAATGCCGATTTCACCGTTCTACGACATATAGTTTCGGAGATATGGGCAGATTTGTCCGAATATTGCTCGAAAACTACTCCAAAATCCGTTATATCTGTCAATTCCTAGTGGAATTAACCGGTTTAGAAAGTTGGAAACCATTTCATCTACTGTATTTTCACGAGATCTTTCCAAAAATACCGATTTCACCGTCCTACGATATATAGTTTCGGAGGTATGGGCAGATTTGTCCGAATATTGCTCGAAAACTACTCCAAAATCCGTTATATCTGTCAATTCCGAGTGGAATTAACCGGTTTAGAAAGTTTGAAACAATGTCATCTACTGTATTTTCACGAGATCTTTCCAAAAATACCGATTTCACCGTCCTACGATATATAGTTTCGGAGATATGGGCTGATTTGTCCGAAAATAGCTCGAAAATAGCTGAAAATGCGTTATATGAATTTTTGGCAATTCCGAATAGAATTAACCGGTTTAGAAAGTTTGAGACCATGTCATCTACTGTATTTTTTCGAGATCTTTCTAAAAATGCCGATTTCATCGTTCTACGACATATAGTTTCGGAGATATGGGCAGATTTGTCCGAATATTGCTCGAAAACTACTCCAAAATCCGTTATATCTGTCAATTCCTAGTGGAATTAACCGGTTTAGAAAGTTGGAAACCATTTCATCTACTGCATTTTCACGTGATCTTTCTAAATATACCGATTTCACCGTTCTACGACATATAGTTTCGGAGATATGGGCAGATTTGTCCGAATATTGCTCGAAAACTACTCCAAAATCCGTTATATCTGTCAATTCCGAGTGGAATTAACTGGTTTAGAAAGTTAGAAACCATTTCATCTACTGCATTTTCACGAGATCTTTCTAAAAATACCGATTTCACCGTTCTACGACATATAGTTTCGGAGATATGGGCAGATTTGTCCGAATATTGCTCGAAAACTACTCCAAAATCCGTTATATCTGTCAATTCCGAGTGGAATTAACTGGTTTAGAAAGTTAGAAACCATTTCATCTACTGCATTTTCACGAGATCTTTCTAAAAATACCGATTTCACCGTTCTACGACATATTGTTTCGGAGATATGGGCAGATTTGTCCGAATATTGCTCGAAAACTACTCCAAAATCCGTTATATCTGTCAATTCCGAGTGGAATTAACCGGTTTAGAAAGTTTGAAACTATGTCATCTACTGTATTTTCACGAGATCTTTCCAGAAATATCGATTTCACCGTCCTACGATATATAGTTTCGGAGATATGGGCTGATTTGTCCGAAAATAGCTCGAAAATAGCTGAAAATGCGTTATATGAATTTTTGGCAATTCCGAATAGAATTAACCGGTTTAGAAAGTTTGAGACCATGTCATCTACTGTATTTGTTCGAGATCTTTCTAAAAATGCCGATTTCACCGTTCTACGACTTATAGTTACGGAGATATGGGCAGATTTGTCCGAATATTGCTCGAAAACTACTCCAAAATCCGTTATATTGGTCAATTCCTAGTGGAATTAACCGGTTTAGAAAGTTGGAAACCATTTCATCTACTGCATTTTCACGTGATCTTTCTAAATATACCGATTTCACCGTTCTACGACATATAGTTTCGGAGATATGGGCAGATTTGTCCTAATATTGCTCGAAAACTACTCCAAAATCCGTTATATCTGTCAATTCCGAGTGGAATTAACCGGTTTAGAGGGTTTGAAACTATGTCATCTACTGTATTTTCACGAGATCTTTCCAGAAATACCGATTTCACCGTCCTACGATATATAGTTTCGGAGATATGGGCTGATTTGTCCGAAAATAGCTGAAAATGCGTTATATGAATTTTTGGCAATTCCGAATAGAATTAACCGGTTTAGAAAGTTTGAGACCATGTCATCTACTGTATTTGTTCGAGATCTTTCTAAAAATGCCGATTTCACCGTTCTACGACATATAGTTACGGAGATATAGGCAGATTTGTCCGAATATTGCTCGAAAACTACTCCAAAATCCGTTATATTGGTCAATTCCGAGTGGAATTAACTGGTTTAGAAAGTTAGAAACCATTTCATCTCCTGTATTTTCACGAGATCTTTCCAAAAATACCGATTTCACCGTCCTACGATATATAGTTTCGGAGATATGGGCTGATTTGTCCGAAAATAGCTCGAAAATAGCTGAAAATGCGTTATATGAATTTTTGGCAATTCCGAATAGAATTAACCGGTTTAGAAAGTTTGAGACCATGTCATCTACTGTATTTTTTCGAGATCTTTCTAAAAATGCCGATTTCACCGTTCTACGACATATAGTTTCGGAGATATGGGCAGATTTGTCCGAATATTGCTCGAAAACTACTCCAAAATCCGTTATATCTGTCAATTCCTAGTGGAATTAACCGGTTTAGAAAGTTGGAAACCATTTCATCTACTGTATTTTCACGAGATCTTTCCAAAAATACCGATTTCACCGTCCTACGATATATAGTTTCGGAGATATGGGCAGATTTGTCCGAAAATAGCTCGAAAATAGCTGAAAATGCGTTATATGAGTTTTTGGCAATTCCGAATAGAATTAACCGGTTAAGAAAGTTTGAAACCATGTCATCTACTGTATTTTCACGAGATCTTTCCAAAAATAACGATTTCACCGTCCTACGATATATAGTTTCGGAGATATGGGCTGATTTGTACGAAAATAGCTCGAAAATAGCTGAAAATGCGTTATATGAGTTTTTGGCAATTC
Source organism: Platypus cylindrus (assembly GCA_949748235.1). Lineage (NCBI taxonomy): Eukaryota > Metazoa > Arthropoda > Insecta > Coleoptera > Curculionidae > Platypus > Platypus cylindrus. The sequence continues at coordinate 522,224 of OX456491.1, read as the reverse complement.
CGGATAGAATTAACCGGTTTACAAAGTTTGAAACCATGTCATCTACTGTATTTTCACGAGATCTTTCTAAAAATAACGATTCCACCGTTCTACGATATATAGTTTCGGAGATATGGGCTGATTTGTCCGAAAATAGCTCGAAAATAGCTGAAAATGCGTTATATGAGTTTTTGGCAATTCCGAATAGAATTAACCGGTTTAGAAAGTTTGAAACCATGTCATCTACTGTACTTTCACGAGATCTTTCCAAAAATAACGATTTCACCGTCCTACGATATATAGTTTCGGAGAAATGGGCTGATTTGTACGAAAATAGCTCGAAAATAGCTGAAAATGCGTTATATGAGTTTTTGGCAATTCCGGATAGAATTAACCGGTTTACAAAGTTTGAAACCATGTCATCTACTGTATTTTCACGAGATCTTTCTAAAAATAACGATTCCACCGTTCTACGATATATAGTTTCGGAGATATGGGCTGATTTGTCCGAAAATAGCTCGAAAATAGCTGAAAATGCGTTATATGAATTTTTGGCAATTCCGAATAGAATTAACCGGTTTAGAAAGTTTGAGACCATGTCATCTACTGTATTTTTTCGAGATCTTTCTAAAAATGCCGATTTCATCGTTCTACGACATATAGTTTCGGAGATATGGGCAGATTTGTCCGAATATTGCTCGAAAACTACTCCAAAATCCGTTATATCTGTCAATTCCTAGTGGAATTAACCGGTTTAGAAAGTTGGAAACCATTTCATCTACTGCATTTTCACGAGATCTTTCTAAAAATGCCGATTTCACCGTTCTACGACATATAGTTTCGGAGATATGGGCAGATTTGTCCGAATATTGCTCGAAAACTACTCCAAAATCCGTTATATCTGTCAATTCCGAGTGGAATTAACCGGTTTAGAGGGTTTGAAACTATGTCATCTACTGTATTTTCACGAGATCTTTCCAGAAATACCGATTTCACCGTCCTACGATATATAGTTTCGGAGATATGGGCTGATTTGTCCGAAAATAGCTCGAAAATAGCTGAAAATGCGTTATATGAATTTTTGGCAATTCCGAATAGAATTAACCGGTTTAGAAAGTTTGAGACCATGTCATCTACTGTATTTGTTCGAGATCTTTCTAAAAATGCCGATTTCACCGTTCTACGACATATAGTTACGGAGATATGGGCAGATTTGTCCGAATATTGCTCGAAAACTACTCCAAAATCCGTTATATTGGTCAATTCCGAGTGGAATTAACTGGTTTAGAAAGTTAGAAACCATTTCATCTCCTGTATTTTCACGAGATCTTTCCAAAAATACCGATTTCACCGTCCTACGATATATAGTTTCGGAGATATGGGCTGATTTGTCCGAAAATAGCTCGAAAATAGCTGAAAATGCGTTATATGAATTTTTGGCAATTCCGAATAGAATTAACCGGTTTAGAAAGTTTGAGACCATGTCATCTACTGTATTTTTTCGAGATCTTTCTAAAAATGCCGATTTCACCGTTCTACGACATATAGTTTCGGAGATATGGGCAGATTTGTCCGAATATTGCTCGAAAACTACTCCAAAATCCGTTATATCTGTCAATTCCTAGTGGAATTAACCGGTTTAGAAAGTTGGAAACCATTTCATCTACTGTATTTTCACGAGATCTTTCCAAAAATACCGATTTCACCGTCCTACGATATATAGTTTCGGAGATATGGGCAGATTTGTCCGAAAATAGCTCGAAAATAGCTGAAAATGCGTTATATGAGTTTTTGGCAATTCCGAATAGAATTAACCGGTTAAGAAAGTTTGAAACCATGTCATCTACTGTATTTTCACGAGATCTTTCCAAAAATAACGATTTCACCGTCCTACGATATATAGTTTCGGAGATATGGGCTGATTTGTACGAAAATAGCTCGAAAATAGCTGAAAATGCGTTATATGAGTTTCTGGCAATTCCGGATAGAATTAACCGGTTTACAAAGTTTGAAACCATGTCATCTACTGTATTTTCACGAGATCTTTCTAAAAATAACGATTCCACCGTTCTACGATATATAGTTTCGGAGATATGGGCTGATTTGTCCGAAAATAGCTCGAAAATAGCTGAAAATGCGTTATATGAGTTTTTGGCAATTCCGAATAGAATTAACCGGTTTAGAAAGTTTGAAACCATGTCATCTACTGTACTTTCACGAGATCTTTCCAAAAATAACGATTTCACCGTCCTACGATATATAGTTTCGGAGAAATGGGCTGATTTGTACGAAAATAGCTCGAAAATAGCTGAAAATGCGTTATATGAGTCTTTGGCAATTCCGGATAGAATTAACCGGTTTACAAAGTTTGAAACCATGTCATCTACTGTATTTTCACGAGATCTTTCTAAAAATAACGATTCCACCGTTCTACGATATATAGTTTCGGAGATATGGGCTGATTTGTCCGAAAATAGCTCGAAAATAGCTGAAAATGCGTTATATGAATTTTTGGCAATTCCGAATAGAATTAACCGGTTTAGAAAGTTTGAGACCATGTCATCTACTGTATTTTTTCGAGATCTTTCTAAAAATGCCGATTTCATCGTTCTACGACATATAGTTTCGGAGATATGGGCAGATTTGTCCGAATATTGCTCGAAAACTACTCCAAAATCCGTTATATCTGTCAATTCCTAGTGGAATTAACCGGTTTAGAAAGTTGGAAACCATTTCATCTACTGCATTTTCACGAGATCTTTCTAAAAATGCCGATTTCACCGTTCTACGACATATAGTTTCGGAGATATGGGCAGATTTGTCCGAATATTGCTCGAAAACTACTCCAAAATCCGTTATATCTGTCAATTCCGAGTGGAATTAACCGGTTTAGAGGGTTTGAAACTATGTCATCTACTGTATTTTCACGAGATCTTTCCAGAAATACCGATTTCACCGTCCTACGATATATAGTTTCGGAGATATGGGCTGATTTGTCCGAAAATAGCTCGAAAATAGCTGAAAATGCGTTATATGAATTTTTGGCAATTCCGAATAGAATTAACCGGTTTAGAAAGTTTGAGACCATGTCATCTACTGTATTTGTTCGAGATCTTTCTAAAAATGCCGATTTCACCGTTCTACGACATATAGTTACGGAGATATGGGCAGATTTGTCCGAATATTGCTCGAAAACTACTCCAAAATCCGTTATATTGGTCAATTCCGAGTGGAATTAACTGGTTTAGAAAGTTAGAAACCATTTCATCTCCTGTATTTTCACGAGATCTTTCCAAAAATACCGATTTCACCGTCCTACGATATATAGTTTCGGAGATATGGGCTGATTTGTCCGAAAATAGCTCGAAAATAGCTGAAAATGCGTTATATGAATTTTTGGCAATTCCGAATAGAATTAACCGGTTTAGAAAGTTTGAGACCATGTCATCTACTGTATTTTTTCGAGATCTTTCTAAAAATGCCGATTTCACCGTTCTACGACATATAGTTTCGGAGATATGGGCAGATTTGTCCGAATATTGCTCGAAAACTACTCCAAAATCCGTTATATCTGTCAATTCCTAGTGGAATTAACCGGTTTAGAAAGTTGGAAACCATTTCATCTACTGTATTTTCACGAGATCTTTCCAAAAATACCGATTTCACCGTCCTACGATATATAGTTTCGGAGATATGGGCAGATTTGTCCGAAAATAGCTCGAAAATAGCTGAAAATGCGTTATATGAGTTTTTGGCAATTCCGAATAGAATTAACCGGTTAAGAAAGTTTGAAACCATGTCATCTACTGTATTTTCACGAGATCTTTCCAAAAATAACGATTTCACCGTCCTACGATATATAGTTTCGGAGATATGGGCTGATTTGTACGAAAATAGCTCGAAAATAGCTGAAAATGCGTTATATGAGTTTTTGGCAATTCCGGATAGAATTAACCGGTTTACAAAGTTTGAAACCATGTCATCTACTGTATTTTCACGAGATCTTTCTAAAAATAACGATTCCACCGTTCTACGATATATAGTTTCGGAGATATGGGCTGATTTGTCCGAAAATAGCTCGAAAATAGCTGAAAATGCGTTATATGAGTTTTTGGCAATTCCGAATAGAATTAACCGGTTTAGAAAGTTTGAAACCATGTCATCTACTGTACTTTCACGAGATCTTTCCAAAAATAACGATTTCACCGTCCTACGATATATAGTTTCGGAGATATGGGCTGATTTGTACGAAAATTGCTCGAAAATAGCTGAAAATGCGTTATATGAGTTTTTGGCAATTCCGGATAGAATTAACCGGTTTACAAAGTTTGAAACCATGTCATCTACTGTATTTTCACGAGATCTTTCTAAAAATAACGATTCCACCGTTCTACGATATATAGTTTCGGAGATATGGGCTGATTTGTATGAAAATAGCTCGAAAATAGCTGAAAATGCGTTATATGAGATTTAGGCAATTCCGGATAGAATTAACCGGTTTACAAAGTTTGAAACCATGTCATCTACTGTATTTTCACGAGATCTTTCTAAAAATAACGATTCCACCGTTCTACGATATATAGTTTCGGAGATATGGGCTGATTTGTCCGAAAATAGCTCGAAAATAGCTGAAAATGCGTTATATGAATTTTTGGCAATTCCGAATAGAATTAACCGGTTTAGAAATTTTGAGACCATGTCATCTACTGTATTTTTTCGAGATCTTTCTAAAAATGCCGATTTCATCGTTCTACGACATATAGTTTCGGAGATATGGGCAGATTTGTCCGAATATTGCTCGAAAACTACTCCAAAATCCGTTATATCTGTCAATTCCTAGTGGAATTAACCGGTTTAGAAAGTTGGAAACCATTTCATCTACTGCATTTTCACGAGATCTTTCTAAATATACCGATTTCACCGTTCTACGACATATAGTTTCGGAGATATGGGCAGATTTGTCCGAATATTGCTCGAAAACTACTCCAAAATCCGTTATATCTGTCAATTCCGAGTGGAATTAACTGGTTTAGAAAGTTAGAAACCATTTCATCTACTGCATTTTCACGAGATCTTTCTAAAAATACCGATTTCACCGTTCTACGACATATAGTTTCGGAGATATGGGCAGATTTGTCCGAATATTGCTCGAAAACTACTCCAAAATCCGTTATATCTGTCAATTCCGAGTGGAATTAACCGGTTTAGAAAGTTTGAAACTATGTCATCTCCTGTATTTTCACGAGATCTTTCTAAATATACCGATTTCACCGTTCTACGACATATAGTTTCGGAGATATGGGCAGATTTGTCCGAATATTGCTCGAAAACTACTCCAAAATCCGCTATAAATGTCAATTCCTAGTGGAATTAACCGGTTTAGAAAGTTTGAGACCATGTCATCTACTGTATTTTTTCGAGATCTTTCTAAAAATGCCGATTTCATCGTTCTACGACATATAGTTTCGGAGATATGGGCAGATTTGTCCGAATATTGCTCGAAAACTACTCCAAAATCCGTTATATCTGTCAATTCCTAGTGGAATTAACCGGTTTAGAAAGTTGGAAACCATTTCATCTACTGCATTTTCACGAGATCTTTCTAAATATACCGATTTCACCGTTCTACGACATATAGTTTCGGAGATATGGGCAGATTTGTCCGAATATTGCTCGAAAACTACTCCAAAATCCGTTATATCTGTCAATTCCGAGTGGAATTAACTGGTTTAGAAAGTTAGAAACCATTTCATCTACTGCATTTTCACGAGATCTTTCTAAATATACCGATTTCACCGTTCTACGACATATAGTTTCGGAGATATGGGCAGATTTGTCCGAATATTGCTCGAAAACTACTCCAAAATCCGTTATATCTGTCAATTCCGAGTGGAATTAACTGGTTTAGAAAGTTAGAAACCATTTCATCTACTGCATTTTCACGAGATCTTTCTAAAAATACCGATTTCACCGTTCTACGACATATAGTTTCGGAGATATGGGCAGATTTGTCCGAATATTGCTCGAAAACTACTCCAAAATCCGTTATATCTGTCAATTCCGAGTGGAATTAACCGGTTTAGAAAGTTTGAAACTATGTCATCTCCTGTATTTTCACGAGATCTTTCCAAAAATACCGATTTCACCGTCCTACGATATATAGTTTCGGAGATATGGGCAGATTTGTCCGAAAATAGCTCGAAAATAGCTGAAAATGCGTTATATGAGTTTTTGGCAATTCCGAATAGAATTAACCGGTTAAGAAAGTTTGAAACCATGTCATCTACTGTATTTTCACGAGATCTTTCCAAAAATAACGATTTCACCGTCCTACGATATATAGTTTCGGAGATATGGGCTGATTTGTACGAAAATAGCTCGAAAATAGCTGAAAATGCGTTATATGAGTTTTTGGCAATTCCGGATAGAATTAACCGGTTTACAAAGTTTGAAACCATGTCATCTACTGTATTTTCACGAGATCTTTCTAAAAATAACGATTCCACCGTTCTACGATATATAGTTTCGGAGATATGGGCTGATTTGTCCGAAAATAGCTCGAAAATAGCTGAAAATGCGTTATATGAGTTTTTGGCAATTCCGAATAGAATTAACCGGTTTAGAAAGTTTGAAACCATGTCATCTACTGTACTTTCACGAGATCTTTCCAAAAATAACGATTTCACCGTCCTACGATATATAGTTTCGGAGAAATGGGCTGATTTGTACGAAAATAGCTCGAAAATAGCTGAAAATGCGTTATATGAGTTTTTGGCAATTCCGGATAGAATTAACCGGTTTACAAAGTTTGAAACCATGTCATCTACTGTATTTTCACGAGATCTTTCTAAAAATAACGATTCCACCGTTCTACGATATATAGTTTCGGAGATATGGGCTGATTTGTCCGAAAATAGCTCGAAAATAGCTGAAAATGCGTTATATGAATTTTTGGCAATTCCGAATAGAATTAACCGGTTTAGAAAGTTTGAGACCATGTCATCTACTGTATTTTTTCGAGATCTTTCTAAAAATGCCGATTTCATCGTTCTACGACATATAGTTTCGGAGATATGGGCAGATTTGTCCGAATATTGCTCGAAAACTACTCCAAAATCCGTTATATCTGTCAATTCCTAGTGGAATTAACCGGTTTAGAAAGTTGGAAACCATTTCATCTACTGCATTTTCACGAGATCTTTCTAAAAATGCCGATTTCACCGTTCTACGACATATAGTTTCGGAGATATGGGCAGATTTGTCCGAATATTGCTCGAAAACTACTCCAAAATCCGTTATATCTGTCAATTCCTAGTGGAATTAACCGGTTTAGAAAGATGGAAACCATTTCATCTACTGCATTTTCACGAGATCTTTCTAAATATACCGATTTCACCGTTCTACGACATATAGTTTCGGAGATATGGGCTGATTTGTACGAAAATAGCTCGAAAATAGCTGAAAATGCGTTATATGAGTTTTTGGCAATTCCGGATAGAATTAACCGGTTTACAAAGTTTGAAACCATGTCATCTACTGTATTTTCACGAGATCTTTCTAAAAATAACGATTCCACCGTTCTACGATATATAGTTTCGGAGATATGGGCTGATTTGTCCGAAAATAGCTCGAAAATAGCTGAAAATGCGTTATATGAGTTTTTGGCAATTCCGAATAGAATTAACCGGTTTAGAAAGTTTGAAACCATGTCATCTACTGTACTTTCACGAGATCTTTCCAAAAATAACGATTTCACCGTCCTACGATATATAGTTTCGGAGATATGGGCTGATTTGTACGAAAATTGCTCGAAAATAGCTGAAAATGCGTTATATGAGTTTTTGGCAATTCCGGATAGAATTAACCGGTTTACAAAGTTTGAAACCATGTCATCTACTGTATTTTCACGAGATCTTTCTAAAAATAACGATTCCACCGTTCTACGATATATAGTTTCGGAGATATGGGCTGATTTGTATGAAAATAGCTCGAAAATAGCTGAAAATGCGTTATATGAGATTTAGGCAATTCCGGATAGAATTAACCGGTTTACAAAGTTTGAAACCATGTCATCTACTGTATTTTCACGAGATCTTTCTAAAAATAACGATTCCACCGTTCTACGATATATAGTTTCGGAGATATGGGCTGATTTGTCCGAAAATAGCTCGAAAATAGCTGAAAATGCGTTATATGAATTTTTGGCAATTCCGAATAGAATTAACCGGTTTAGAAATTTTGAGACCATGTCATCTACTGTATTTTTTCGAGATCTTTCTAAAAATGCCGATTTCATCGTTCTACGACATATAGTTTCGGAGATATGGGCAGATTTGTCCGAATATTGCTCGAAAACTACTCCAAAATCCGTTATATCTGTCAATTCCTAGTGGAATTAACCGGTTTAGAAAGTTGGAAACCATTTCATCTACTGCATTTTCACGAGATCTTTCTAAATATACCGATTTCACCGTTCTACGACATATAGTTTCGGAGATATGGGCAGATTTGTCCGAATATTGCTCGAAAACTACTCCAAAATCCGTTATATCTGTCAATTCCGAGTGGAATTAACTGGTTTAGAAAGTTAGAAACCATTTCATCTACTGCATTTTCACGAGATCTTTCTAAAAATACCGATTTCACCGTTCTACGACATATAGTTTCGGAGATATGGGCAGATTTGTCCGAATATTGCTCGAAAACTACTCCAAAATCCGTTATATCTGTCAATTCCGAGTGGAATTAACCGGTTTAGAAAGTTTGAAACTATGTCATCTCCTGTATTTTCACGAGATCTTTCTAAATATACCGATTTCACCGTTCTACGACATATAGTTTCGGAGATATGGGCAGATTTGTCCGAATATTGCTCGAAAACTACTCCAAAATCCGCTATAAATGTCAATTCCTAGTGGAATTAACCGGTTTAGAAAGTTTGAGACCATGTCATCTACTGTATTTTTTCGAGATCTTTCTAAAAATGCCGATTTCATCGTTCTACGACATATAGTTTCGGAGATATGGGCAGATTTGTCCGAATATTGCTCGAAAACTACTCCAAAATCCGTTATATCTGTCAATTCCTAGTGGAATTAACCGGTTTAGAAAGTTGGAAACCATTTCATCTACTGCATTTTCACGAGATCTTTCTAAATATACCGATTTCACCGTTCTACGACATATAGTTTCGGAGATATGGGCAGATTTGTCCGAATATTGCTCGAAAACTACTCCAAAATCCGTTATATCTGTCAATTCCGAGTGGAATTAACTGGTTTAGAAAGTTAGAAACCATTTCATCTACTGCATTTTCACGAGATCTTTCTAAATATACCGATTTCACCGTTCTACGACATATAGTTTCGGAGATATGGGCAGATTTGTCCGAATATTGCTCGAAAACTACTCCAAAATCCGTTATATCTGTCAATTCCGAGTGGAATTAACTGGTTTAGAAAGTTAGAAACCATTTCATCTACTGCATTTTCACGAGATCTTTCTAAAAATACCGATTTCACCGTTCTACGACATATAGTTTCGGAGATATGGGCAGATTTGTCCGAATATTGCTCGAAAACTACTCCAAAATCCGTTATATCTGTCAATTCCGAGTGGAATTAACCGGTTTAGAAAGTTTGAAACTATGTCATCTCCTGTATTTTCACGAGATCTTTCCAAAAATACCGATTTCACCGTCCTACGATATATAGTTTCGGAGATATGGGCAGATTTGTCCGAAAATAGCTCGAAAATAGCTGAAAATGCGTTATATGAGTTTTTGGCAATTCCGAATAGAATTAACCGGTTAAGAAAGTTTGAAACCATGTCATCTACTGTATTTTCACGAGATCTTTCCAAAAATAACGATTTCACCGTCCTACGATATATAGTTTCGGAGATATGGGCTGATTTGTACGAAAATAGCTCGAAAATAGCTGAAAATGCGTTATATGAGTTTTTGGCAATTCCGGATAGAATTAACCGGTTTACAAAGTTTGAAACCATGTCATCTACTGTATTTTCACGAGATCTTTCTAAAAATAACGATTCCACCGTTCTACGATATATAGTTTCGGAGATATGGGCTGATTTGTCCGAAAATAGCTCGAAAATAGCTGAAAATGCGTTATATGAGTTTTTGGCAATTCCGAATAGAATTAACCGGTTTAGAAAGTTTGAAACCATGTCATCTACTGTACTTTCACGAGATCTTTCCAAAAATAACGATTTCACCGTCCTACGATATATAGTTTCGGAGAAATGGGCTGATTTGTACGAAAATAGCTCGAAAATAGCTGAAAATGCGTTATATGAGTTTTTGGCAATTCCGGATAGAATTAACCGGTTTACAAAGTTTGAAACCATGTCATCTACTGTATTTTCACGAGATCTTTCTAAAAATAACGATTCCACCGTTCTACGATATATAGTTTCGGAGATATGGGCTGATTTGTCCGAAAATAGCTCGAAAATAGCTGAAAATGCGTTATATGAATTTTTGGCAATTCCGAATAGAATTAACCGGTTTAGAAAGTTTGAGACCATGTCATCTACTGTATTTTTTCGAGATCTTTCTAAAAATGCCGATTTCATCGTTCTACGACATATAGTTTCGGAGATATGGGCAGATTTGTCCGAATATTGCTCGAAAACTACTCCAAAATCCGTTATATCTGTCAATTCCTAGTGGAATTAACCGGTTTAGAAAGTTGGAAACCATTTCATCTACTGCATTTTCACGAGATCTTTCTAAAAATGCCGATTTCACCGTTCTACGACATATAGTTTCGGAGATATGGGCAGATTTGTCCGAATATTGCTCGAAAACTACTCCAAAATCCGTTATATCTGTCAATTCCGAGTGGAATTAACCGGTTTAGAGGGTTTGAAACTATGTCATCTACTGTATTTTCACGAGATCTTTCCAGAAATACCGATTTCACCGTCCTACGATATATAGTTTCGGAGATATGGGCTGATTTGTCCGAAAATAGCTCGAAAATAGCTGAAAATGCGTTATATGAATTTTTGGCAATTCCGAATAGAATTAACCGGTTTAGAAAGTTTGAGACCATGTCATCTACTGTATTTGTTCGAGATCTTTCTAAAAATGCCGATTTCACCGTTCTACGACATATAGTTACGGAGATATGGGCAGATTTGTCCGAATATTGCTCGAAAACTACTCCAAAATCCGTTATATTGGTCAATTCCGAGTGGAATTAACTGGTTTAGAAAGTTAGAAACCATTTCATCTCCTGTATTTTCACGAGATCTTTCCAAAAATACCGATTTCACCGTCCTACGATATATAGTTTCGGAGATATGGGCTGATTTGTCCGAAAATAGCTCGAAAATAGCTGAAAATGCGTTATATGAATTTTTGGCAATTCCGAATAGAATTAACCGGTTTAGAAAGTTTGAGACCATGTCATCTACTGTATTTTTTCGAGATCTTTCTAAAAATGCCGATTTCACCGTTCTACGACATATAGTTTCGGAGATATGGGCAGATTTGTCCGAATATTGCTCGAAAACTACTCCAAAATCCGTTATATCTGTCAATTCCTAGTGGAATTAACCGGTTTAGAAAGTTGGAAACCATTTCATCTACTGTATTTTCACGAGATCTTTCCAAAAATACCGATTTCACCGTCCTACGATATATAGTTTCGGAGATATGGGCAGATTTGTCCGAAAATAGCTCGAAAATAGCTGAAAATGCGTTATATGAGTTTTTGGCAATTCCGAATAGAATTAACCGGTTAAGAAAGTTTGAAACCATGTCATCTACTGTATTTTCACGAGATCTTTCCAAAAATAACGATTTCACCGTCCTACGATATATAGTTTCGGAGATATGGGCTGATTTGTACGAAAATAGCTCGAAAATAGCTGAAAATGCGTTATATGAGTTTCTGGCAATTCCGGATAGAATTAACCGGTTTACAAAGTTTGAAACCATGTCATCTACTGTATTTTCACGAGATCTTTCTAAAAATAACGATTCCACCGTTCTACGATATATAGTTTCGGAGATATGGGCTGATTTGTCCGAAAATAGCTCGAAAATAGCTGAAAATGCGTTATATGAGTTTTTGGCAATTCCGAATAGAATTAACCGGTTTAGAAAGTTTGAAACCATGTCATCTACTGTACTTTCACGAGATCTTTCCAAAAATAACGATTTCACCGTCCTACGATATATAGTTTCGGAGAAATGGGCTGATTTGTACGAAAATAGCTCGAAAATAGCTGAAAATGCGTTATATGAGTTTTTGGCAATTCCGGATAGAATTAACCGGTTTACAAAGTTTGAAACCATGTCATCTACTGTATTTTCACGAGATCTTTCTAAAAATAACGATTCCACCGTTCTACGATATATAGTTTCGGAGATATGGGCTGATTTGTCCGAAAATAGCTCGAAAATAGCTGAAAATGCGTTATATGAATTTTTGGCAATTCCGAATAGAATTAACCGGTTTAGAAAGTTTGAGACCATGTCATCTACTGTATTTTTTCGAGATCTTTCTAAAAATGCCGATTTCATCGTTCTACGACATATAGTTTCGGAGATATGGGCAGATTTGTCCGAATATTGCTCGAAAACTACTCCAAAATCCGTTATATCTGTCAATTCCTAGTGGAATTAACCGGTTTAGAAAGTTGGAAACCATTTCATCTACTGCATTTTCACGAGATCTTTCTAAAAATGCCGATTTCACCGTTCTACGACATATAGTTTCGGAGATATGGGCAGATTTGTCCGAATATTGCTCGAAAACTACTCCAAAATCCGTTATATCTGTCAATTCCGAGTGGAATTAACCGGTTTAGAGGGTTTGAAACTATGTCATCTACTGTATTTTCACGAGATCTTTCCAGAAATACCGATTTCACCGTCCTACGATATATAGTTTCGGAGATATGGGCTGATTTGTCCGAAAATAGCTCGAAAATAGCTGAAAATGCGTTATATGAATTTTTGGCAATTCCGAATAGAATTAACCGGTTTAGAAAGTTTGAGACCATGTCATCTACTGTATTTGTTCGAGATCTTTCTAAAAATGCCGATTTCACCGTTCTACGACATATAGTTACGGAGATATGGGCAGATTTGTCCGAATATTGCTCGAAAACTACTCCAAAATCCGTTATATTGGTCAATTCCGAGTGGAATTAACTGGTTTAGAAAGTTAGAAACCATTTCATCTCCTGTATTTTCACGAGATCTTTCCAAAAATACCGATTTCACCGTCCTACGATATATAGTTTCGGAGATATGGGCTGATTTGTCCGAAAATAGCTCGAAAATAGCTGAAAATGCGTTATATGAATTTTTGGCAATTCCGAATAGAATTAACCGGTTTAGAAAGTTTGAGACCATGTCATCTACTGTATTTTTTCGAGATCTTTCTAAAAATGCCGATTTCACCGTTCTACGACATATAGTTTCGGAGATATGGGCAGATTTGTCCGAATATTGCTCGAAAACTACTCCAAAATCCGTTATATCTGTCAATTCCTAGTGGAATTAACCGGTTTAGAAAGTTGGAAACCATTTCATCTACTGTATTTTCACGAGATCTTTCCAAAAATACCGATTTCACCGTCCTACGATATATAGTTTCGGAGATATGGGCAGATTTGTCCGAAAATAGCTCGAAAATAGCTGAAAATGCGTTATATGAGTTTTTGGCAATTCCGAATAGAATTAACCGGTTAAGAAAGTTTGAAACCATGTCATCTACTGTATTTTCACGAGATCTTTCCAAAAATAACGATTTCACCGTCCTACGATATATAGTTTCGGAGATATGGGCTGATTTGTACGAAAATAGCTCGAAAATAGCTGAAAATGCGTTATATGAGTTTTTGGCAATTCCGGATAGAATTAACCGGTTTACAAAGTTTGAAACCATGTCATCTACTGTATTTTCACGAGATCTTTCTAAAAATAACGATTCCACCGTTCTACGATATATAGTTTCGGAGATATGGGCTGATTTGTCCGAAAATAGCTCGAAAATAGCTGAAAATGCGTTATATGAGTTTTTGGCAATTCCGAATAGAATTAACCGGTTTAGAAAGTTTGAAACCATGTCATCTACTGTACTTTCACGAGATCTTTCCAAAAATAACGATTTCACCGTCCTACGATATATAGTTTCGGAGAAATGGGCTGATTTGTACGAAAATAGCTCGAAAATAGCTGAAAATGCGTTATATGAGTTTTTGGCAATTCCGGATAGAATTAACCGGTTTACAAAGTTTGAAACCATGTCATCTACTGTATTTTCACGAGATCTTTCTAAAAATAACGATTCCACCGTTCTACGATATATAGTTTCGGAGATATGGGCTGATTTGTCCGAAAATAGCTCGAAAATAGCTGAAAATGCGTTATATGAATTTTTGGCAATTCCGAATAGAATTAACCGGTTTAGAAAGTTTGAGACCATGTCATCTACTGTATTTTTTCGAGATCTTTCTAAAAATGCCGATTTCATCGTTCTACGACATATAGTTTCGGAGATATGGGCAGATTTGTCCGAATATTGCTCGAAAACTACTCCAAAATCCGTTATATCTGTCAATTCCTAGTGGAATTAACCGGTTTAGAAAGTTGGAAACCATTTCATCTACTGCATTTTCACGAGATCTTTCTAAAAATGCCGATTTCACCGTTCTACGACATATAGTTTCGGAGATATGGGCAGATTTGTCCGAATATTGCTCGAAAACTACTCCAAAATCCGTTATATCTGTCAATTCCTAGTGGAATTAACCGGTTTAGAAAGATGGAAACCATTTCATCTACTGCATTTTCACGAGATCTTTCTAAATATACCGATTTCACCGTTCTACGACATATAGTTTCGGAGATATGGGCTGATTTGTACGAAAATAGCTCGAAAATAGCTGAAAATGCGTTATATGAGTTTTTGGCAATTCCGGATAGAATTAACCGGTTTACAAAGTTTGAAACCATGTCATCTACTGTATTTTCACGAGATCTTTCTAAAAATAACGATTCCACCGTTCTACGATATATAGTTTCGGAGATATGGGCTGATTTGTCCGAAAATAGCTCGAAAATAGCTGAAAATGCGTTATATGAGTTTTTGGCAATTCCGAATAGAATTAACCGGTTTAGAAAGTTTGAAACCATGTCATCTACTGTACTTTCACGAGATCTTTCCAAAAATAACGATTTCACCGTCCTACGATATATAGTTTCGGAGATATGGGCTGATTTGTACGAAAATTGCTCGAAAATAGCTGAAAATGCGTTATATGAGTTTTTGGCAATTCCGGATAGAATTAACCGGTTTACAAAGTTTGAAACCATGTCATCTACTGTATTTTCACGAGATCTTTCTAAAAATAACGATTCCACCGTTCTACGATATATAGTTTCGGAGATATGGGCTGATTTGTATGAAAATAGCTCGAAAATAGCTGAAAATGCGTTATATGAGATTTAGGCAATTCCGGATAGAATTAACCGGTTTACAAAGTTTGAAACTATGTCATCTACTGTATTTTCACGAGATCTTTCTAAAAATAACGATTCCACCGTTCTACGATATATAGTTTCGGAGATATGGGCTGATTTGTCCGAAAATAGCTCGAAAATAGCTGAAAATGCGTTATATGAATTTTTGGCAATTCCGAATAGAATTAACCGGTTTAGAAATTTTGAGACCATGTCATCTACTGTATTTTTTCGAGATCTTTCTAAAAATGCCGATTTCATCGTTCTACGACATATAGTTTCGGAGATATGGGCAGATTTGTCCGAATATTGCTCGAAAACTACTCCAAAATCCGTTATATCTGTCAATTCCTAGTGGAATTAACCGGTTTAGAAAGTTGGAAACCATTTCATCTACTGCATTTTCACGAGATCTTTCTAAATATACCGATTTCACCGTTCTACGACATATAGTTTCGGAGATATGGGCAGATTTGTCCGAATATTGCTCGAAAACTACTCCAAAATCCGTTATATCTGTCAATTCCGAGTGGAATTAACTGGTTTAGAAAGTTAGAAACCATTTCATCTACTGCATTTTCACGAGATCTTTCTAAAAATACCGATTTCACCGTTCTACGACATATAGTTTCGGAGATATGGGCAGATTTGTCCGAATATTGCTCGAAAACTACTCCAAAATCCGTTATATCTGTCAATTCCGAGTGGAATTAACCGGTTTAGAAAGTTTGAAACTATGTCATCTCCTGTATTTTCACGAGATCTTTCCAAAAATACCGATTTCACCGTCCTACGATATATAGTTTCGGAGATATGGGCTGATTTGTCCGAAAATAGCTCGAAAATAGCTGAAAATGCGTTATATGAATTTTTGGCAATTCCGAATAGAATTAACCGGTTTAGAAAGTTTGAGACCATGTCATCTACTGTATTTTTTCGAGATCTTTCTAAAAATGCCGATTTCATCGTTCTACGACATATAGTTTCGGAGATATGGGCAGATTTGTCCGAATATTGCTCGAAAACTACTCCAAAATCCGTTATATCTGTCAATTCCTAGTGGAATTAACCGGTTTAGAAAGTTGGAAACCATTTCATCTACTGCATTTTCACGAGATCTTTCTAAATATACCGATTTCACCGTTCTACGACATATAGTTTCGGAGATATGGGCAGATTTGTCCGAATATTGCTCGAAAACTACTCCAAAATCCGTTATATCTGTCAATTCCGAGTGGAATTAACTGGTTTAGAAAGTTAGAAACCATTTCATCTACTGCATTTTCACGAGATCTTTCTAAATATACCGATTTCACCGTTCTACGACATATAGTTTCGGAGATATGGGCAGATTTGTCCGAATATTGCTCGAAAACTACTCCAAAATCCGTTATATCTGTCAATTCCGAGTGGAATTAACCGGTTTAGAAAGTTTGAAACTATGTCATCTACTGTACTTTCACGAGATCTTTCCAAAAATAACGATTTCACCGTCCTACGATATATAGTTTCGGAGATATGGGCTGATTTGTACGAAAATACCTCGAAAATAGCTGAAAATGCGTTATATGAGTTTTTGGCAATTCCGGATAGAATTAACCGGTTTACAAAGTTTGAAACCATGTCATCTACTGTATTTTCACGAGATCTTTCTAAAAATAACGATTCCACCGTTCTACGATATATAGTTTCGGAGATATGGGCTGATTTGTACGAAAATAGCTCGAAAATAGCTGAAAATGCGTTATATGAATTTTTGGCAATTCCGAATAGAATTAACCGGTTTAGAAAGTTTGAGACCATGTCATCTACTGTATTTTTTCGAGATCTTTCTAAAAATGCCGATTTCATCGTTCTACGACATATAGTTTCGGAGATATGGGCAGATTTGTCCGAATATTGCTCGAAAACTACTCCAAAATCCGTTATATCTGTCAATTCCTAGTGGAATTAACCGGTTTAGAAAGTTGGAAACCATTTCATCTACTGCATTTTCACGAGATCTTTCTAAATATACCGATTTCACCGTTCTACGACATATAGTTTCGGAGATATGGGCAGATTTGTCCGAATATTGCTCGAAAACTACTCCAAAATCCGTTATATCTGTCAATTCCGAGTGGAATTAACTGGTTTAGAAAGTTAGAAACCATTTCATCTACTGCATTTTCACGAGATCTTTCTAAATATACCGATTTCACCGTTCTACGACATATAGTTTCGGAGATATGGGCAGATTTGTCCGAATATTGCTCGAAAACTACTCCAAAATCCGTTATATCTGTCAATTCCGAGTGGAATTAACTGGTTTAGAAAGTTAGAAACCATTTCATCTACTGCATTTTCACGAGATCTTTCTAAATATACCGATTTCACCGTTCTACGACATATAGTTTCGGAGATATGGGCAGATTTGTCCGAATATTGCTCGAAAACTACTCCAAAATCCGTTATATCTGTCAATTCCGAGTGGAATTAACCGGTTTAGAAAGTTTGAAACTATGTCATCTACTGTACTTTCACGAGATCTTTCCAAAAATAACGATTTCACCGTCCTACGATATATAGTTTCGGAGATATGGGCTGATTTGTACGAAAATACCTCGAAAATAGCTGAAAATGCGTTATATGAGTTTTAGGCAATTCCGGATAGAATTAACCGGTTTAGAAAGTTTGAGACCATGTCATCTACTGTATTTTCACGAGATCTTTCCAAAAATAACGATTTCACCGTCCTACGATATATAGTTTCGGAGATATGGGCTGATTTGTACGAAAATAGCTCGAAAATAGCTGAAAATGCGTTATATGAGTTTTTGGCAATTCCGGATAGAATTAACCGGTTTAGAAAGTTTGAAACTATGTCATCTCCTGTATTTTCACGAGATCTTTCCAAAAATACCGATTTCACCGTCCTACGATATATAGTTTCGGAGATATGGGCTGATTTGTCCGAAAATAGCTCGAAAATAGCTGAAAATGCGTTATATGAATTTTTGGCAATTCCGAATAGAATTAACCGGTTTAGAAAGTTTGAGACCATGTCATCTACTGTATTTTTTCGAGATCTTTCTAAAAATGCCGATTTCATCGTTCTACGACATATAGTTTCGGAGATATGGGCAGATTTGTCCGAATATTGCTCGAAAACTACTCCAAAATCCGTTATATCTGTCAATTCCGAGTGGAATTAACTGGTTTAGAAAGTTAGAAACCATTTCATCTACTGCATTTTCACGAGATCTTTCTAAATATACCGATTTCACCGTTCTACGACATATAGTTTCGGAGATATGGGCAGATTTGTCCGAATATTGCTCGAAAACTACTCCAAAATCCGTTATATCTGTCAATTCCGAGTGGAATTAACTGGTTTAGAAAGTTAGAAACCATTTCATCTACTGCATTTTCACGAGATCTTTCTAAATATACCGATTTCACCGTTCTACGACATATAGTTTCGGAGATATGGGCAGATTTGTCCGAATATTGCTCGAAAACTACTCCAAAATCCGTTATATCTGTCAATTCCGAGTGGAATTAACCGGTTTAGAAAGTTTGAAACTATGTCATCTCCTGTATTTTCACGAGATCTTTCCAAAAATACCGATTTCACCGTCCTACGATATATAGTTTCGGAGATATGGGCTGATTTGTACGAAAATACCTCGAAAATAGCTGAAAATGCGTTATATGAGTTTTAGGCAATTCCGGATAGAATTAACCGGTTTAGAAAGTTTGAAACTATGTCATCTCCTGTATTTTCACGAGATCTTTCCAAAAATACCGATTTCACCGTCCTACGATATATAGTTTCGGAGATATGGGCTGATTTGTCCGAAAATAGCTCGAAAATAGCTGAAAATGCGTTATATGAATTTTTGGCAATTCCGAATAGAATTAACCGGTTTAGAAAGTTTGAGACCATGTCATCTACTGTATTTTTTCGAGATCTTTCTAAAAATGCCGATTTCATCGTTCTACGACATATAGTTTCGGAGATATGGGCAGATTTGTCCGAATATTGCTCGAAAACTACTCCAAAATCCGTTATATCTGTCAATTCCTAGTGGAATTAACCGGTTTAGAAAGTTGGAAACCATTTCATCTACTGCATTTTCACGAGATCTTTCTAAATATACCGATTTCACCGTTCTACGACATATAGTTTCGGAGATATGGGCAGATTTGTCCGAATATTGCTCGAAAACTACTCCAAAATCCGTTATATCTGTCAATTCCGAGTGGAATTAACTGGTTTAGAAAGTTAGAAACCATTTCATCTACTGCATTTTCACGAGATCTTTCTAAATATACCGATTTCACCGTTCTACGACATATAGTTTCGGAGATATGGGCAGATTTGTCCGAATATTGCTCGAAAACTACTCCAAAATCCGTTATATCTGTCAATTCCGAGTGGAATTAACTGGTTTAGAAAGTTAGAAACCATTTCATCTACTGCATTTTCACGAGATCTTTCTAAATATACCGATTTCACCGTTCTACGACATATAGTTTCGGAGATATGGGCAGATTTGTCCGAATATTGCTCGAAAACTACTCCAAAATCCGTTATATCTGTCAATTCCGAGTGGAATTAACCGGTTTAGAAAGTTTGAAACTATGTCATCTACTGTACTTTCACGAGATCTTTCCAAAAATAACGATTTCACCGTCCTACGATATATAGTTTCGGAGATATGGGCTGATTTGTACGAAAATACCTCGAAAATAGCTGAAAATGCGTTATATGAGTTTTAGGCAATTCCGGATAGAATTAACCGGTTTACAAAGTTTGAAACCATGTCATCTACTGTATTTTCACGAGATCTTTCCAAAAATAACGATTTCACCGTCCTACGATATATAGTTTCGGAGATATGGGCTGATTTGTACGAAAATAGCTCGAAAATAGCTGAAAATGCGTTATATGAGTTTTTGGCAATTCCGGATAGAATTAACCGGTTTACAAAGTTTGAAACCATGTCATCTACTGTATTTTCACGAGATCTTTCTAAAAATAACGATTCCACCGTTCTACGATATATAGTTTCGGAGATATGGGCTGATTTGTCCGAAAATAGCTCGAAAATAGCTGAAAATGCGTTATATGAATTTTTGGCAATTCCGAATAGAATTAACCGGTTTAGAAAGTTTGAGACCATGTCATCTACTGTATTTTCACGAGATCTTTCTAAAAATACCGATTTCACCGTTCTACGACATATAGTTTCGGAGATATGGGCAGATTTGTCCGAATATTGCTCGAAAACTACTCCAAAATCCGTTATATCTGTCAATTCCGAGTGGAATTAACCGGTTTAGAAAGTTTGAAACTATGTCATCTCCTGTATTTTCACGAGATCTTTCCAAAAATACCGATTTCACCGTCCTACGATATATAGTTTCGGAGATATGGGCTGATTTGTCCGAAAATAGCTCGAAAATAGCTGAAAATGCGTTATATGAATTTTTGGCAATTCCGAATAGAATTAACCGGTTTAGAAAGTTTGAGACCATGTCATCTACTGTATTTTTTCGAGATCTTTCTAAAAATGCCGATTTCACCGTTCTACGACATATAGTTTCGGAGATATGGGCAGATTTGTCCGAATATTGCTCGAAAACTACTCCAAAATCCGTTATATCTGTCAATTCCTAGTGGAATTAACCGGTTTAGAAAGTTGGAAACCATTTCATCTACTGTATTTTCACGAGATCTTTCCAAAAATACCGATTTCACCGTCCTACGATATATAGTTTCGGAGATATGGGCAGATTTGTCCGAAAATAGCTCGAAAATAGCTGAAAATGCGTTATATGAGTTTTTGGCAATTCCGAATAGAATTAACCGGTTAAGAAAGTTTGAAACCATGTCATCTACTGTATTTTCACGAGATCTTTCCAAAAATAACGATTTCACCGTCCTACGATATATAGTTTCGGAGATATGGGCTGATTTGTACGAAAATAGCTCGAAAATAGCTGAAAATGCGTTATATGAGTTTTTGGCAATTCCGGATAGAATTAACCGGTTTACAAAGTTTGAAACCATGTCATCTACTGTATTTTCACGAGATCTTTCTAAAAATAACGATTCCACCGTTCTACGATATATAGTTTCGGAGATATGGGCTGATTTGTCCGAAAATAGCTCGAAAATAGCTGAAAATGCGTTATATGAGTTTTTGGCAATTCCGAATAGAATTAACCGGTTTAGAAAGTTTGAAACCATGTCATCTACTGTACTTTCACGAGATCTTTCCAAAAATAACGATTTCACCGTCCTACGATATATAGTTTCGGAGAAATGGGCTGATTTGTACGAAAATAGCTCGAAAATAGCTGAAAATGCGTTATATGAGTTTTTGGCAATTCCGGATAGAATTAACCGGTTTACAAAGTTTGAAACCATGTCATCTACTGTATTTTCACGAGATCTTTCTAAAAATAACGATTCCACCGTTCTACGATATATAGTTTCGGAGATATGGGCTGATTTGTCCGAAAATAGCTCGAAAATAGCTGAAAATGCGTTATATGAATTTTTGGCAATTCCGAATAGAATTAACCGGTTTAGAAAGTTTGAGACCATGTCATCTACTGTATTTTTTCGAGATCTTTCTAAAAATGCCGATTTCATCGTTCTACGACATATAGTTTCGGAGATATGGGCAGATTTGTCCGAATATTGCTCGAAAACTACTCCAAAATCCGTTATATCTGTCAATTCCTAGTGGAATTAACCGGTTTAGAAAGTTGGAAACCATTTCATCTACTGCATTTTCACGAGATCTTTCTAAAAATGCCGATTTCACCGTTCTACGACATATAGTTTCGGAGATATGGGCAGATTTGTCCGAATATTGCTCGAAAACTACTCCAAAATCCGTTATATCTGTCAATTCCTAGTGGAATTAACCGGTTTAGAAAGATGGAAACCATTTCATCTACTGCATTTTCACGAGATCTTTCTAAATATACCGATTTCACCGTTCTACGACATATAGTTTCGGAGATATGGGCTGATTTGTACGAAAATAGCTCGAAAATAGCTGAAAATGCGTTATATGAGTTTTTGGCAATTCCGGATAGAATTAACCGGTTTACAAAGTTTGAAACCATGTCATCTACTGTATTTTCACGAGATCTTTCTAAAAATAACGATTCCACCGTTCTACGATATATAGTTTCGGAGATATGGGCTGATTTGTCCGAAAATAGCTCGAAAATAGCTGAAAATGCGTTATATGAGTTTTTGGCAATTCCGAATAGAATTAACCGGTTTAGAAAGTTTGAAACCATGTCATCTACTGTACTTTCACGAGATCTTTCCAAAAATAACGATTTCACCGTCCTACGATATATAGTTTCGGAGATATGGGCTGATTTGTACGAAAATTGCTCGAAAATAGCTGAAAATGCGTTATATGAGTTTTTGGCAATTCCGGATAGAATTAACCGGTTTACAAAGTTTGAAACCATGTCATCTACTGTATTTTCACGAGATCTTTCTAAAAATAACGATTCCACCGTTCTACGATATATAGTTTCGGAGATATGGGCTGATTTGTATGAAAATAGCTCGAAAATAGCTGAAAATGCGTTATATGAGATTTAGGCAATTCCGGATAGAATTAACCGGTTTACAAAGTTTGAAACTATGTCATCTACTGTATTTTCACGAGATCTTTCTAAAAATAACGATTCCACCGTTCTACGATATATAGTTTCGGAGATATGGGCTGATTTGTCCGAAAATAGCTCGAAAATAGCTGAAAATGCGTTATATGAATTTTTGGCAATTCCGAATAGAATTAACCGGTTTAGAAATTTTGAGACCATGTCATCTACTGTATTTTTTCGAGATCTTTCTAAAAATGCCGATTTCATCGTTCTACGACATATAGTTTCGGAGATATGGGCAGATTTGTCCGAATATTGCTCGAAAACTACTCCAAAATCCGTTATATCTGTCAATTCCTAGTGGAATTAACCGGTTTAGAAAGTTGGAAACCATTTCATCTACTGCATTTTCACGAGATCTTTCTAAATATACCGATTTCACCGTTCTACGACATATAGTTTCGGAGATATGGGCAGATTTGTCCGAATATTGCTCGAAAACTACTCCAAAATCCGTTATATCTGTCAATTCCGAGTGGAATTAACTGGTTTAGAAAGTTAGAAACCATTTCATCTACTGCATTTTCACGAGATCTTTCTAAAAATACCGATTTCACCGTTCTACGACATATAGTTTCGGAGATATGGGCAGATTTGTCCGAATATTGCTCGAAAACTACTCCAAAATCCGTTATATCTGTCAATTCCGAGTGGAATTAACCGGTTTAGAAAGTTTGAAACTATGTCATCTCCTGTATTTTCACGAGATCTTTCCAAAAATACCGATTTCACCGTCCTACGATATATAGTTTCGGAGATATGGGCTGATTTGTCCGAAAATAGCTCGAAAATAGCTGAAAATGCGTTATATGAATTTTTGGCAATTCCGAATAGAATTAACCGGTTTAGAAAGTTTGAGACCATGTCATCTACTGTATTTTTTCGAGATCTTTCTAAAAATGCCGATTTCATCGTTCTACGACATATAGTTTCGGAGATATGGGCAGATTTGTCCGAATATTGCTCGAAAACTACTCCAAAATCCGTTATATCTGTCAATTCCTAGTGGAATTAACCGGTTTAGAAAGTTGGAAACCATTTCATCTACTGCATTTTCACGAGATCTTTCTAAATATACCGATTTCACCGTTCTACGACATATAGTTTCGGAGATATGGGCAGATTTGTCCGAATATTGCTCGAAAACTACTCCAAAATCCGTTATATCTGTCAATTCCGAGTGGAATTAACTGGTTTAGAAAGTTAGAAACCATTTCATCTACTGCATTTTCACGAGATCTTTCTAAATATACCGATTTCACCGTTCTACGACATATAGTTTCGGAGATATGGGCAGATTTGTCCGAATATTGCTCGAAAACTACTCCAAAATCCGTTATATCTGTCAATTCCGAGTGGAATTAACCGGTTTAGAAAGTTTGAAACTATGTCATCTACTGTACTTTCACGAGATCTTTCCAAAAATAACGATTTCACCGTCCTACGATATATAGTTTCGGAGATATGGGCTGATTTGTACGAAAATACCTCGAAAATAGCTGAAAATGCGTTATATGAGTTTTTGGCAATTCCGGATAGAATTAACCGGTTTACAAAGTTTGAAACCATGTCATCTACTGTATTTTCACGAGATCTTTCTAAAAATAACGATTCCACCGTTCTACGATATATAGTTTCGGAGATATGGGCTGATTTGTACGAAAATAGCTCGAAAATAGCTGAAAATGCGTTATATGAGTTTTAGGCAATTCCGGATAGAATTAACCGGTTTACAAAGTTTGAAACCATGTCATCTACTGTATTTTCACGAGATCTTTCCAAAAATAACGATTTCACCGTCCTACGATATATAGTTTCGGAGATATGGGCTGATTTGTACGAAAATAGCTCGAAAATAGCTGAAAATGCGTTATATGAGTTTTTGGCAATTCCGGATAGAATTAACCGGTTTACAAAGTTTGAAACCATGTCATCTACTGTATTTTCACGAGATCTTTCTAAAAATAACGATTCCACCGTTCTACGATATATAGTTTCGGAGATATGGGCTGATTTGTCCGAAAATAGCTCGAAAATAGCTGAAAATGCGTTATATGAATTTTTGGCAATTCCGAATAGAATTAACCGGTTTAGAAAGTTTGAGACCATGTCATCTACTGTATTTTCACGAGATCTTTCTAAAAATACCGATTTCACCGTTCTACGACATATAGTTTCGGAGATATGGGCAGATTTGTCCGAATATTGCTCGAAAACTACTCCAAAATCCGTTATATCTGTCAATTCCGAGTGGAATTAACCGGTTTAGAAAGTTTGAAACTATGTCATCTCCTGTATTTTCACGAGATCTTTCCAAAAATACCGATTTCACCGTCCTACGATATATAGTTTCGGAGATATGGGCTGATTTGTCCGAAAATAGCTCGAAAATAGCTGAAAATGCGTTATATGAATTTTTGGCAATTCCGAATAGAATTAACCGGTTTAGAAAGTTTGAGACCATGTCATCTACTGTATTTTTTCGAGATCTTTCTAAAAATGCCGATTTCATCGTTCTACGACATATAGTTTCGGAGATATGGGCAGATTTGTCCGAATATTGCTCGAAAACTACTCCAAAATCCATTATATCTGTCAATTCCTAGTGGAATTAACCGGTTTAGAAAGTTGGAAACCATTTCATCTACTGCATTTTCACGAGATCTTTCTAAATATACCGATTTCACCGTTCTACGACATATAGTTTCGGAGATATGGGCAGATTTGTCCGAATATTGCTCGAAAACTACTCCAAAATCCGTTATATCTGTCAATTCCGAGTGGAATTAACTGGTTTAGAAAGTTAGAAACCATTTCATCTACTGCATTTTCACGAGATCTTTCTAAAAATACCGATTTCACCGTTCTACGACATATAGTTTCGGAGATATGGGCAGATTTGTCCGAATATTGCTCGAAAACTACTCCAAAATCCGTTATATTGGTCAATTCCGAGTGGAATTAACTGGTTTAGAAAGTTAGAAACCATTTCATCTACTGCATTTTCACGAGATCTATCTAAAAATACCGATTTCACCGTTCTACGACATATAGTTTCGGAGATATGGGCAGATTTGTCCGAATATTGCTCGAAAACTACTCCAAAATCCGTTATATCTGTCAATTCCGAATAGAATTAACCGGTTTAGAAAGTTTGAGACCATGTCATCTACTGTATTTGTTCGAGATCTTTCTAAAAATGCCGATTTCACCGTTCTACGACATATAGTTTCGGAGATATGGGCAGATTTGTCCGAATATTGCTCGAAAACTACTCCAAAATCCGCTATAAATGTCAATTCCTACTGGAATTAACCGGTTTAGAAAGTTTGAGACCATGTCATCTACTGTATTTTTTCGAGATCTTTCTAAAAATGCCGATTTCATCGTTCTACGACATATAGTTTCGGAGATATGGGCAGATTTGTCCGAATATTGCTCGAAAGCTACTCCAAAATCCGTTATATCTGTCAATTCCTAGTGGAATTAACCGGTTTAGAAAGTTGGAAACCATTTCATCTACTGCATTTTCACGAGATCTTTCTAAATATACCGATTTCACCGTTCTACGACATATAGTTTCGGAGATATGGGCAGATTTGTCCGAATATTGCTCGAAAACTACTCCAAAATCCGTTATATCTGTCAATTCCGAATAGAATTAACCGGTTTAGAAAGTTTGAGACCATGTCATCTACTGTATTTGTTCGAGATCTTTCTAAAAATGCCGATTTCACCGTTCTACGACATATAGTTTCGGAGATATGGGCAGATTTGTCCGAAAATAGCTCGAAAATAGCTGAAAATGCGTTATATGAATTTTTGGCAATTCCGAATAGAATTAACCGGTTTAGAAAGTTTGAGACCATGTCATCTACTGTATTTTTTCGAGATCTTTCTAAAAATGCCGATTTCATCGTTCTACGACATATACTTTCGGAGATATG
This sequence comes from Platypus cylindrus, assembly GCA_949748235.1. NCBI lineage: Eukaryota > Metazoa > Arthropoda > Insecta > Coleoptera > Curculionidae > Platypus > Platypus cylindrus. The sequence goes on along the minus strand of OX456491.1, from coordinate 495,104 downwards.
GGCAGATTTGTCCGAATATTGCTCGAAAACTACTCCAAAATCCATTATATCTGTCAATTCCTAGTGGAATTAACCGGTTTAGAAAGTTGGAAACCATTTCATCTACTGCATTTTCACGAGATCTTTCTAAATATACCGATTTCACCGTTTTACGACATATAGTTTCGGAGATATGGGCAGATTTGTCCGAATATTGCTCGAAAACTACTCCAAAATCCGTTATATCTGTCAATTCCGAGTGGAATTAACTGGTTTAGAAAGTTAGAAACCATTTCATCTACTGCATTTTCACGAGATCTTTCTAAAAATACCGATTTCACCGTTCTACGACATATAGTTTCGGAGATATGGGCAGATTTGTCCGAATATTGCTCGAAAACTACTCCAAAATCCGTTATATTGGTCAATTCCGAGTGGAATTAACTGGTTTAGAAAGTTAGAAACCATTTCATCTACTGCATTTTCACGAGATCTATCTAAAAATACCGATTTCACCGTTCTACGACATATAGTTTCGGAGATATGGGCAGATTTGTCCGAATATTGCTCGAAAACTACTCCAAAATCCGTTATATCTGTCAATTCCGAATAGAATTAACCGGTTTAGAAAGTTTGAGACCATGTCATCTACTGTATTTGTTCGAGATCTTTCTAAAAATGCCGATTTCACCGTTCTACGACATATAGTTTCGGAGATATGGGCAGATTTGTCCGAATATTGCTCGAAAACTACTCCAAAATCCGCTATAAATGTCAATTCCTAGTGGAATTAACCGGTTTAGAAAGTTTGAGACCATGTCATCTACTGTATTTTTTCGAGATCTTTCTAAAAATGCCGATTTCATCGTTCTACGACATATAGTTTCGGAGATATGGGCAGATTTGTCCGAATATTGCTCGAAAACTACTCCAAAATCCGTTATATCTGTCAATTCCTAGTGGAATTAACCGGTTTAGAAAGTTGGAAACCATTTCATCTACTGCATTTTCACGGGATCTTTCTAAATATACCGATTTCACCGTTCTACGACATATAGTTTCGGAGATATGGGCAGATTTGTCCGAATATTGCTCGAAAACTACTCCAAAATCCGTTATATCTGTCAATTCCGAGTGGAATTAACTGGTTTAGAAAGTTAGAAACCATTTCATCTACTGCATTTTCACGAGATCTTTCTAAAAATACCGATTTCACCGTTCTACGACATATAGTTTCGGAGATATGGGCAGATTTGTCCGAATATTGCTCGAAAACTACTCCAAAATCCGTTATATCTGTCAATTCCGAATAGAATTAACCGGTTTAGAAAGTTTGAGACCATGTCATCTACTGTATTTGTTCGAGATCTTTCTAAAAATGCCGATTTCACCGTTCTACGACATATAGTTTCGGAGATATGGGCAGACTTGTCCGAATATTGCTCGAAAACTACTCCAAAATCCGCTATATCTGTCAATTCCGAGTGGAATTAACCGGTTTAGAAAGTTTGAGACCATGTCATCTACTGTATTTTTTCGAGATCTTTCTAAAAATGCCGATTTCATCGTTCTACGACATATAGTTTCGGAGATATGGGCAGATTTGTCCGAATATTGCTCGAAAACTACTCCAAAATCCGTTATATCTGTCAATTCCTAGTGGAATTAACCGGTTTAGAAAGTTGGAAACCATTTCATCTACTGCATTTTCACGAGATCTTTCTAAATATACCGATTTCACCGTTCTACGACATATAGTTTCGGAGATATGGGCAGATTTGTCCGAATATTGCTCGAAAACTACTCCAAAATCCGTTATATCTGTCAATTCCGAATAGAATTAACCGGTTTAGAAAGTTTGAGACCATGTCATCTACTGTATTTGTTCGAGATCTTTCTAAAAATGCCGATTTCACCGTTCTACGACATATAGTTTCGGAGATATGGGCAGACTTGTCCGAATATTGCTCGAAAACTACTCCAAAATCCGCTATATCTGTCAATTCCGAGTGGAATTAACCGGTTTAGAAAGTTTGAGACCATTTCATCTACTGCATTTTCACGAGATCTTTCTAAAAATACCGATTTCACCGTTCTACGACATATAGTTACGGAGATATGGGCAGATTTGTCCGAATATTGCTCGAAAACTACTCCAAAATCCGTTATATTGGTCAATTCCGAGTGGAATTAACTGGTTTAGAAAGTTAGAAACCATTTCATCTACTGCATTTTCACGAGATCTTTCCAAAAATACCGATTTCACCGTCCTACGATATATAGTTTCGGAGATATGGGCTGATTTGTCCGAAAATAGCTCGAAAATAGCTGAAAATGCGTTATATGAATTTTTGGCAATTCCGAATAGAATTAACCGGTTTAGAAAGTTTGAGACCATGTCATCTACTGTATTTTTTCGAGATCTTTCTAAAAATGCCGATTTCACCGTTCTACGACATATAGTTTCGGAGATATGGGCAGATTTGTCCGAATATTGCTCGAAAACTACTCCAAAATCCGCTATATCTGTCAATTCCGAGTGGAATTAACCGGTTTAGAAAGTTTGAAACCATGTCATCTCCTGTATTTTCACGAGATCTTTCCAAAAATACCGATTTCACCGTCCTACGATATATAGTTTCGGAGATATGGGCTGATTTGTCCGAAAATAGCTCGAAAATAGCTGAAAATGCGTTATATGAATTTTTGGCAATTCCGAATAGAATTAACCGGTTTAGAAAGTTTGAGACCATGTCATCTACTGTATTTTTTCGAGATCTTTCTAAAAATGCCGATTTCACCGTTCTACGACATATAGTTTCGGAGATATGGGCAGATTTGTCCGAATATTGCTCGAAAACTACTCCAAAATCCGCTATATCTGTCAATTCCGAGTGGAATTAACCGGTTTAGTAAGTTTGAAACCATGTCATCTCCTGTATTTTCACGAGATCTTTCTAAAAATGCCGATTTCACCGTTCTACGACATATAGTTTCGGAGATATGGGCAGATTTGTCCGAATATTGCTCGAAAACTACTCCAAAATCCGTTATATCTGTCAATTCCTAGTGGAATTAACCGGTTTAGAAAGTTGGAAACTATTTCATCTACTGCATTTTCACGAGATCTTTCTAAATATACCGATTTCACCGTTCAACGACATATAGTTTCGGAGATATGGGCAGATTTGTCCGAATATTGCTCGAAAACTACTCCAAAATCCGTTATATCTGTCAATTCCGAGTGGAATTAACCGGTTTAGAAAGTTTGAAACAATGTCATCTACTGTATTTTCACGAGATCTTTCCAAAAATACCGATTTCACCGTCCTACGATATATAGTTTCGGAGATATGGGCTGATTTGTCCGAAAATAGCTCGAAAATAGCTGAAAATGCGTTATATGAATTTTTGGCAATTCCGAATAGAATTAACCGGTTTAGAAAGTTTGAGACCATGTCATCTACTGTATTTTTTCGAGATCTTTCTAAATATACCGATTTCACCGTTCTACGACATATAGTTTCGGAGATATGGGCAGATTTGTCCGAATATTGCTCGAAAACTACTCCAAAATCCGTTATATCTGTCAATTCCGAGTGGAATTAACTGGTTTAGAAAGTTAGAAACCATTTCATCTACTGCATTTTCACGAGATCTATCTAAAAATACCGATTTCACCGTTCTACGACATATTGTTTCGGAGATATGGGCAGATTTGTCCGAATATTGCTCGAAAACTACTCCAAAATCCGTTATATCTGTCAATTCCGAGTGGAATTAACCGGTTTAGAAAGTTTGAAACTATGTCATCTACTGTATTTTCACGAGATCTTTCCAGAAATACCGATTTCACCGTCCTACGATATATAGTTTCGGAGATATGGGCTGATTTGTCCGAAAATAGCTCGAAAATAGCTGAAAATGCGTTATATGAATTTTTGGCAATTCCCAATAGAATTAACCGGTTTAGAAAGTTTGAGACCATGTCATCTACTGTATTTGTTCGAGATCTTTCTAAAAATGCCGATTTCACCGTTCTACGACATATAGTTTCGGAGATATGGGCAGATTTGTCCGAATATTGTTCGAAAACTACTCCAAAATCCGTTATATCTGTCAATTCCTAGTGGAATTAACCGGTTTAGAAAGTTGGAAACCATTTCATCTACTGCATTTTCACGTGATCTTTCTAAATATACCGATTTCACCGTTCTACGACATATAGTTTCGGAGATATGGGCAGATTTGTCCGAATATTGCTCGAAAACTACTCCAAAATCCGTTATATCTGTCAATTCCGAGTGGAATTAACCGGTTTAGAGAGTTTGAAACTATGTCATCTACTGTATTTTCACGAGATCTTTCCAGAAATACCGATTTCACCGTCCTACGATATATAGTTTCGGAGATATGGGCTGATTTGTCCGAAAATAGCTCGAAAATAGCTGAAAATGCGTTATATGAATTTTTGGCAATTCCGAATAGAATTAACCGGTTTAGAAAGTTTGAGACCATGTCATCTACTGTATTTGTTCGAGATCTTTCTAAAAATGCCGATTTCACCGTTCTACGACATATAGTTACGGAGATATGGGCAGATTTGTCCGAATATTGCTCGAAAACTACTCCAAAATCCGTTATATCTGTCAATTCCTAGTGGAATTAACCGGTTTAGAAAGTTGGAAACCATTTCATCTACTGCATTTTCACGAGATCTTTCTAAATATACCGATTTCACCGTTCTACGACATATAGTTTCGGAGATATGGGCAGATTTGTCCGAATATTGCTCGAAAACTACTCCAAAATCCGTTATATTGGTCAATTCCGAGTGGAATTAACTGGTTTAGAAAGTTAGAAACCATTTCATCTACTGCATTTTCACGAGATCTTTCTAAAAATACCGATTTCACCGTTCTACGACATATAGTTACGGAGATATGGGCAGATTTGTCCGAATATTGCTCGAAAACTACTCCAAAATCCGTTATATTGGTCAATTCCGAGTGGAATTAACTGGTTTAGAAAGTTAGAAACCATTTCATCTACTGCATTTTCACGAGATCTTTCCAAAAATACCGATTTCACCGTCCTACGATATATAGTTTCGGAGATATGGGCTGATTTGTCCGAAAATAGCTCGAAAATAGCTGAAAATGCGTTATATGAATTTTTGGCAATTCCGAATAGAATTAACCGGTTTAGAAAGTTTGAGACCATGTCATCTACTGTATTTTTTCGAGATCTTTCTAAAAATGCCGATTTCACCGTTCTACGACATATAGTTTCGGAGATATGGGCAGATTTGTCCGAATATTGCTCGAAAACTACTCCAAAATCCGCTATAAATGTCAATTCCTAGTGGAATTAACCGGTTTAGAAAGTTTGAGACCATGTCATCTACTGTATTTTTTCGAGATCTTTCTAAAAATGCCGATTTCATCGTTCTACGACATATAGTTTCGGAGATATGGGCAGATTTGTCCGAATATTGCTCGAAAACTACTCCAAAATCCGTTATATCTGTCAATTCCGAATAGAATTAACCGGTTTAGAAAGTTTGAGACCATGTCATCTACTGTATTTGTTCGAGATCTTTCTAAAAATGCCGATTTCACCGTTCTACGACATATAGTTTCGGAGATATGGGCAGACTTGTCCGAATATTGCTCGAAAACTACTCCAAAATCCGCTATATCTGTCAATTCCGAGTGGAATTAACCGGTTTAGAAAGTTTGAGACCATTTCATCTACTGCATTTTCACGAGATCTTTCTAAAAATACCGATTTCACCGTTCTACGACATATAGTTACGGAGATATGGGCAGATTTGTCCGAATATTGCTCGAAAACTACTCCAAAATCCGTTATATCTGTCAATTCCGAATAGAATTAACCGGTTTAGAAAGTTTGAGACCATGTCATCTACTGTATTTGTTCGAGATCTTTCTAAAAATGCCGATTTCACCGTTCTACGACATATAGTTTCGGAGATATGGGCAGACTTGTCCGAATATTGCTCGAAAACTACTCCAAAATCCGCTATATCTGTCAATTCCGAGTGGAATTAACCGGTTTAGAAAGTTTGAGACCATGTCATCTACTGTATTTTTTCGAGATCTTTCTAAAAATGCCGATTTCATCGTTCTACGACATATAGTTTCGGAGATATGGGCAGATTTGTCCGAATATTGCTCGAAAACTACTCCAAAATCCGTTATATCTGTCAATTCCTAGTGGAATTAACCGGTTTAGAAAGTTGGAAACCATTTCATCTACTGCATTTTCACGAGATCTTTCTAAATATACCGATTTCACCGTTCTACGACATATAGTTTCGGAGATATGGGCAGATTTGTCCGAATATTGCTCGAAAACTACTCCAAAATCCGTTATATCTGTCAATTCCGAGTGGAATTAACTGGTTTAGAAAGTTAGAAACCATTTCATCTACTGCATTTTCACGAGATCTTTCTAAAAATACCGATTTCACCGTTCTACGACATATAGTTTCGGAGATATGGGCAGATTTGTCCGAATATTGCTCGAAAACTACTCCAAAATCCGTTATATCTGTCAATTCCGAATAGAATTAACCGGTTTAGAAAGTTTGAGACCATGTCATCTACTGTATTTGTTCGAGATCTTTCTAAAAATGCCGATTTCACCGTTCTACGACATATAGTTTCGGAGATATGGGCTGATTTGTCCGAAAATAGCTCGAAAATAGCTGAAAATGCGTTATATGAATTTTTGGCAATTCCGAATAGAATTAACCGGTTTAGAAAGTTTGAGACCATGTCATCTACTGTATTTGTTCGAGATCTTTCTAAAAATGCCGATTTCACCGTTCTACGACATATAGTTACGGAGATATGGGCAGATTTGTCCGAATATTGCTCGAAAACTACTCCAAAATCCGTTATATCTGTCAATTCCTAGTGGAATTAACCGGTTTAGAAAGTTGGAAACCATTTCATCTACTGCATTTTCACGAGATCTTTCTAAATATACCGATTTCACCGTTCTACGACATATAGTTTCGGAGATATGGGCAGATTTGTCCGAATATTGCTCGAAAACTACTCCAAAATCCGTTATATTGGTCAATTCCGAGTGGAATTAACTGGTTTAGAAAGTTAGAAACCATTTCATCTACTGCATTTTCACGAGATCTTTCTAAAAATACCGATTTCACCGTTCTACGACATATAGTTACGGAGATATGGGCAGATTTGTCCGAATATTGCTCGAAAACTACTCCAAAATCCGTTATATTGGTCAATTCCGAGTGGAATTAACTGGTTTAGAAAGTTAGAAACCATTTCATCTACTGCATTTTCACGAGATCTTTCCAAAAATACCGATTTCACCGTCCTACGATATATAGTTTCGGAGATATGGGCTGATTTGTCCGAAAATAGCTCGAAAATAGCTGAAAATGCGTTATATGAATCTTTGGCAATTCCGAATAGAATTAACCGGTTTAGAAAGTTTGAGACCATGTCATCTACTGTATTTTTTCGAGATCTTTCTAAAAATGCCGATTTCACCGTTCTACGACATATAGTTTCGGAGATATGGGCAGATTTGTCCGAATATTGCTCGAAAACTACTCCAAAATCCGCTATATCTGTCAATTCCGAGTGGAATTAACCGGTTTAGAAAGTTTGAAACCATGTCATCTCCTGTATTTTCACGAGATCTTTCCAAAAATACCGATTTCACCGTCCTACGATATATAGTTTCGGAGATATGGGCTGATTTGTCCGAAAATAGCTCGAAAATAGCTGAAAATGCGTTATATGAATTTTTGGCAATTCCGAATAGAATTAACCGGTTTAGAAAGTTTGAGACCATGTCATCTACTGTATTTTTTCGAGATCTTTCTAAAAATGCCGATTTCACCGTTCTACGACATATAGTTTCGGAGATATGGGCAGATTTGTCCGAATATTGCTCGAAAACTACTCCAAAATCCGCTATATCTGTCAATTCCGAGTGGAATTAACCGGTTTAGAAAGTTTGAAACCATGTCATCTCCTGTATTTTCACGAGATCTTTCTAAAAATGCCGATTTCACCGTTCTACGACATATAGTTTCGGAGATATGGGCAGATTTGTCCGAATATTGCTCGAAAACTACTCCAAAATCCGTTATATCTGTCAATTCCTAGTGGAATTAACCGGTTTAGAAAGTTGGAAACTATTTCATCTACTGCATTTTCACGAGATCTTTCTAAATATACCGATTTCACCGTTCTACGACATATAGTTTCGGAGATATGGGCTGATTTGTCCGAAAATAGCTCGAAAATAGCTGAAAATGCGTTATATGAATTTTTGGCAATTCCGAATAGAATTAACCGGTTTAGAAAGTTTGAGACCATGTCATCTACTGTATTTTTTCGAGATCTTTCTAAAAATGCCGATTTCACCGTTCTACGACATATAGTTTCGGAGATATGGGCAGATTTGTCCGAATATTGCTCGAAAACTACTCCAAAATCCGTTATATCTGTCAATTCCTAGTGGAATTAACCGGTTTAGAAAGTTGGAAACCATTTCATCTACTGTATTTTCACGAGATCTTTCCAAAAATACCGATTTCACCGTCCTACGATATATAGTTTCGGAGATATGGGCAGATTTCTCCGAAAATAGCTCGAAAATAGCTGAAAATGCGTTATATGAGTTTTTGGCAATTCCGAATAGAATTAACCGGTTTAGAAAGTTTGAAACCATGTCATCTACTGTATTTTCACGAGATCTTTCCAAAAATAACGATTTCACCGTCCTACGATATATAGTTTCGGAGATATGGGCTGATTTGTCCGAAAATAGCTCGAAAATAGCTGAAAATGCGTTATATGAATTTTTGGCAATTCCGAATAGAATTAACCGGTTTAGAAAGTTTGAGACCATGTCATCTACTGTATTTGTTCGAGATCTTTCTAAAAATGCCGATTTCACCGTTCTACGACATATAGTTACGGAGATATGGGCAGATTTGTCCGAATATTGCTCGAAAACTACTCCAAAATCCGTTATATTGGTCAATTCCGAGTGGAATTAACTGGTTTAGAAAGTTAGAAACCATTTCATCTCCTGTATTTTCACGAGATCTTTCCAAAAATACCGATTTCACCGTCCTACGATATATAGTTTCGGAGATATGGGCTGATTTGTCCGAAAATAGCTCGAAAATAGCTGAAAATGCGTTATATGAATTTTTGGCAATTCCGAATAGAATTAACCGGTTTAGAAAGTTTGAGACCATGTCATCTACTGTATTTTTTCGAGATCTTTCTAAAAATGCCGATTTCACCGTTCTACGACATATAGTTTCGGAGATATGGGCAGATTTGTCCGAATATTGCTCGAAAACTACTCCAAAATCCGTTATATCTGTCAATTCCTAGTGGAATTAACCGGTTTAGAAAGTTGGAAACCATTTCATCTACTGTATTTTCACGAGATCTTTCCAAAAATACCGATTTCACCGTCCTACGATATATAGTTTCGGAGATATGGGCAGATTTGTCCGAAAATAGCTCGAAAATAGCTGAAAATGCGTTATATGAGTTTTTGGCAATTCCGAACAGAATTAACCGGTTTAGAAAGTTTGAAACCATGTCATCTACTGTATTTTCACGAGATCTTTCCAAAAATAACGATTTCACCGTCCTACGATATATAGTTTCGGAGATATGGGCTGATTTGTACGAAAATAGCTCGAAAATAGCTGAAAATGCGTTAAATGAGTTTTTGGCAATTCCGGATAGAATTAACCGGTTTAGAAAGTTTGAAACCATGTCATCTACTGTATTTTCACGAGATCTTTCCAAAAATAACGATTTCACCGTCCTACGATATATAGTTTCGGAGATATGGGCTGATTTGTACGAAAATAGCTCGAAAATAGCTGAAAATGCGTTATATGAGTTTTTGGCAATTCCGGATAGAATTAACCGGTTTACAAAGTTTGAAACCATGTCATCTACTGTATTTTCACGAGATCTTTCTAAAAATAACGATTCCACCGTTCTACGATATATAGTTTCGGAGATATGGGCTGATTTGTCCGAAAATAGCTCGAAAATAGCTGAAAATGCGTTATATGAGTTTTTGGCAATTCCGAATAGAATTAACCGGTTTAGAAAGTTTGAAACCATGTCATCTACTGTATTTTCACGAGATCTTTCCAAAAATAACGATTTCACCGTCCTACGATATATAGTTTCGGAGATATGGGCTGATTTGTACGAAAATAGCTCGAAAATAGCTGAAAATGCGTTATATGAGTTTTTGGCAATTCCGGATAGAATTAACCGGTTTACAAAGTTTGAAACCATGTCATCTACTGTATTTTCACGAGATCTTTCTAAAAATAACGATTCCACCGTTCTACGATATATAGTTTCGGAGATATGGGCAGATTTGTCCGAATATTGCTCGAAAACTACTCCAAAATCCGTTATATCTGTCAATTCCGAGTGGAATTAACTGGTTTAGAAAGTTAGAAACCATTTCATCTACTGCATTTTCACGAGATCTTTCTAAAAATACCGATTTCACCGTCCTACGATATATAGTTTCGGAGATATGGGCTGATTTGTCCGAATATTGCTCGAAAACTACTCCAAAATCCGTTATATGAATTTTTGGCAATTCCGAATAGAATTAACCGGTTTAGAAAGTTTGAGACCATGTCATCTACTGTATTTTTTCGAGATCTTTCTAAAAATGCCGATTTCATCGTTCTACGACATATAGTTTCGGAGATATGGGCAGATTTGTCCGAATATTGCTCGAAAACTACTCCAAAATCCGTTATATCTGTCAATTCCGAGTGGAATTAACTGGTTTAGAAAGTTAGAAACCATTTCATCTACTCCATTTTCACGAGATCTTTCTAAAAATACCGATTTCACCGTTCTACGACATATAGTTTCGGAGATATGGGCAGATTTGTCCGAATATTGCTCGAAAACTACTCCAAAATCCGTTATATCTGTCAATTCCGAGTGGAATTAACCGGTTTAGAAAGTTTGAAACTATGTCATCTACTGTATTTTCACGAGATCTTTCTAAAAATACCGATTTCACCGTTCTACGACATATAGTTTCGGAGATATGGGTAGATTTGTCCGAATATTGCTCGAAAACTACTCCAAAATCCGTTATATCTGTCAATTCCTAGTGGAATTAACCGGTTTAGAAAGTTGGAAACCATTTCATCTACTGCATTTTCACGAGATCTTTCTAAATATACCGATTTCACCGTTCTACGACATATAGTTTCGGAGATATGGGCAGATTTGTCCGAATATTGCTCGAAAACTACTCCAAAATCCGTTATATCTGTCAATTCCGAGTGGAATTAACTGGTTTAGAAAGTTAGAAACCATTTCATCTACTGCATTTTCACGAGATCTTTCTAAAAATACCGATTTCACCGTTCTACGACATATAGTTTCGGAGATATGGGCAGATTTGTCCGAATATTGCTCGAAAACTACTCCAAAATCCGTTATATCTGTCAATTCCGAGTGGAATTAACCGGTTTAGAAAGTTTGAAACTATGTCATCTACTGTATTTTCACGAGATCTTTCCAAAAATACCGATTTCACCGTCCTACGATATATAGTTTCGGAGATATGGGCTGATTTGTCCGAAAATAGCTCGAAAATTGCTGAAAATGCGTTATATGAATTTTTGGCAATTCCGAATAGAATTAACCGGTTTAGAAAGTTTGAGACCATGTCATCTACTGTATTTGTTCGAGATCTTTCTAAAAATGCCGATTTCACCGTTCTACGACATATAGTTACGGAGATATGGGCAGATTTGTCCGAATATTGCTCGAAAACTACTCCAAAATCCGTTATATTGGTCAATTCCGAGTGGAATTAACTGGTTTAGAAAGTTTGAAACTATGTCATCTACTGTATTTTCACGAGATCCTGCCAAAAATACCGATTTCACCGTCCTACGATATATAGTTTCGGAGATATGGGCTGATTTGTCCGAAAATAGCTCGAAAATAGCTGAAAATGCGTTATATGAATTTTTGGCAATTCCGAATAGAATTAACCGGTTTAGAAAGTTTGAGACCATGTCATCTACTGTATTTTTTCGAGATCTTTCTAAAAATGCCGATTTCAATGTTCTACGACATATAGTTTCGGAGATATGGGCAGATTTGTCCGAAAATAGCTCGAAAATAGCTGAGAATGCGTTATATGAATTTTTGGCAATTCCGAATAGAATTAACCGGTTTAGAAAGTTTGAGACCATGTCATCTACTGTATTTTTTCGAGATCTTTCTAAAAATGCCGATTTCACCGTTCTACGACATATAGTTTCGGAGATATGGGCAGATTTGTCCGAATATTGCTCGAAAACTACTCCAAAATCCGTTATATCTGTCAATTCCGAGTGGAATTAACCGGTTTAGAAAGTTGGAAACCATTTCATCTACTGTATTTTCACGAGATCTTTCTAAAAATATCGATTTCACCGCTCTACGACATATAGTTTCGGAGATATGGGCAGATTTGTCCGAATGTTGCTCGAAAACTACTCGAAAATCCGCTATATCTGTCAATTCCGAATAGAATTAACCGGTTTAGAAAGTTTGAAACCATGTCATCTACTGTATTTTCACGAGATCTTTCCAAAAATAACGATTTCACCGTCCTACGATATATAGTTTCGGAGATATGGGCTGATTTGTACGAAAATAGCTCGAAAATAGCTGAAAATGCGTTATATGAGTTTTTGGCAATTCCGGATAGAATTAACCGGTTTACAAAGTTTGAAACCATGTCATCTACTGTATTTTCACGAGATCTTTCTAAAAATAACGATTCCACCGTTCTACGATATATAGTTTCGGAGATATGGGCTGATTTGTACGAAAATAGCTCGAAAATAGCTGAAAATGCGTTATATGAGTTTTAGGCAATTCCGGATAGAATTAACCGGTTTACAAAGTTTGAAACCATGTCATCTACTGTATTTTCACGAGATCTTTCCAAAAATAACGATTTCACCGTCCTACGATATATAGTTTCGGAGATATGGGCTGATTTGTACGAAAATAGCTCGAAAATAGCTGAAAATGCGTTATATGAGTTTTAGGCAATTCCGGATAGAATTAACCGGTTTACAAAGTTTGAAACCATGTCATCTACTGTATTTTCACGAGATCTTTCCAAAAATAACGATTCCACCGTTCTACGATATATAGTTTCGGAGATATGGGCTGATTTGTACGAAAATAGCTCGAAAATAGCTGAAAATGCGTTATATGAGTTTTAGGCAATTCCGGATAGAATTAACCGGTTTACAAAGTTTGAAACCATGTCATCTACTGTATTTTCACGAGATCTTTCCAAAAATAACGATTTCACCGTCCTACGATATATAGTTTCGGAGATATGGGCTGATTTGTCCGAAAATAGCTCGAAAATAGCTGAAAATGCGTTATATGAATTTTTGGCAATTCCGAATAGAATTAACCGGTTTAGAAAGTTTGAGACCATGTCATCTACTGTATTTGTTCGAGATCTTTCTAAAAATGCCGATTTCACCGTTCTACGACATATAGTTACGGAGATATGGGCAGATTTGTCCGAATATTGCTCGAAAACTACTCCAAAATCCGTTATATTGGTCAATTCCTAGTGGAATTACCCGGTTTAGAAAGTTGGAAACCATTTCATCTACTGCATTTTCACGTGATCTTTCTAAATATACCGATTTCACCGTTCTACGACATATAGTTTCGGAGATATGGGCAGATTTGTCCGAATATTGCTCGAAAACTACTCCAAAATCCGTTATATCTGTCAATTCCGAGTGGAATTAACCGGTTTAGAAAGTTTGAAACTATGTCATCTACTGTATTTTCACGAGATCTTTCCAGAAATACCAATTTCACCGTCCTACGATATATAGTTTCGGAGATATGGGCTGATTTGTCCGAAAATAGCTCGAAAATAGCTGAAAATGCGTTATATGAATTTTTGGCAATTCCGAATAGAATTAACCGGTTTAGAAAGTTTGAGACCATGTCATCTACTGTATTTGTTCGAGATCTTTCTAAAAATGCCGATTTCACCGTTCTACGACATATAGTTACGGAGATATGGGCAGATTTGTCCGAATATTGCTCGAAAACTACTCCAAAATCCGTTATATCTGTCAATTCCGAGTGGAATTAACCGGTTTAGAAAGTTTGAAACAATGTCATCTCCTGTATTTTCACGAGATCTTTCCAAAAATACCGATTTCACCGTCCTACGATATATAGTTTCGGAGATATGGGCTGATTTGTCCGAAAATAGCTCGAAAATAGCTGAAAATGCGTTATATGAATTTCTGGCAATTCCGAATAGAATTAACCGGTTTAGAAAGTTTGAGACCATGTCATCTACTGTATTTTTTCGAGATCTTTCTAAAAATGCCGATTTCACCGTTCTACGACATATAGTTTCGGAGATATGGGCAGATTTGTCCGAAAATAGCTCGAAAATAGCTGAAAATGCGTTATATGAATTTTTGGCAATTCCGAATAGAATTAACCGGTTTAGAAAGTTTGAGACCATGTCATCTACTGTATTTTTTCGAGATCTTTCTAAAAATGCCGATTTCACCGTTCTACGACATATAGTTTCGGAGATATGGGCAGATTTGTTCGAATATTGCTCGAAAACTACTCCAAAATCCGTTATATCTGTCAATTCCTAGTGGAATTAACCGGTTTAGAAAGTTGGAAACCATTTCATCTACTGCATTTTCACGAGATCTTTCTAAATATACCGATTTCACCGTTCTACGACATATAGTTTCGGAGATATGGGCAGATTTGTCCGAATATTGCTCGAAAACTACTTCAAAATCCGTTATATCTGTCAATTCCGAGTGGAATTAACCGGTTTAGAAAGTTGGAAACCATTTCATCTACTGTATTTTCACGAGATCTTTCCAAAAATACCGATTTCACCGTCCTACGATATATAGTTTCGGAGATATGGGCAGATTTGTCCGAAAATAGCTCGAAAATAGCTGAAAATGCGTTATATGAGTTTTTGGCAATTCCGAATAGAATTAACCGGTTTAGAAAGTTTGAAACCATGTCATCTACTGTATTTTCACGAGATCTTTCCAAAAATAACGATTTCACCGTCCTACGATATATAGTTTCGGAGATATGGGCTGATTTGTACGAAAATAGCTCGAAAATAGCTGAAAATGCGTTATATGAGTTTTTGGCAATTCCGGATAGAATTAACCGGTTTACAAAGTTTGAAACCATGTCATCTACTGTATTTTCACGAGATCTTTCTAAAAATAACGATTCCACCGTTCTACGATATATAGTTTCGGAGATATGGGCTGATTTGTCCGAAAATAGCTCGAAAATAGCTGAAAATGCGTTATATGAGTTTTTGGCAATTCCGAATAGAATTAACCGGTTTAGAAAGTTTGAAACCATGTCATCTACTGTATTTTCACGAGATCTTTCCAAAAATAACGATTTCACCGTCCTACGATATATAGTTTCGGAGATATGGGCTGATTTGTACGAAAATAGCTCGAAAATAGCTGAAAATGCGTTATATGAGTTTTTGGCAATTCCGGATAGAATTAACCGGTTTACAAAGTTTGAAACCATGTCATCTACTGTATTTTCACGAGATCTTTCTAAAAATAACGATTCCACCGTTCTACGATATATAGTTTCGGAGATATGGGCTGATTTGTACGAAAATAGCTGAAAATGCGTTATATGAGTTTTAGGCAATTCCGGATAGAATTAACCGGTTTACAAAGTTTGAAACCATGTCATCTACTGTATTTTCACGAGATCTTTCCAAAAATAACGATTTCACCGTCCTACGATATACAGTTTCGGAGATATGGGCTGATTTGTACGAAAATAGCTCGAAAATAGCTGAAAATGCGTTATATGAGTTTTTGGCAATTCCGGATAGAATTAACCGGTTTACAAAGTTTGAAACCATGTCATCTACTGTATTTTCACGAGATCTTTCTAAAAATAACGATTCCACCGTTCTACGATATATAGTTTCGGAGATATGGGCTGATTTGTCCGAAAATAGCTCGAAAATAGCTGAAAATGCGTTATATGAATTTTTGGCAATTCCGAATAGAATTAACCGGTTTAGAAAGTTTGAGACCATGTCATCTACTGTATTTTTTCGAGATCTTTCTAAAAATGCCGATTTCATCGTTCTACGACATATAGTTTCGGAGATATGGGCAGATTTGTCCGAATATTGCTCGAAAACTACTCCAAAATCCGTTATATGAATTTTTGGCAATTCCGAATAGAATTAACCGGTTTAGAAAGTTTGAGACCATGTCATCTACTGTATTTTTTCGAGATCTTTCTAAAAATGCCGATTTCATCGTTCTACGACATATAGTTTCGGAGATATGGGCAGATTTGTCCGAATATTGCTCGAAAACTACTCCAAAATCCGTTATATCTGTCAATTCCGAGTGGAATTAACTGGTTTAGAAAGTTAGAAACCATTTCATCTACTGCATTTTCACGAGATCTTTCTAAAAATACCGATTTCACCGTTCTACGACATATAGTTTCGGAGATATGGGCAGATTTGTCCGAATATTGCTCGAAAACTACTCCAAAATCCGTTATATCTGTCAATTCCTAGTGGAATTAACCGGATTAGAAAGTTGGAAACCATTTCATCTACTGCATTTTCACGAGATCTTTCTAAATATACCGATTTCACCGTTCTACGACATATAGTTTCGGAGATATGGGCAGATTTGTCCGAATATTGCTCGAAAACTACTCCAAAATCCGTTATATCTGTCAATTCCGAGTGGAATTAACTGGTTTAGAAAGTTAGAAACCATTTCATCTACTGCATTTTCACGAGATCTTTCTAAAAATACCGATTTCACCGTCCTACGATATATAGTTTCGGAGATATGGGCTGATTTGTCCGAAAATAGCTCGAAAATAGCTGAAAATGCGTTATATGAATTTTTGGCAATTCCGAATAGAATTAACCGGTTTAGAAAGTTTGAGACCATGTCATCTACTGTATTTTTTCGAGATCTTTCTAAAAATGCCGATTTCATCGTTCTACGACATATAGTTTCGGAGATATGGGCAGATTTGTCCGAATATTGCTCGAAAACTACTCCAAAATCCGTTATATGAATTTTTGGCAATTCCGAATAGAATTAACCGGTTTAGAAAGTTTGAGACCATGTCATCTACTGTATTTTTTCGAGATCTTTCTAAAAATGCCGATTTCATCGTTCTACGACATATAGTTTCGGAGATATGGGCAGATTTGTCCGAATATTGCTCGAAAACTACTCCAAAATCCGTTATATCTGTCAATTCCGAGTGGAATTAACTGGTTTAGAAAGTTAGAAACCATTTCATCTACTGCATTTTCACGAGATCTTTCTAAAAATACCGATTTCACCGTTCTACGACATATAGTTTCGGAGATATGGGTAGATTTGTCCGAATATTGCTCGAAAACTACTCCAAAATCCGTTATATCTGTCAATTCCTAGTGGAATTAACCGGTTTAGAAAGTTGGAAACCATTTCATCTACTGCATTTTCACGAGATCTTTCTAAATATACCGATTTCACCGTTCTACGACATATAGTTTCGGAGATATGGGCAGATTTGTCCGAATATTGCTCGAAAACTACTCCAAAATCCGTTATATCTGTCAATTCCGAGTGGAATTAACTGGTTTAGAAAGTTAGAAACCATTTCATCTACTGCATTTTCACGAGATCTTTCTAAAAATACCGATTTCACCGTTCTACGACATATAGTTTCGGAGATATGGGCAGATTTGTCCGAATATTGCTCGAAAACTACTCCAAAATCCGTTATATCTGTCAATTCCGAGTGGAATTAACCGGTTTAGAAAGTTTGAAACTATGTCATCTACTGTATTTTCACGAGATCTTTCCAAAAATACCGATTTCACCGTCCTACGATATATAGTTTCGGAGATATGGGCTGATTTGTCCGAAAATAGCTCGAAAATTGCTGAAAATGCGTTATATGAATTTTTGGCAATTCCGAATAGAATTAACCGGTTTAGAAAGTTTGAGACCATGTCATCTACTGTATTTGTTCGAGATCTTTCTAAAAATGCCGATTTCACCGTTCTACGACATATAGTTACGGAGATATGGGCAGATTTGTCCGAATATTGCTCGAAAACTACTCCAAAATCCGTTATATTGGTCAATTCCGAGTGGAATTAACTGGTTTAGAAAGTTTGAAACTATGTCATCTACTGTATTTTCACGAGATCTTTCCAAAAATACCGATTTCACCGTCCTACGATATATAGTTTCGGAGATATGGGCTGATTTGTCCGAAAATAGCTCGAAAATAGCTGAAAATGCGTTATATGAATTTTTGGCAATTCCGAATAGAATTAACCGGTTTAGAAAGTTTGAGACCATGTCATCTACTGTATTTTTTCGAGATCTTTCTAAAAATGCCGATTTCAATGTTCTACGACATATAGTTTCGGAGATATGGGCAGATTTGTCCGAAAATAGCTCGAAAATAGCTGAGAATGCGTTATATGAATTTTTGGCAATTCCGAATAGAATTAACCGGTTTAGAAAGTTTGAGACCATGTCATCTACTGTATTTTTTCGAGATCTTTCTAAAAATGCCGATTTCACCGTTCTACGACATACAGTTTCGGAGATATGGGCAGATTTGTCCGAATATTGCTCGAAAACTACTCCAAAATCCGTTATATCTGTCAATTCCGAGTGGAATTAACCGGTTTAGAAAGTTGGAAACCATTTCATCTACTGTATTTTCACGAGATCTTTCCAAAAATACCGATTTCACCGTCCTACGATATATAGTTTCGGAGATATGGGCAGATTTGTCCGAAAATAGCTCGAAAATAGCTGAAAATGCGTTATATGAGTTTTTGGCAATTCCGAATAGAATTAACCGGTTTAGAAAGTTTGAAACCATGTCATCTACTGTATTTTCACGAGATCTTTCCAAAAATAACGATTTCACCGTCCTACGATATATAGTTTCGGAGATATGGGCTGATTTGTACGAAAATAGCTCGAAAATAGCTGAAAATGCGTTATATGAGTTTTTGGCAATTCCGGATAGAATTAACCGGTTTACAAAGTTTGAAACCATGTCATCTACTGTATTTTCACGAGATCTTTCTAAAAATAACGATTCCACCGTTCTACGATATATAGTTTCGGAGATATGGGCTGATTTGTACGAAAATAGCTGAAAATGCGTTATATGAGTTTTAGGCAATTCCGGATAGAATTAACCGGTTTACAAAGTTTGAAACCATGTCATCTACTGTATTTACACGAGATCTTTCCAAAAATAACGATTTCACCGTCCTACGATATATAGTTTCGGAGATATGGGCTGATTTGTACGAAAATAGCTCGAAAATAGCTGAAAATGCGTTATATGAGTTTTAGGCAATTCCGGATAGAATTAACCGGTTTACAAAGTTTGAAACCATGTCATCTACTGTATTTTCACGAGATCTTTCCAAAAATAACGATTTCACCGTCCTACGATATATAGTTTCGGAGATATGGGCTGATTTGTACGAAAATAGCTCGAAAATAGCTGAAAATGCGTTATATGAGTTTTAGGCAATTCCGGATAGAATTAACCGGTTTACAAAGTTTGAAACCATGTCATCTACTGTATTTTCACGAGATCTTTCCAAAAATAACGATTCCACCGTTCTACGATATATAGTTTCGGAGATATGGGCTGATTTGTACGAAAATAGCTCGAAAATAGCTGAAAATGCGTTATATGAGTTTTAGGCAATTCCGGATAGAATTAACCGGTTTACAAAGTTTGAAACCATGTCATCTACTGTATTTTCACGAGATCTTTCCAAAAATAACGATTTCACCGTCCTACGATATATAGTTTCGGAGATATGGGCTGATGTGTACGAAAATAGCTCGAAAATAGCTGAAAATGCGTTATATGAGTTTTTGGCAATTCCGGATAGAATTAACCGGTTTACAAAGTTTGAAACCATGTCATCTACTGTATTTTCACGAGATCTTTCTAAAAATAACGATTCCACCGTTCTACGATATATAGTTTCGGAGATATGGGCTGATTTGTCCGAAAATAGCTCGAAAATAGCTGAAAATGCGTTATATGAGTTTTTGGCAATTCCGAATAGAATTAACCGGTTTAGAAAGTTTGAAACCATGTCATCTACTGTATTTTCACGAGATCTTTCCAAAAATAACGATTTCACCGTCCTACGATATATAGTTTCGGAGATATGGGCTGATTTGTACGAAAATAGCTCGAAAATAGCTGAAAATGCGTTATATGAGTTTTTGACAATTCCGGATAGAATTAACCGGTTTACAAAGTTTGAAACCATGTCATCTACTGTATTTTCACGAGATCTTTCTAAAAATAACGATTCCACCGTTCTACGATATATAGTTTCGGAGATATGGGCTGATTTGTACGAAAATAGCTGAAAATGCGTTATATGAGTTTTAGGCAATTCCGGATAGAATTAACCGGTTTACAAAGTTTGAAACCATGTCATCTACTGTATTTTCACGAGATCTTTCCAAAAATAACGATTTCACCGTCCTACGATATATAGTTTCGGAGATATGGGCTGATTTGTACGAAAATAGCTCGAAAATAGCTGAAAATGCGTTATATGAATTTTAGGCAATTCCGAATAGAATTAACCGGTTTAGAAAGTTTGAGACCATGTCATCTACTGTATTTTTTCGAGATCTTTCTAAAAATGCCGATTTCATCGTTCTACGACATATAGTTTCGGAGATATGGGCAGATTTGTCCGAATATTGCTCGAAAACTACTCCAAAATCCGTTATATCTGTAAATTCCGAGTGGAATTAACTGGTTTAGAAAGTTAGAAACCATTTCATCTACTGCATTTTCACGAGATCTTTCTAAAAATACCGATTTCACCGTTCTACGACATATAGTTTCGGAGATATGGGCAGATTTGTCCGAATATTGCTCGAAAACTACTCCAAAATCCGTTATATCTGTCAATTCCTAGTGGAATTAACCGGTTTAGAAAGTTGGAAACCATTTCATCTACTGCATTTTCACGAGATCTTTCTAAAAATAACGATTTCACCGTTCTACGACATATAGTTTCGGAGATATGGGCAGATTTGTCCGAATATTGCTCGAAAACTACTCCAAAATCCGTTATATCTGTCAATTCCTAGTGGAATTAACCGGTTTAGAAAGTTAGAAACCATTTCATCTACTGCATTTTCACGAGATCTTTCTAAAAATACCGATTTCACCGTTCTACGACATATAGTTTCGGAGATATGGGCAGATTTGTCCGAATATTGCTCGAAAACTACTCCAAAATCCGTTATATCTGTCAATTCCTAGTGGAATTAACCGGTTTAGAAAGTTAGAAACCATTTCATCTACTGCATTTTCACGAGATCTTTCTAAAAATACCGATTTCACCGTTCTACGACATATAGTTTCGGAGATATGGGCAGATTTGTCCGAATATTGCTCGAAAACTACTCCAAAATCCGTTATATCTGTCAATTCCTAGTGGAATTAACCGGTTTAGAAAGTTAGAAACCATTTCATCTACTGCATTTTCACGAGATCTTTCTAAAAATACCGATTTCACCGTTCTACGACATATAGTTTCGGAGATATGGGCAGATTTGTCCGAATATTGCTCGAAAACTACTCCAAAATCCGTTATATCTGTCAATTCCTAGTGGAATTAACCGGTTTACAAAGTTTGAAACCATGTCATCTACTGTATTTTCACGAGATCTTTCTAAAAATAACGATTCCACCGTTCTACGATATATAGTTTCGGAGATATGGGCTGATTTGTACGAAAATAGCTGAAAATGCGTTATATGAGTTTTTGGCAATTCCGGATAGAATTAACCGGTTTACAAAGTTTGAAACCATGTCATCTACTGTATTTTCACGAGATCTTTCTAAAAATAACGATTCCACCGTTCTACGATATATAGTTTCGGAGATATGGGCTGATTTGTCCGAAAATAGCTCGAAAATAGCTGAAAATGCGTTATATGAATTTTAGGCAATTCCGAATAGAATTAACCGGTTTAGAAAGTTTGAGACCATGTCATCTACTGTATTTTTTCGAGATCTTTCTAAAAATGCCGATTTCATCGTTCTACGACATATAGTTTCGGAGATATGGGCAGATTTGTCCGAATATTGCTCGAAAACTACTCCAAAATCCGTTATATCTGTAAATTCCGAGTGGAATTAACTGGTTTAGAAAGTTAGAAACCATTTCATCTACTGCATTTTCACGAGATCTTTCTAAAAATACCGATTTCACCGTTCTACGACATATAGTTTCGGAGATATGGGCAGATTTGTCCGAATATTGCTCGAAAACTACTCCAAAATCCGTTATATCTGTCAATTCCTAGTGGAATTAACCGGTTTAGAAAGTTGGAAACCATTTCATCTACTGCATTTTCACGAGATCTTTCTAAATATACCGATTTCACCGTTCTACGACATATAGTTTCGGAGATATGGGCAGATTTGTCCGAATATTGCTCGAAAACTACTCCAAAATCCGTTATATCTGTCAATTCCGAGTGGAATTAACTGGTTTAGAAAGTTAGAAACCATTTCATCTACTGCATTTTCACGAGATCTTTCTAAAAATACCGATTTCACCGTTCTACGACATATAGTTTCGGAGATATGGGCAGATTTGTCCGAATATTGCTCGAAAACTACTCCAAAATCCGTTATATCTGTCAATTCCGAGTGGAATTAACCGGTTTAGAAAGTTTGAAACTATGTCATCTACTGTATTTTCACGAGATCTTTCCAAAAATACCGATTTCACCGTCCTACGATATATAGTTTCGGAGATATGGGCTGATTTGTCCGAAAATAGCTCGAAAATTGCTGAAAATGCGTTATATGAATTTTTGGCAATTCCGAATAGAATTAACCGGTTTAGAAAGTTTGAGACCATGTCATCTACTGTATTTGTTCGAGATCTTTCTAAAAATGCCGATTTCACCGTTCTACGACATATAGTTACGGAGATATGGGCAGATTTGTCCGAATATTGCTCGAAAACTACTCCAAAATCCGTTATATTGGTCAATTCCGAGTGGAATTAACTGGTTTAGAAAGTTTGAAACTATGTCATCTACTGTATTTTCACGAGATCTTTCCAAAAATACCGATTTCACCGTCCTACGATATATAGTTTCGGAGATATGGGCTGATGTGTCCGAAAATAGCTCGAAAATAGCTGAAAATGCGTTATATGAATTTTTGGCAATTCCGAATAGAATTAACCGGTTTAGAAAGTTTGAGACCATGTCATCTACTGTATTTTTTCGAGATCTTTCTAAAAATGCCGATTTCACCGTTCTACGACATATAGTTTCGGAGATATGGGCAGATTTGTCCGAATATTGCTCGAAAACTACTCCAAAATCCGTTATATCTGTCAATTCCGAGTGGAATTAACCGGTTTAGAAAGTTGGAAACCATTTCATCTACTGTATTTTCACGAGATCTTTCCAAAAATACCGATTTCACCGTCCTACGATATATAGTTTCGGAGATATGGGCAGATTTGTCCGAAAATAGCTCGAAAATAGCTGAAAATGCGTTATATGAGTTTTTGGCAATTCCGAATAGAATTAACCGGTTTAGAAAGTTTGAAACCATGTCATCTACTGTATTTTCACGAGATCTTTCCAAAAATAACGATTTCACCGTCCTACGATATATAGTTTCGGAGATATGGGCTGATTTGTACGAAAATAGCTCGAAAATAGCTGAAAATGCGTTATATGAGGTTTTGGCAATTCCGGATAGAATTAACCGGTTTACAAAGTTTGAAACCATGTCATCTACTGTATTTTCACGAGATCTTTCTAAAAATAACGATTCCACCGTTCTACGATATATAGTTTCGGAGATATGGGCTGATTTGTACGAAAATAGCTCGAAAATAGCTGAAAATGCGTTATATGAGTTTTAGGCAATTCCGGATAGAATTAACCGGTTTACAAAGTTTGAAACCATGTCATCTACTGTATTTTCACGAGATCTTTCCAAAAATAACGATTTCACCGTCCTACGATATATAGTTTCGGAGATATGGGCTGATTTGTACGAAAATAGCTCGAAAATAGCTGAAAATGCGTTATATGAGTTTTAGGCAATTCCGGATAGAATTAACCGGTTTACAAAGTTTGAAACCATGTCATCTACTGTATTTTCACGAGATCTTTCCAAAAATAACGATTCCACCGTTCTACGATATATAGTTTCGGAGATATGGGCTGATTTGTACGAAAATAGCTCGAAAATAGCTGAAAATGCGTTATATGAGTTTTAGGCAATTCCGGATAGAATTAACCGGTTTACAAAGTTTGAAACCATGTCATCTACTGTATTTTCACGAGATCTTTCCAAAAATAACGATTTCACCGTCCTACGATATATAGTTTCGGAGATATGGGCTGATTTGTACGAAAATAGCTCGAAAATAGCTGAAAATGCGTTATATGAGTTTTTGGCAATTCCGGATAGAATTAACCGGTTTACAAAGTTTGAAACCATGTCATCTACTGTATTTTCACGAGATCTTTCCAAAAATAACGATTTCACCGTCCTACGATATATAGTTTCGGAGATATGGGCTGATTTGTACGAATATTGCTCGAAAACTACTCAAAAATCCGTTATATTGGTCAATTCCGAGTGGAATTAACTGGTTTAGAAAGTTAGAAACCATTTCATCTACTGCATTTTCACGAGATCTTTCTAAAAATACCGATTTCACCGTTCTACGACATATAGTTTCGGAGATATGGGCTGATTTGTCCGAATATTGCTCGAAAACTACTCCAAAATCCGTTATATCTGTCAATTCCGAGTGGAATTAACCGGTTTAGAAAGTTTGAAACTATGTCATCTCCTGTATTTTCACGAGATCTTTCCAAAAATAACGATTTCACCGTCCTACGATATATAGTTTCGGAGATATGGGCTGATTTGTACGAAAATAGCTCGAAAATAGCTGAAAATGCGTTATATGAGGTTTTGGCAATTCCGGATAGAATTAACCGGTTTACAAAGTTTGAAACCATGTCATCTACTGTATTTTCACGAGATCTTTCTAAAAATAACGATTCCACCGTTCTACGATATATAGTTTCGGAGATATGGGCTGATTTGTACGAAAATAGCTCGAAAATAGCTGAAAATGCGTTATATGAGTTTTAGGCAATTCCGGATAGAATTAACCGGTTTACAAAGTTTGAAACCATGTCATCTACTGTATTTTCACGAGATCTTTCCAAAAATAACGATTTCACCGTCCTACGATATATAGTTTCGGAGATATGGGCTGATTTGTACGAAAATAGCTCGAAAATAGCTGAAAATGCGTTATATGAGTTTTAGGCAATTCCGGATAGAATTAACCGGTTTACAAAGTTTGAAACCATGTCATCTACTGTATTTTCACGAGATCTTTCCAAAAATAACGATTCCACCGTTCTACGATATATAGTTTCGGAGATATGGGCTGATTTGTACGAAAATAGCTCGAAAATAGCTGAAAATGCGTTATATGAGTTTTAGGCAATTCCGGATAGAATTAACCGGTTTACAAAGTTTGAAACCATGTCATCTACTGTATTTTCACGAGATCTTTCCAAAAATAACGATTTCACCGTCCTACGATATATAGTTTCGGAGATATGGGCTGATTTGTACGAAAATAGCTCGAAAATAGCTGAAAATGCGTTATATGAGTTTTTGGCAATTCCGGATAGAATTAACCGGTTTACAAAGTTTGAAACCATGTCATCTACTGTATTTTCACGAGATCTTTCCAAAAATAACGATTTCACCGTCCTACGATATATAGTTTCGGAGATATGGGCTGATTTGTACGAATATTGCTCGAAAACTACTCAAAAATCCGTTATATTGGTCAATTCCGAGTGGAATTAACTGGTTTAGAAAGTTAGAAACCATTTCATCTACTGCATTTTCACGAGATCTTTCTAAAAATACCGATTTCACCGTTCTACGACATATAGTTTCGGAGATATGGGCTGATTTGTCCGAATATTGCTCGAAAACTACTCCAAAATCCGTTATATCTGTCAATTCCGAGTGGAATTAACCGGTTTAGAAAGTTTGAAACTATGTCATCTCCTGTATTTTCACGAGATCTTTCCAAAAATACCGATTTCACCGTCCTACGATATATAGTTTCGGAGATATGGGCTGATTTGTCCGAAAATAGCTCGAAAATAGCTGAAAATGCGTTATATGAATTTTTGGCAATTCCGAATAGAATTAACCGGTTTAGAAAGTTTGAAACTATGTCATCTCCTGTATTTTCACGAGATCTTTCTAAAAATGCCGATTTCACCGTTCTACGACATATAGTTTCGGAGATATGGGCAGATTTGTCCGAATATTGCTCGAAAACTACTCCAAAATCCGTTATATCTGTCAATTCCTAGTGGAATTAACCGGTTTAGAAAGTTGGAAACCATTTCATCTACTGCATTTTCACGAGATCTTTCTAAATATACCGATTTCACCGTTCTACGATATATAGTTTCGGAGATATGGGCAGATTTGTCCGAAAATAGCTCGAAAATAGCTGAAAATGCGTTATATGAGTTTTTGGCAATTCCGAATAGAATTAACCGGTTTAGAAAGTTTGAAACCATTTCGTCTACTGTATTTTCACGAGATCTTGCCAAAAATACCGATTTCACCGTCCTACGATGTATAGTTTCGGAGATATGGGCAGATTTGTCCGAATATTGCTCGAAAACTACTCCAAAATCCGTTATATCTGTCAATTCCGAGTGGAATTAACCGGTTTAGAAAGTTGGAAACCATTTCATCTACTGCATTTTCACGAGATCTTTCTAAATATACCGATTTCACCGTTCTACGACATATAGTTTCGGAGATATGGGCAGATTTGTCCGAAAATAGCTCGAAAATTGCTGAAAATGCGTTATATGAATTTTTGGCAATTCCGAATAGAATTAACCGGTTTAGAAAGTTTGAGACCATGTCATCTACTGTATTTGTTCGAGATCTTTCTAAAAATGCCGATTTCACCGTTCTACGACATATAGTTACGGAGATATGGGCAGATTTGTCCGAATATTGCTCGAAAACTACTCCAAAATCCGTTATATTGGTCAATTCCGAGTGGAATTAACTGGTTTAGAAAGTTTGAAACTATGTCAT
The DNA here is from genome assembly GCA_949748235.1 of Platypus cylindrus. NCBI lineage: Eukaryota > Metazoa > Arthropoda > Insecta > Coleoptera > Curculionidae > Platypus > Platypus cylindrus. The sequence goes on along the minus strand of OX456491.1, from coordinate 467,733 downwards.
CTACTGTATTTTCACGAGATCTTTCCAAAAATACCGATTTCACCGTCCTACGATATATAGTTTCGGAGATATGGGCTGATGTGTCCGAAAATAGCTCGAAAATAGCTGAAAATGCGTTATATGAATTTTTGGCAATTCCGAATAGAATTAACCGGTTTAGAAAGTTTGAGACCATGTCATCTACTGTATTTTTTCGAGATCTTTCTAAAAATGCCGATTTCACCGTTCTACGACATATAGTTTCGGAGATATGGGCAGATTTGTCCGAATATTGCTCGAAAACTACTCCAAAATCCGTTATATCTGTCAATTCCGAGTGGAATTAACCGGTTTAGAAAGTTGGAAACCATTTCATCTACTGTATTTTCACGAGATCTTTCCAAAAATACCGATTTCACCGTCCTACGATATATAGTTTCGGAGATATGGGCAGATTTGTCCGAAAATAGCTCGAAAATAGCTGAAAATGCGTTATATGAGTTTTTGGCAATTCCGAATAGAATTAACCGGTTTAGAAAGTTTGAAACCATGTCATCTACTGTATTTTCACGAGATCTTTCCAAAAATAACGATTTCACCGTCCTACGATATATAGTTTCGGAGATATGGGCTGATTTGTACGAAAATAGCTCGAAAATAGCTGAAAATGCGTTATATGAGGTTTTGGCAATTCCGGATAGAATTAACCGGTTTACAAAGTTTGAAACCATGTCATCTACTGTATTTTCACGAGATCTTTCTAAAAATAACGATTCCACCGTTCTACGATATATAGTTTCGGAGATATGGGCTGATTTGTACGAAAATAGCTCGAAAATAGCTGAAAATGCGTTATATGAGTTTTAGGCAATTCCGGATAGAATTAACCGGTTTACAAAGTTTGAAACCATGTCATCTACTGTATTTTCACGAGATCTTTCCAAAAATAACGATTTCACCGTCCTACGATATATAGTTTCGGAGATATGGGCTGATTTGTACGAAAATAGCTCGAAAATAGCTGAAAATGCGTTATATGAGTTTTAGGCAATTCCGGATAGAATTAACCGGTTTACAAAGTTTGAAACCATGTCATCTACTGTATTTTCACGAGATCTTTCCAAAAATAACGATTCCACCGTTCTACGATATATAGTTTCGGAGATATGGGCTGATTTGTACGAAAATAGCTCGAAAATAGCTGAAAATGCGTTATATGAGTTTTAGGCAATTCCGGATAGAATTAACCGGTTTACAAAGTTTGAAACCATGTCATCTACTGTATTTTCACGAGATCTTTCCAAAAATAACGATTTCACCGTCCTACGATATATAGTTTCGGAGATATGGGCTGATTTGTACGAAAATAGCTCGAAAATAGCTGAAAATGCGTTATATGAGTTTTTGGCAATTCCGGATAGAATTAACCGGTTTACAAAGTTTGAAACCATGTCATCTACTGTATTTTCACGAGATCTTTCCAAAAATAACGATTTCACCGTCCTACGATATATAGTTTCGGAGATATGGGCTGATTTGTACGAATATTGCTCGAAAACTACTCAAAAATCCGTTATATTGGTCAATTCCGAGTGGAATTAACTGGTTTAGAAAGTTAGAAACCATTTCATCTACTGCATTTTCACGAGATCTTTCTAAAAATACCGATTTCACCGTTCTACGACATATAGTTTCGGAGATATGGGCTGATTTGTCCGAATATTGCTCGAAAACTACTCCAAAATCCGTTATATCTGTCAATTCCGAGTGGAATTAACCGGTTTAGAAAGTTTGAAACTATGTCATCTCCTGTATTTTCACGAGATCTTTCCAAAAATAACGATTTCACCGTCCTACGATATATAGTTTCGGAGATATGGGCTGATTTGTACGAAAATAGCTCGAAAATAGCTGAAAATGCGTTATATGAGGTTTTGGCAATTCCGGATAGAATTAACCGGTTTACAAAGTTTGAAACCATGTCATCTACTGTATTTTCACGAGATCTTTCTAAAAATAACGATTCCACCGTTCTACGATATATAGTTTCGGAGATATGGGCTGATTTGTACGAAAATAGCTCGAAAATAGCTGAAAATGCGTTATATGAGTTTTAGGCAATTCCGGATAGAATTAACCGGTTTACAAAGTTTGAAACCATGTCATCTACTGTATTTTCACGAGATCTTTCCAAAAATAACGATTTCACCGTCCTACGATATATAGTTTCGGAGATATGGGCTGATTTGTACGAAAATAGCTCGAAAATAGCTGAAAATGCGTTATATGAGTTTTAGGCAATTCCGGATAGAATTAACCGGTTTACAAAGTTTGAAACCATGTCATCTACTGTATTTTCACGAGATCTTTCCAAAAATAACGATTCCACCGTTCTACGATATATAGTTTCGGAGATATGGGCTGATTTGTACGAAAATAGCTCGAAAATAGCTGAAAATGCGTTATATGAGTTTTAGGCAATTCCGGATAGAATTAACCGGTTTACAAAGTTTGAAACCATGTCATCTACTGTATTTTCACGAGATCTTTCCAAAAATAACGATTTCACCGTCCTACGATATATAGTTTCGGAGATATGGGCTGATTTGTACGAAAATAGCTCGAAAATAGCTGAAAATGCGTTATATGAGTTTTTGGCAATTCCGGATAGAATTAACCGGTTTACAAAGTTTGAAACCATGTCATCTACTGTATTTTCACGAGATCTTTCCAAAAATAACGATTTCACCGTCCTACGATATATAGTTTCGGAGATATGGGCTGATTTGTACGAATATTGCTCGAAAACTACTCAAAAATCCGTTATATTGGTCAATTCCGAGTGGAATTAACTGGTTTAGAAAGTTAGAAACCATTTCATCTACTGCATTTTCACGAGATCTTTCTAAAAATACCGATTTCACCGTTCTACGACATATAGTTTCGGAGATATGGGCTGATTTGTCCGAATATTGCTCGAAAACTACTCCAAAATCCGTTATATCTGTCAATTCCGAGTGGAATTAACCGGTTTAGAAAGTTTGAAACTATGTCATCTCCTGTATTTTCACGAGATCTTTCCAAAAATACCGATTTCACCGTCCTACGATATATAGTTTCGGAGATATGGGCTGATTTGTCCGAAAATAGCTCGAAAATAGCTGAAAATGCGTTATATGAATTTTTGGCAATTCCGAATAGAATTAACCGGTTTAGAAAGTTTGAAACTATGTCATCTCCTGTATTTTCACGAGATCTTTCTAAAAATGCCGATTTCACCGTTCTACGACATATAGTTTCGGAGATATGGGCAGATTTGTCCGAAAATAGCTCGAAAATAGCTGAAAATGCGTTATATGAGTTTTTGGCAATTCCGAATAGAATTAACCGGTTTAGAAAGTTTGAAACCATTTCGTCTACTGTATTTTCACGAGATCTTGCCAAAAATACCGATTTCACCGTCCTACGATGTATAGTTTCGGAGATATGGGCAGATTTGTCCGAATATTGCTCGAAAACTACTCCAAAATCCGTTATATCTGTCAATTCCGAGTGGAATTAACCGGTTTAGAAAGTTGGAAACCATTTCATCTACTGCATTTTCACGAGATCTTTCTAAATATACCGATTTCACCGTTCTACGACATATAGTTTCGGAGATATGGGCAGATTTGTCCGAATATTGCTCGAAAACTACTCCAAAATCCGTTATATCTGTCAATTCCGAGTGGAATTAACTGGTTTAGAAAGTTAGAAACCATTTCATCTACTGCATTTTCACGAGATCTTTCTAAAAATACCGATTTCACCGTTCTACAACATATAGTTTCGGAGATATGGGCAGATTTGTCCGAATATTGCTCGAAAACTACTCCAAAATCCGTTATATCTGTCAATTCCGAGTGGAATTAACCGGTTTAGAAAGTTGGAAACCATTTCATCTACTGTATTTTCACGAGATCTTTCCAAAAATACCGATTTCACCGTCCTACGATATATAGTTTCGGAGATATGGGCTGATTTGTCCGAAAATAGCTCGAAAATAGCTGAAAATGCGTTATATGAATTTTTGGCAATTCCGAATAGAATTAACCGGTTTAGAAAGTTTGAGACCATGTCATCTACTGTATTTTTTCGAGATCTTTCTAAAAATGCCGATTTCACCGTTCTACGACATATAGTTTCGGAGATATGGGCAGATTTGTCCGAAAATAGCTCGAAAATAGCTGAAAATGCGTTATATGAATTTTTGGCAATTCCGAATAGAATTAATCGGTTTAGAAAGTTTGAGACCATGTCATCTACTGTATTTTTTCGAGATCTTTCTAAAAATGCCGATTTCACCGTTCTACGACATATAGTTTCGGAGATATGGGCAGATTTGTCCGAATATTGCTCGAAAACTACTCCAAAATCCGTTATATCTGTCAATTCCGAGTGGAATTAACCGGTTTAGAAAGTTGGAAACCATTTCATCTACTGTATTTTCACGAGATCTTTCCAAAAATACCGATTTCACCGTCCTACGATATATAGTTTCGGAGATATGGGCAGATTTGTCCGAAAATAGCTCGAAAATAGCTGAAAATGCGTTATATGAGTTTTTGGCAATTCCGAATAGAATTAACCGGTTTAGAAAGTTTGAAACCATGTCATCTACTGTATTTTCACGAGATCTTTCCAAAAATAACGATTTCACCGTCCTACGATATATAGTTTCGGAGATATGGGCTGATTTGTACGAAAATAGCTCGAAAATAGCTGAAAATGCGTTATATGAGTTTTTGGCAATTCCGGATAGAATTAACCGGTTTACAAAGTTTGAAACCATGTCATCTACTGTATTTTCACGAGATCTTTCTAAAAATAACGATTCCACCGTTCTACGATATATAGTTTCGGAGATATGGGCTGATTTGTACGAAAATAGCTGAAAATGCGTTATATGAGTTTTAGGCAATTCCGGATAGAATTAACCGGTTTACAAAGTTTGAAACCATGTCATCTACTGTATTTTCACGAGATCTTTCCAAAAATAACGATTTCACCGTCCTACGATATATAGTTTCGGAGATATGGGCTGATTTGTACGAAAATAGCTCGAAAATAGCTGAAAATGCGTTATATGAGTTTTTGGCAATTCCGGATAGAATTAACCGGTTTACAAAGTTTGAAACCATGTCATCTACTGTATTTTCACGAGATCTTTCTAAAAATAACGATTCCACCGTTCTACGATATATAGTTTCGGAGATATGGGCTGATTTGTCCGAAAATAGCTCGAAAATAGCTGAAAATGCGTTATATGAATTTTAGGCAATTCCGAATAGAATTAACCGGTTTAGAAAGTTTGAGACCATGTCATCTACTGTATTTTTTCGAGATCTTTCTAAAAATGCCGATTTCATCGTTCTACGACATATAGTTTCGGAGATATGGGCAGATTTGTCCGAATATTGCTCGAAAACTACTCCAAAATCCGTTATATGAATTTTTGGCAATTCCGAATAGAATTAACCGGTTTAGAAAGTTTGAGACCATGTCATCTACTGTATTTTTTCGAGATCTTTCTAAAAATGCCGATTTCATCGTTCTACGACATATAGTTTCGGAGATATGGGCAGATTTGTCCGAATATTGCTCGAAAACTACTCCAAAATCCGTTATATCTGTAAATTCCGAGTGGAATTAACTGGTTTAGAAAGTTAGAAACCATTTCATCTACTGCATTTTCACGAGATCTTTCTAAAAATACCGATTTCACCGTTCTACGACATATAGTTTCGGAGATATGGGCAGATTTGTCCGAATATTGCTCGAAAACTACTCCAAAATCCGTTATATCTGTCAATTCCTAGTGGAATTAACCGGTTTAGAAAGTTGGAAACCATTTCATCTACTGCATTTTCACGAGATCTTCCTAAATATACCGATTTCACCGTTCTACGACATATAGTTTCGGAGATATGGGCAGATTTGTCCGAATATTGCTCGAAAACTACTCCAAAATCCGTTATATCTGTCAATTCCGAGTGGAATTAACTGGTTTAGAAAGTTAGAAACCATTTCATCTACTGCATTTTCACGAGATCTTTCTAAAAATACCGATTTCACCGTTCTACGACATATAGTTTCGGAGATATGGGCAGATTTGTCCGAATATTGCTCGAAAACTACTCCAAAATCCGTTATATCTGTCAATTCCGAGTGGAATTAACCGGTTTAGAAAGTTTGAAACTATGTCATCTACTGTATTTTCACGAGATCTTTCCAAAAATACCGATTTCACCGTCCTACGATATATAGTTTCGGAGATATGGGCTGATTTGTCCGAAAATAGCTCGAAAATTGCTGAAAATGCGTTATATGAATTTTTGGCAATTCCGAATAGAATTAACCGGTTTAGAAAGTTTGAGACCATGTCATCTACTGTATTTGTTCGAGATCTTTCTAAAAATGCCGATTTCACCGTTCTACGACATATAGTTACGGAGATATGGGCAGATTTGTCCGAATATTGCTCGAAAACTACTCCAAAATCCGTTATATTGGTCAATTCCGAGTGGAATTAACTGGTTTAGAAAGTTTGAAACTATGTCATCTACTGTATTTTCACGAGATCTTTCCAAAAATACCGATTTCACCGTCCTACGATATATAGTTTCGGAGATATGGGCTGATTTGTCCGAAAATAGCTCGAAAATAGCTGAAAATGCGTTATATGAATTTTTGGCAATTCCGAATAGAATTAACCGGTTTAGAAAGTTTGAGACCATGTCATCTACTGTATTTTTTCGAGATCTTTCTAAAAATGCCGATTTCACCGTTCTACGACATATAGTTTCGGAGATATGGGCAGATTTGTCCTAATATTGTTCGAAAACTACTCCAAAATCCGTTATATCTGTCAATTCCGAGTGGAATTAACCGGTTTAGAAAGTTTGAAACTATGTCATCTACTGTATTTTCACGAGATCTTTCCAAAAATACCGATTTCACCGTCCTACGATATATAGTTTCGGAGATATGGGCAGATTTGTCCGAAAATAGCTCGAAAATAGCTGAAAATGCGTTATATGAGGTTTTGGCAATTCCGGATAGAATTAACCGGTTTACAAAGTTTGAAACCATGTCATCTACTGTATTTTCACGAGATCTTTCTAAAAATAACGATTCCACCGTTCTACGATATATAGTTTCGGAGATATGGGCTGATTTGTACGAAAATAGCTCGAAAATAGCTGAAAATGCGTTATATGAGTTTTAGGCAATTCCGGATAGAATTAACCGGTTTACAAAGTTTGAAACCATGTCATCTACTGTATTTTCACGAGATCTTTCCAAAAATAACGATTTCACCGTCCTACGATATATAGTTTCGGAGATATGGGCTGATTTGTACGAAAATAGCTCGAAAATAGCTGAAAATGCGTTATATGAGTTTTAGGCAATTCCGGATAGAATTAACCGGTTTACAAAGTTTGAAACCATGTCATCTACTGTATTTTCACGAGATCTTTCCAAAAATAACGATTCCACCGTTCTACGATATATAGTTTCGGAGATATGGGCTGATTTGTACGAAAATAGCTCGAAAATAGCTGAAAATGCGTTATATGAGTTTTAGGCAATTCCGGATAGAATTAACCGGTTTACAAAGTTTGAAACCATGTCATCTACTGTATTTTCACGAGATCTTTCCAAAAATAACGATTTCACCGTCCTACGATATATAGTTTCGGAGATATGGGCTGATTTGTACGAAAATAGCTCGAAAATAGCTGAAAATGCGTTATATGAGTTTTTGGCAATTCCGGATAGAATTAACCGGTTTACAAAGTTTGAAACCATGTCATCTACTGTATTTTCACGAGATCTTTCCAAAAATAACGATTTCACCGTCCTACGATATATAGTTTCGGAGATATGGGCTGATTTGTACGAAAATAGCTCGAAAATAGCTGAAAATGCGTTATATGAGTTTTTGGCAATTCCGGATAGAATTAACCGGTTTACAAAGTTTGAAACCATGTCATCTACTGTATTTTCACGAGATCTTTCTAAAAATAACGATTCCACCGTTCTACGATATATAGTTTCGGAGATATGGGCTGATTTGTCCGAAAATAGCTCGAAAATAGCTGAAAATGCGTTATATGAATTTTTGGCAATTCCGAATAGAATTAACCGGTTTAGAAAGTTTGAGACCATGTCATCTACTGTATTTTTTCGAGATCTTTCTAAAAATGCCGATTTCATCGTTCTACGACATATAGTTTCGGAGATATGGGCAGATTTGTCCGAATATTGCTCGAAAACTACTCCAAAATCCGTTGTATGAATTTTTGGCAATTCCGAATAGAATTAACCGGTTTAGAAAGTTTGAGACCATGTCATCTACTGTATTTTTTCGAGATCTTTCTAAAAATGCCGATTTCATCGTTCTACGACATATAGTTTCGGAGATATGGGCAGATTTGTCCGAATATTGCTCGAAAACTACTCCAAAATCCGTTATATCTGTCAATTCCGAGTGGAATTAAATGGTTTAGAAAGTTAGAAACCATTTCATCTACTGCATTTTCACGAGATCTTTCTAAAAATACCGATTTCACCGTTCTACGACATATAGTTTCGGAGATATGGGCAGATTTGTCCGAATATTGCTCGAAAACTACTCCAAAATCCGTTATATCTGTCAATTCCTAGTGGAATTAACCGGTTTAGAAAGTTGGAGACCATTTCATCTACTGCATTTTCACGAGATCTTTCTAAATATACCGATTTCACCGTCCTACGATATATAGTTTCGGAGATATGGGCTGATTTGTACGAAAATAGCTCGAAAATAGCTGAAAATGCGTTATATGAGTTTTTGGCAATTCCGGATAGAATTAACCGGTTTACAAAGTTTGAGACCATGTCATCTACTGTATTTTCACGAGATCTTTCTAAAAATAACGATTCCACCGTTCTACGATATATAGTTTCGGAGATATGGGCTGATTTGTCCGAAAATAGCTCGAAAATAGCTGAAAATGCGTTATATGAATTTTTGGCAATTCCGAATAGAATTAACCGGTTTAGAAAGTTTGAGACCATGTCATCTACTGTGTTTGTTCGAGATCTTTCTAAAAATGCTGATTTCACCGTTCTACGACATATAGTTACGGAGATATGGGCAGATTTGTCCGAATATTGCTCGAAAACTACTCAAAAATCCGTTATATTGGTCAATTCCGAGTGGAATTAACTGGTTTAGAAAGTTAGAAACCATTTCATCTACTGCATTTTCACGAGATCTTTCTAAAAATACCGATTTCACCGTTCTACGACATATAGTTTCGGAGATATGGGCTGATTTGTCCGAATATTGCTCGAAAACTACTCCAAAATCCGTTATATCTGTCAATTCCGAGTGGAATTAACCGGTTTAGAAAGTTTGAAACTATGTCATCTCCTGTATTTTCACGAGATCTTTCCAAAAATACCGATTTCACCGTCCTACGATATATAGTTTCGGAGATATGGGCTGATTTGTCCGAAAATAGCTCGAAAATAGCTGAAAATGCGTTATATGAATTTTTGGCAATTCCGAATAGAATTAACCGGTTTAGAAAGTTTGAAACTATGTCATCTCCTGTATTTTCACGAGATCTTTCTAAAAATGCCGATTTCACCGTTCTACGACATATAGTTTCGGAGATATGGGCAGATTTGTCCGAATATTGCTCGAAAACTACTCCAAAATCCGTTATATCTGTCAATTCCTAGTGGAATTAACCGGTTTAGAAAGTTGGAAACCATTCCATCTACTGCATTTTCACGAGATCTTTCTAAATATACCGATTTCACCGTTCTACGATATATAGTTTCGGAGATATGGGCAGATTTGTCCGAAAATAGCTCGAAAATAGCTGAAAATGCGTTATATGAGTTTTTGGCAATTCCGAATAGAATTAACCGGTTTAGAAAGTTTGAAACCATTTCGTCTACTGTATTTTCACGAGATCTTGCCAAAAATACCGATTTCACCGTCCTACGATGTATAGTTTCGGAGATATGGGCAGATTTGTCCGAATATTGCTCGAAAACTACTCCAAAATCCGTTATATCTGTCAATTCCGAGTGGAATTAACCGGTTTAGAAAGTTGGAAACCATTTCATCTACTGCATTTTCACGAGATCTTTCTAAATATACCGATTTCACCGTTCTACGACATATAGTTTCGGAGATATGGGCAGATTTGTCCGAATATTGCTCGAAAACTACTCCAAAATCCGTTATATCTGTCAATTCCGAGTGGAATTAACTGGTTTAGAAAGTTAGAAACCATTTCATCTACTGCATTTTCACGAGATCTTTCTAAAAATACCGATTTCACCGTCCTACGATGTATAGTTTCGGAGATATGGGCAGATTTGTCCGAATATTGCTCGAAAACTACTCCAAAATCCGTTATATCTGTCAATTCCGAGTGGAATTAACCGGTTTAGAAAGTTGGAAACCATTTCATCTACTGCATTTTCACGAGATCTTTCTAAATATACCGATTTCACCGTTCTACGACATATAGTTTCGGAGATATGGGCAGATTTGTCCGAATATTGCTCGAAAACTACTCCAAAATCCGTTATATCTGTCAATTCCGAGTGGAATTAACCGGTTTAGAAAGTTGGAAACCATTTCATCTACTGTATTTTCACGAGATCTTTCCAAAAATACCGATTTCACCGTCCTACGATATATAGTTTCGGAGATATGGGCTGATTTGTCCGAAAATAGCTCGAAAATAGCTGAAAATGCGTTATATGAATTTTTGGCAATTCCGAATAGAATTAACCGGTTTAGAAAGTTTGAGACCATGTCATCTACTGTATTTTTTCAAGATCTTTCTAAAAATGCCGATTTCACCGTTCTACGACATATAGTTTCGGAGATATGGGCAGATTTGTCCGAAAATAGCTCGAAAATAGCTGAAAATGCGTTATATGAATTTTTGGCAATTCCGAATAGAATTAATCGGTTTAGAAAGTTTGAGACCATGTCATCTACTGTATTTTTTCGAGATCTTTCTAAAAATGCCGATTTCACCGTTCTACGACATATAGTTTCGGAGATATGGGCAGATTTGTCCGAATATTGCTCGAAAACTACTCCAAAATCCGTTATATCTGTCAATTCCGAGTGGAATTAACCGGTTTAGAAAGTTGGAAACCATTTCATCTACTGTATTTTCACGAGATCTTTCTAAAAATGCCGATTTCACCGTTCTACGACATATAGTTTCGGAGATATGGGCAGATTTGTCCGAAAATAGCTCGAAAATAGCTGAAAATGCGTTATATGAGTTTTTGGCAATTCCGAATAGAATTAACCGGTTTAGAAAGTTTGAAACCATGTCATCTACTGTATTTTCACGAGATCTTTCCAAAAATAACGATTTCACCGTTCTACGATATATAGTTTCGGAGATATGGGCTGATTTGTACGAAAATAGCTCGAAAATAGCTGAAAATGCGTTATATGAGTTTTAGGCAATTCCGGATAGAATTAACCGGTTTACAAAGTTTGAAACCATGTCATCTACTGTATTTTCACGAGATCTTTCCAAAAATAACGATTTCACCGTCCTACGATATATAGTTTCGGAGATATGGGCAGATTTGTCCGAAAATAGCTCGAAAATAGCTGAAAATGCGTTATATGAATTTTTGGCAATTCCGAATAGAATTAATCGGTTTAGAAAGTTTGAGACCATGTCATCTACTGTATTTTTTCGAGATCTTTCTAAAAATGCCGATTTCACCGTTCTACGACATATAGTTTCGGAGATATGGGCAGATTTGTCCGAATATTGCTCGAAAACTACTCCAAAATCCGTTATATCTGTCAATTCCGAGTGGAATTAACCGGTTTAGAAAGTTGGAAACCATTTCATCTACTGTATTTTCACGAGATCTTTCCAAAAATACCGATTTCACCGTCCTACGATATATAGTTTCGGAGATATGGGCAGATTTGTCCGAAAATAGCTCGAAAATAGCTGAAAATGCGTTATATGAGTTTTTGGCAATTCCGAATAGAATTAACCGGTTTAGAAAGTTTGAAACCATGTCATCTACTGTATTTTCACGAGATCTTTCCAAAAATAACGATTTCACCGTTCTACGATATATAGTTTCGGAGATATGGGCTGATTTGTACGAAAATAGCTCGAAAATAGCTGAAAATGCGTTATATGAGTTTTAGGCAATTCCGGATAGAATTAACCGGTTTACAAAGTTGGAAACCATTTCATCTACTGCATTTTCACGAGATCTTTCTAAATATACCGATTTCACCGTTCTACGATATATAGTTTCGGAGATATGGGCAGATTTGTCCGAATATTGCTCGAAAACTACTCCAAAATCCGTTATATCTGTCAATTCCGAGTGGAATTAACCGGTTTAGAAAGTTGGAAACCATTTCATCTACTGTATTTTCACGAGATCTTTCCAAAAATACCGATTTCACCGTCCTACGATATATAGTTTCGGAGATATGGGCAGATTTGTCCGAAAATAGCTCGAAAATAGCTGAAAATGCGTTATATGAGTTTTTGGCAATTCCGAATAGAATTAACCGGTTTAGAAAGTTTGAAACCATGTCATCTACTGTATTTTCACGAGATCTTTCCAAAAATAACGATTTCACCGTTCTACGATATATAGTTTCGGAGATATGGGCTGATTTGTACGAAAATAGCTCGAAAATAGCTGAAAATGCGTTATATGAGTTTTAGGCAATTCCGGATAGAATTAACCGGTTTACAAAGTTTGAAACCATGTCATCTACTGTATTTTCACGAGATCTTTCCAAAAATAACGATTTCACCGTTCTACGACATATAGTTTCGGAGATATGGGCAGATTTGTCCGAATATTGCTCGAAAACTACTCCAAAATCCGTTATATCTGTCAATTCCGAGTGGAATTAACCGGTTTAGAAAGTTGGAAACCATTTCATCTACTGTATTTTCACGAGATCTTTCCAAAAATACCGATTTCACCGTCCTACGATATATAGTTTCGGAGATATGGGCAGATTTGTCCGAAAATAGCTCGAAAATAGCTGAAAATGCGTTATATGAGTTTTTGGCAATTCCGAATAGAATTAACCGGTTTAGAAAGTTTGAAACCATGTCATCTACTGTATTTTCACGAGATCTTTCCAAAAATAACGATTTCACCGTTCTACGATATATAGTTTCGGAGATATGGGCTGATTTGTACGAAAATAGCTCGAAAATAGCTGAAAATGCGTTATATGAGTTTTAGGCAATTCCGGATAGAATTAACCGGTTTACAAAGTTTGAAACCATGTCATCTACTGTATTTTCACGAGATCTTTCCAAAAATAACGATTTCACCGTCCTACGATATATAGTTTCGGAGATATGGGCTGATTTGTACGAAAATAGCTCGAAAATAGCTGAAAATGCGTTATATGAGTTTTTGGCAATTCCGGATAGAATTAACCGATTTAGAAAGTTTTAACAAATGTCATCTACTGTATTTTTTCGAGATCTTTCTAAAAATATCGATTTCACCGCTCTACGACATATAGTTTCGGAGATATGGGCAGATTTGTCCGAATGTTGCTCGAAAATTACTCGAAAATCCGCTATATCTGTCAATTCCGAATAGAATTAACCGATTTAGAAAGTTTTAACAAATGTCATCTACTGTATTTTTTCGAGATCTTTCTAAAAATATCGATTTCACCGCTCTACGACATATAGTTTCGGAGATATGGGCAGATTTGTCCGAATGTTGCTCGAAAACTACTCGAAAATCCGCTATATCTGTCAATTCCGAATAGAATTAACCGATTTAGAAAGTTTTAACAAATGTCATCTACTGTATTTTTTCGAGATCTTTCTAAAAATATCGATTTCACCGCTCTACGACATATAGTTTCGGAGATATGGGCAGATTTGTCCGAATATTGCTCGAAAACTACTCGAAAATCCGCTATATCTGTCAATTCCGAATAGAATTAACCGATTTAGAAAGTTTTAACAAATGTCATCTACTGTATTTTCACGAGATCTTTCCAAAAATACCGATTTCACCGTTCTACGACATATAGTTTCGGAGATATGGGCAGATTTGTCCGAAAATAGCTCGAAAATAGCTGAAAATGCGTTATATGAGTTTTTGGCAATTCCGAATAGAATTAACCGGTTTAGAAAGTTTGAAACCATGTCATCTACTGTATTTTCACGAGATCTTTCCAAAAATAACGATTTCACCGTTCTACGATATATAGTTTCGGAGATATGGGCTGATTTGTACGAAAATAGCTCGAAAATAGCTGAAAATGCGTTATATGAGTTTTAGGCAATTCCGGATAGAATTAACCGGTTTACAAAGTTTGAAACCATGTCATCTACTGTATTTTCACGAGATCTTTCCAAAAATAACGATTTCACCGTCCTACGATATATAGTTTCGGAGATATGGGCAGATTTGTCCGAAAATAGCTCGAAAATAGCTGAAAATGCGTTATATGAATTTTTGGCAATTCCGAATAGAATTAATCGGTTTAGAAAGTTTGAGACCATGTCATCTACTGTATTTTTTCGAGATCTTTCTAAAAATGACGATTTCACCGTTCTACGACATATAGTTTCGGAGATATGGGCAGATTTGTCCGAATATTGCTCGAAAACTACTCCAAAATCCGTTATATCTGTCAATTCCGAGTGGAATTAACCGGTTTAGAAAGTTGGAAACCATTTCATCTACTGTATTTTCACGAGATCTTTCCAAAAATACCGATTTCACCGTCCTACGATATATAGTTTCGGAGATATGGGCAGATTTGTCCGAAAATAGCTCGAAAATAGCTGAAAATGCGTTATATGAGTTTTTGGCAATTCCGAATAGAATTAACCGGTTTAGAAAGTTTGAAACCATGTCATCTACTGTATTTTCACGAGATCTTTCTAAAAATAACGATTCCACCGTTCTACGATATATAGTTTCGGAGATATGGGCTGATTTGTACGAAAATAGCTCGAAAATAGCTGAAAATGCGTTATATGAGTTTTTGGCAATTCCGGATAGAATTAACCGGTTTAGAAAGTTTGAAACCATGTCATCTACTGTATTTTCACGAGATCTTTCCAAAAATAACGATTTCACCGTCCTACGATATATAGTTTCGGAGATATGGGCTGATTTGTACGAAAATAGCTCGAAAATAGCTGAAAATGCGTTATATGAGTTTTTGGCAATTCCGGATAGAATTAACCGATTTAGAAAGTTTTAACAAATGTCATCTACTGTATTTTTTCGAGATCTTTCTAAAAATATCGATTTCACCGCTCTACGACATATAGTTTCGGAGATATGGGCAGATTTGTCCGAATGTTGCTCGAAAATTACTCGAAAATCCGCTATATCTGTCAATTCCGAATAGAATTAACCGATTTAGAAAGTTTTAACAAATGTCATCTACTGTATTTTTTCGAGATCTTTCTAAAAATATCGATTTCACCGCTCTACGACATATAGTTTCGGAGATATGGGCAGATTTGTCCGAATGTTGCTCGAAAACTACTCGAAAATCCGCTATATCTGTCAATTCCGAATAGAATTAACCGATTTAGAAAGTTTTAACAAATGTCATCTACTGTATTTTTTCGAGATCTTTCTAAAAATATCGATTTCACCGCTCTACGACATATAGTTTCGGAGATATGGGCAGATTTGTCCGAATATTGCTCGAAAACTACTCGAAAATCCGCTATATCTGTCAATTCCGAATAGAATTAACCGATTTAGAAAGTTTTAACAAATGTCATCTACTGTATTTTCACGAGATCTTTCCAAAAATACCGATTTCACCGTTCTACGACATATAGTTTCGGAGATATGGGCAGATTTGTCCGAAAATAGCTCGAAAATAGCTGAAAATGCGTTATATGAGTTTTTGGCAATTCCGAATAGAATTAACCGGTTTAGAAAGTTTGAAACCATGTCATCTACTGTATTTTCACGAGATCTTTCCAAAAATAACGATTTCACCGTTCTACGATATATAGTTTCGGAGATATGGGCTGATTTGTACGAAAATAGCTCGAAAATAGCTGAAAATGCGTTATATGAGTTTTAGGCAATTCCGGATAGAATTAACCGGTTTACAAAGTTTGAAACCATGTCATCTACTGTATTTTCACGAGATCTTTCCAAAAATAACGATTTCACCGTCCTACGATATATAGTTTCGGAGATATGGGCAGATTTGTCCGAAAATAGCTCGAAAATAGCTGAAAATGCGTTATATGAATTTTTGGCAATTCCGAATAGAATTAATCGGTTTAGAAAGTTTGAGACCATGTCATCTACTGTATTTTTTCGAGATCTTTCTAAAAATGCCGATTTCACCGTTCTACGACATATAGTTTCGGAGATATGGGCAGATTTGTCCGAATATTGCTCGAAAACTACTCCAAAATCCGTTATATCTGTCAATTCCGAGTGGAATTAACCGGTTTAGAAAGTTGGAAACCATTTCATCTACTGTATTTTCACGAGATCTTTCCAAAAATACCGATTTCACCGTCCTACGATATATAGTTTCGGAGATATGGGCAGATTTGTCCGAAAATAGCTCGAAAATAGCTGAAAATGCGTTATATGAGTTTTTGGCAATTCCGAATAGAATTAACCGGTTTAGAAAGTTTGAAACCATGTCATCTACTGCATTTTCACGAGATCTTTCCAAAAATAACGATTTCACCGTTCTACGATATATAGTTTCGGAGATATGGGCTGATTTGTACGAAAATAGCTCGAAAATAGCTGAAAATGCGTTATATGAGTTTTAGGCAATTCCGGATAGAATTAACCGGTTTACAAAGTTGGAAACCATTTCATCTACTGCATTTTCACGAGATCTTTCTAAATATACCGATTTCACCGTTCTACGATATATAGTTTCGGAGATATGGGCAGATTTGTCCGAATATTGCTCGAAAACTACTCCAAAATCCGTTATATCTGTCAATTCCGAGTGGAATTAACCGGTTTAGAAAGTTGGAAACCATTTCATCTACTGTATTTTCACGAGATCTTTCCAAAAATACCGATTTCACCGTCCTACGATATATAGTTTCGGAGATATGGGCAGATTTGTCCGAAAATAGCTCGAAAATAGCTGAAAATGCGTTATATGAGTTTTTGGCAATTCCGAATAGAATTAACCGGTTTAGAAAGTTTGAAACCATGTCATCTACTGTATTTTTACGAGATCTTTCCAAAAATAACGATTTCACCGTCCTACGATATATAGTTTCGGAGATATGGGCTGATTTGTACGAAAATAGCTCGAAAATAGCTGAAAATGCGTTATATGAGTTTTTGGCAATTCCGGATAGAATTAACCGGTTTAGAAAGTTTGAAACCATTTCATCTACTGCATTTTCACGAGATCTTTCTAAAAATACCGATTTCACCGTTCTACGATGTATAGTTTCGGAGATATGGGCAGATTTGACCGAATATTGCTCGAAAACTACTCCAAAATCCGATATATCTGTCAATTCCGAGTGGAATTAACCGGTTTAGAAAGTTTGAAACCATGTCATCTACTGTATTTTTACGAGATCTTTCCAAAAATAACGATTTCACCGTCCTACGATATATAGTTTCGGAGATATGGGCTGATTTGTACGAAAATAGCTTGAAAATAGCTGAAAATGCGTTATATGAGTTTTTGGCAATTCCGGATAGAATTAACCGGTTTAGAAAGTTTGAAACCATTTCATCTACTGCATTTTCACGAGATCTTTCTAGAAATACCGATTTCACCGTTCTACGATGTATAGTTTCGGAGATATGGGCAGATTTGTCCGAAAATAACTCGAAAACTACTCCAAAATCCGCTATATCTGTCAATTCCGAGTGGAATTAACCGGTTTAGAAAGTTTGAAACCATGTCATCTACTGTATTTTCACGCGATCTTTCTAAAAATAACGATTTCACCGTCCAACGATATATAGTTTCGGAGATATGGGCTGATTTGTACGAAAATAGCTCGAAAATAGCTGAAAATGCGTTATATGAGTTTTTTGGCAATTCCGGATAGAATTAACCGGTTTAGAAAGTTTGAAACCATGTCATCTTCTGTATTTTTTCGAGATCTTTATAAAAATACCGATTTCACCGTTCTACGACATATAGTTTCGGAGATATGGGCAGATTTGTCCGAATATTGCTCGAAAACTACTCCAAAATCCGCTATATCTGTCAATTCCGAGTGGAATTAACCGGTTTAGAAAGTTTGAAACCATGTCATCTACTGTATTTTTTCGAGATCTTTCCAAAAATACTAATTTCAATGTTCTACGAGATATAGTTTCGGAGATATGGGCAGATTTGTCCGAATGTTGCTCGAAAACTACTCGAAAATCCGCTATATCTGTCAATTCCGAATAGAATTAACCGATTTAGAAAGTTTTAACAAATGTCATCTACTGTATTTTTTCGAGATCTTTCTAAAAATATCGATTTCACCGCTCTACGACATATAGTTTCGGAGATATGGGCAGATTTGTCCGAATATTGCTCGAAAACTACTCGAAAATCCGCTATATCTGTCAATTCCGAATAGAATTAACCGATTTAGAAAGTTTTAACAAATGTCATCTACTGTATTTTTTCGAGATCTTTCTAAAAATATCGATTTCACCGCTCTACGACATATAGTTTCGGAGATATGGGCAGATTTGTCAGAATATTGCTCGAAAACTACTCGAAAATCCGTTATATCTGTCAATTCCGAATAGAATTAACCGATTTAGAAAGTTTTAACAAATGTCATCTACTGTATTTTTTCGAGATCTTTCTAAAAATATCGATTTCACCGCTCTACGACATATAGTTTCGGAGATATGGGCAGATTTGTCCGAATATTGCTCGAAAACTACTCGAAAATCCGCTATATCTGTCAATTCCGAATAGAATTAACCGATTTAGAAAGTTTTAACAAATGTCATCTACTGTATTTTTTCGAGATCTTTCTAAAAATATCGATTTCACCGCTCTACGACATATAGTTTCGGAGATATGGGCAGATTTGTCCGAATATTGCTCGAAAACTACTCGAAAATCCGCTATATCTGTCAATTCCGAATAGAATTAACCGATTTAGAAAGTTTTAACAAATGTCATCTACTGTATTTTTTCGAGATCTTTCTAAAAATATCGATTTCACCGCTCTACGACATATAGTTTCGGAGATATGGGCAGATTTGTCAGAATATTGCTCGAAAACTACTCGAAAATCCGTTATATCTGTCAATTCCGAATAGAATTAACCGATTTAGAAAGTTTTAACAAATGTCATCTACTGTATTTTTTCGAGATCTTTCTAAAAATATCGATTTCACCGCTCTACGACATATAGTTTCGGAGATATGGGCAGATTTGTCCGAATATTGCTCGAAAACTACTCGAAAATCCGCTATATCTGTCAATTCCGAATAGAATTAACCGATTTAGAAAGTTTTAACAAATGTCATCTACTGTATTTTTTCGAGATCTTTCTAAAAATATCGATTTCACCGCTCTACGACATATAGTTTCGGAGATATGGGCAGATTTGTCCGAATGTTGCTCGAAAACTACTCGAAAATCCGCTATATCTGTCAATTCCGAATAGAATTAACCGATTTAGAAAGTTTTAACAAATGTCATCTACTGTATTTTTTCGAGATCTTTCTAAAAATATCGATTTCACCGCTCTACGACATATAGTTTCGGAGATATGGGCAGATTTGTCCGAATATTGCTCGAAAACTACTCGAAAATCCGCTATATCTGTCAATTCCGAATAGAATTAACCGATTTAGAAAGTTTTAACAAATGTCATCTACTGTATTTTTTCGAGATCTTTCCAAAAATACTAATTTCAATGTTCTACGAGATATAGTTTCGGAAATATGGGCAGATTTGTCAGAATATTGCTCGAAAATTACTCGAAAATCCGCTATATCTGTCAATTCCGAATAGAATTAACCGATTTAGAAAGTTTTAACAAATGTCATCTACTGTATTTTTTCGAGGTCTTTCGAAAATACTGATTTCACTGTTCTACGACATATAGTTTCGGAGATATGGGCAGATCTGTCCGAATATTGCTCGAAAACTACTCGAAAATCCGTTATATCTGTCAATTCCGAATAGAATTAACCGATTTAGAAAGTTTTAACAAATGTCATCTACTGTATTTTTTCGAGGTCTTTCTAAAAATACCGAATTCACTGCTCTACGACATATAGTTTCGGAGATATGGGCAGATTTGTCCGAATGTTGCTCGAAAATTACTCGAAAATCCGCTATATCTGTCAATTCCGAATAGAATTAACCGATTTAGAAAGTTTTAACAAATGTCATCTACTGTATTTTTTCGAGATCTTTCTAAAAATATCGATTTCACCGCTCTACGACATATAGTTTCGGAGATATGGGCAGATTTGTCCGAATGTTGCTCGAAAACTACTCGAAAATCCGCTATATCTGTCAATTCCGAATAGAATTAACCGATTTAGAAAGTTTTAACAAATGTCATCTACTGTATTTTTTCGAGATCTTTCTAAAAATATCGATTTCACCGCTCTACGACATATAGTTTCGGAGATATGGGCAGATTTGTCCGAATGTTGCTCGAAAACTACTCGAAAATCCGATATATCTGTCAATTCCGAATAGAATTAACCGATTTAGAAAGTTTTAACAAATGTCATCTACTGTATTTTTTCGAGATCTTTCTAAAAATATCGATTTCACCGCTCTACGACATATAGTTTCGGAGATATGGGCAGATTTGTCCGAATATTGCTCGAAAACTACTCGAAAATCCGCTATATCTGTCAATTCCGAATAGAATTAACCGATTTAGAAAGTTTTAACAAATGTCATCTACTGTATTTTTTCGAGATCTTTCTAAAAATATCAATTTCACCGCTCTACGACATATAGTTTCGGAGATATGGGCAGATTTGTCCGAATGTTGCTCGAAAACTACTCGAAAATCCGCTATATCTGTCAATTCCGAATAGAATTAACCGATTTAGAAAGTTTTAACAAATGTCATCTACTGTATTTTTTCGAGATCTTTCTAAAAATATCGATTTCACCGCTCTACGACATATAGTTTCGGAGATATGGGCAGATTTGTCCGAATATTGCTCGAAAACTACTCGAAAATCCGCTATATTTGTCAATTCCGAATAGAATTAACCGATTTAGAAAGTTTTAACAAATGTCATCTACTGTATTTTTTCGAGATCTTTCCAAAAATACTAATTTCAATGTTCTACGAGATATAGTTTCGGAAATATGGGCAGATTTGTCAGAATATTGCTCGAAAACTACTCGAAAATCCGTTATATCTGTCAATTCCGAATAGAATTAACCGATTTAGAAAGTTTTAACAAATGTCATCTACTGTATTTTTTCGAGGTCTTTCGAAAATACTGATTTCACTGTTCTACGACATATAGTTTCGGAGATATGGGCAGATCTGTCCGAATATTGCTCGAAAACTACTCGAAAATCCGTTATATCTGTCAATTCCGAATAGAATTAACCGATTTAGAAAGTTTTAACAAATGTCATCTACTGTATTTTTTCGAGGTCTTTCTAAAAATACCGAATTCACTGCTCTACGACATATAGTTTCGGAGATATGGGCAGATTTGTCCGAATGTTGCTCGAAAATTACTCGAAAATCCGCTATATCTGTCAATTCCGAATAGAATTAACCGATTTAGAAAGTTTTAACAAATGTCATCTACTGTATTTTTTCGAGATCTTTCTAAAAATATCGATTTCACCGCTCTACGACATATACTTTCGGAGATATGGGCAGATTTGTCCGAATGTTGCTCGAAAACTACTCGAAAATCCGCTATATCTGTCAATTCCGAATAGAATTAACCGATTTAGAAAGTTTTAACAAATGTCATCTACTGTATTTTTTCGAGATCTTTCTAAAAATATCGATTTCACCGCTCTACGACATATAGTTTCGGAGATATGGGCAGATTTGTCCGAATGTTGCTCGAAAACTACTCGAAAATCCGCTATATCTGTCAATTCCGAATAGAATTAACCGATTTAGAAAGTTTTAACAAATGTCATCTACTGTATTTTTTCGAGATCTTTCTAAAAATATCGATTTCACCGCTCTACGACATATAGTTTCGGAGATATGGGCAGATTTGTCCGAATATTGCTCGAAAACTACTCGAAAATCCGCTATATCTGTCAATTCCGAATAGAATTAACCGATTTAGAAAGTTTTAACAAATGTCATCTACTGTATTTTTTCGAGATCTTTCTAAAAATATCGATTTCACCGCTCTACGACATATAGTTTCGGAGATATGGGCAGATTTGTCCGAATGTTGCTCGAAAACTACTCGAAAATCCGCTATATCTGTCAATTCCGAATAGAATTAACCGATTTAGAAAGTTTTAACAAATGTCATCTACTGTATTTTTTCGAGATCTTTCTAAAAGTATCGATTTCACCGCTCTACGACATATAGTTTCGGAGATATGGGCAGATTTGTCCGAATGTTGCTCGAAAACTACTCGAAAATCCGCTATATCTGTCAATTCCGAATAGAATTAACCGATTTAGAAAGTTTTAACAAATGTCATCTACTGTATTTTTTCGAGATCTTTCTAAAAATATCGATTTCACCGCTCTACGACATATAGTTTCGGAGATATGGGCAGATTTGTCCGAATATTGCTCGAAAACTACTCGAAAATCCGCTATATCTGTCAATTCCGAATAGAATTAACCGATTTAGAAAGTTTTAACAAATGTCATCTACTGTATTTTTTCGAGATCTTTCTAAAAGTATCGATTTCACCGCTCTACGACATATAGTTTCGGAGATATGGGCAGATTTGTCCGAATGTTGCTCGAAAACTACTCGATAATCCGCTATATCTGTCAATTCCGAATAGAATTAACCGATTTAGAAAGTTTTAACAAATGTCATCTACTGTATTTTTTCGAGATCTTTCTAAAAATATCGATTTCACCGCTCTACGACATATAGTTTCGGAGATATGGGCAGATTTGTCCGAATATTGCTCGAAAACTACTCGAAAATCCGCTATATCTGTCAATTCCGAATAGAATTAACCGATTTAGAAAGTTTTAACAAATGTCATCTACTGTATTTTTTCGAGATCTTTCTAAAAATATCGATTTCACCGCTCTACGACATATAGTTTCGGAGATATGGGCAGATTTGTCCGAATATTGCTCGAAATCTACTCGAAAATCCGCTATATCTGTCAATTCCGAATAGAATTAACCGATTTAGAAAGTTTTAACAAATGTCATCTACTGTATTTTTTCGAGATCTTTCTAAAAATATCGATTTCACCGCTCTACGACATATAGTTTCGGAGATATGGGCAGATTTGTCCGAATATTGCTCGAAAACTACTCGAAAATCCGCTATATCTGTCAATTCCGAATAGAATTAACCGATTTAGAAAGTTTTAACAAAAGTCATCTACTGTATTTTTTCGAGATCTTTCTAAAAATATCGATTTCACCGCTCCACGACATATAGTTTCGGAGATATGGGCAGATTTGTCCGAATGTTGCTCGAAAACTACTCGAAAATCCGCTATATCTGTCAATTCCGAATAGAATTAACCGATTTAGAAAGTTTTAACAAATGTCATCTACTGTATTTTTTCGAGATCTTTCTAAAAGTATCGATTTCACCGCTCTACGACATATAGTTTCGGAGATATGGGCAGATTTGTCCGAATGTTGCTCGAAAACTACTCGAAAATCCGCTATATCTGTCAATTCCGAATAGAATTAACCGATTTAGAAAGTTTTAACAAATGTCATCTACTGTATTTTTTCGAGATCTTTCTAAAAATATCGATTTCACCGCTCTACGACATATAGTTTCGGAGATATGGGCAGATTTGTCCGAATATTGCTCGAAAACTACTCGAAAATCCGCTATATCTGTCAATTCCGAATAGAATTAACCGATTTAGAAAGTTTTAACAAATGTCATCTACTGTATTTTTTCGAGGTCTTTCTAAAAATATCGATTTCACCGCTCTACGACATATAGTTTCGGAGATATGGGCAGATTTGTCCGAATATTGCTCGAAAACTACTCGAAAATCCGCTATATCTGTCAATTCCGAATAGAATTAACCGATTTAGAAAGTTTTAACAAATGTCATCTACTGTATTTTTTCGAGATCTTTCTAAAAATATCGATTTCACCGCTCTACGACATATAGTTTCGGAGATATGGGCAGATTTGTCCGAATGTTGCTCGAAAACTACTCGAAAATCCGCTATATCTGTCAATTCCGAATAGAATTAACCGATTTAGAAAGTTTTAACAAATGTCATCTACTGTATTTTTTCGAGATCTTTCAAAAATACTGATTTCACTGTTATACGACATATAGTTTCGGAGATATGGGCAGATTTGTCCGAATGTTGCTCGAAAACTACTCGAAAATCCGCTATATCTGTCAATTCCGAATAGAATTAACCGATTTAGAAAGTTTTAACAAATGTCATCTACTGTATTTTTTCGAGATCTTTCAAAAATACTAATTTCAATGTTCTACGAGATATAGTTTCGGAAATATGGGCAGATTTGTCAGAATATTGCTCGAAAACTACTCGAAAATCCGCTATATCTGTCAATTCCGAATAGAATTAACCGATTTAGAAAGTTTTAACAAATGTCATCTACTGTATTTTTTCGAGATCTTTCTAAAAATATCGATTTCACCGCTCTACGACATATAGTTTCGGAGATATGGGCAGATTTGTCCGAATGTTGCTCGAAAACTACTCGAAAATCCGCTATATCTGTCAATTCCGAATAGAATTAACCGATTTAGAAAGATTTAACAAATGTCATCTACTGTATTTTTTCGAGATCTTTCTAAAAATATCGATTTCACCGCTCTACGACATATAGTTTCGGAGATATGGGCAGATTTGTCCGAATATTGCTCGAAAACTACTCGAAAATCCGCTATATCTGTCAATTCCGAATAGAATTAACCGATTTAGAAAGTTTTAACAAATGTCATCTACTGTATTTTTTCGAGATCTTTCTAAAAATATCGATTTCACCGCTCTACGACATATAGTTTCGGAGATATGGGCAGATTTGTCCGAATGTTGCTCGAAAACTACTCGAAAATCCGCTATATCTGTCAATTCCGAATATAATTAACCGATTTAGAAAGTTTTAACAAATGTCATCTACTGTATTTTTTCGAGATCTTTCTAAAAATATCGAGTTCACCGCTCTACGACATATAGTTTCGGAGATATGGGCAGATTTGTCCGAATGTTGCTCGAAAACTACTCGAAAATCCGCTATATCTGTCAATTCCGAATAGAATTAACCGATTTAGAAAGTTTTAACAAATGTCATCTACTGTATTTTTTCGAGATCTTTCAAAAATACTGATTTCACTGTTATACGACATATAGTTTCGGAGATATGGGCAGATTTGTCCGAATATTGCTCGAAAACTACTCGAAAATCCGCTATATCTGTCAATTCCGAATAGAATTAACCGATTTAGAAAGTTTTAACAAATGTCATCTACTGTATTTTTTCGAGATCTTTCCAAAAATACTAATTTCAATGTTGTACGAGATATAGTTTCGGAAATATGGGCAGATTTGTCAGAATATTGCTCGAAAACTACTCGAAAATCCGCTATATCTGTCAATTCCGAATAGAATTAACCGATTTAGAAAGTTTTAACAAATGTCATCTACTGTATTTTTTCGAGATCTTTCTAAAAATATCGATTTCACCGCTCTACGACATATAGTTTCGGAGATATGGGCAGATTTGTCCGAATATTGCTCGAAAACTACTCGAAAATCCGCTATATCTGTCAATTCCGAATAGAATTAACCGATTTAGAAAGTTTTAACAAATGTCATCTACTGTATTTTTTCGAGGTCTTTCAAAAATACTGATTTCACTGTTCTACGACATATAGTTTCGGAGATATGGGCAGATCTGTCCGAATGTTGCTCGAAAACTACTCGAAAATCCGCTATATCTGTCAATTCCGAATAGAATTAACCGATTTAGAAAGTTTTAACAAATGTCATCTACTGTATTTTTTCGAGATCTTTCTAAAAGTATCGATTTCACCGCTCTACGACATATAGTTTCGGAGATATGGGCAGATTTGTCCGAATGTTGCTCGAAAACTACTCGAAAATCCGCTATATCTGTCAATTCCGAATAGAATTAACCGATTTAGAAAGTTTTAACAAATGTCATCTACTGTATTTTTTCGAGATCTTTCTAAAAATATCGATTTCACCGCTCTACGACATATAGTTTCGGAGATATGGGCAGATTTGTCCGAATATTGCTCGAAAACTACTCGAAAATCCGCTATATCTGTCAATTCCGAATAGAATTAACCGATTTAGAAAGTTTTAACAAATGTCATCTACTGTATTTTTTCGAGATCTTTCTAAAAATATCGATTTCACCGCTCTACGACATATAGTTTCGGAGATATGGGCAGATTTGTCCGAATGTTGCTCGAAAACTACTCGAAAATCCGCTATATCTGTCAATTCCGAATAGAATTAACCGATTTAGAAAGTTTTAACAAATGTCATCTACTGTATTTTTTCGAGATCTTTCTAAAAGTATCGATTTCACCGCTCTACGACATATAGTTTCGGAGATATGGGCAGATTTGTCCGAATGTTGCTCGAAAACTACTCGAAAATCCGCTATATCTGTCAATTCCGAATAGAATTAACCGATTTAGAAAGTTTTAACAAATGTCATCTACTGTATTTTTTCGAGATCTTTCTAAAAATATCGATTTCACCGCTCTACGACATATAGTTTCGGAGATATGGGCAGATTTGTCCGAATATTGCTCGAAAACTACTCGAAAATCCGCTATATCTGTCAATTCCGAATAGAATTAACCGATTTAGAAAGTTTTAACAAATGTCATCTACTGTATTTTTTCGAGATCTTTCTAAAAGTATCGATTTCACCGCTCTACGACATATAGTTTCGGAGATATGGGCAGATTTGTCCGAATGTTGCTCGAAAACTACTCGATAATCCGCTATATCTGTCAATTCCGAATAGAATTAACCGATTTAGAAAGTTTTAACAAATGTCATCTACTGTATTTTTTCGAGATCTTTCTAAAAATATCGATTTCACCGCTCTACGACATATAGTTTCGGAGATATGGGCAGATTTGTCCGAATATTGCTCGAAAACTACTCGAAAATCCGCTATATCTGTCAATTCCGAATAGAATTAACCGATTTAGAAAGTTTTAACAAATGTCATCTACTGTATTTTTTCGAGATCTTTCTAAAAATATCGATTTCACCGCTCTACGACATATAGTTTCGGAGATATGGGCAGATTTGTCCGAATATTGCTCGAAATCTACTCGAAAATCCGCTATATCTGTCAATTCCGAATAGAATTAACCGATTTAGAAAGTTTTAACAAATGTCATCTACTGTATTTTTTCGAGATCTTTCTAAAAATATCGATTTCACCGCTCTACGACATATAGTTTCGGAGATATGGGCAGATTTGTCCGAATATTGCTCGAAAACTACTCGAAAATCCGCTATATCTGTCAATTCCGAATAGAATTAACCGATTTAGAAAGTTTTAACAAATGTCATCTACTGTATTTTTTCGAGATCTTTCTAAAAATATCGATTTCACCGCTCCACGACATATAGTTTCGGAGATATGGGAAGATTTGTCCGAATGTTGCTCGAAAACTACTCGAAAATCCGCTATATCTGTCAATTCCGAATAGAATTAACCGATTTAGAAAGTTTTAACAAATGTCATCTACTGTATTTTTTCGAGATCTTTCTAAAAGTATCGATTTCACCGCTCTACGACATATAGTTTCGGAGATATGGGCAGATTTGTCCGAATGTTGCTCGAAAACTACTCGAAAATCCGCTATATCTGTCAATTCCGAATAGAATTAACCGATTTAGAAAGTTTTAACAAATGTCATCTACTGTATTTTTTCGAGATCTTTCTAAAAATATCGATTTCACCGCTCTACGACATATAGTTTCGGAGATATGGGCAGATTTGTCCGAATGTTGCTCGAAAACTACTCGAAAATCCGCTATATCTGTCAAT
The DNA here is from genome assembly GCA_949748235.1 of Platypus cylindrus. Classification (NCBI taxonomy): domain Eukaryota; kingdom Metazoa; phylum Arthropoda; class Insecta; order Coleoptera; family Curculionidae; genus Platypus; species Platypus cylindrus. Next base: position 439,476 of record OX456491.1, on the reverse strand, counting down.
TCCGAATAGAATTAACCGATTTAGAAAGTTTTAACAAATGTCATCTACTGTATTTTTTCGAGATCTTTCAAAAATACTGATTTCACTGTTATACGACATATAGTTTCGGAGATATGGGCAGATTTGTCCGAATGTTGCTCGAAAACTACTCGAAAATCCGCTATATCTGTCAATTCCGAATAGAATTAACCGATTTAGAAAGTTTTAACAAATGTCATCTACTGTATTTTTTCGAGATCTTTCAAAAATACTAATTTCAATGTTCTACGAGATATAGTTTCGGAAATATGGGCAGATTTGTCAGAATATTGCTCGAAAACTACTCGAAAATCCGCTATATCTGTCAATTCCGAATAGAATTAACCGATTTAGAAAGTTTTAACAAATGTCATCTACTGTATTTTTTCGAGATCTTTCTAAAAATATCGATTTCACCGCTCTACGACATATAGTTTCGGAGATATGGGCAGATTTGTCCGAATGTTGCTCGAAAACTACTCGAAAATCCGCTATATCTGTCAATTCCGAATAGAATTAACCGATTTAGAAAGATTTAACAAATGTCATCTACTGTATTTTTTCGAGATCTTTCTAAAAATATCGATTTCACCGCTCTACGACATATAGTTTCGGAGATATGGGCAGATTTGTCCGAATATTGCTCGAAAACTACTCGAAAATCCGCTATATCTGTCAATTCCGAATAGAATTAACCGATTTAGAAAGTTTTAACAAATGTCATCTACTGTATTTTTTCGAGATCTTTCTAAAAATATCGATTTCACCGCTCTACGACATATAGTTTCGGAGATATGGGCAGATTTGTCCGAATGTTGCTCGAAAACTACTCGAAAATCCGCTATATCTGTCAATTCCGAATAGAATTAACCGATTTAGAAAGTTTTAACAAATGTCATCTACTGTATTTTTTCGAGATCTTTCTAAAAATATCGATTTCACCGCTCCACGACATATAGTTTCGGAGATATGGGAAGATTTGTCCGAATGTTGCTCGAAAACTACTCGAAAATCCGCTATATCTGTCAATTCCGAATAGAATTAACCGATTTAGAAAGTTTTAACAAATGTCATCTACTGTATTTTTTCGAGATCTTTCTAAAAATATCGATTTCACCGCTCTACGACATATAGTTTCGGAGATATGGGCAGATTTGTCCGAATATTGCTCGAAAACTACTCGAAAATCCGCTATATCTGTCAATTCCGAATAGAATTAACCGATTTAGAAAGTTTTAACAAATGTCATCTACTGTATTTTTTCGAGATCTTTCTAAAAATATCGATTTCACCGCTCTACGACATATAGTTTCGGAGATATGGGCAGATTTGTCCGAATGTTGCTCGAAAACTACTCGAAAATCCGCTATATCTGTCAATTCCGAATATAATTAACCGATTTAGAAAGTTTTAACAAATGTCATCTACTGTATTTTTTCGAGATCTTTCTAAAAATATCGATTTCACCGCTCTACGACATATAGTTTCGGAGATATGGGCAGATTTGTCCGAATGTTGCTCGAAAACTACTCGAAAATCCGCTATATCTGTCAATTCCGAATAGAATTAACCGATTTAGAAAGTTTTAACAAATGTCATCTACTGTATTTTTTCGAGATCTTTCAAAAATACTGATTTCACTGTTATACGACATATAGTTTCGGAGATATGGGCAGATTTGTCCGAATATTGCTCGAAAACTACTCGAAAATCCGCTATATCTGTCAATTCCGAATAGAATTAACCGATTTAGAAAGTTTTAACAAATGTCATCTACTGTATTTTTTCGAGATCTTTCCAAAAATACTAATTTCAATGTTGTACGAGATATAGTTTCGGAAATATGGGCAGATTTGTCAGAATATTGCTCGAAAACTACTCGAAAATCCGCTATATCTGTCAATTCCGAATAGAATTAACCGATTTAGAAAGTTTTAACAAATGTCATCTACTGTATTTTTTCGAGATCTTTCTAAAAATATCGATTTCACCGCTCTACGACATATAGTTTCGGAGATATGGGCAGATTTGTCCGAATATTGCTCGAAAACTACTCGAAAATCCGCTATATCTGTCAATTCCGAATAGAATTAACCGATTTAGAAAGTTTTAACAAATGTCATCTACTGTATTTTTTCGAGGTCTTTCAAAAATACTGATTTCACTGTTCTACGACATATAGTTTCGGAGATATGGGCAGATCTGTCCGAATGTTGCTCGAAAACTACTCGAAAATCCGCTATATCTGTCAATTCCGAATAGAATTAACCGATTTAGAAAGTTTTAACAAATGTCATCTACTGTATTTTTTCGAGATCTTTCTAAAAATATCGATTTCACCGCTCTACGACATATAGTTTCGGAGATATGGGCAGATTTGTCCGAATGTTGCTCGAAAACTACTCGAAAATCCGCTATATCTGTCAATTCCGAATAGAATTAACCGATTTAGAAAGTTTTAACAAATGTCATCTACTGTATTTTTTCGAGATCTTTCTAAAAATATCGATTTCACCGCTCTACGACATATAGTTTCGGAGATATGGGCAGATTTGTCCGAATGTTGCTCGAAAACTACTCGAAAATCCGCTATATCTGTCAATTCCGAATAGAATTAACCGATTTAGAAAGTTTTAACAAATGTCATCTACTGTATTTTTTCGAGATCTTTCTAAAAATATCGATTTCACCGCTCTACGACATATAGTTTCGGAGATATGGGCAGATTTGTCCGAATATTGCTCGAAAACTACTCGAAAATCCGCTATATCTGTCAATTCCGAATAGAATTAACCGATTTAGAAAGTTTTAACAAATGTCATCTACTGTATTTTTTCGAGATCTTTCTAAAAATATCGATTTCACCGCTCTACGACATATAGTTTCGGAGATATGGGCAGATTTGTCCGAATGTTGCTCGAAAACTACTCGAAAATCCGCTATATCTGTCAATTCCGAATAGAATTAACCGATTTAGAAAGTTTTAACAAATGTCATCTACTGTATTTTTTCGAGATCTTTCTAAAAGTATCGATTTCACCGCTCTACGACATATAGTTTCGGAGATATGGGCAGATTTGTCCGAATGTTGCTCGAAAACTACTCGAAAATCCGCTATATCTGTCAATTCCGAATAGAATTAACCGATTTAGAAAGTTTTAACAAATGTCATCTACTGTATTTTTTCGAGATCTTTCTAAAAATATCGATTTCACCGCTCTACGACATATAGTTTCGGAGATATGGGCAGATTTGTCCGAATATTGCTCGAAAACTACTCGAAAATCCGCTATATCTGTCAATTCCGAATAGAATTAACCGATTTAGAAAGTTTTAACAAATGTCATCTACTGTATTTTTTCGAGATCTTTCTAAAAGTATCGATTTCACCGCTCTACGACATATAGTTTCGGAGATATGGGCAGATTTGTCCGAATGTTGCTCGAAAACTACTCGATAATCCGCTATATCTGTCAATTCCGAATAGAATTAACCGATTTAGAAAGTTTTAACAAATGTCATCTACTGTATTTTTTCGAGATCTTTCTAAAAATATCGATTTCACCGCTCTACGACATATAGTTTCGGAGATATGGGCAGATTTGTCCGAATATTGCTCGAAAACTACTCGAAAATCCGCTATATCTGTCAATTCCGAATAGAATTAACCGATTTAGAAAGTTTTAACAAATGTCATCTACTGTATTTTTTCGAGATCTTTCTAAAAATATCGATTTCACCGCTCTACGACATATAGTTTCGGAGATATGGGCAGATTTGTCCGAATATTGCTCGAAATCTACTCGAAAATCCGCTATATCTGTCAATTCCGAATAGAATTAACCGATTTAGAAAGTTTTAACAAATGTCATCTACTGTATTTTTTCGAGATCTTTCTAAAAATATCGATTTCACCGCTCTACGACATATAGTTTCGGAGATATGGGCAGATTTGTCCGAATATTGCTCGAAAACTACTCGAAAATCCGCTATATCTGTCAATTCCGAATAGAATTAACCGATTTAGAAAGTTTTAACAAATGTCATCTACTGTATTTTTTCGAGATCTTTCTAAAAATATCGATTTCACCGCTCCACGACATATAGTTTCGGAGATATGGGCAGATTTGTCCGAATGTTGCTCGAAAACTACTCGAAAATCCGCTATATCTGTCAATTCCGAATAGAATTAACCGATTTAGAAAGTTTTAACAAATGTCATCTACTGTATTTTTTCGAGATCTTTCTAAAAGTATCGATTTCACCGCTCTACGACATATAGTTTCGGAGATATGGGCAGATTTGTCCGAATGTTGCTCGAAAACTACTCGAAAATCCGCTATATCTGTCAATTCCGAATAGAATTAACCGATTTAGAAAGTTTTAACAAATGTCATCTACTGTATTTTTTCGAGATCTTTCTAAAAATATCGATTTCACCGCTCTACGACATATAGTTTCGGAGATATGGGCAGATTTGTCCGAATATTGCTCGAAAACTACTCGAAAATCCGCTATATCTGTCAATTCCGAATAGAATTAACCGATTTAGAAAGTTTTAACAAATGTCATCTACTGTATTTTTTCGAGGTCTTTCTAAAAATATCGATTTCACCGCTCTACGACATATAGTTTCGGAGATATGGGCAGATTTGTCCGAATATTGCTCGAAAACTACTCGAAAATCCGCTATATCTGTCAATTCCGAATAGAATTAACCGATTTAGAAAGTTTTAACAAATGTCATCTACTGTATTTTTTCGAGATCTTTCTAAAAATATCGATTTCACCGCTCTACGACATATAGTTTCGGAGATATGGGCAGATTTGTCCGAATGTTGCTCGAAAACTACTCGAAAATCCGCTATATCTGTCAATTCCGAATAGAATTAACCGATTTAGAAAGTTTTAACAAATGTCATCTACTGTATTTTTTCGAGATCTTTCAAAAATACTGATTTCACTGTTATACGACATATAGTTTCGGAGATATGGGCAGATTTGTCCGAATGTTGCTCGAAAACTACTCGAAAATCCGCTATATCTGTCAATTCCGAATAGAATTAACCGATTTAGAAAGTTTTAACAAATGTCATCTACTGTATTTTTTCGAGATCTTTCAAAAATACTAATTTCAATGTTCTACGAGATATAGTTTCGGAAATATGGGCAGATTTGTCAGAATATTGCTCGAAAACTACTCGAAAATCCGCTATATCTGTCAATTCCGAATAGAATTAACCGATTTAGAAAGTTTTAACAAATGTCATCTACTGTATTTTTTCGAGATCTTTCTAAAAATATCGATTTCACCGCTCTACGACATATAGTTTCGGAGATATGGGCAGATTTGTCCGAATGTTGCTCGAAAACTACTCGAAAATCCGCTATATCTGTCAATTCCGAATAGAATTAACCGATTTAGAAAGTTTTAACAAATGTCATCTACTGTATTTTTTCGAGATCTTTCTAAAAATATCGATTTCACCGCTCTACGACATATAGTTTCGGAGATATGGGCAGATTTGTCCGAATATTGCTCGAAAACTACTCGAAAATCCGCTATATCTGTCAATTCCGAATAGAATTAACCGATTTAGAAAGTTTTAACAAATGTCATCTACTGTATTTTTTCGAGATCTTTCTAAAAATATCGATTTCACCGCTCTACGACATATAGTTTCGGAGATATGGGCAGATTTGTCCGAATGTTGCTCGAAAACTACTCGAAAATCCGCTATATCTGTCAATTCCGAATATAATTAACCGATTTAGAAAGTTTTAACAAATGTCACCTACTGTATTTTTTCGAGATCTTTCTAAAAATATCGATTTCACCGCTCTACGACATATAGTTTCGGAGATATGGGCAGATTTGTCCGAATGTTGCTCGAAAACTACTCGAAAATCCGCTATATCTGTCAATTCCGAATAGAATTAACCGATTTAGAAAGTTTTAACAAATGTCATCTACTGTATTTTTTCGAGATCTTTCAAAAATACTGATTTCACTGTTATACGACATATAGTTTCGGAGATATGGGCAGATTTGTCCGAATATTGCTCGAAAACTACTCGAAAATCCGCTATATCTGTCAATTCCGAATAGAATTAACCGATTTAGAAAGTTTTAACAAATGTCATCTACTGTATTTTTTCGAGATCTTTCCAAAAATACTAATTTCAATGTTGTACGAGATATAGTTTCGGAAATATGGGCAGATTTGTCAGAATATTGCTCGAAAACTACTCGAAAATCCGCTATATCTGTCAATTCCGAATAGAATTAACCGATTTAGAAAGTTTTAACAAATGTCATCTACTGTATTTTTTCGAGATCTTTCTAAAAATATCGATTTCACCGCTCTACGACATATAGTTTCGGAGATATGGGCAGATTTGTCCGAATATTGCTCGAAAACTACTCGAAAATCCGCTATATCTGTCAATTCCGAATAGAATTAACCGATTTAGAAAGTTTTAACAAATGTCATCTACTGTATTTTTTCGAGGTCTTTCAAAAATACTGATTTCACTGTTCTACGACATATAGTTTCGGAGATATGGGCAGATCTGTCCGAATGTTGCTCGAAAACTACTCGAAAATCCGCTATATCTGTCAATTCCGAATAGAATTAACCGATTTAGAAAGTTTTAACAAATGTCATCTACTGTATTTTTTCGAGATCTTTCTAAAAATATCGATTTCACCGCTCTACGACATATAGTTTCGGAGATATGGGCAGATTTGTCCGAATGTTGCTCGAAAACTACTCGAAAATCCGCTATATCTGTCAATTCCGAATAGAATTAACCGATTTAGAAAGTTTTAACAAATGTCATCTACTGTATTTTTTCGAGATCTTTCTAAAAATATCGATTTCACCGCTCTACGACATATAGTTTCGGAGATATGGGCAGATTTGTCCGAATATTGCTCGAAAACTACTCGAAAATCCGCTATATCTGTCAATTCCGAATAGAATTAACCGATTTAGAAAGTTTTAACAAATGTCATCTACTGTATTTTTTCGAGGTCTTTCAAAAATACTGATTTCACTGTTCTACGACATATAGTTTCGGAGATATGGGCAGATCTGTCCGAATATTGCTCGAAAACTACTCGAAAATCCGTTATATCTGTCAATTCCGAATAGAATTAACCGATTTAGAAAGTTTTAACAAATGTCATCTACTGTATTTTTTCGAGATCTTTCTAAAAATATCGATTTCACCGCTCTACGGCATATAGTTTCGGAGATATGGGCAGATTTGTCCGAATGTTGCTCGAAAACTACTCGAAAATCTGCTATATCTGTCAATTCCGAATAGAATTAACCGATTTAGAAAGTTTTAACAAATGTCATCTACTGTATTTTTTCGAGATCTTTCTAAAAATATCGATTTCACCGCTCTACGACATATAGTTTCGGAGATATGGGCAGATTTGTCCGAATATTGCTCGAAAACTACTCGAAAATCCGCTATATCTGTCAATTCCGAATAGAATTAACCGATTTAGAAAGTTTTAACAAATGTCATCTACTGTATTTTTTCGAGATCTTTCTAAAAATATCGATTTCACCGCTCTACGACATATAGTTTCGGAGATATGGGCAGATTTGTCCGAATGTTGCTCGAAAACTACTCGAAAATCCGCTATATCTGTCAATTCCGAATAGAATTAACCGATTTAGAAAGTTTTAACAAATGTCATCTACTGTATTTTTTCGAGATCTTTCTAAAAATATCGATTTCACCGCTCTACGACATATAGTTTCGGAGATATGGGCAGATTTGTCCGAATGTTGCTCGAAAACTACTCGAAAATCCGCTATATCTGTCAATTCCGAATAGAATTAACCGATTTAGAAAGTTTTAACAAATGTCATCTACTGTATTTTTTCGAGATCTTTCAAAAATACTGATTTCACTGTTATACTACATATAGTTTCGGAGATATGGGCAGATTTGTCCGAATATTGCTCGAAAACTACTCGAAAATCCGCTATATCTGTCAATTCCGAATAGAATTAACCGATTTAGAAAGTTTTAACAAATGTCATCTACTGTATTTTTTCGAGATCTTTCCAAAAATACTAATTTCAATGTTGTACGAGATATAGTTTCGGAGATATGGGCAGATCTGTCCGAATATTGCTCGAAAACTACTCGAAAATCCGTTATATCTGTCAATTCCGAATAGAATTAACCGATTTAGAAAGTTTTAACAAATGTCATCTACTGTATTTTTTCGAGATCTTTCTAAAAATATCGATTTCACCGCTCTACGACATATAGTTTCGGAGATATGGGCAGATTTGTCCGAATGTTGCTCGAAAACTACTCGAAAATCTGCTATATCTGTCAATTCCGAATAGAATTAACCGATTTAGAAAGTTTTAACAAATGTCATCTACTGTATTTTTTCGAGATCTTTCTAAAAATATCGATTTCACCGCTCTACGACATATAGTTTCGGAGATATGGGCAGATTTGTCCGAATATTGCTCGAAAACTACTCGAAAATCCGCTATATCTGTCAATTCCGAATAGAATTAACCGATTTAGAAAGTTTTAACAAATGTCATCTACTGTATTTTTTCGAGATCTTTCAAAAATACTGATTTCACTGTTATACGACATATAGTTTCGGAGATATGGGCAGATTTGTCCGAATATTGCTCGAAAACTACTCGAAAATCCGCTATATCCGTCAATTCCGAATAGAATTAGCCGATTTAGAAAGTTTTAACAAATGTCATCTACTGTATTTTTTCGAGATCTTTCCAAAAATACTAATTTCAATGTTGTACGAGATATAGTTTCGGAAATATGGGCAGATTTGTCAGAATATTGCTCGAAAACTACTCGAAAATCCGCTATATCTGTCAATTCCGAATAGAATTAACCGATTTAGAAAGTTTTAACAAATGTCATCTACTGTATTTTTTCGAGATCTTTCTAAAAATATCGATTTCACCGCTCTACGACATATAGTTTCGGAGATATGGGCAGATTTGTCCGAATATTGCTCGAAAACTACTCGAAAATCCGCTATATCTGTCAATTCCGAATAGAATTAACCGATTTAGAAAGTTTTAACAAATGTCATCTACTGTATTTTTTCGAGATCTTTCTAAAAATATCGATTTCACCGCTCTACGACATATAGTTTCGGAGATATGGGCAGATTTGTCCGAATGTTGCTCGAAAACTACTCGAAAATCCGCTATATCTGTCAATTCCGAATAGAATTAACCGATTTAGAAAGTTTTAACAAATGTCATCTACTGTATTTTTTCGAGATCTTTCAAAAATACTGATTTCACTGTTATACGACATATAGTTTCGGAGATATGGGCAGATTTGTCCGAATGTTGCTCGAAAACTACTCGAAAATCCGCTATATCTGTCAATTCCGAATAGAATTAACCGATTTAGAAAGTTTTAACAAATGTCATCTACTGTATTTTTTCGAGATCTTTCAAAAATACTAATTTCAATGTTCTACGAGATATAGTTTCGGAAATATGGGCAGATTTGTCAGAATATTGCTCGAAAACTACTCGAAAATCCGCTATATCTGTCAATTCCGAATAGAATTAACCGATTTAGAAAGTTTTAACAAATGTCATCTACTGTATTTTTTCGAGATCTTTCTAAAAATATCGATTTCACCGCTCTACGACATATAGTTTCGGAGATATGGGCAGATTTGTCCGAATGTTGCTCGAAAACTACTCGAAAATCCGCTATATCTGTCAATTCCGAATAGAATTAACCGATTTAGAAAGTTTTAACAAATGTCATCTACTGTATTTTTTCGAGATCTTTCTAAAAATATCGATTTCACCGCTCTACGACATATAGTTTCGGAGATATGGGCAGATTTGTCCGAATATTGCTCGAAAACTACTCGAAAATCCGCTATATCTGTCAATTCCGAATAGAATTAACCGATTTAGAAAGTTTTAACAAATGTCATCTACTGTATTTTTTCGAGATCTTTCTAAAAATATCGATTTCACCGCTCTACGACATATAGTTTCGGAGATATGGGCAGATTTGTCCGAATGTTGCTCGAAAACTACTCGAAAATCCGCTATATCTGTCAATTCCGAATATAATTAACCGATTTAGAAAGTTTTAACAAATGTCATCTACTGTATTTTTTCGAGATCTTTCTAAAAATATCGATTTCACCGCTCTACGACATATAGTTTCGGAGATATGGGCAGATTTGTCCGAATGTTGCTCGAAAACTACTCGAAAATCCGCTATATCTGTCAATTCCGAATAGAATTAACCGATTTAGAAAGTTTTAACAAATGTCATCTACTGTATTTTTTCGAGATCTTTCAAAAATACTGATTTCACTGTTATACGACATATAGTTTCGGAGATATGGGCAGATTTGTCCGAATATTGCTCGAAAACTACTCGAAAATCCGCTATATCTGTCAATTCCGAATAGAATTAACCGATTTAGAAAGTTTTAACAAATGTCATCTACTGTATTTTTTCGAGATCTTTCCAAAAATACTAATTTCAATGTTGTACGAGATATAGTTTCGGAAATATGGGCAGATTTGTCAGAATATTGCTCGAAAACTACTCGAAAATCCGCTATATCTGTCAATTCCGAATAGAATTAACCGATTTAGAAAGTTTTAACAAATGTCATCTACTGTATTTTTTCGAGATCTTTCTAAAAATATCGATTTCACCGCTCTACGACATATAGTTTCGGAGATATGGGCAGATTTGTCCGAATATTGCTCGAAAACTACTCGAAAATCCGCTATATCTGTCAATTCCGAATAGAATTAACCGATTTAGAAAGTTTTAACAAATGTCATCTACTGTATTTTTTCGAGGTCTTTCAAAAATACTGATTTCACTGTTCTACGACATATAGTTTCGGAGATATGGGCAGATCTGTCCGAATGTTGCTCGAAAACTACTCGAAAATCCGCTATATCTGTCAATTCCGAATAGAATTAACCGATTTAGAAAGTTTTAACAAATGTCATCTACTGTATTTTTTCGAGATCTTTCTAAAAATATCGATTTCACCGCTCTACGACATATAGTTTCGGAGATATGGGCAGATTTGTCCGAATGTTGCTCGAAAACTACTCGAAAATCCGCTATATCTGTCAATTCCGAATAGAATTAACCGATTTAGAAAGTTTTAACAAATGTCATCTACTGTATTTTTTCGAGATCTTTCTAAAAATATCGATTTCACCGCTCTACGACATATAGTTTCGGAGATATGGGCAGATTTGTCCGAATATTGCTCGAAAACTACTCGAAAATCCGCTATATCTGTCAATTCCGAATAGAATTAACCGATTTAGAAAGTTTTAACAAATGTCATCTACTGTATTTTTTCGAGGTCTTTCAAAAATACTGATTTCACTGTTCTACGACATATAGTTTCGGAGATATGGGCAGATCTGTCCGAATATTGCTCGAAAACTACTCGAAAATCCGTTATATCTGTCAATTCCGAATAGAATTAACCGATTTAGAAAGTTTTAACAAATGTCATCTACTGTATTTTTTCGAGATCTTTCTAAAAATATCGATTTCACCGCTCTACGACATATAGTTTCGGAGATATGGGCAGATTTGTCCGAATGTTGCTCGAAAACTACTCGAAAATCTGCTATATCTGTCAATTCCGAATAGAATTAACCGATTTAGAAAGTTTTAACAAATGTCATCTACTGTATTTTTTCGAGATCTTTCTAAAAATATCGATTTCACCGCTCTACGACATATAGTTTCGGAGATATGGGCAGATTTGTCCGAATATTGCTCGAAAACTACTCGAAAATCCGCTATATCTGTCAATTCCGAATAGAATTAACCGATTTAGAAAGTTTTAACAAATGTCATCTACTGTATTTTTTCGAGATCTTTCTAAAAATATCGATTTCACCGCTCTACGACATATAGTTTCGGAGATATGGGCAGATTTGTCCGAATGTTGCTCGAAAACTACTCGAAAATCCGCTATATCTGTCAATTCCGAATAGAATTAACCGATTTAGAAAGTTTTAACAAATGTCATCTACTGTATTTTTTCGAGGTCTTTCAAAAATACTGATTTCACTGTTCTACGACATATAGTTTCGGAGATATGGGCAGATCTGTCCGAATGTTGCTCGAAAACTACTCGAAAATCCGCTATATCTGTCAATTCCGAATAGAATTAACCGATTTAGAAAGTTTTAACAAATGTCATCTACTGTATTTTTTCGAGATCTTTCTAAAAATATCGATTTCACCGCTCTACGACATATAGTTTCGGAGATATGGGCAGATTTGTCCGAATATTGCTCGAAAACTACTCGAAAATCCGCTATATCTGTCAATTCCGAATAGAATTAACCGATTTAGAAAGTTTTAACAAATGTCATCTACTGTATTTTTTCGAGGTCTTTCAAAAATACTGATTTCACTGTTCTACGACATATAGTTTCGGAGATATGGGCAGATCTGTCCGAATATTGCTCGAAAACTACTCGAAAATCCGTTATATCTGTCAATTCCGAATAGAATTAACCGATTTAGAAAGTTTTAACAAATGTCATCTACTGTATTTTTTCGAGATCTTTCTAAAAATATCGATTTCACCGCTCTACGACATATAGTTTCGGAGATATGGGCAGATTTGTCCGAATGTTGCTCGAAAACTACTCGAAAATCCGCTATATCTGTCAATTCCGAATAGAATTAACCGATTTAGAAAGTTTTAACAAATGTCATCTACTGTATTTTTTCGAGATCTTTCAAAAATACTGATTTCACTGTTATACTACATATAGTTTCGGAGATATGGGCAGATTTGTCCGAATATTGCTCGAAAACTACTCGAAAATCCGCTATATCTGTCAATTCCGAATAGAATTAACCGATTTAGAAAGTTTTAACAAATGTCATCTACTGTATTTTTTCGAGATCTTTCCAAAAATACTAATTTCAATGTTGTACGAGATATAGTTTCGGAGATATGGGCAGATCTGTCCGAATATTGCTCGAAAACTACTCGAAAATCCGTTATATCTGTCAATTCCGAATAGAATTAACCGATTTAGAAAGTTTTAACAAATGTCATCTACTGTATTTTTTCGAGATCTTTCTAAAAATATCGATTTCACCGCTCTACGACATATAGTTTCGGAGATATGGGCAGATTTGTCCGAATATTGCTCGAAAACTACTCGAAAATCCGCTATATCTGTCAATTCCGAATAGAATTAACCGATTTAGAAAGTTTTAACAAATGTCATCTACTGTATTTTTTCGAGATCTTTCAAAAATACTGATTTCACTGTTATACGACATATAGTTTCGGAGATATGGGCAGATTTGTCCGAATATTGCTCGAAAACTACTCGAAAATCCGCTATATCCGTCAATTCCGAATAGAATTAGCCGATTTAGAAAGTTTTAACAAATGTCATCTACTGTATTTTTTCGAGATCTTTCCAAAAATACTAATTTCAATGTTGTACGAGATATAGTTTCGGAAATATGGGCAGATTTGTCAGAATATTGCTCGAAAACTACTCGAAAATCCGCTATATCTGTCAATTCCGAATAGAATTAACCGATTTAGAAAGTTTTAACAAATGTCATCTACTGTATTTTTTCGAGATCTTTCTAAAAATATCGATTTCACCGCTCTACGACATATAGTTTCGGAGATATGGGCAGATTTGTCCGAATATTGCTCGAAAACTACTCGAAAATCCGCTATATCTGTCAATTCCGAATAGAATTAACCGATTTAGAAAGTTTTAACAAATGTCATCTACTGTATTTTTTCGAGATCTTTCTAAAAATATCGATTTGACCGCTCTACGACATATAGTTTCGGAGATATGGGCAGATTTGTCCGAATGTTGCTCGAAAACTACTCGAAAATCCGCTATATCTGTCAATTCCGAATAGAATTAACCGATTTAGAAAGTTTTAACAAATGTCATCTACTGTATGTTTTCGAGATCTTTCTAAAAATATCGATTTCACCGCTCTACGACATATAGTTTCGGAGATATGGGCAGATTTGTCCGAATATTGCTCGAAAACTACTCGAAAATCCGCTATATCTGTCAATTCCGAATAGAATTAACCGATTTAGAAAGTTTTAACAAATGTCATCTACTGTATTTTTTCGAGATCTTTCTAAAAATATCGATTTCACCGCTCCACGACATATAGTTTCGGAGATATGGGCAGATTTGTCCGAATGTTGCTCGAAAACTACTCGAAAATCCGCTATATCTGTCAATTCCGAATAGAATTAACCGATTTAGAAAGTTTTAACAAATGTCATCTACTGTATTTTTTCGAGATCTTTCAAAAATACTGATTTCACTGTTATACGACATATAGTTTCGGAGATATGGGCAGATTTGTCCGAATATTGCTCGAAAACTACTCGAAAATCCGCTATATCCGTCAATTCCGAATAGAATTAGCCGATTTAGAAAGTTTTAACAAATGTCATCTACTGTATTTTTTCGAGATCTTTCCAAAAATACTAATTTCAATGTTGTCCGAGATATAGTTTCGGAAATATGGGCAGATTTGTCAGAATATTGCTCGAAAACTACTCGAAAATCCGCTATATCTGTCAATTCCGAATAGAATTAACCGATTTAGAAAGTTTTAACAAATGTCATCTACTGTATTTTTTCGAGATCTTTCTAAAAATATCGATTTCACCGCTCTACGACATATAGTTTCGGAGATATGGGCAGATTTGTCCGAATATTGCTCGAAAACTACTCGAAAATCCGCTATATCTGTCAATTCCGAATAGAATTAACCGATTTAGAAAGTTTTAACAAATGTCATCTACTGTATTTTTTCGAGATCTTTCTAAAAATATCGATTTGACCCCTCTACGACATATAGTTTCGGAGATATGGGCAGATTTGTCCGAATGTTGCTCGAAAACTACTCGAAAATCCGCTATATCTGTCAATTCCGAATAGAATTAACCGATTTAGAAAGTTTTAACAAATGTCATCTACTGTATTTTTTCGAGATCTTTCAAAAATACTGATTTCACTGTTATACTACATATAGTTTCGGAGATATGGGCAGATTTGTCCGAATGTTGCTCGAAAACTACTCGAAAATCCGCTATATCTGTCAATTCCGAATAGAATTAACCGATTTAGAAAGTTTTAACAAATGTCATCTACTGTATTTTTTCGAGATCTTTCTAAAAGTATCGATTTCACCGCTCTACGACATATAGTTTCGGAGATATGGGCAGATTTGTCCGAATGTTGCTCGAAAACTACTCGAAAATCCGCTATATCTGTCAATTCCGAATAGAATTAACCGATTTAGAAAGTTTTAACAAATGTCATCTACTGTATTTTTTCGAGATCTTTCTAAAAATATCGATTTCACCGCTCTACGACATATAGTTTCGGAGATATGGGCAGATTTGTCCGAATATTGCTCGAAAACTACTCGAAAATCCGCTATATCTGTCAATTCCGAATAGAATTAACCGATTTAGAAAGTTTTAACAAATGTCATCTACTGTATTTTTTCGAGATCTTTCTAAAAATATCGATTTCACCGCTCTACGACATATAGTTTCGGAGATATGGGCAGATTTGTCCGAATGTTGCTCGAAAACTACTCGAAAATCCGCTATATCTGTCAATTCCGAATAGAATTAACCGATTTAGAAAGTTTTAACAAATGTCATCTACTGTATTTTTTCGAGATCTTTCTAAAAATATCGATTTCACCGCTCTACGACATATAGTTTCGGAGATATGGGCAGATTTGTCCGAATGTTGCTCGAAAACTACTCGAAAATCCGCTATATCTGTCAATTCCGAATAGAATTAACCGATTTAGAAAGTTTTAACAAATGTCATCTACTGTATTTTTTCGAGATCTTTCTAAAAATATCGATTTCACCGCTCTACGACATATAGTTTCGGAGATATGGGCAGATTTGTCCGAATGTTGCTCGAAAACTACTCGAAAATCCGCTATATCTGTCAATTCCGAATAGAATTAACCGATTTAGAAAGTTTTAACAAATGTCATCTACTGTATTTTTTCGAGATCTTTCTAAAAATATCGATTTCACCGCTCTACGACATATAGTTTCGGAGATATGGGCAGATTTGTCCGAATGTTGCTCGAAAACTACTCGAAAATCCGCTATATCTGTCAATTCCGAATAGAATTAACCGATTTAGAAAGTTTTAACAAATGTCATCTACTGTATTTTTTCGAGATCTTTCTAAAAATATCGATTTCACCGCTCTACGACATATAGTTTCGGAGATATGGGCAGATTTGTCCGAATGTTGCTCGAAAACTACTCGAAAATCCGCTATATCTGTCAATTCCGAATAGAATTAACCGATTTAGAAAGTTTTAACAAATGTCATCTACTGTATTTTTTCGAGATCTTTCAAAAATACTGATTTCACTGTTATACTACATATAGTTTCAGAGATATGGGCAGATTTGTCCGAATATTGCTCGAAAACTACTCGAAAATCCGCTATATCTGTCAATTCCGAATAGAATTAACCGATTTAGAAAGTTTTAACAAATGTCATCTACTGTATTTTTTCGAGATCTTTCTAAAAATATCGATTTCACCGCTCTACGACATATAGTTTCGGAGATATGGGCAGATTTGTCCGAATGTTGCTCGAAAACTACTCGAAAATCTGCTATATCTGTCAATTCCGAATAGAATTAACCGATTTAGAAAGTTTTAACAAATGTCATCTACTGTATTTTTTCGAGATCTTTCTAAAAATATCGATTTCACCGCTCTACGACATATAGTTTCGGAGATATGGGCAGATTTGTCCGAATATTGCTCGAAAACTACTCGAAAATCCGCTATATCTGTCAATTCCGAATAGAATTAACCGATTTAGAAAGTTTTAACAAATGTCATCTACTGTATTTTTTCGAGATCTTTCTAAAAATATCGATTTCACCGCTCTACGACATATAGTTTCGGAGATATGGGCAGATTTGTCCGAATGTTGCTCGAAAACTACTCGAAAATCCGCTATATCTGTCAATTCCGAATAGAATTAACCGATTTAGAAAGTTTTAACAAATGTCATCTACTGTATTTTTTCGAGATCTTTCAAAAATACTGATTTCACTGTTATACGACATATAGTTTCGGAGATATGGGCAGATTTGTCCGAATATTGCTCGAAAACTACTCGAAAATCCGCTATATCCGTCAATTCCGAATAGAATTAGCCGATTTAGAAAGTTTTAACAAATGTCATCTACTGTATTTTTTCGAGATCTTTCAAAAATACTGATTTCACTGTTATACGACATATAGTTTCGGAGATATGGGCAGATTTGTCCGAATATTGCTCGAAAACTACTCGAAAATCCGCTATATCCGTCAATTCCGAATAGAATTAGCCGATTTAGAAAGTTTTAACAAATGTCATCTACTGTATTTTTTCGAGATCTTTCCAAAAATACTAATTTCAATGTTGTACGAGATATAGTTTCGGAAATATGGGCAGATTTGTCAGAATATTGCTCGAAAACTACTCGAAAATCCGCTATATCTGTCAATTCCGAATAGAATTAACCGATTTAGAAAGTTTTAACAAATGTCATCTACTGTATTTTTTCGAGATCTTTCTAAAAATATCGATTTCACCGCTCTACGACATATAGTTTCGGAGATATGGGCAGATTTGTCCGAATATTGCTCGAAAACTACTCGAAAATCCGCTATATCTGTCAATTCCGAATAGAATTAACCGATTTAGAAAGTTTTAACAAATGTCATCTACTGTATTTTTTCGAGATCTTTCTAAAAATATCGATTTCACCGCTCTACGACATATAGTTTCGGAGATATGGGCAGATTTGTCCGAATATTGCTCGAAAACTACTCGAAAATCCGCTATATCTGTCAATTCCGAATAGAATTAACCGATTTAGAAAGTTTTAACAAATGTCATCTACTGTATTTTTTCGAGATCTTTCTAAAAATATCGATTTGACCGCTCTACGACATATAGTTTCGGAGATATGGGCAGATTTGTCCGAATGTTGCAGGAAAACTACTCGAAAATCCGCTATATCTGTCAATTCCGAATAGAATTAACCGATTTAGAAAGTTTTAACAAATGTCATCTACTGTATTTTTTCGAGATCTTTCTAAAAATATCGATTTCACCGCTCTACGACATATAGTTTCGGAGATATGGGCAGATTTGTCCGAATGTTGCTCGAAAACTACTCGAAAATCCGCTATATCTGTCAATTCCGAATAGAATTAACCGATTTAGAAAGTTTTAACAAATGTCATCTACTGTATTTTTTCGAGATCTTTCTAAAAATATCGATTTCACCGCTCTACGACATATAGTTTCGGAGATATGGGCAGATTTGTCCGAATGTTGCTCGAAAACTACTCGAAAATCCGCTATATCTGTCAATTCCGAATAGAATTAACCGATTTAGAAAGTTTTAA
This sequence comes from Platypus cylindrus, assembly GCA_949748235.1. Lineage (NCBI taxonomy): Eukaryota > Metazoa > Arthropoda > Insecta > Coleoptera > Curculionidae > Platypus > Platypus cylindrus. The sequence goes on along the minus strand of OX456491.1, from coordinate 420,917 downwards.
CAAATGTCATCTACTGTATTTTTTCGAGATCTTTCTAAAAATATCGATTTCACCGCTCTACGACATATAGTTTCGGAGATATGGGCAGATTTGTCCGAATGTTGCTCGAAAACTACTCGAAAATCCGCTATATCTGTCAATTCCGAATAGAATTAACCGATTTAGAAAGTTTTAACAAATGTCATCTACTGTATTTTTTCGAGATCTTTCTAAAAATATCGATTTCACCGCTCTACGACATATAGTTTCGGAGATATGGGCAGATTTGTCCGAATGTTGCTCGAAAACTACTCGAAAATCCGCTATATCTGTCAATTCCGAATAGAATTAACCGATTTAGAAAGTTTTAACAAATGTCATCTACTGTATTTTTTCGAGATCTTTCAAAAATACTGATTTCACTGTTATACTACATATAGTTTCGGAGATATGGGCAGATTTGTCCGAATATTGCTCGAAAACTACTCGAAAATCCGCTATATCTGTCAATTCCGAATAGAATTAACCGATTTAGAAAGTTTTAACAAATGTCATCTACTGTATTTTTTCGAGATCTTTCTAAAAATATCGATTTCACCGCTCTACGACATATAGTTTCGGAGATATGGGCAGATTTGTCCGAATGTTGCTCGAAAACTACTCGAAAATCCGCTATATCTGTCAATTCCGAATAGAATTAACCGATTTAGAAAGTTTTAACAAATGTCATCTACTGTATTTTTTCGAGATCTTTCTAAAAATATCGATTTCACCGCTCTACGACATATAGTTTCGGAGATATGGGCAGATTTGTCCGAATGTTGCTCGAAAACTACTCGAAAATCCGCTATATCTGTCAATTCCGAATAGAATTAACCGATTTAGAAAGTTTTAACAAATGTCATCTACTGTATTTTTTCGAGATCTTTCAAAAATACTGATTTCACTGTTATACTACATATAGTTTCGGAGATATGGGCAGATTTGTCCGAATATTGCTCGAAAACTACTCGAAAATCCGCTATATCTGTCAATTCCGAATAGAATTAACCGATTTAGAAAGTTTTAACAAATGTCATCTACTGTATTTTTTCGAGATCTTTCTAAAAATATCGATTTCACCGCTCTACGACATATAGTTTCGGAGATATGGGCAGATTTGTCCGAATGTTGCTCGAAAACTACTCGAAAATCTGCTATATCTGTCAATTCCGAATAGAATTAACCGATTTAGAAAGTTTTAACAAATGTCATCTACTGTATTTTTTCGAGATCTTTCTAAAAATATCGATTTCACCGCTCTACGACATATAGTTTCGGAGATATGGGCAGATTTGTCCGAATATTGCTCGAAAACTACTCGAAAATCCGCTATATCTGTCAATTCCGAATAGAATTAACCGATTTAGAAAGTTTTAACAAATGTCATCTACTGTATTTTTTCGAGATCTTTCTAAAAATATCGATTTCACCGCTCTACGACATATAGTTTCGGAGATATGGGCAGATTTGTCCGAATGTTGCTCGAAAACTACTCGAAAATCCGCTATATCTGTCAATTCCGAATAGAATTAACCGATTTAGAAAGTTTTAACAAATGTCATCTACTGTATTTTTTCGAGATCTTTCAAAAATACTGATTTCACTGTTATACGACATATAGTTTCGGAGATATGGGCAGATTTGTCCGAATATTGCTCGAAAACTACTCGAAAATCCGCTATATCCGTCAATTCCGAATAGAATTAGCCGATTTAGAAAGTTTTAACAAATGTCATCTACTGTATTTTTTCGAGATCTTTCCAAAAATACTAATTTCAATGTTGTACGAGATATAGTTTCGGAAATATGGGCAGATTTGTCAGAATATTGCTCGAAAACTACTCGAAAATCCGCTATATCTGTCAATTCCGAATAGAATTAACCGATTTAGAAAGTTTTAACAAATGTCATCTACTGTATTTTTTCGAGATCTTTCTAAAAATATCGATTTCACCGCTCTACGACATATAGTTTCGGAGATATGGGCAGATTTGTCCGAATGTTGCTCGAAAACTACTCGAAAATCCGCTATATCTGTCAATTCCGAATAGAATTAACCGATTTAGAAAGTTTTAACAAATGTCATCTACTGTATTTTTTCGAGATCTTTCTAAAAATATCGATTTCACCGCTCTACGACATATAGTTTCGGAGATATGGGCAGATTTGTCCGAATGTTGCTCGAAAACTACTCGAAAATCTGCTATATCTGTCAATTCCGAATAGAATTAACCGATTTAGAAAGTTTTAACAAATGTCATCTACTGTATTTTTTCGAGATCTTTCTAAAAATATCGATTTCACCGCTCTACGACATATAGTTTCGGAGATATGGGCAGATTTGTCCGAATATTGCTCGAAAACTACTCGAAAATCCGCTATATCTGTCAATTCCGAATAGAATTAACCGATTTAGAAAGTTTTAACAAATGTCATCTACTGTATTTTTTCGAGATCTTTCTAAAAATATCGATTTGACCGCTCTACGACATATAGTTTCGGAGATATGGGCAGATTTGTCCGAATGTTGCTCGAAAACTACTCGAAAATCCGCTATATCTGTCAATTCCGAATAGAATTAACCGATTTAGAAAGTTTTAACAAATGTCATCTACTGTATTTTTTCGAGATCTTTCTAAAAATATCGATTTCACCGCTCTACGACATATAGTTTCGGAGATATGGGCAGATTTGTCCGAATGTTGCTCGAAAACTACTCGAAAATCCGCTATATCTGTCAATTCCGAATAGAATTAACCGATTTAGAAAGTTTTAACAAATGTCATCTACTGTATTTTTTCGAGATCTTTCTAAAAATATCGATTTCACCGCTCTACGACATATAGTTTCGGAGATATGGGCAGATTTGTCCGAATGTTGCTCGAAAACTACTCGAAAATCCGCTATATCTGTCAATTCCGAATAGAATTAACCGATTTAGAAAGTTTTAACAAATGTCATCTACTGTATTTTTTCGAGATCTTTCTAAAAATATCGATTTCACCGCTCTACGACATATAGTTTCGGAGATATGGGCAGATTTGTCCGAATGTTGCTCGAAAACTACTCGAAAATCTGCTATATCTGTCAATTCCGAATAGAATTAACCGATTTAGAAAGTTTTAACAAATGTCATCTACTGTATTTTTTCGAGATCTTTCTAAAAATATCGATTTCACCGCTCTACGACATATAGTTTCGGAGATATGGGCAGATTTGTCCGAATGTTGCTCGAAAACTACTCGAAAATCCGCTATATCTGTCAATTCCGAATAGAATTAACCGATTTAGAAAGTTTTAACAAATGTCATCTACTGTATTTTTTCGAGATCTTTCAAAAATACTGATTTCACTGTTATACGACATATAGTTTCGGAGATATGGGCAGATTTGTCCGAATATTGCTCGAAAACTACTCGAAAATCCGCTATATCCGTCAATTCCGAATAGAATTAGCCGATTTAGAAAGTTTTAACAAATGTCATCTACTGTATTTTTTCGAGATCTTTGCAAAAATACTAATTTCAATGTTGTACGAGATATAGTTTCGGAAATATGGGCAGATTTGTCAGAATATTGCTCGAAAACTACTCGAAAATCCGCTATATCTGTCAATTCCGAATAGAATTAACCGATTTAGAAAGTTTTAACAAATGTCATCTACTGTATTTTTTCGAGATCTTTCTAAAAATATCGATTTCACCGCTCTACGACATATAGTTTCGGAGATATGGGCAGATTTGTCCGAATATTGCTCGAAAACTACTCGAAAATCCGCTATATCTGTCAATTCCGAATAGAATTAACCGATTTAGAAAGTTTTAACAAATGTCATCTACTGTATTTTTTCGAGATCTTTCTAAAAATATCGATTTGACCGCTCTACGACATATAGTTTCGGAGATATGGGCAGATTTGTCCGAATGTTGCTCGAAAACTACTCGAAAATCCGCTATATCTGTCAATTCCGAATAGAATTAACCGATTTAGAAAGTTTTAACAAATGTCATCTACTGTATTTTTTCGAGATCTTTCTAAAAATATCGATTTCACCGCCCTACGACATATAGTTTCGGAGATATGGGCAGATTTGTCCGAATGTTGCTCGAAAACTACTCGAAAATCCGCTATATCTGTCAATTCCGAATAGAATTAACCGATTTAGAAAGTTTTAACAAATGTCATCTACTGTATTTTTTCGAGATCTTTCTAAAAATATCGATTTCACCGCTCTACGACATATAGTTTCGGAGATATGGGCAGATTTGTCCGAATATTGCTCGAAAACTACTCGAAAATCCGCTATATCTGTCAATTCCGAATAGAATTAACCGATTTAGAAAGTTTTAACAAATGTCATCTACTGTATTTTTTCGAGGTCTTTCAAAAATACTGATTTCACTGTTCTACGACATATAGTTTCGGAGATATGGGCAGATCTGTCCGAATATTGCTCGAAAACTACTCGAAAATCCGTTATATCTGTCAATTCCGAATAGAATTAACCGATTTAGAAAGTTTTAACAAATGTCATCTACTGTATTTTTTCGAGATCTTTCTAAAAATATCGATTTCACCGCTCTACGACATATAGTTTCGGAGATATGGGCAGATTTGTCCGAATGTTGCTCGAAAACTACTCGAAAATCTGCTATATCTGTCAATTCCGAATAGAATTAACCGATTTAGAAAGTTTTAACAAATGTCATCTACTGTATTTTTTCGAGATCTTTCTAAAAATATCGATTTCACCGCTCTACGACATATAGTTTCGGAGATATGGGCAGATTTGTCCGAATATTGCTCGAAAACTACTCGAAAATCCGCTATATCTGTCAATTCCGAATAGAATTAACCGATTTAGAAAGTTTTAACAAATGTCATCTACTGTATTTTTTCGAGATCTTTCTAAAAATATCGATTTCTCCGCTCTACGACATATAGTTTCGGAGATATGGGCAGATTTGTCCGAATGTTGCTCGAAAACTACTCGAAAATCCGCTATATCTGTCAATTCCGAATAGAATTAACCGATTTAGAAAGTTTTAACAAATGTCATCTACTGTATTTTTTCGAGATCTTTCTAAAAATATCGATTTCACCGCTCTACGACATATAGTTTCGGAGATATGGGCAGATTTGTCCGAATGTTGCTCGAAAACTACTCGAAAATCCGCTATATCTGTCAATTCCGAATAGAATTAACCGATTTAGAAAGTTTTAACAAATGTCATCTACTGTATTTTTTCGAGATCTTTCAAAAATACTGATTTCACTGTTATACTACATATAGTTTCGGAGATATGGGCAGATTTGTCCGAATATTGCTCGAAAACTACTCGAAAATCCGCTATATCTGTCAATTCCGAATAGAATTAACCGATTTAGAAAGTTTTAACAAATGTCATCTACTGTATTTTTTCGAGATCTTTCCAAAAATACTAATTTCAATGTGGTACGAGATATAGTTTCGGAGATATGGGCAGATCTGTCCGAATATTGCTCGAAAACTACTCGAAAATCCGTTATATCTGTCAATTCCGAATAGAATTAACCGATTTAGAAAGTTTTAACAAATGTCATCTACTGTATTTTTTCGAGATCTTTCTAAAAATATCGATTTCACCGCTCTACGACATATAGTTTCGGAGATATGGGCAGATTTGTCCGAATGTTGCTCGAAAACTACTCGAAAATCTGCTATATCTGTCAATTCCGAATAGAATTAACCGATTTAGAAAGTTTTAACAAATGTCATCTACTGTATTTTTTCGAGATCTTTCTAAAAATATCGATTTCACCGCTCTACGACATATAGTTTCGGAGATATGGGCAGATTTGTCCGAATGTTGCTCGAAAACTACTCGAAAATCTGCTATATCTGTCAATTCCGAATAGAATTAACCGATTTAGAAAGTTTTAACAAATGTCATCTACTGTATTTTTTCGAGATCTTTCTAAAAATATCGATTTCACCGCTCTACGACATATAGTTTCGGAGATATGGGCAGATTTGTCCGAATATTGCTCGAAAACTACTCGAAAATCCGCTATATCTGTCAATTCCGAATAGAATTAACCGATTTAGAAAGTTTTAACAAATGTCATCTACTGTATTTTTTCGAGATCTTTCTAAAAATATCGATTTCACCGCTCTACGACATATAGTTTCGGAGATATGGGCAGATTTGTCCGAATGTTGCTCGAAAACTACTCGAAAATCCGCTATATCTGTCAATTCCGAATAGAATTAACCGATTTAGAAAGTTTTAACAAATGTCATCTACTGTATTTTTTCGAGATCTTTCAAAAATACTGATTTCACTGTTATACGACATATAGTTTCGGAGATATGGGCAGATTTGTCCGAATATTGCTCGAAAACTACTCGAAAATCCGCTATATCCGTCAATTCCGAATAGAATTAGCCGATTTAGAAAGTTTTAACAAATGTCATCTACTGTATTTTTTCGAGATCTTTCCAAAAATACTAATTTCAATGTTGTACGAGATATAGTTTCGGAAATATGGGCAGATTTGTCAGAATATTGCTCGAAAACTACTCGAAAATCCGCTATATCTGCCAATTCCGAATAGAATTAACCGATTTAGAAAGTTTTAACAAATGTCATCTACTGTATTTTTTCGAGATCTTTCTAAAAATATCGATTTCACCGCTCTACGACATATAGTTTCGGAGATATGGGCAGATTTGTCCGAATATTGCTCGAAAACTACTCGAAAATCCGCTATATCTGTCAATTCCGAATAGAATTAACCGATTTAGAAAGTTTTAACAAATGTCATCTACTGTATTTTTTCGAGATCTTTCTAAAAATATCGATTTGACCGCTCTACGACATATAGTTTCGGAGATATGGGCAGATTTGTCCGAATGTTGCTCGAAAACTACTCGAAAATCCGCTATATCTGTCAATTCCGAATAGAATTAACCGATTTAGAAAGTTTTAACAAATGTCATCTACTGTATTTTTTCGAGATCTTTCTAAAAATATCGATTTCACCGCTCTACGACATATAGTTTCGGAGATATGGGCAGATTTGTCCGAATGTTGCTCGAAAACTACTCGAAAATCCGCTATATCTGTCAATTCCGAATAGAATTAACCGATTTAGAAAGTTTTAACAAATGTCATCTACTGTATTTTTTCGAGATCTTTCTAAAAATATCGATTTCACCGCTCTACGACATATAGTTTCGGAGATATGGGCAGATTTGTCCGAATGTTGCTCGAAAACTACTCGAAAATCCGCTATATCTGTCAATTCCGAATAGAATTAACCGATTTAGAAAGTTTTAACAAATGTCATCTACTGTATTTTTTCGAGATCTTTCTAAAAATATCGATTTCACCGCTCTACGACATATAGTTTCGGAGATATGGGCAGATTTGTCCGAATATTGCTCGAAAACTACTCGAAAATCCGCTATATCTGTCAATTCCGAATAGAATTAACCGATTTAGAAAGTTTTAACAAATGTCATCTACTGTATTTTTTCGAGGTCTTTCAAAAATACTGATTTCACTGTTCTACGACATATAGTTTCGGAGATATGGGCAGATCTGTCCGAATATTGCTCGAAAACTACTCGAAAATCCGTTATATCTGTCAATTCCGAATAGAATTAACCGATTTAGAAAGTTTTAACAAATGTCATCTACTGTATTTTTTCGAGATCTTTCTAAAAATATCGATTTCACCGCTCTACGACATATAGTTTCGGAGATATGGGCAGATTTGTCCGAATGTTGCTCGAAAACTACTCGAAAATCTGCTACATCTGTCAATTCCGAATAGAATTAACCGATTTAGAAAGTTTTAACAAATGTCATCTACTGTATTTTTTCGAGATCTTTCTAAAAATATCGATTTCACCGCTCTACGACATATAGTTTCGGAGATATGGGCAGATTTGTCCGAATATTGCTCGAAAACTACTCGAAAATCCGCTATATCTGTCAATTCCGAATAGAATTAACCGATTTAGAAAGTTTTAACAAATGTCATCTACTGTATTTTTTCGAGATCTTTCTAAAAATATCGATTTCTCCGCTCTACGACATATAGTTTCGGAGATATGGGCAGATTTGTCCGAATGATGCTCGAAAACTACTCGAAAATCCGCTATATCTGTCAATTCCGAATAGAATTAACCGATTTAGAAAGTTTTAACAAATGTCATCTACTGTATTTTTTCGAGATCTTTCTAAAAATATCGATTTCACCGCTCTACGACATATAGTTTCGGAGATATGGGCAGATTTGTCCGAATGTTGCTCGAAAACTACTCGAAAATCCGCTATATCTGTCAATTCCGAATAGAATTAACCGATTTAGAAAGTTTTAACAAATGTCATCTACTGTATTTTTTCGAGAACTTTCAAAAATACTGATTTCACTGTTATACTACATATAGTTTCGGAGATATGGGCAGATTTGTCCGAATATTGCTCGAAAACTACTCGAAAATCCGCTATATCTGTCAATTCCGAATAGAATTAACCGATTTAGAAAGTTTTAACAAATGTCATCTACTGTATTTTTTCGAGATCTTTCCAAAAATACTAATTTCAATGTTGTACGAGATATAGTTTCGGAGATATGGGCAGATCTGTCCGAATATTGCTCGAAAACTACTCGAAAATCCGTTATATCTGTCAATTCCGAATAGAATTAACCGATTTAGAAAGTTTTAACAAATGTCATCTACTGTATTTTTTCGAGATCTTTCTAAAAATATCGATTTCACCGCTCTACGACATATAGTTTCGGAGATATGGGCAGATTTGTCCGAATGTTGCTCGAAAACTACTCGAAAATCTGCTATATCTGTCAATTCCGAATAGAATTAACCGATTTAGAAAGTTTTAACAAATGTCATCTACTGTATTTTTTCGAGATCTTTCTAAAAATATCGATTTCACCGCTCTACGACATATAGTTTCGGAGATATGGGCAGATTTGTCCGAATATTGCTCGAAAACTACTCGAAAATCCGCTATATCTGTCAATTCCGAATAGAATTAACCGATTTAGAAAGTTTTAACAAATGTCATCTACTGTATTTTTTCGAGATCTTTCTAAAAATATCGATTTCACCGCTCTACGACATATAGTTTCGGAGATATGGGCAGATTTGTCCGAATGTTGCTCGAAAACTACTCGAAAATCCGCTATATCTGTCAATTCCGAATAGAATTAACCGATTTAGAAAGTTTTAACAAATGTCATCTACTGTATTTTTTCGAGATCTTTCAAAAATACTGATTTCACTGTTATACTACATATAGTTTCGGAGATATGGGCAGATTTGTCCGAATATTGCTCGAAAACTACTCGAAAATCCGCTATATCTGTCAATTCCGAATAGAATTAACCGATTTAGAAAGTTTTAACAAATGTCATCTACTGTATTTTTTCGAGATCTTTCCAAAAATACTAATTTCAATGTTGTACGAGATATAGTTTCGGAAATATGGGCAGATTTGTCAGAATATTGCTCGAAAACTACTCGAAAATCCGCTATATCTGTCAATTCCGAATAGAATTAACCGATTTAGAAAGTTTTAACAAATGTCATCTACTGTATTTTTTCGAGGTCTTTCAAAAATACTGATTTCACTGTTCTACGACATATAGTTTCGGAGATATGGGCAGATCTGTCCGAATATTGCTCGAAAACTACTCGAAAATCCGTTATATCTGTCAATTCCGAATAGAATTAACCGATTTAGAAAGTTTTAACAAATGTCATCTACTGTATTTTTTCGAGATCTTTCTAAAAATATCGATTTCACCGCTCTACGACATATAGTTTCGGAGATATGGGCAGATTTGTCCGAATGTTGCTCGAAAACTACTCGAAAATCCGTTATATCTGTCAATTCCGAATAGAATTAACCGATTTAGAAAGTTTTAACAAATGTCATCTACTGTATTTTTTCGAGATCTTTCTAAAAATATCGATTTCACCGCTCTACGACATATAGTTTCGGAGATATGGGCAGATTTGTCCGAATATTGCTCGAAAACTACTCGAAAATCCGCTATATCTGTCAATTCCGAATAGAATTAACCGATTTAGAAAGTTTTAACAAATGTCATCTACTGTATTTTTTCGAGATCTTTCTAAAAATATCGATTTCACCGCTCTACGACATATAGTTTCGGAGATATGGGCAGATTTGTCCGAATATTGCTCGAAAACTACTCGAAAATCCGTTATATCTGTCAATTCCGAATAGAATTAACCGATTTAGAAAGTTTTAACAAATGTCATCTACTGTATTTTTTCGAGATCTTTCTAAAAATATCGATTTCACCGCTCTACGACATATAGTTTCGGAGATATGGGCAGATTTGTCCGAATGTTGCTCGAAAACTACTCGAAAATCTGCTATATCTGTCAATTCCGAATAGAATTAACCGATTTAGAAAGTTTTAACAAATGTCATCTACTGTATTTTTTCGAGATCTTTCTAAAAATATCGATTTCACCGTTCTACGACATATAGTTTCGGAGATATGGGCAGATTTGTCCGAATATTGCTCGAAAACTACTCGAAAATCCGCTATATCTGTCAATTCCGAATAGAATTAACCGATTTAGAAAGTTTTAACAAATGTCATCTACTGTATTTTTTCGAGATCTTTCTAAAAATATCGATTTCACCGCTCTACGACATATAGTTTCGGAGATATGGGCAGATTTGTCCGAATGTTGCTCGAAAACTACTCGAAAATCCGCTATATCTGTCAATTCCGAATAGAATTAACCGATTTAGAAAGTTTTAACAAATGTCATCTACTGTATTTTTTCGAGATCTTTCTAAAAATATCGATTTCACCGCTCTACGACATATAGTTTCGGAGATATGGGCAGATTTGTCCGAATATTGCTCGAAAACTACTCGAAAATCCGCTATATCTGTCAATTCCGAATAGAATTAACCGATTTAGAAAGTTTTAACAAATGTCATCTACTGTATTTTTTCGAGGTCTTTCAAAAATACTGATTTCACTGTTCTACGACATATAGTTTCGGAGATATGGGCAGATCTGTCCGAATATTGCTCGAAAACTACTCGAAAATCCGTTATATCTGTCAATTCCGAATAGAATTAACCGATTTAGAAAGTTTTAACAAATGTCATTTACTGTATTTTTTCGAGATCTTTCTAAAAATATCGATTTCACCGCTCTACGACATATAGTTTCGGAGATATGGGCAGATTTGTCCGAATGTTGCTCGAAAGCTACTCGAAAATCTGCTATATCTGTCAATTCCGAATAGAATTAACCGATTTAGAAAGTTTTAACAAATGTCATCTACTGTATTTTTTCGAGATCTTTCTAAAAATATCGATTTCACCGCTCTACGACATATAGTTTCGGAGATATGGGCAGATTTGTCCGAATATTGCTCGAAAACTACTCGAAAATCCGTTATATCTGTCAATTCCGAATAGAATTAACCGATTTAGAAAGTTTTAACAAATGTCATCTACTGTATTTTTTCGAGATCTTTCTAAAAATATCGATTTCACCGCTCTACGACATATAGTTTCGGAGATATGGGCAGATTTGTCCGAATGTTGCTCGAAAACTACTCGAAAATCTGCTATATCTGTCAATTCCGAATAGAATTAACCGATTTAGAAAGTTTTAACAAATGTCATCTACTGTATTTTTTCGAGATCTTTCTAAAAATATCGATTTCACCGTTCTACGACATATAGTTTCGGAGATATGGGCAGATTTGTCCGAATATTGCTCGAAAACTACTCGAAAATCCGCTATATCTGTCAATTCCGAATAGAATTAACCGATTTAGAAAGTTTTAACAAATGTCATCTACTGTATTTTTTCGAGATCTTTCTAAAAATATCGATTTCACCGCTCTACGACATATAGTTTCGGAGATATGGGCAGATTTGTCCGAATGTTGCTCGAAAACTACTCGAAAATCCGCTATATCTGTCAATTCCGAATAGAATTAACCGATTTAGAAAGTTTTAACAAATGTCATCTACTGTATTTTTTCGAGATCTTTCTAAAAATATCGATTTCACCGCTCTACGACATATAGTTTCGGAGATATGGGCAGATTTGTCCGAATATTGCTCGAAAACTACTCGAAAATCCGCTATATCTGTCAATTCCGAATAGAATTAACCGATTTAGAAAGTTTTAACAAATGTCATCTACTGTATTTTTTCGAGGTCTTTCAAAAATACTGATTTCACTGTTCTACGACATATAGTTTCGGAGATATGGGCAGATCTGTCCGAATATTGCTCGAAAACTACTCGAAAATCCGTTATATCTGTCAATTCCGAATAGAATTAACCGATTTAGAAAGTTTTAACAAATGTCATTTACTGTATTTTTTCGAGATCTTTCTAAAAATATCGATTTCACCGCTCTACGACATATAGTTTCGGAGATATGGGCAGATTTGTCCGAATGTTGCTCGAAAGCTACTCGAAAATCTGCTATATCTGTCAATTCCGAATAGAATTAACCGATTTAGAAAGTTTTAACAAATGTCATCTACTGTATTTTTTCGAGATCTTTCTAAAAATATCGATTTCACCGCTCTACTACATATAGTTTCGGAGATATGGGCAGATTTGTCCGAATATTGCTCGAAAACTACTCGAAAATCCGCTATATCTGTCAATTCCGAATAGAATTAACCGATTTAGAAAGTTTTAACAAATGTCATCTACTGTATTTTTTCGAGATCTTTCTAAAAATATCGATTTCACCGCTCTACGACATATAGTTTCGGAGATATGGGCAGATTTGTCCGAATGTTGCTCGAAAACTACTCGAAAATCCGCTATATCTGTCAATTCCGAATAGAATTAACCGATTTAGAAAGTTTTAACAAATGTGATCTACTGTATTTTTTCGAGATCTTTCTAAAAATATCGATTTCACCGCTCTACGACATATAGTTTCGGAGATATGGGCAGATTTGTCCGAATGTTGCTCGAAAACTACTCGAAAATCCGCTATATCTGTCAATTCCGAATAGAATTAACCGATTTAGAAAGTTTTAACAAATGTCATCTACTGTATTTTTTCGAGATCTTTCAAAAATACTGATTTCACTGTTATACGACATATAGTTTCGGAGATATGGGCAGATTTGTCCGAATATTGCTCGAAAACTACTCGAAAATCCGCTATATCTGTCAATTCCGAATAGAATTAACCGATTTAGAAAGTTTTAACAAATGTCATCTACTGTATTTTTTCGAGGTCTTTCAAAAATACTGATTTCACTGTTCTACGACATATAGTTTCGGAGATATGGGCAGATCTGTCCGAATATTGCTCGAAAACTACTCGAAAATCCGTTATATCTGTCAATTCCGAATAGAATTAACCGATTTAGAAAGTTTTAACAAATGTCATCTACTGTATTTTTTCGAGATCTTTCTAAAAATATCGATTTCACCGCTCTACGACATATAGTTTCGGAGATATGGGCAGATTTGTCCGAATGTTGCTCGAAAACTACTCGAAAATCCGCTATATCTGTCAATTCCGAATAGAATTAACCGATTTAGAAAGTTTTAACAAATGTCATCTACTGTATTTTTTCGAGATCTTTCTAAAAATATCGATTTCACCGCTCTACGACATATAGTTTCGGAGATATGGGCAGATTTGTCCGAATATTGCTCGAAAACTACTCGAAAATCCGCTATATCTGTCAATTCCGAATAGAATTAACCGATTTAGAAAGTTTTAACAAATGTCATCTACTGTATTTTTTCGAGATCTTTCTAAAAATATCGATTTCACCGCTCTACGACATATAGTTTCGGAGATATGGGCAGATTTGTCCGAATATTGCTCGAAAACTACTCGAAAATCCGCTATATCTGTCAATTCCGAATAGAATTAACCGATTTAGAAAGTTTTAACAAATGTCATCTACTGTATTTTTTCGAGATCTTTCTAAAAATATCGATTTCACCGCTCTACGACATATAGTTTCGGAGATATGGGCAGATTTGTCCGAATGTTGCTCGAAAGCTACTCGAAAATCTGCTATATCTGTCAATTCCTAATAGAATTAACCGATTTAGAAAGTTTTAACAAATGTCATCTACTGTATTTTTTCGAGATCTTTCTAAAAATATCGATTTCACCGCTCTACGACATATAGTTTCGGAGATATGGGCAGATTTGTCCGAATATTGCTCGAAAACTACTCGAAAATCCGCTATATCTGTCAATTCCGAATAGAATTAACCGATTTAGAAAGTTTTAACAAATGTCATCTACTGTATTTTTTCGAGATCTTTCTAAAAATATCGATTTCACCGCTCTACGACATATAGTTTCGGAGATATGGGCAGATTTGTCCGAATGTTGCTCGAAAACTACTCGAAAATCCGCTATATCTGTCAATTCCGAATAGAATTAACCGATTTAGAAAGTTTTAACAAATGTGATCTACTGTATTTTTTCGAGATCTTTCTAAAAATATCGATTTCACCGCTCTACGACATATAGTTTCGGAGATATGGGCAGATTTGTCCGAATGTTGCTCGAAAACTACTCGAAAATCCGCTATATCTGTCAATTCCGAATAGAATTAACCGATTTAGAAAGTTTTAACAAATGTCATCTACTGTATTTTTTCGAGATCTTTCAAAAATACTGATTTCACTGTTATACGACATATAGTTTCGGAGATATGGGCAGATTTGTCCGAATATTGCTCGAAAACTACTCGAAAATCCGCTATATCTGTCAATTCCGAATAGAATTAACCGATTTAGAAAGTTTTAACAAATGTCATCTACTGTATTTTTTCGAGGTCTTTCAAAAATACTGATTTCACTGTTCTACGACATATAGTTTCGGAGATATGGGCAGATCTGTCCGAATATTGCTCGAAAACTACTCGAAAATCCGTTATATCTGTCAATTCCGAATAGAATTAACCGATTTAGAAAGTTTTAACAAATGTCATCTACTGTATTTTTTCGAGATCTTTCTAAAAATATCGATTTCACCGCTCTACGACATATAGTTTCGGAGATATGGGCAGATTTGTCCGAATGTTGCTCGAAAACTACTCGAAAATCCGCTATATCTGTCAATTCCGAATAGAATTAACCGATTTAGAAAGTTTTAACAAATGTCATCTACTGTATTTTTTCGAGATCTTTCTAAAAATATCGATTTCACCGCTCTACGACATATAGTTTCGGAGATATGGGCAGATTTGTCCGAATATTGCTCGAAAACTACTCGAAAATCCGCTATATCTGTCAATTCCGAATAGAATTAACCGATTTAGAAAGTTTTAACAAATGTCATCTACTGTATTTTTTCGAGATCTTTCTAAAAATATCGATTTCACCGCTCTACGACATATAGTTTCGGAGATATGGGCAGATTTGTCCGAATATTGCTCGAAAACTACTCGAAAATCCGCTATATCTGTCAATTCCGAATAGAATTAACCGATTTAGAAAGTTTTAACAAATGTCATCTACTGTATTTTTTCGAGATCTTTCTAAAAATATCGATTTCACCGCTCTACGGCATATAGTTCCGGAGATATGGGCAGATTAGTCCGAATGTTGCTCGAAAACTACTCGAAAATCCGCTATATCTGTCAATTCCGAATAGAATTAACCGATTTAGAAAGTTTTAACAAATGTCATCTATTGTATTTTTTCGAGATCTTTCCAAAAATACTAATTTCAATGTTGTACGAGATATAGTTTCGGAAATATGGGCAGATTTGTCAGAATATTGCTCGAAAACTACTCGAAAATCCGCTATATCTGTCAATTCCGAATAGAATTAACCGATTTAGAAAGTTTTAACAAATGTCATCTACTGTATTTTTTCGAGGTCTTTCAAAAATACTGATTTCACTGTTCTACGACATATAGTTTCGGAGATATGGGCAGATCTGTCCGAATATTGCTCGAAAACTACTCGAAAATCCGCTATATCTGTCAATTCCGAATAGAATTAACCGATTTAGAAAGTTTTAACAAATGTCATCTACTGTATTTTTTCGAGATCTTTCTAAAAATATCGATTTCACCGCTCTACGACATATAGTTTCGGAGATATGGGCAGATTTGTCCGAATATTGCTCGAAAACTACTCGAAAATCCGCTATATCTGTCAATTCCGAATAGAATTAACCGATTTAGAAAGTTTTAACAAATGTCATCTACTGTATTTTTTCGAGGTCTTTCAAAAATACTGATTTCACTGTTCTACGACATATAGTTTCGGAGATATGGGCAGATCTGTCCGAATATTGCTCGAAAACTACTCGAAAATCCGTTATATCTGTCAATTCCGAATAGAATTAACCGATTTAGAAAGTTTTAACAAATGTCATCTACTGTATTTTTTCGAGATCTTTCTAAAAATATCGATTTCACCGCTCTACGACATATAGTTTCGGAGATATGGGCAGATTTGTCCGAATGTTGCTCGAAAGCTACTCGAAAATCTGCTATATCTGTCAATTCCGAATAGAATTAACCGATTTAGAAAGTTTTAACAAATGTCATCTACTGTATTTTTTCGAGATCTTTCTAAAAATATCGATTTCACCGCTCTACGACATATAGTTTCGGAGATATGGGCAGATTTGTCCGAATATTGCTCGAAAACTACTCGAAAATCCGCTATATCTGTCAATTCCGAATAGAATTAACCGATTTAGAAAGTTTTAACAAATGTCATCTACTGTATTTTTTCGAGATCTTTCTAAAAATATCGATTTCACCGCTCTACGACATATAGTTTCGGAGATATGGGCAGATTTGTCCGAATGTTGCTCGAAAACTACTCGAAAATCCGCTATATCTGTCAATTCCGAATAGAATTAACCGATTTAGAAAGTTTTAACAAATGTCATCTACTGTATTTTTTCGAGATCTTTCTAAAAATATCGATTTCACCGCTCTACGACATATAGTTTCGGAGATATGGGCAGATTTGTCCGAATGTTGCTCGAAAACTACTCGAAAATCCGCTATATCTGTCAATTCCGAATAGAATTAACCGATTTAGAAAGTTTTAACAAATGTCATCTACTGTATTTTTTCGAGATCTTTCAAAAATACTGATTTCACTGTTATACGACATATAGTTTCGGAGATATGGGCAGATTTGTCCGAATGTTGCTCGAAAACTACTCGAAAATCCGCTATATCTGTCAATTCCGAATAGAATTAACCGATTTAGAAAGTTTTAACAAATGTCATCTACTGTATTTTTTCGAGATCTTTCAAAAATACTGATTTCACTGTTATACGACATATAGTTTCGGAGATATGGGCAGATTTGTCCGAATATTGCTCGAAAACTACTCGAAAATCCGCTATATCTGTCAATTCCGAATAGAATTAACCGATTTAGAAAGTTTTAACAAATGTCATCTACTGTATTTTTTCGAGGTCTTTCAAAAATACTGATTTCACTGTTCTACGACATATAGTTTCGGAGATATGGGCAGATCTGTCCGAATATTGCTCGAAAACTACTCGAAAATCCGTTATATCTGTCAATTCCGAATAGAATTAACCGATTTAGAAAGTTTTAACAAATGTCATCTACTGTATTTTTTCGAGATCTTTCTAAAAATATCGATTTCACCGCTCTACGACATATAGTTTCGGAGATATGGGCAGATTTGTCCGAATATTGCTCGAAAACTACTCGAAAATCCGCTATATCTGTCAATTCCGAATAGAATTAACCGATTTAGAAAGTTTTAACAAATGTCATCTACTGTATTTTTTCGAGATCTTTCAAAAATACTGATTTCACTGTTCTACGACATATAGTTTCGGAGATATGGGCAGATTTGTCCGAATATTGCTCGAAAACTACTCGAAAATCCGCTATATCTGTCAATTCCGAATAGAATTAACCGATTTAGAAAGTTTTAACAAATGTCATCTACTGTATTTTTTCGAGATCTTTCTAAAAATATCGATTTCACCGCTCTACGACATATAGTTTCGGAGATATGGGCAGATTTGTCCGAATGTTGCTCGAAAACTACTCGAAAATCCGCTATATCTGTCAATTCCGAATAGAATTAACCGATTTAGAAAGTTTTAACAAATGTCATCTATTGTATTTTTTCGAGATCTTTCCAAAAATACTAATTTCAATGTTGTACGAGATATAGTTTCGGAAATATGGGCAGATTTGTCAGAATATTGCTCGAAAACTACTCGAAAATCCGCTATATCTGTCAATTCCGAATAGAATTAACCGATTTAGAAAGTTTTAACAAATGTCATCTACTGTATTTTTTCGAGGTCTTTCAAAAATACTGATTTCACTGTTCTACGACATATAGTTTCGGAGATATGGGCAGATCTGTCCGAATATTGCTCGAAAACTACTCGAAAATCCGTTATATCTGTCAATTCCGAATAGAATTAACCGATTTAGAAAGTTTTAACAAATGTCATCTACTGTATTTTTTCGAGATCTTTCTAAAAATATCGATTTCACCGCTCTACGACATATAGTTTCGGAGATATGGGCAGATTTGTCCGAATGTTGCTCGAAAACTACTCGAAAATCCGCTATATCTGTCAATTCCGAATAGAATTAACCGATTTAGAAAGTTTTAACAAATGTCATCTACTGTATTTTTTCGAGATCTTTCTAAAAATATCGATTTCACCGCTCTACGACATATAGTTTCGGAGATATGGGCAGATTTGTCCGAATATTGCTCGAAAACTACTCGAAAATCCGCTATATCTGTCAATTCCGAATAGAATTAACCGATTTAGAAAGTTTTAACAAATGTCATCTACTGTATTTTTTCGAGATCTTTCTAAAAATATCGATTTCACCGCTCTACGACATATAGTTTCGGAGATATGGGCAGATTTGTCCGAATGTTGCTCGAAAGCTACTCGAAAATCTGCTATATCTGTCAATTCCGAATAGAATTAACCGATTTAGAAAGTTTTAACAAATGTCATCTACTGTATTTTTTCGAGATCTTTCTAAAAATATCGATTTCACCGCTCTACGACATATAGTTTCGGAGATATGGGCAGATTTGTCCGAATATTGCTCGAAAACTACTCGAAAATCCGCTATATCTGTCAATTCCGAATAGAATTAACCGATTTAGAAAGTTTTAACAAATGTCATCTACTGTATTTTTTCGAGATCTTTCTAAAAATATCGATTTCACCGCTCTACGACATATAGTTTCGGAGATATGGGCAGATTTGTCCGAATGTTGCTCGAAAACTACTCGAAAATCCGCTATATCTGTCAATTCCGAATAGAATTAACCGATTTAGAAAGTTTTAACAAATGTCATCTACTGTATTTTTTCGAGATCTTTCTAAAAATATCGATTTCACCGCTCTACGACATATAGTTTCGGAGATATGGGCAGATTTGTCCGAATGTTGCTCGAAAACTACTCGAAAATCCGCTATATCTGTCAATTCCGAATAGAATTAACCGATTTAGAAAGTTTTAACAAATGTCATCTACTGTATTTTTTCGAGATCTTTCAAAAATACTGATTTCACTGTTATACGACATATAGTTTCGGAGATATGGGCAGATTTGTCCGAATGTTGCTCGAAAACTACTCGAAAATCCGCTATATCTGTCAATTCCGAATAGAATTAACCGATTTAGAAAGTTTTAACAAATGTCATCTACTGTATTTTTTCGAGATCTTTCAAAAATACTGATTTCACTGTTATACGACATATAGTTTCGGAGATATGGGCAGATTTGTCCGAATATTGCTCGAAAACTACTCGAAAATCCGCTATATCTGTCAATTCCGAATAGAATTAACCGATTTAGAAAGTTTTAACAAATGTCATCTACTGTATTTTTTCGAGGTCTTTCAAAAATACTGATTTCACTGTTCTACGACATATAGTTTCGGAGATATGGGCAGATCTGTCCGAATATTGCTCGAAAACTACTCGAAAATCCGTTATATCTGTCAATTCCGAATAGAATTAACCGATTTAGAAAGTTTTAACAAATGTCATCTACTGTATTTTTTCGAGATCTTTCTAAAAATATCGATTTCACCGCTCTACGACATATAGTTTCGGAGATATGGGCAGATTTGTCCGAATGTTGCTCGAAAACTACTCGAAAATCCGCTATATCTGTCAATTCCGAATAGAATTAACCGATTTAGAAAGTTTTAACAAATGTCATCTACTGTATTTTTTCGAGATCTTTCTAAAAATATCGATTTCACCGCTCTACGACATATAGTTTCGGAGATATGGGCAGATTTGTCCGAATATTGCTCGAAAACTACTCGAAAATCCGCTATATCTGTCAATTCCGAATAGAATTAACCGATTTAGAAAGTTTTAACAAATGTCACCTACTGTATTTTTTCGAGATCTTTCTAAAAATATCGATTTCACCGCTCTACGACATATAGTTTCGGAGATATGGGCAGATTTGTCCGAATATTGCTCGAAAACTACTCGAAAATCCGCTATATCTGTCAATTCCGAATAGAATTAACCGATTTAGAAAGTTTTAACAAATGTCATCTACTGTATTTTTTCGAGATCTTTCTAAAAATATCGATTTCACCGCTCTACGACATATAGTTTCGGAGATATGGGCAGATTTGTCCGAATGTTGCTCGAAAACTACTCGAAAATCCGCTATATCTGTCAATTCCGAATAGAATTAACCGATTTAGAAAGTTTTAACAAATGTCATCTACTGTATTTTTTCGAGATCTTTCTAAAAATATCGATTTCACCGCTCTACGACATATAGTTTCGGAGATATGGGCAGATTTGTCCGAATGTTGCTCGAAAACTACTCGAAAATCCGATATATATCTGTCAATTCCGAATAGAATTAACCGATTTAGAAAGTTTTAACAAATGTCATCTACTGTATTTTTTCGAGATCTTTCTAAAAGTATCGATTTCACCGCTCTACGACATATAGTTTCGGAGATATGGGCAGATTTGTCCGAATGTTGCTCGAAAACTACTCGAAAATCCGCTATATCTGTCAATTCCGAATAGAATTAACCGATTTAGAAAGTTTTAACAAATGTCATCTACTGTATTTTTTCGAGATCTTTCTAAAAATATCGATTTCACCGCTCTACGACATATAATTTCGGAGATATGGGCAGATTTGTCCGAATATTGCTCGAAAACTACTCGAAAATCCGCTATATCTGTCAATTCCGAATAGAATTAACCGATTTAGAAAGTTTTAAGACATGTCATCTACTGTATTTTTTCGAGATCTTTCTAAAAATATCGATTTCACCGCTCTACGACATATAGTTTCGGAGATATGGGCAGATTTGTCCGAATGTTGCTCGAAAACTACTCGAAAATCCGCTATATCTGTCAATTCCGAATAGAATTAACCGATTTAGAAAGTTTTAACAAATGTCATCTACTGTATTTTTTCGAGATCTTTCAAAAATACTGATTTCACTTTTATACGACATATAGTTTCTTAGATATGGGCAGATTTGTCCGAATATTGCTCGAAAACTACTCGATAATCCGCTATATCTGTCAATTCCGAATAGAATTAACCGATTTAGAAAGTTTTAACAAATGTCATCTACTGTATTTTTTCGAGATCTTTCCAAAAATACTAATTTCAATGTTCTACGAGATATAGTTTCGGAAATATGGGCAGATTTGTCAGAATATTGCTCGAAAACTACTCGAAAATCCGCTATATCTGTCAATTCCGAATAGAATTAACCGATTTAGAAAGTTTTAACAAATGTCATCTACTGTATTTTTTCGAGGTCTTTCAAAAATACTGATTTCACTGTTCTACGACATATAGTTTCGGAGATATGGGCAGATCTGTCCGAATATTGCTCGAAAACTACTCGAAAATCCGTTATATCTGTCAATTCCGAATAGAATTAACCGATTTAGAAAGTTTTAACAAATGTCATCTACTGTATTTTTTCGAGATCTTTCTAAAAATATCGATTTCACCGCTCTACGACATATAGTTTCGGAGATATGGGCAGATTTGTCCGAATGTTGCTCGAAAATTGCTCGAAAATCCGCTATATCTGTCAATTCCGAATAGAATTAACCGATTTAGAAAGTTTTAACAAATGCCATCTACTGTATTTTTTCGAGGTCTTTCTAAAAATACCGAATTCACTGCTCTACGACATATAGTTTCGGAGATATGGGCAGATTTGTCCGAATGTTGCTCGAAAATTGCTCGAAAATCCGCTATATCTGTCAATTCCGAATAGAATTAACCGATTTAGAAAGTTTTAACAAATGTCATCTACTGTATTTTTTCGAGATCTTTCTAAAAATATCGATTTCACCGCTCTACGACATATAGTTTCGGAGATATGGGCAGATTTGTCCGAATGTTGCTCGAAAACTACTCGAAAATCCGCTATATCTGTCAATTCCGAATAGAATTAACCGATTTAGAAAGTTTTAACAAATGTCATCTACTGTATTTTTTCGAGATCTTTCTAAAAATATCGATTTCACCGCTCTACGACATATAGTTTCGGAGATATGGGCAGATTTGTCCGAATGTTGCTCGAAAACTACTCGAAAATCCGCTATATCTGTCAATTCCGAATAGAATTAACCGATTTAGAAAGTTTTAACAAATGTCATCTACTGTATTTTTTCGAGATCTTTCTAAAAATATCGATTTCACCGCTCTACGACATATAATTTCGGAGATATGGGCAGATTTGTCCGAATATTGCTCGAAAACTACTCGAAAATCCGCTATATCTGTCAATTCCGAATAGAATTATCCGATTTAGAAAGTTTTAAGACATGTCATCTACTGTATTTTTTCGAGATCTTTCTAAAAATATCGATTTCACCGCTCTACGACATATAGTTTCGGAGATATGGGCAGATTTGTCCGAATGTTGCTCGAAAACTACTCGAAAATCCGCTATATCTGTCAATTCCGAATAGAATTAACCGATTTAGAAAGTTTTAACAAATGTCATCTACTGTATTTTTTCGAGATCTTTCTAAAATACTGATTTCACTTTTATACGACATATAGTTTCGGAGATATGGGCAGATTTGTCCGAATATTGCTCGAAAACTACTCGAAAATCCGCTATATCTGTCAATTCCGAATAGAATTAACCGATTTAAAAAGTTTTAACAAATGTCATCTACTGTATTTTTTCGAGATCTTTCCAAAAATACTAATTTCAATGTTCTACGAGATATAGTTTCGGAAATATGGGCAGATTTGTCAGAATATTGCTCGAAAACTACTCGAAAATCCGCTATATCTGTCAATTCCGAATAGAATTAACCGATTTAGAAAGTTTTAACAAATGTCATCTACTGTATTTTTTCGAGGTCTTTCAAAAATACTGATTTCACTGTTCTACGACATATAGTTTCGGAGATATGGGCAGATCTGTCCGAATATTGCTCGAAAACTACTCGAAAATCCGTTATATCTGTCAATTCCGAATAGAATTAACCGATTTAGAAAGTTTTAACAAATGTCATCTACTGTATTTTTTCGAGATCTTTCTAAAAATATCGATTTCACCGCTCTACGACATATAGTTTCGGAGATATGGGCAGATTTGTCCGAATGTTGCTCGAAAATTGCTCGAAAATCCGCTATATCTGTTAATTCCGAATAGAATTAACCGATTTAGAAAGTTTTAACAAATGTCATCTACTGTATTTTTTCGAGGTCTTTCTAAAAATACCGAATTCACTGCTCTACGACATATAGTTTCGGAGATATGGGCAGATTTGTCCGAATGTTGCTCGAAAATTGCTCGAAAATCCGCTATATCTGTCAATTCCGAATAGAATTAACCGATTTAGAAAGTTTTAACAAATGTCATCTACTGTATTTTTTCGAGATCTTTCTAAAAATATCGATTTCACCGCTCTACGACATATAGTTTCGGAGATATGGGCAGATTTGTCCGAATGTTGCTCGAAAACTACTCGAAAATCCGCTATATCTGTCAATTCCGAATAGAATTAACCGATTTAGAAAGTTTTAACAAATGTCATCTACTGTATTTTTTCGAGATCTTTCTAAAAATATCGATTTCACCGCTCTACGACATATAGTTTCGGAGATATGGGCAGATTTGTCCGAATGTTGCTCGAAAACTACTCGAAAATCCGCTATATCTGTCAATTCCGAATAGAATTAACCGATTTAGAAAGTTTTAACAAATGTCATCTACTGTATTTTTTCGAGATCTTTCAAAAATACTGATTTCACTTTTATACGACATATAGTTTCGGAGATATGGGCAGATTTGTCCGAATATTGCTCGAAAACTACTCGAAAATCCGCTATATCTGTCAATTCCGAATAGAATTAACCGATTTAGAAAGTTTTAACAAATGTCATCTACTGTATTTTTTCGAGATCTTTCCAAAAATACTAATTTCAATGTTCTACGAGATATAGTTTCGGAAATATGGGCAGATTTGTCAGAATATTGCTCGAAAACTACTCGAAAATCCGCTATATCTGTCAATTCCGAATAGAATTAACCGATTTAGAAAGTTTTAACAAATGTCATCTACTGTATTTTTTCGAGGTCTTTCAAAAATATTGATTTCACTGTTCTACGACATATAGTTTCGGAGATATGGGCAGATCTGTCCGAATATTGCTCGAAAACTACTCGAAAATCCGTTATATCTGTCAATTCCGAATAGAATTAACCGATTTAGAAAGTTTTAACAAATGTCATCTACTGTATTTTTTCGAGATCTTTCTAAAAATATCGATTTCACCGCTCTACGACATATAGTTTCGGAGATATGGGCAGATTTGTCCGAATGTTGCTCGAAAATTGCTCGAAAATCCGCTATATCTGTCAATTCCGAATAGAATTAACCGATTTAGAAAGTTTTAACAAATGTCATCTACTGTATTTTTTCGAGGTCTTTCTAAAAATACCGAATTCACTGCTCTACGACATATAGTTTCGGAGATATGGGCAGATTTGTCCGAATGTTGCTCGAAAATTGCTCGAAAATCCGATATATCTGTCAATTCCGAATAGAATTAACCGATTTAGAAAGTTTTAACAAATGTCATCTACTGTATTTTTTCGAGATCTTTCTAAAAATATCGATTTCACCGCTCTACGACATATAGTTTCGGAGATATGGGCAGATTTGTCCGAATGTTGCTCGAAAACTACTCGAAAATCCGCTATATTTGTCAATTCCGAATAGAATTAACCGATTTAGAAAGTTTTAACAAATGTCATCTACAGTATTTTTTCGAGATCTTTCTAAAAATATCGATTTCACCGCTCTACGACATACAGTTTCGGAGATATGGGCAGATTTGTCCGAATGTTGCTCGAAAACTACTCGAAAATCCGCTATATCTGTCAATTCCGAATAGAATTAACCGATTTAGAAAGTTTTAACAAATGTCATCTACTGTATTTTTTCGAGATCTTTCTAAAAATATCGATTTCACCGCTCTACGACATATAGTTTCGGAGATATGGGCAGATTTGTCCGAATGTTGCTCGAAAATTACACGAAAATCCGCTATATCTGTCAATTCCGAATAGAATTAACCGATTTAGAAAGTTTTAACAAATGTCATCTACTGTATTTTTTCGTCATCTTTCTAAAAATATCGATTTCACCGCTCTACGACATATAGTTTCGGAGATATGGGCAGATTTGTCCGAATGTTGCTCGAAAACTACTCGAAAATCCGCTATATCTGTCAATTCCGAATAGAATTAACCGATTTAGAAAGTTTTAACAAATGTCATCTACTGTATTTTTTCGTCATCTTTCTAAAAATATCGATTTCACCGCTCTACGACATATAGTTTCGGAGATATGGGCAGATTTGTCCGAATGTTGCTCGAAAACTACTCGAAAATCCGCTATATCTGTCAATTCCGAATAGAATTAACCGATTTAGAAAGTTTTAACAAATGTCATCTACTGTATTTTTTCGAGGTCTTTCTAAAAATATCGATTTCACCGCTCTACGACATATAGTTTCGGAGATATGGGCAGATTTGTCCGAATGTTGCTCGAAAACTACTCGAAAATCCGCTATATCTGTCAATTCCGA
Organism: Platypus cylindrus; assembly: GCA_949748235.1. Classification (NCBI taxonomy): domain Eukaryota; kingdom Metazoa; phylum Arthropoda; class Insecta; order Coleoptera; family Curculionidae; genus Platypus; species Platypus cylindrus. Next base: position 394,727 of record OX456491.1, on the reverse strand, counting down.
ATAGAATTAACCGATTTAGAAAGTTTTAACAAATGTCATCTACTGTATTTTTTCGTCATCTTTCTAAAAATATAGATTTCACCGCTCTACGACATATAGTTTCGGAGATATGGGCAGATTTGTCCGAATGTTGCTCGAAAACTACTCGAAAATCCGCTATATCTGTCAATTCCGAATAGAATTAACCGATTTAGAAAGTTTTAACAAATGTCATCTACTGTATTTTTTCGAGGTCTTTCTAAAAATATCGATTTCACCGCTCTACGACATATAGTTTCGGAGATATGGGCAGATTTGTCCGAATGTTGCTCGAAAATTACACGAAAATCCGCTATATCTGTCAATTCCGAATAGAATTAACCGATTTAGAAAGTTTTAACAAATGTCATCTACTGTATTTTTTCGTCATCTTTCTAAAAATATCGACTTCACCGCTCTACGACATATAGTTTCGGAGATATGGGCAGATTTGTCCGAATGTTGCTCGAAAACTACTCGAAAATCCGCTATATCTGTCAATTCCGAATAGAATTAACCGATTTAGAAAGTTTTAACAAATGTCATCTACTGTATTTTTTCGAGATTTTCTAAAAATATCGATTTCACCGCTCTACGACATATAGTTTCGGAGATATGGGCAGATTTGTCCGAATGTTGCTCGAAAATTACTCGAAAATCCGCTATATCTGTCAATTCCGAATAGAATTAACCGATTTAGAAAGTTTTAACAAATGTCATCTACTGTATTTTTTCGAGATCTTTCTAAAAATATCGATTTCACCGCTCTACGACATATAGTTTCGGAGATATGGGCAGATTTGTCCGAATATTGCTCGAAAACTACTCGAAAATCCGCTATATCTGTCAATTCCGAATAGAATTAACCGATTTAGAAAGTTTTAACAAATGTCATCTACTGTATTTTTTCGAGATCTTTCTAAAAATATCGATTTCACCGCTCTACGACATATAGTTTCGGAGATATGGGCAGATTTGTCCGAATATTGCTCGAAAACTACTCGAAAACCCGCTATATCTGTCAATTCCGAATAGAATTAACCGATTTAGAAAGTTTTAACAAATGTCATCTACTGTATTTTTTCGAGATCTTTCTAAAAATATCGATTTCACCGCTCTACGACATATAGTTTCGGAGATATGGGCAGATTTGTCCGAATATTGCTCGAAAACTACTCGAAAATCCGCTATATCTGTCAATTCCGAATAGAATTAACCGATTTAGAAAGTTTTAACAAATGTCATCTACTGTATTTTTTCGAGATTTTCTAAAAATATCGATTTCACCGCTCTACGACATATAGTTTCGGAGATATGGGCAGATTTGTCCGAATGTTGCTCGAAAACTACTCGAAAATCCGCTATATCTGTCAATTCCGAATAGAATTAACCGATTTAGAAAGTTTTAACAAATGTCATCTACTGTATTTTTTCGAGATCTTTCTAAAAATATCGATTTCACCGCTCTACGACATATAGTTTCGGAGATATGGGCAGATTTGTCCGAATGTTGCTCGAAAACTACTCGAAAATCCGCTATATCTGTCAATTCCGAATAGAATTAACCGATTTAGAAAGTTTTAACAAATGTCATCTACTGTATTTTTTCGAGATCTTTCCAAAAATACTAATTTCAATGTTGTACGAGATATAGTTTCGGAAATATGGGCAGATTTGTCAGAATATTGCTCGAAAACTACTCGAAAATCCGCTATATCTGTCAATTCCGAATAGAATTAACCGATTTAGAAAGTTTTAACAAATGTCATCTACTGTATTTTTTCGAGGTCTTTCAAAAATACTGATTTCACTGTTCTACGACATATAGTTTCGGAGATATGGGCAGATCTGTCCGAATATTGCTCGAAAACTACTCGAAAATCCGTTATATCTGTCAATTCCGAATAGAATTAACCGATTTAGAAAGTTTTAACAAATGTCATCTACTGTATTTTTTCGAGATCTTTCTAAAAATATCGATTTCACCGCTCTACGACATATAGTTTCGGAGATATGGGCAGATTTGTCCGAATGTTGCTCGAAAACTACTCGAAAATCCGCTATATCTGTCAATTCCGAATAGAATTAACCGATTTAGAAAGTTTTAACAAATGTCATCTACTGTATTTTTTCGAGATCTTTCTAAAAATATCGATTTCACCGCTCTACGACATATAGTTTCGGAGATATGGGCAGATTTGTCCGAATGTTGCTTGAAAACTACTCGAAAATCCGCTATATCTGTCAATTCCGAATAGAATTAACCGATTTAGAAAGTTTTAACAAATGTCATCTACTGTATTTTTTCGAGATCTTTCCAAAAATACTAATTTCAATGTTGTACGAGATATAGTTTCGGAAATATGGGCAGATTTGTCAGAATATTGCTCGAAAACTACTCGAAAATCCGCTATATCTGTCAATTCCGAATAGAATTAACCGATTTAGAAAGTTTTAACAAATGTCATCTACTGTATTTTTTCGAGATCTTTCTAAAAATATCGATTTCACCGCTCTACGACATATAGTTTCGGAGATATGGGCAGATTTGTCCGAATGTTGCTCGAAAACTACTCGAAAATCCGCTATATCTGTCAATTCCGAATAGAATTAACCGATTTAGAAAGTTTTAACAAATGTCATCTACTGTATTTTTTCGAGATCTTTCTAAAAATATCGATTTCACCGCTCTACGACATATAGTTTCGGAGATATGGGCAGATTTGTCCGAATGTTGCTCGAAAACTACTCGAAAATCCGCTATATCTGTCAATTCCGAATAGAATTAACCGATTTAGAAAGTTTTAACAAATGTCATCTACTGTATTTTTTCGAGATTTTCTAAAAATATCGATTTCACCGCTCTACGACATATAGTTTCGGAGATATGGGCAGATTTGTCCGAATGTTGCTCGAAAACTACTCGAAAATCCGCTATATCTGTCAATTCCGAATAGAATTAACCGATTTAGAAAGTTTTAACAAATGTCATCTACTGTATTTTTTCGAGATCTTTCTAAAAATATCGATTTCACCGCTCTACGACATATAGTTTCGGAGATATGGGCAGATTTGTCCGAATATTGCTCGAAAACTACTCGAAAATCCGCTATATCTGTCAATTCCGAATAGAATTAACCGATTTAGAAAGTTTTAACAAATGTCATCTACTGTATTTTTTCGAGATCTTTCTAAAAATATCGATTTCACCGCTCTACGACATATAGTTTCGGAGATATGGGCAGATTTGTCCGAATGTTGCTCGAAAACTACTCGAAAATCCGCTATATCTGTCAATTCCGAATAGAATTAACCGATTTAGAAAGTTTTAACAAATGTCATCTACTGTATTTTTTCGAGGTCTTTCTAAAAATATCGATTTCACCGCTCTACGACATATAGTTTCGGAGATATGGGCAGATTTGTCCGAATGTTGCTCGAAAACTACTCGAAAATCCGCTATATCTGTCAATTCCGAATAGAATTAACCGATTTAGAAAGTTTTAACAAATGTCATCTACTGTATTTTTTCGTCATCTTTCTAAAAATATAGATTTCACCGCTCTACGACATATAGTTTCGGAGATATGGGCAGATTTGTCCGAATGTTGCTCGAAAACTACTCGAAAATCCGCTATATCTGTCAATTCCGAATAGAATTAACCGATTTAGAAAGTTTTAACAAATGTCATCTACTGTATTTTTTCGAGGTCTTTCTAAAAATATCGATTTCACCGCTCTACGACATATAGTTTCGGAGATATGGGCAGATTTGTCCGAATGTTGCTCGAAAATTACACGAAAATCCGCTATATCTGTCAATTCCGAATAGAATTAACCGATTTAGAAAGTTTTAACAAATGTCATCTACTGTATTTTTTCGTCATCTTTCTAAAAATATCGATTTCACCGCTCTACGACATATAGTTTCGGAGATATGGGCAGATTTGTCCGAATGTTGCTCGAAAACTACTCGAAAATCCGCTATATCTGTCAATTCCGAATAGAATTAACCGATTTAGAAAGTTTTAACAAATGTCATCTACTGTATTTTTTCGAGATTTTCTAAAAATATCGATTTCACCGCTCTACGACATATAGTTTCGGAGATATGGGCAGATTTGTCCGAATGTTGCTCGAAAATTACTCGAAAATCCGCTATATCTGTCAATTCCGAATAGAATTAACCGATTTAGAAAGTTTTAACAAATGTCATCTACTGTATTTTTTCGAGATCTTTCTAAAAATATCGATTTCACCGCTCTACGACATATAGTTTCGGAGATATGGGCAGATTTGTCCGAATGTTGCTCGAAAACTACTCGAAAATCCGCTATATCTGTCAATTCCGAATAGAATTAACCGATTTAGAAAGTTTTAACAAATGTCATCTACTGTATTTTTTCGAGGTTTTCTAAAAATATCGATTTCACCGCTCTACGACATATAGTTTCGGAGATATGGGCAGATTTGTCCGAATGTTGCTCGAAAACTACTCGAAAATCCGCTATATCTGTCAATTCCGAATAGAATTAACCGATTTAGAAAGTTTTAACAAACGTCATCTACTGTATTTTTTCGAGATCTTTCTAAAAATATCGATTTCACCGCTCTACGACATATAGTTTCGGAGATATGGGCAGATTTGTCCGAATATTGCTCGAAAACTACTCGAAAATCCGCTATATCTGTCAATTCCGAATAGAATTAACCGATTTAGAAAGTTTTAACAAATGTCATCTACTGTATTTTTTCGAGATCTTTCTAAAAATATCGATTTCACCGCTCTACGACATATAGTTTCGGAGATATGGGCAGATTTGTCCGAATGTTGCTCGAAAACTACTCGAAAATCCGCTATATCTGTCAATTCCGAATAGAATTAACCGATTTAGAAAGTTTTAACAAATGTCATCTACTGTATTTTTTCGAGATCTTTCCAAAAATACTAATTTCAATGTTGTACGAGATATAGTTTCGGAAATATGGGCAGATTTGTCAGAATATTGCTCGAAAACTACTCGAAAATCCGCTATATCTGTCAATTCCGAATAGAATTAACCGATTTAGAAAGTTTTAACAAATGTCATCTACTGTATTTTTTCGAGGTCTTTCAAAAATACTGATTTCACTGTTCTACGACATATAGTTTCGGAGATATGGGCAGATCTGTCCGAATATTGCTCGAAAACTACTCGAAAATCCGTTATATCTGTCAATTCCGAATAGAATTAACCGATTTAGAAAGTTTTAACAAATGTCATCTACTGTATTTTTTCGAGATCTTTCTAAAAATATCGATTTCACCGCTCTACGACATATAGTTTCGGAGATATGGGCAGATTTGTCCGAATGTTGCTCGAAAACTACTCGAGAATCCGCTATATCTGTCAATTCCGAATAGAATTAACCGATTTAGAAAGTTTTAACAAATGTCATCTACTGTATTTTTTCGAGATCTTTCTAAAAATATCGATTTCACCGCTCTACGACATATAGTTTCGGAGATATGGGCAGATTTGTCCGAATGTTGCTCGAAAACTACTCGAAAATCCGCTATATCTGTCAATTCCGAATAGAATTAACCGATTTAGAAAGTTTTAACAAATGTCATCTACTGTATTTTTTCGAGATTTTCTAAAAATATCGATTTCACCGCTCTACGACATATAGTTTCGGAGATATGGGCAGATTTGTCCGAATGTTGCTCGAAAACTACTCGAAAATCCGCTATATCTGTCAATTCCGAATAGAATTAACCGATTTAGAAAGTTTTAACAAATGTCATCTACTGTATTTTTTCGAGATCTTTCTAAAAATATCGATTTCACCGCTCTACGACATATAGTTTCGGAGATATGGGCAGATTTGTCCGAATATTGCTCGAAAACTACTCGAAAATCCGCTATATCTGTCAATTCCGAATAGAATTAACCGATTTAGAAAGTTTTAACAAATGTCATCTACTGTATTTTTTCGAGATCTTTCTAAAAATATCGATTTCACCGCTCTACGACATATAGTTTCGGAGATATGGGCAGATTTGTCCGAATGTTGCTCGAAAACTACTCGAAAATCCGCTATATCTGTCAATTCCGAATAGAATTAACCGATTTAGAAAGTTTTAACAAATGTCATCTACTGTATTTTTTCGAGATCTTTCCAAAAATACTAATTTCAATGTTGTACGAGATATAGTTTCGGAAATATGGGCAGATTTGTCAGAATATTGCTCGAAAACTACTCGAAAATCCGCTATATCTGTCAATTCCGAATAGAATTAACCGATTTAGAAAGTTTTAACAAATGTCATCTACTGTATTTTTTCGAGGTCTTTCAAAAATACTGATTTCACTGTTCTACGACATATAGTTTCGGAGATATGGGCAGATCTGTCCGAATATTGCTCGAAAACTACTCGAAAATCCGTTATATCTGTCAATTCCGAATAGAATTAACCGATTTAGAAAGTTTTAACAAATGTCATCTACTGTATTTTTTCGAGATCTTTCTAAAAATATCGATTTCACCGCTCTACGACATATAGTTTCGGAGATATGGGCAGATTTGTCCGAATGTTGCTCGAAAACTACTCGAAAATCCGCTATATCTGTCAATTCCGAATAGAATTAACCGATTTAGAAAGTTTTAACAAATGTCATCTACTGTATTTTTTCGAGATCTTTCTAAAAATATCGATTTCACCGCTCTACGACATATAGTTTCGGAGATATGGGCAGATTTGTCCGAATATTGCTCGAAAACTACTCGAAAATCCGCTATATCTGTCAATTCCGAATAGAATTAACCGATTTAGAAAGTTTTAACAAATGTCATCTACTGTATTTTTTCGAGGTCTTTCAAAAATACTGATTTCACTGTTCTACGACATATAGTTTCGGAGATATGGGCAGATTTGTCCGAATATTGCTCGAAAACTACTCGAAAATCCGCTATATCTGTCAATTCCGAATAGAATTAGCCGATTTAGAAAGTTTTAACAAATGTCATCTACTGTATTTTTTCGAGATCTTTCTAAAAATATCGATTTCACCGCTCTACGACATATAGTTTCGGAGATATGGGCAGATTTGTCCGAATATTGCTCGAAAACTACTCGAAAATCCGCTATATCTGTCAATTCCGAATAGAATTAACCGATTTAGAAAGTTTTAACAAATGTCATCTACTGTATTTTTTCGAGATCTTTCTAAAAATATCGATTTCACCGCTCTACGACATATAGTTTCGGAGATATGGGCAGATTTGTCCGAATGTTGCTCGAAAACTACTCGAAAATCCGCTATATCTGTCAATTCCGAATAGAATTAACCGATTTAGAAAGTTTTAACAAATGTCATCTACTGTATTTTTTCGAGATCTTTCTAAAAGTATCGATTTCACCGCTCTACGACATATAGTTTCGGAGATATGGGCAGATTTGTCCGAATGTTGCTCGAAAACTACTCGAAAATCCGCTATATCTGTCAATTCCGAATAGAATTAACCGATTTAGAAAGTTTTAACAAATGTCATCTACTGTATTTTTTCGAGATCTTTCTAAAAATATCGATTTCACCGCTCTACGACATATAATTTCGGAGATATGGGCAGATTTGTCCGAATATTGCTCGAAAACTACTCGAAAATCCGCTATATCTGTCAATTCCGAATAGAATTAACCGATTTAGAAAGTTTTAACAAATGTCATCTACTGTATTTTTTCGAGGTCTTTCTAAAAATACCGAATTCACTGCTCTACGACATATAGTTTCGGAGATATGGGCAGATTTGTCCGAATGTTGCTCGAAAATTGCTCGAAAATCCGCTATATCTGTCAATTCCGAATAGAATTAACCGATTTAGAAAGTTTTAACAAATGTCATCTACTGTATTTTTTCGAGATCTTTCTAAAAATATCGATTTCACCGCTCTACGACATATAGTTTCGGAGATATGGGCAGATTTGTCCGAATGTTGCTCGAAAATTACTCGAAAATCCGCTATATCTGTCAATTCCGAATAGAATTAACCGATTTAGAAAGTTTTAACAAATGTCATCTACTGTATTTTTTCGAGATCTTTCTAAAAATATCGATTTCACCGCTCTACGACATATAGTTTCGGAGATATGGGCAGATTTGTCCGAATGTTGCTCGAAAACTACTCGAAAATCCGCTATATCTGTCAATTCCGAATAGAATTAACCGATTTAGAAAGTTTTAACAAATGTCATCTACTGTATTTTTTCGAGATCTTTCTAAAAATATCGATTTCACCGCTCTACGACATATAGTTTCGGAGATATGGGCAGATTTGTCCGAATATTGCTCGAAAACTACTCGAAAATCCGCTATATCTGTCAATTCCGAATAGAATTAACCGATTTAGAAAGTTTTAACAAATGTCATCTACTGTATTTTTTCGAGATCTTTCTAAAAATATCGATTTCACCGCTCTACGACATATAGTTTCGGAGATATGGGCAGATCTGTCCGAATATTGCTCGAAAAGTACTCGAAAATCCGTTATATCTGTCAATTCCGAATAGAATTAAAAGATTTAGAAAGTTTTAACAAATGTCATCTACTGTATTTTTTCGAGATCTTTCTAAAAATATCGATTTCACCGCTCTACGACATATAGTTTCGGAGATATGGGCAGATTTGTCCGAATGTTGCTCGAAAATTACTCGAAAATCCGCTATATCTGTCAATTCCGAATAGAATTAACCGATTTAGAAAGTTTTAACAAATGTCATCTACTGTATTTTTTCGAGGTCTTTCTAAAAATATCGATTTCACCGCTCTACGACATATAGTTTCGGAGATATGGGCAGATTTGTCCGAATGTTGCTCGAAAACTACTCGAAAATCCGCTATATCTGTCAATTCCGAATAGAATTAACCGATTTAGAAAGTTTTAACAAATGTCATCTACTGTATTTTTTCGAGATCTTTCTAAAAATATCGATTTCACCGCTCTACGACATATAGTTTCGGAGATATGGGCAGATTTGTCCGAATGTTGCTCGAAAACTACTCGAAAATCCGTTATATCTGTCAATTCCGAATAGAATTAACCGATTTAGAAAGTTTTAACAAATGTCATCTACTGTATTTTTTCGAGATCTTTCTAAAAATATCGATTTCACCGCTCTACGACATATAGTTTCGGAGATATGGGCAGATCTGTCCGAATATTGCTCGAAAACTACTCGAAAATCCGTTATATCTGTCAATTCCGAATAGAATTAACCGATTTAGAAAGTTTTAACAAATGTCATCTACTGTATTTTTTCGAGGTCTTTCTAAAAATATCGATTTCACCGCTCTACGACATATAGTTTCGGAGATATGGGCAGATTTGTCCGAATGTTGCTCGAAAACTACTCGAAAATCCGCTATATCTGTCAATTCCGAATAGAATTAACCGATTTAGAAAGTTTTAACAAATGTCATCTACTGTATTTTTTCGAGATCTTTCTAAAAATATCGATTTCACCGCTCTACGACATATAGTTTCGGAGATATGGGCAGATCTGTCCGAATATTGCTCGAAAACTACTCGAAAATCCGTTATATCTGTCAATTCCGAATAGAATTAACCGATTTAGAAAGTTTTAACAAATGTCATCTACTGTATTTTTTCGAGATCTTTCTAAAAATATCGATTTCACCGCTCTACGACATATAGTTTCGGAGATATGGGCAGATTTGTCCGAATGTTGCTCGAAAACTACTCGAAAATCCGCTATATCTGTCAATTCCGAATAGAATTAACCGATTTAGAAAGTTTTAACAAATGTCATCTACTGTATTTTTTCGAGATCTTTCTAAAAATATCCATTTCACCGCTCTACGACATATAGTTTCGGAGATATGGGCAGATTTGTCCGAATGTTGCTCGAAAACTACTCGAAAATCCGCTATATCTGTCAATTCCGAATAGAATTAACCGATTTAGAAAGTTTTAACAAATGTCATCTACTGTATTTTTTCGAGGTCTTTCTAAAAATACCGAATTCACTGCTCTACGACATATAGTTTCGGAGATATGGGCAAATTTGTCCGAATGTTGCTCGAAAATTACTCGAAAATCCGCTATATCTGTCAATTCCGAATAGAATTAACCGATTTAGAAAGTTTTAACAAATGTCATCTACTGTATTTTTTCGAGATCTTTCTAAAAATATCGATTTCACCGCTCTACGACATATAGTTTCGGAGATATGGGCAGATTTGTCCGAATGTTGCTCAAAAACTACTCGAAAATCCGCTATATCTGTCAATTCCGAATAGAATTAACCGATTTAGAAAGTTTTAACAAATGTCATCTACTGTATTTTTTCGAGGTCTTTCTAAAAATACCGAATTCACTGCTCTACGACATATAGTTTCGGAGATATGGGCAGATTTGTCCGAATGTTGCTCGAAAATTGCTCGAAAATCCGCTATATCTGTCAATTCCGAATAGAATTAACCGATTTAGGAAGTTTTAACAAATGTCATCTACTGTATTTTTTCGAGATCTTTCTAAAAATATCGATTTCACCGCTCTACGACATATAGTTTCGGAGATATGGGCAGATTTGTCCGAATGTTGCTCGAAAATTACTCGAAAATCCGCTATATCTGTCAATTCCGAATAGAATTAACCGATTTAGAAAGTTTTAACAAATGTCATCTACTGTATTTTTTCGAGATCTTTCTAAAAATATCGATTTCACCGCTCTACGACATATAGTTTCGGAGATATGGGCAGATTTGTCCGAATATTGCTCGAAAACTACTCGAAAATCCGTTATATCTGTCAATTCCGAATAGAATTAACCGATTTAGAAAGTTTTAACAAATGTCATCTACTGTATTTTTTCGAGGTCTTTCTAAAAATATCGATTTCACCGCTCTACGACATATAGTTTCGGAGATATGGGCAGATTTGTCCGAATGTTGCTCGAAAACTACTCGAAAATCCGCTATATCTGTCAATTCCGAATAGAATTAACCGATTTAGAAAGTTTTAACAAATGTCATCTACTGTATTTTTTCGAGATCTTTCTAAAAATATCGATTTCACCGCTCTACGACATATAGTTTCGGAGATATGGGCAGATTTGTCCGAATGTTGCTCGAAAACTACTCGAAAATCCGCTATATCTGTCAATTCCGAATAGAATTAACCGATTTAGAAAGTTTTAACAAATGTCATCTACTGTATTTTTTCGAGATTTTCTAAAAATATCGATTTCACCGCTCTACGACATATAGTTTCGGAGATATGGGCAGATTTGTCCGAATGTTGCTCGAAAACTACTCGAAAATCCGCTATATCTGTCAATTCCGAATAGAATTAACCGATTTAGAAAGTTTTAACAAATGTCATCTACTGTATTTTTTCGAGATCTTTCTAAAAATATCGATTTCACCGCTCTACGACATATAGTTTCGGAGATATGGGCAGATTTGTCCGAATATTGCTCGAAAACTACTCGAAAATCCGCTATATCTGTCAATTCCGAATAGAATTAACCGATTTAGAAAGTTTTAACAAATGTCATCTACTGTATTTTTTCGAGATCTTTCTAAAAATATCGATTTCACCGCTCTACGACATATAGTTTCGGAGATATGGGCAGATTTGTCCGAATGTTGCTCGAAAACTACTCGAAAATCCGCTATATCTGTCAATTCCGAATAGAATTAACCGATTTAGAAAGTTTTAACAAATGTCATCTACTGTATTTTTTCGAGATCTTTCCAAAAATACTAATTTCAATGTTGTACGAGATGTAGTTTCGGAAATATGGGCAGATTTGTCAGAATATTGCTCGAAAACTACTCGAAAATCCGCTATATCTGTCAATTCCGAATAGAATTAACCGATTTAGAAAGTTTTAACAAATGTCATCTACTGTATTTTTTCGAGGTCTTTCAAAAATACTGATTTCACTGTTCTACGACATATAGTTTCGGAGATATGGGCAGATCTGTCCGAATATTGCTCGAAAACTACTCGAAAATCCGTTATATCTGTCAATTCCGAATAGAATTAACCGATTTAGAAAGTTTTAACAAATGTCATCTACTGTATTTTTTCGAGATCTTTCTAAAAATATCGATTTCACCGCTCTACGACATATAGTTTCGGAGATATGGGCAGATTTGTCCGAATGTTGCTCGAAAACTACTCGAAAATCCGCTATATCTGTCAATTCCGAATAGAATTAACCGATTTAGAAAGTTTTAACAAATGTCATCTACTGTATTTTTTCGAGATCTTTCTAAAAATATCGATTTCACCGCTCTACGACATATAGTTTCGGAGATATGGGCAGATTTGTCCGAATATTGCTCGAAAACTACTCGAAAATCCGCTATATCTGTCAATTCCGAATAGAATTAACCGATTTAGAAAGTTTTAACAAATGTCATCTACTGTATTTTTTCGAGGTCTTTCAAAAATACTGATTTCACTGTTCTACGACACATAGTTTCGGAGATATGGGCAGATCTGTCCGAATATTGCTCGAAAACTACTCGAAAATCCGTTATATCTGTCAATTCCGAATAGAATTAACCGATTTAGAAAGTTTTAACAAATGTCATCTACTGTATTTTTTCGAGATCTTTCTAAAAATATCGATTTCACCGCTCTACGACATATAGTTTCGGAGATATGGGCAGATTTGTCCGAATGTTGCTCGAAAGCTACTCGAAAATCTGCTATATCTGTCAATTCCGAATAGAATTAACCGATTTAGAAAGTTTTAACAAATGTCATCTACTGTATTTTTTCGAGGTCTTTCTAAAAATACCGAATTCACTGCTCTACGACATATAGTTTCGGAGATATGGGCAAATTTGTCCGAATGTTGCTCGAAAATTACTCGAAAATCCGCTATATCTGTCAATTCCGAATAGAATTAACCGATTTAGAAAGTTTTAACAAATGTCATCTACTGTATTTTTTCGAGATCTTTCTAAAAATATCGATTTCACCGCTCTACGACATATAGTTTCGGAGATATGGGCAGATTTGTCCGAATGTTGCTCAAAAACTACTCGAAAATCCGCTATATCTGTCAATTCCGAATAGAATTAACCGATTTAGAAAGTTTTAACAAATGTCATCTACTGTATTTTTTCGAGGTCTTTCTAAAAATACCGAATTCACTGCTCTACGACATATAGTTTCGGAGATATGGGCAGATTTGTCCGAATGTTGCTCGAAAATTGCTCGAAAATCCGCTATATCTGTCAATTCCGAATAGAATTAACCGATTTAGAAAGTTTTAACAAATGTCATCTACTGTATTTTTTCGAGATCTTTCCAAAAATACTAATTTCAATGTTGTACGAGATATAGTTTCGGAAATATGGGCAGATTTGTCAGAATATTGCTCGAAAACTACTCGAAAATCCGCTATATCTGTCAATTCCGAATAGAATTAACCGATTTAGAAAGTTTTAACAAATGTCATCTACTGTATTTTTTCGAGGTCTTTCAAAAATACTGATTTCACTGTTCTACGACATATAGTTTCGGAGATATGGGCAGATCTGTCCGAATATTGCTCGAAAACTACTCGAAAATCCGTTATATCTGTCAATTCCGAATAGAATTAACCGATTTAGAAAGTTTTAACAAATGTCATCTACTGTATTTTTTCGAGATCTTTCCAAAAATATCGATTTCACCGCTCTACGACATATAGTTTCGGAGATATGGGCAGATTTGTCCGAATGTTGCTCGAAAACTACTCGAAAATCCGCTATATCTGTCAATTCCGAATAGAATTAACCGATTTAGAAAGTTTTAACAAATGTCATCTACTGTATTTTTTCGAGATCTTTCTAAAAATATCGATTTCACCGCTCTACGACATATAGTTTCGGAGATATGGGCAGATTTGTCCGAATATTGCTCGAAAACTACTCGAAAATCCGCTATATCTGTCAATTCCGAATAGAATTAGCCGATTTAGAAAGTTTTAACAAATGTCATCTACTGTATTTTTTCGAGATCTTTCTAAAAATATCGATTTCACCGCTCTACGACATATAGTTTCGGAGATATGGGCAGATTTGTCCGAATGTTGCTCGAAAATTACTCGAAAATCCGCTATATCTGTCAATTCCGAATAGAATTAACCGATTTAGAAAGTTTTAACAAATGTCATCTACTGTATTTTTTCGAGATCTTTCTAAAAATATCGATTTCACCGCTCTACGACATATAGTTTCGGAGATATGGGCAGATTTGTCCGAATGTTGCTCGAAAACTACTCGAAAATCCGATATATCTGTCAATTCCGAATAGAATTAACCGATTTAGAAAGTTTTAACAAATGTCATCTACTGTATTTTTTCGAGATCTTTCTAAAAATATCGATTTCACCGCTCTACGACATATAGTTTCGGAGATATGGGCAGATCTGTCCGAATATTGCTCGAAAACTACTCGAAAATCCGTTATATCTGTCAATTCCGAATAGAATTAACCGATTTAGAAAGTTTTAACAAATGTCATCTACTGTATTTTTTCGTTATCTTTCTAAAAATATCGATTTCACCGCTCTACGACATATAGTTTCGGAGATATGGGCAGATTTGTCCGAATGTTGCTCGAAAATTACTCGAAAATCCGCTATATCTGTCAATTCCGAATAGAATTAACCGATTTAGAAAGTTTTAACAAATGTCATCTACTGTATTTTTTCGAGATCTTTCTAAAAATATCGATTTCACCGCTCTACGACATATAGTTTCGGAGATATGGGCAGATTTGTCCGAATGTTGCTCGAAAACTACTCGAAAATCCGATATATCTGTCAATTCCGAATAGAATTAACCGATTTAGAAAGTTTTAACAAATGTCATCTACTGTATTTTTTCGAGATCTTTCTAAAAATATCGATTTCACCGCTCTACGACATATAGTTTCGGAGATATGGGCAGATCTGTCCGAATATTGCTCGAAAACTACTCGAAAATCCGTTATATCTGTCAATTCCGAATAGAATTAACCGATTTAGAAAGTTTTAACAAATGTCATCTACTGTATTTTTTCGAGATCTTTCTAAAAATATCGATTTCACCGCTCTACGACATATAGTTTCGGAGATATGGGCAGATTTGTCCGAATGTTGCTCGAAAATTACTCGAAAATCCGCTATATCTGTCAATTCCGAATAGAATTAACCGATTTAGAAAGTTTTAACAAATGTCGAGATCTTTCTAAAAATATCGATTTCACCGCTCTACGACATATAGTTTCGGAGATATGGGCAGATTTGTCCGAATGTTGCTCGAAAACTACTCGAAAATCCGCTATATCTGTCAATTCCGAATAGAATTAACCGATTTAGAAAGTTTTAACAAATGTCATCTACTGTATTTTTTCGAGATCTTTCTAAAAATATCGATTTCACCGCTCTACGACATATAGTTTCGGAGATATGGGCAGATTTGTCCGAATGTTGCTCGAAAACTACTCGAAAATCCGATATATCTGTCAATTCCGAATAGAATTAACCGATTTAGAAAGTTTTAACAAATGTCATCTACTGTATTTTTTCGAGATCTTTCTAAAAATATCGATTTCACCGCTCTACGACATATAGTTTCGGAGATATGGGCAGATCTGTCCGAATATTGCTCGAAAACTACTCGAAAATCCGTTATATCTGTCAATTCCGAATAGAATTAACCGATTTAGAAAGTTTTAACAAATGTCATCTACTGTATTTTTTCGAGATCTTTCTAAAAATATCGATTTCACCGCTCTACGACATATAGTTTCGGAGATATGGGCAGATTTGTCCGAATGTTGCTCGAAAATTACTCGAAAATCCGCTATATCTGTCAATTCCGAATAGAATTAACCGATTTAGAAAGTTTTAACAAATGTCGAGATCTTTCTAAAAATATCGATTTCACCGCTCTACGACATATAGTTTCGGAGATATGGGCAGATTTGTCCGAATGTTGCTCGAAAACTACTCGAAAATCCGCTATATCTGTCAATTCCGAATAGAATTAACCGATTTAGAAAGTTTTAACAAATGTCATCTACTGTATTTTTTCGAGATCTTTCTAAAAATATCGATTTCACCGCTCTACGACATATAGTTTCGGAGATATGGGCAGATCTGTCCGAATATTGCTCGAAAACTACTCGAAAATCCGTTATATCTGTCAATTCCGAATAGAATTAACCGATTTAGAAAGTTTTAACAAATGTCATCTACTGTATTTTTTCGAGGTCTTTCTAAAAATACCGAATTCACTGCTCTACGACATATAGTTTCGGAGATATGGGCAGATTTGTCCGAATGTTGCTCGAAAATTACTCGAAAATCCGCTATATCTGTCAATTCCGAATAGAATTAACCGATTTAGAAAGTTTTAACAAATGTCATCTACTGTATTTTTTCGAGGTCTTTCTAAAAATACCGAATTCACTGCTCTACGACATATAGTTTCGGAGATATGGGCAGATTTGTCCGAATGTTGCTCGAAAATTACTCGAAAATCCGCTATATCTGTCAATTCCGAATAGAATTAACCGATTTAGAAAGTTTTAACAAATGTCATCTACTGTATTTTTTCGAGATCTTTCTAAAAATATCGATTTCACCGCTCTACGACATATAGTTTCGGAGATATGGGCAGATTTGTCCGAATGTTGCTCGAAAACTACTCGAAAATCCGCTATATCTGTCAATTCCGAATAGAATTAACCGATTTAGAAAGTTTTAACAAATGTCATCTACTGTATTTTTTCGAGGTCTTTCTAAAAATATCGATTTCACCGCTCTACGACATATAGTTTCGGAGATATGGGCAGATTTGTCCGAATGTTGCTCGAAAACTACTCGAAAATCCGCTATATCTGTCAATTCCGAATAGAATTAACCGATTTAGAAAGTTTTAACAAATGTCGTCTACTGTATTTTTTCGAGATCTTTCTAAAAATATCGATTTCACCGCTCTACGACATATAGTTTCGGAGATATGGGCAGATTTGTCCGAATGTTGCTCGAAAACTACTCGAAAATCCGCTATATCTGTCAATTCCGAATAGAATTAACCGATTTAGAAAGTTTTAACAAATGTCATCTACTGTATTTTTTCGAGATCTTTCTAAAAATATCGATTTCACTGCTCTACGACATATAGTTTCGGAGATATGGGCAGATTTGTCCGAATGTTGCTCGAAAATTACACGAAAATCCGCTATATCTGTCAATTCCGAATAGAATTAACCGATTTAGAAAGTTTTAACAAATGTCATCTACTGTATTTTTTCGAGATCTTTCTAAAAATATCGATTTCACCGCTCTACGACATATAGTTTCGGAGATATGGGCAGATTTGTCCGAATGTTGCTCGAAAACTACTCGAAAATCCGATATATCTGTCAATTCCGAATAGAATTAACCGATTTAGAAAGTTTTAACAAATGTCATCTACTGTATTTTTTCGAGATCTTTCTAAAAATATCGATTTCACCGCTCTACGACATATAGTTTCGGAGATATGGGCAGATCTGTCCGAATATTGCTCGAAAACTACTCGAAAATCCGTTATATCTGTCAATTCCGAATAGAATTAACCGATTTAGAAAGTTTTAACAAATGTCATCTACTGTATTTTTTCGAGATCTTTCTAAAAATATCGATTTCACCGCTCTACGACATATAGTTTCGGAGATATGGGCAGATTTGTCCGAATGTTGCTCGAAAATTACTCGAAAATCCGCTATATCTGTCAATTCCGAATAGAATTAACCGATTTAGAAAGTTTTAACAAATGTCGAGATCTTTCTAAAAATATCGATTTCACCGCTCTACGACATATAGTTTCGGAGATATGGGCAGATTTGTCCGAATGTTGCTCGAAAACTACTCGAAAATCCGCTATATCTGTCAATTCCGAATAGAATTAACCGATTTAGAAAGTTTTAACAAATGTCATCTACTGTATTTTTTCGAGATCTTTCTAAAAATATCGATTTCACCGCTCTACGACATATAGTTTCGGAGATATGGGCAGATCTGTCCGAATATTGCTCGAAAACTACTCGAAAATCCGTTATATCTGTCAATTCCGAATAGAATTAACCGATTTAGAAAGTTTTAACAAATGTCATCTACTGTATTTTTTCGAGATCTTTCTAAAAATATCGATTTCACCGCTCTACGACATATAGTTTCGGAGATATGGGCAGATTTGTCCGAATGTTGCTCGAAAATTACTCGAAAATCCGCTATATCTGTCAATTCCGAATAGAATTAACCGATTTAGAAAGTTTTAACAAATGTCATCTACTGTATTTTTTCGAGATCTTTCTAAAAATATCGATTTCACCGCTCTACGACATATAGTTTCGGAGATATGGGCAGATTTGTCCGAATGTTGCTCGAAAACTACTCGAAAATCCGCTATATCTGTCAATTCCGAATAGAATTAACCGATTTAGAAAGTTTTAACAAATGTCATCTACTGTATTTTTTCGAGATCTTTCTAAAAATATCGATTTCACTGCTCTACGACATATAGTTTCGGAGATATGGGCAGATTTGTCCGAATGTTGCTCGAAAATTACACGAAAATCCGCTATATCTGTCAATTTCGAATAGAATTAACCGATTTAGAAAGTTTTAACAAATGTCATCTACTGTATTTTTTCGTTATCTTTCTAAAAATATCGATTTCACCGCTCTACGACATATAGTTTCGGAGATATGGGCAGATTTGTCCGAATGTTGCTCGAAAATTACTCGAAAATCCGCTATATCTGTCAATTCCGAATAGAATTAACCGATTTAGAAAGTTTTAACAAATGTCATCTACTGTATTTTTTCGAGATCTTTCTAAAAATATCGATTTCACCGCTCTACGACATATAGTTTCGGAGATATGGGCAGATCTGTCCGAATATTGCTCGAAAACTACTCGAAAATCCGTTATATCTGTCAATTCCGAATAGAATTAACCGATTTAGAAAGTTTTAACAAATGTCATCTACTGTATTTTTTCGAGATCTTTCTAAAAATATCGATTTCACCGCTCTACGACATAAAGTTTCGGAGATATGGGCAGATTTGTCCGAATGTTGCTCGAAAATTACTCGAAAATCCGCTATATCTGTCAATTCCGAATAGAATTAACCGATTTAGAAAGTTTGAGACCATGTCATCTACTGTATTTGTTCGAGATCTTTCTAAAAATGCCGATTTCACCGTTCTACGACATATAGTTACGGAGATATGGGCAGATTTGTCCGAATGTTGCTCGAAAACTACTCGAAAATCCGCTATATCTGTCAATTCCGAATAGAATTAACCGATTTAGAAAGTTTTAACAAATGTCATCTACTGTATTTTTTCGAGATCTTTCTAAAAATATCGATTTCACCGCTCTACGACATATAGTTTCGGAGATATGGGCAGATTTGTCCGAATGTTGCTCGAAAATTACTCGAAAATCCGCTATATCTGTCAATTCCGAATAGAATTAACCGATTTAGAAAGTTTTAACAAATGTCATCTACTGTATTTTTTCGAGATCTTTCTAAAAATATCGATTTCACCGCTCTACGACATATAGTTTCGGAGATATGGGCAGATTTGTCCGAATGTTGCTCGAAAACTACTCGAAAATCCGCTATATCTGTCAATTCCGAATAGAATTAACCGATTTAGAAAGTTTTAACAAATGTCATCTACTGTATTTTTTCGAGATCTTTCTAAAAATATCGATTTCACCGCTCTACGACATATAGTTTCGGAGATATGGGCAGATTTGTCCGAATGTTGCTCGAAAACTACTCGAAAATCCGCTATATCTGTCAATTCCGAATAGAATTAACCGATTTAGAAAGTTTTAACAAATGTCATCTACTGTATTTTTTCGAGATCTTTCTAAAAATATCGATTTCACTGCTCTACGACATATAGTTTCGGAGATATGGGCAGATTTGTCCGAATGTTGCTCGAAAATTACACGAAAATCCGCTATATCTGTCAATTCCGAATAGAATTAACCGATTTAGAAAGTTTTAACAAATGTCATCTACTGTATTTTTTCGTTATCTTTCTAAAAATATCGATTTCACCGCTCTACGACATATAGTTTCGGAGATATGGGCAGATTTGTCCGAATGTTGCTCGAAAATTACTCGAAAATCCGCTATATCTGTCAATTCCGAATAGAATTAACCGATTTAGAAAGTTTTAACAAATGTCATCTACTGTATTTTTTCGAGATCTTTCTAAAAATATCGATTTCACCGCTCTACGACATATAGTTTCGGAGATATGGGCAGATTTGTCCGAATGTTGCTCGAAAACTACTCGAAAATCCGATATATCTGTCAATTCCGAATAGAATTAACCGATTTAGAAAGTTTTAACAAATGTCATCTACTGTATTTTTTCGAGATCTTTCTAAAAATATCGATTTCACCGCTCAACGACATATAGTTTCGGAGATATGGGCAGATCTGTCCGAATATTGCTCGAAAACTACTCGAAAATCCGTTATATCTGTCAATTCCGAATAGAATTAACCGATTTAGAAAGTTTTAACAAATGTCATCTACTGTATTTTTTCGAGATCTTTCTAAAAATAACGATTTCACCGCTCTACGACATATAGTTTCGGAGATATGGGCAGATTTGTCCGAATGTTGCTCGAAAATTACTCGAAAATCCGCTATATCTGTCAATTCCGAATAGAATTAACCGATTTAGAAAGTTTTAACAAATGTCGAGATCTTTCTAAAAATATCGATTTCACCGCTCTACGACATATAGTTTCGGAGATATGGGCAGATTTGTCCGAATGTTGCTCGAAAACTACTCGAAAATCCGCTATATCTGTCAATTCCGAATAGAATTAACCGATTCAGAAAGTTTTAACAAATGTCATCTACTGTATTTTTTCGAGATCTTTCTAAAAATATCGATTTCACCGCTCTACGACATATAGTTTCGGAGATATGGGCAGATCTGTCCGAATATTGCTCGAAAACTACTCGAAAATCCGTTATATCTGTCAATTCCGAATAGAATTAACCGATTTAGAAAGTTTTAACAAATGTCATCTACTGTATTTTTTCGAGGTCTTTCTAAAAATACCGAATTCACTGCTCTACGACATATAGTTTCGGAGATATGGGCAGATTTGTCCGAATGTTGCTCGAAAATTACTCGAAAATCCGCTATATCTGTCAATTCCGAATAGAATTAACCGATTTAGAAAGTTTTAACAAATGTCATCTACTGTATTTTTTCGAGGTCTTTCTAAAAATACCGAATTCACTGCTCTACGACATATAGTTTCGGAGATATGGGCAGATTTGTCCGAATGTTGCTCGAAAATTACTCGAAAATCCGCTATATCTGTCAATTCCGAATAGAATTAACCGATTTAGAAAGTTTTAACAAATGTCATCTACTGTATTTTTTCGAGATCTTTCTAAAAATATCGATTTCACCGCTCTACGACATATAGTTTCGGAGATATGGGCAGATTTGTCCGAATGTTGCTCGAAAACTACTCGAAAATCCGCTATATCTGTCAATTCCGAATAGAATTAACCGATTTAGAAAGTTTTAACAAATGTCATCTACTGTATTTTTTCGAGATCTTTCTAAAAATATCGATTTCACCGCTCTACGACATATAGTTTCGGAGATATGGGCAGATCTGTCCGAATATTGCTCGAAAACTACTCGAAAATCCGTTATATCTGTCAATTCCGAATAGAATTAACCGATTTAGAAAGTTTTAACAAATGTCATCTACTGTATTTTTTCGAGGTCTTTCTAAAAATACCGAATTCACTGGTCTACGACATATAGTTTCGGAGATATGGGCAGATTTGTCCGAATGTTGCTCGAAAATTACTCGAAAATCCGCTATATCTGTCAATTCCGAATAGAATTAACCGATTTAGAAAGTTTTAACAAATGTCATCTACTGTATTTTTTCGAGATCTTTCTAAAAATATCGATTTCACCGCTCTACGACATATAGTTTCGGAGATATGGGCAGATTTGTCCGAATGTTGCTCGAAAACTACTCGAAAATCCGCTATATCTGTCAATTCCGAATAGAATTAACCGATTTAGAAAGTTTTAACAAATGTCATCTACTGTATTTTTTCGAGATCTTTCTAAAAATATCGATTTCGCCGCTCTACGACATATAGTTTCGGAGATATGGGCAGATTTGTCCGAATGTTGCTCGAAAATTACTCGAAAATCCGCTATATCTGTCAATTCCGAATAGAATTAACCGATTTAGAAAGTTTTAACAAATGTCGAGATCTTTCTAAAAATATCGATTTCACCGCTCTACGACATATAGTTTCGGAGATATGGGCAGATTTGTCCGAATGTTGCTCGAAAACTACTCGAAAATCCGCTATATCTGTCAATTCCGAATAGAATTAACCGATTTAGAAAGTTTTAACAAATGTCATCTACTGTATTTTTTCGAGATCTTTCTAAAAATATCGATTTCACCGCTCTACGACATATAGTTTCGGAGATATGGGCAGATCTGTCCGAATATTGCTCGAAAACTACTCGAAAATCCGTTATATCTGTCAATTCCGAATAGAATTAACCGATTTAGAAAGTTTTAACAAATGTCATCTACTGTATTTTTTCGAGGTCTTTCTAAAAATACCGAATTCACTGCTCTACGACATATAGTTTCGGAGATATGGGCAGATTTGTCCGAATGTTGCTCGAAAATTACTCGAAAATCCGCTATATCTGTCAATTCCGAATAGAATTAACCGATTTAGAAAGTTTTAACAAATGTCATCTACTGTATTTTTTCGAGGTCTTTCTAAAAATACCGAATTCACTGCTCTACGACATATAGTTTCGGAGATATGGGCAGATTTGTCCGAATGTTGCTCGAAAATTACTCGAAAATCCGCTATATCTGTCAATTCCGAATAGAATTAACCGATTTAGAAAGTTTTAACAAATGTCATCTACTGTATTTTTTCGAGATCTTTCTAAAAATATCGATTTCACCGCTCTACGACATATAGTTTCGGAGATATGGGCAGATTTGTCCGAATGTTGCTCGAAAACTACTCGAAAATCCGCTATATCTGTCAATTCCGAATAGAATTAACCGATTTAGAAAGTTTTAACAAATGTCATCTACTGTATTTTTTCGAGATCTTTCTAAAAGTATCGATTTCACCGCTCTACGACATATAGTTTCGGAGATATGGGCAGATCTGTCCGAATATTGCTCGAAAACTACTCGAAAATCCGTTATATCTGTCAATTCCGAATAGAATTAACCGATTTAGAAAGTTTTAACAAATGTCATCTACTGTATTTTTTCGAGGTCTTTCTAAAAATACCGAATTCACTGGTCTACGACATATAGTTTCGGAGATATGGGCAGATTTGTCCGAATGTTGCTCGAAAATTACTCGAAAATCCGCTATATCTGTCAATTCCGAATAGAATTAACCGATTTAGAAAGTTTTAACAAATGTCATCTACTGTATTTTTTCGAGATCTTTCTAAAAATATCGATTTCACCGCTCTACGACATATAGTTTCGGAGATATGGGCAGATTTGTCCGAATGTTGCTCGAAAACTACTCGAAAATCCGCTATATCTGTCAATTCCGAATAGAATTAACCGATTTAGAAAGTTTTAACAAATGTCATCTACTGTATTTTTTCGAGATCTTTCTAAAAATATCGATTTCACCGCTCTACGACATATAGTTTCGGAGATATGGGCAGATTTGTCCGAATGTTGCTCGAAAACTACTCGAAAATCCGCTATATCTGTCAATTCCGAATAGAATTAACCGATTTAGAAAGTTTTAACAAATGTCATCTACTGTATTTTTTCGAGATCTTTCAAAAATACTGATTTCACTGTTATACGACATATAGTTTCGGAGATATGGGCAGATTTGTCCGAATATTGCTCGAAAACTACTCGAAAATCCGCTATATCTGTCAATTCCGAATAGAATTAACCGATTTAGAAAGTTTTAACAAATGTCATCTACTGTATTTTTTCGAGATCTTTCCAAAAATACTAATTTCAATGTTCTACGAGATATAGTTTCGGAAATATGGGCAGATTTGTCAGAATATTGCTCGAAAACTACTCGAAAATCCGCTATATCTGTCAATTCCGAATAGAATTAACCGATTTAGAAAGATTTAACAAATGTCATCTACTGTATTTTTTCGAGGTCTTTCAAAAATACTGATTTCACTGTTCTACGACATATAGTTTCGGAGATATGGGCAGATCTGTCCGAATATTGCTCGAAAACTCCGTTATATCTGTCAATTCCGAATAGAATTAACCGATTTAGAAAGTTTTAACAAATGTCATCTACTGTATTTTTTCGAGATCTTTCTAAAAATATCGATTTCACCGCTCTACGACATATAGTTTCGGAGATATGGGCAGATTTGTCCGAATGTTGCTCGAAAACTACTCGAAAATCCGCTATATCTGTCAATTCCGAATAGAATTAACCGATTTAGAAAGTTTTAACAAATGTCATCTACTGTATTTTTTCGAGATCTTTCTAAAAATACTGAATTCACTGCTCTACGACATATAGTTTCGGAGATATGGGCAGATTTGTCCGAATGTTGCTCGAAAATTACTCGAAAATCCGCTATATCTGTCAATTCCGAATAGAATTAACCGATTTAGAAAGTTTTAACAAATGTCATCTACTGTATTTTTTCGAGATCTTTCTAAAAATACCAATTTCACCGCTCTACGACATATAGTTTCGGAGATATGGGCAGATTGGTCCGAATGTTGCTCGAAAACTACTCGAAAATCCGCTATATCTGTCAATTCCGAATAGAATTAACCGATTTAGAAAGTTTTAACAAATGTCATCTACTGTATTTTTTCGAGATCTTTCTAAAAATATCGATTTCACCGCTCTACGACATATAGTTTCGGAGATATGGGCAGATTTGTCCGAATGTTGCTCGAAAACTACTCGAAAATCCGCTATATCTGTCAATTCCGAATAGAATTAACCGATTTAGAAAGTTTTAACAAATGTCATCTACTGTATTTTTTCGAGATCTTTCAAAAATACTGATTTCACTGTTATACGACATATAGTTTCGGAGATATGGGCAGATTTGTCCGAATATTGCTCGAAAACTACTCGAAAATCCGCTATATCTGTCAATTCCGAATAGAATTAACCGATTTAGAAAGTTTTAACAAATGTCATCTACTGTATTTTTTTGAGATCTTTCCAAAAATACTAATTTCAATGTTCTACGAGATATAGTTTCGGAAATATGGGCAGATTTGTCAGAATATTGCTCGAAAACTACTCGAAAATCCGCTATATCTGTCAATTCCGAATAGAATTAACCGATTTAGAAAGATTTAACAAATGTCATCTACTGTATTTTTTCGAGGTCTTTCAAAAATACTGATTTCACTGTTCTACGACATATAGTTTCGGAGATATGGGCAGATCTGTCCGAATATTGCTCGAAAACTCCGTTATATCTGTCAATTCCGAATAGAATTAACCGATTTAGAAAGTTTTAACAAATGTCATCTACTGTATTTTTTCGAGATCTTTCTAAAAATATCGATTTCACCGCTCTACGACATATAGTTTCGGAGATATGGGCAGATTTGTCCGAATGTTGCTCGAAAACTACTCGAAAATCCGCTATATCTGTCAATTCCGAATAGAATTAACCGATTTAGAAAGTTTTAACAAATGTCATCTACTGTATTTTTTCGAGATCTTTCTAAAAATACTGAATTCACTGCTCTACGACATATAGTTTCGGAGATATGGGCAGATTTGTCCGAATGTTGCTCGAAAATTACTCGAAAATCCGCTATATCTGTCAATTCCGAATAGAATTAACCGATTTAGAAAGTTTTAACAAATGTCATCTACTGTATTTTTTCGAGATCTTTCTAAAAATACCAATTTCACCGCTCTACGACATATAGTTTCGGAGATATGGGCAGATTGGTCCGAATGTTGCTCGAAAACTACTCGAAAATCCGCTATATCTGTCAATTCCGAATAGAATTAACCGATTTAGAAAGTTTTAACAAATGTCATCTACTGTATTTTTTCGAGATCTTTCTAAAAATATCAATTTCACCGCTCTACGACATATAGTTTCGGAGATATGGGCAGATTTGTCCGAATGTTGCTCGAAAATTACTCGAAAATCCGCTATATCTGTCAATTCCGAATAGAATTAACCGATTTGGAAAGTTTTAACAAATGTCATCTACTGTATTTTTTCGAGATCTTTCTAAAAATATCGATTTCACCGCTCTACGACATATAGTTTCGGAGATATGGGCAGATTTGTCCGAATGTTGCTCGAAAACTACTCGAAAATCCGATATATCTGTCAATTCCGAATAGAATTAACCGATTTAGAAAGTTTTAACAAATGTCATCTACTGTATTTTTTCGAGATCTTTCTAAAAATATCGATTTCACCGCTCTACGACATATAGTTTCGGAGATATGGGCAGATTTGTCCGAATGTTGCTCGAAAACTACTCGAAAATCCGCTATATCTGTCAATTCCGAATAGAATTAACCGATTTAGAAAGTTTTAACAAATGTCATCTACTGTATTTTTTCGAGGTCTTTCTAAAAATACCGAATTCACTGCTCTACGACATATAGTTTCGGAGATATGGGCAGATCTGTCCGAATATTGCTCGAAAACTACTCGAAAATCCGTTATATCTGTCAATTCCGAATAGAATTAACCGATTTAGAAAGTTTTAACAAATGTCATCTACTGTATTTTTTCGAGGTCTTTCTAAAAATACCGAATTCACTGGTCTACGACATATAGTTTCGGAGATATGGGCAGATTGGTCCGAATGTTGCTCGAAAACTACTCGAAAATCCGCTATATCTGTCAATTCCGAATAGAATTAACCGATTTAGAAAGTTTTAACAAATGTCATCTACTGTATTTTTTCGAGATCTTTCTAAAAATATCAATTTCACCGCTCTACGACATATAGTTTCGGAGATATGGGCAGATTTGTCCGAATGTTGCTCGAAAATTACTCGAAAATCCGCTATATCTGTCAATTCCGAATAGAATTAACCGATTTGGAAAGTTTTAACAAATGTCATCTACTGTATTTTTTCGAGATCTTTCTAAAAATATCGATTTCACCGCTCTACGACATATAGTTTCGGAGATATGGGCAGATTTGTCCGAATGTTGCTCGAAAACTACTCGAAAATCCGATATATCTGTCAATTCCGAATAGAATTAACCGATTTAGAAAGTTTTAACAAATGTCATCTACTGTATTTTTTCGAGATCTTTCTAAAAATATCGATTTCACCGCTCTACGACATATAGTTTCGGAGATATGGGCAGATTTGTCCGAATGTTGCTCGAAAACTACTCGAAAATCCGCTATATCTGTCAATTCCGAATAGAATTAACCGATTTAGAAAGTTTTAACAAATGTCATCTACTGTATTTTTTCGAGGTCTTTCTAAAAGTATCGATTTCACCGCTCTACGACATATAGTTTCGGAGATATGGGCAGATCTGTCCGAATATTGCTCGAAAACTACTCGAAAATCCGTTATATCTGTCAATTCCGAATAGAATTAACCGATTTAGAAAGTTTTAACAAATGTCATCTACTGTATTTTTTCGAGGTCTTTCTAAAAATACCGAATTCACTGGTCTACGACATATAGTTTCGGAGATATGGGCAGATTTGTCCGAATGTTGCTCGAAAATTACTCGAAAATCCGCTATATCTGTCAATTCCGAATAGAATTAACCGATTTAGAAAGTTTTAACAAATGTCATCTACTGTATTTTTTCGAGATCTTTCTAAAAATATCGATTTCACCGCTCTACGACATATAGTTTCGGAGATATGGGCAGATTTGTCCGAATGTTGCTCGAAAACTACTCGAAAATCCGGTATATCTGTCAATTCCGAATAGAATTAACCGATTTAGAAAGTTTTAACAAATGTCATCTACTGTATTTTTTCGAGATCTTTCTAAAAATATCGATTTCACCGCTCTACGACATATAGTTTCGGAGATATGGGCAGATTTGTCCGAATGTTGCTCGAAAACTACTCGAAAATCCGCTATATCTGTCAATTCCGAATAGAATTAACCGATTTAGAAAGTTTTAACAAATGTCATCTACTGTATTTTTTCGAGATCTTTCAAAAATACTGATTTCACTGTTATACGACATATAGTTTCGGAGATATGGGCAGATTTGTCCGAATATTGCTCGAAAACTACTCGAAAATCCGCTATATCTGTCAATTCCGAATAGAATTAACCGATTTAGAAAGTTTTAACAAATGTCATCTACTGTATTTTTTCGAGATCTTTCCAAAAATACTAATTTCAATGTTCTACGAGATATAGTTTCGGAAATATGGGCAGATTTGTCAGAATATTGCTCGAAAACTACTCGAAAATCCGCTATATCTGTCAATTCCGAATAGAATTAACCGATTTAGAAAGATTTAACAAATGTCATCTACTGTATTTTTTCGAGGTCTTTCAAAAATACTGATTTCACTGTTCTACGACATATAGTTTCGGAGATATGGGCAGATCTGTCCGAATATTGCTCGAAAACTCCGTTATATCTGTCAATTCCGAATAGAATTAACCGATTTAGAAAGTTTTAACAAATGTCATCTACTGTATTTTTTCGAGATCTTTCTAAAAATATCGATTTCACCGCTCTACGACATATAGTTTCGGAGATATGGGCAGATTTGTCCGAATGTTGCTCGAAAACTACTCGAAAATCCGCTATATCTGTCAATTCCGAATAGAATTAACCGATTTAGAAAGTTTTAACAAATGTCATCTACTGTATTTTTTCGAGATCTTTCTAAAAATACTGAATTCACTGCTCTACGACATATAGTTTCGGAGATATGGGCAGATTTGTCCGAATGTTGCTCGAAAATTACTCGAAAATCCGCTATATCTGTCAATTCCGAATAGAATTAACCGATTTAGAAAGTTTTAACAAATGTCATCTACTGTATTTTTTCGAGATCTTTCTAAAAATACCAATTTCACCGCTCTACGACATATAGTTTCGGAGATATGGGCAGATTGGTCCGAATGTTGCTCGAAAACTACTCGAAAATCCGCTATATCTGTCAATTCCGAATAGAATTAACCGATTTAGAAAGTTTTAACAAATGTCATCTACTGTATTTTTTCGAGATCTTTCTAAAAATATCAATTTCACCGCTCTACGACATATAGTTTCGGAGATATGGGCAGATTTGTCCGAATGTTGCTCGAAAATTACTCGAAAATCCGCTATATCTGTCAATTCCGAATAGAATTAACCGATTTGGAAAGTTTTAACAAATGTCATCTACTGTATTTTTTCGAGATCTTTCTAAAAATATCGATTTCACCGCTCTACGACATATAGTTTCGGAGATATGGGCAGATTTGTCCGAATGTTGCTCGAAAACTACTCGAAAATCCGATATATCTGTCAATTCCGAATAGAATTAACCGATTTAGAAAGTTTTAACAAATGTCATCTACTGTATTTTTTCGAGATCTTTCTAAAAATATCGATTTCACCGCTCTACGACATATAGTTTCGGAGATATGGGCAGATTTGTCCGAATGTTGCTCGAAAACTACTCGAAAATCCGCTATATCTGTCAATTCCGAATAGAATTAACCGATTTAGAAAGTTTTAACAAATGTAATCTACTGTATTTTTTCGAGATCTTTCAAAAATACTGATTTCACTGTTATACGACATATAGTTTCGGAGATATGGGCAGATTTGTCCGAATATTGCTCGAAAACTACTCGAAAATCCGCTATATCTGTCAATTCCGAATAGAATTAACCGATTTAGAAAGTTTTAACAAATGTCATCTACTGTATTTTTTCGAGATCTTTCCAAAAATACTAATTTCAATGTTCTACGAGATATAGTTTCGGAAATATGGGCAGATTTGTCAGAATATTGCTCGAAAACTACTCGAAAATCCGTTATATCTGTCAATTCCGAATAGAATTAACCGATTTAGAAAGTTTTAACAAATGTCATCTACTGTATTTTTTCGAGATCTTTCTAAAAATATCGATTTCACCGCTCTACGACATATAGTTTCGGAGATATGGGCAGATTTGTCCGAATGTTGCTCGAAAATTACTCGAAAATCCGCTATATCTGTCAATTCCGAATAGAATTAACCGATTTAGAAAGTTTTAACAAATGTCATCTACTGTATTTTTTCGAGATCTTTCTAAAAATATCGATTTCACCGCTCTACGACATATAGTTTCGGAGATATGGGCAGATTTGTCCGAATGTTGCTCGAAAACTACTCGAAAATCCGCTATATCTGTCAATTCCGAATAGAATTAACCGATTTAGAAAGTTTTAACAAATGTCATCTACTGTATTTTTTCGAGGTCTTTCTAAAAATATCGATTTCACCGCTCTACGACATATAGTTTCGGAGATATGGGCAGATTTGTCCGAATGTTGCTCGAAAACTACTCGAAAATCCGCTATATCTGTCAATTCCGAATAGAATTAACCGATTTAGAAAGTTTTAACAAATGTCATCTACTGTATTTTTTCGAGATCTTTCTAAAAATATCGATTTCACCGCTCTACGACATATAGTTTCGGAGATATGGGCAGATTTGTCCGAATGTTGCTCGAAAATTACTCGAAAATCCGATATATCTGTCAATTCCGAATAGAATTAACCGATTTAGAAAGTTTTAACAAATGTCATCTACTGTATTTTTTCGAGATCTTTCTAAAAATATCGATTTCACCGCTCTACGACATATAGTTTCGGAGATATGGGCAGATTTGTCCGAATGTTGCTCGAAAACTACTCGAAAATCCGCTATATCTGTCAATTCCGAATAGAATTAACCGATTTAGAAAGTTTTAACAAATGTCATCTACTGTATTTTTTCGAGATCTTTCTAAAAATATCGATTTCACCGCTCTACGACATATAGTTTCGGAGATATGGGCAGATTTGTCCGAATGTTGCTCGAAAACTACTCGAAAATCCGCTATATCTGTCAATTCCGAATAGAATTAACCGATTTAGAAAGTTTTAACAAATGTCATCTACTGTATTTTTTCGAGATCTTTCTAAAAATATCGATTTCACCGCTCTACGACATATAGTTTCGGAGATATGGGCAGATCTGTCCGAATATTGCTCGAAAACTACTCGAAAATCCGTTATATCTGTCAATTCCGAATAGAATTAACCGATTTAGAAAGTTTTAACAAATGTCATCTACTGTATTTTTTCGAGATCTTTCTAAAAATATCGATTTCACCGCTCTACGACATATAGTTTCGGAGATATGGGCAGATTTGTCCGAATGTTGCTCGAAAATTACTCGAAAATCCGGTATATCTGTCAATTCCGAATAGAATTAACCGATTTAGAAAGTTTTAACAAATGTCATCTACTGTATTTTTTCGAGGTCTTTCTAAAAATACCGAATTCACTGCTCTACGACATATAGTTTCGGAGATATGGGCAGATTTGTCCGAATGTTGCTCGAAAATTACTCGAAAATCCGCTATATCTGTCAATTCCGAATAGAATTAACCGATTTAGAAAGTTTTAACAAATGTCATCTACTGTATTTTTTCGAGATCTTTCTAAAAATATCGATTTCACCGCTCTACGACATATAGTTTCGGAGATATGGGCAGATTTGTCCGAATGTTGCTCGAAAACTACTCGAAAATCCGCTATATCTGTCAATTCCGAATAGAATTAACCGATTTAGAAAGTTTTAACAAATGTCATCTACTGTATTTTTTCGAGATCTTTCTAAAAATACTGAATTCACTGCTCTACGACATATAGTTTCGGAGATATGGGCAGATTTGTCCGAATGTTGCTCGAAAATTACTCGAAAATCCGCTATATCTGTCAATTCCGAATAGAATTAACCGATTTAGAAAGTTTTAACAAATGTCATCTACTGTATTTTTTCGAGATCTTTCTAAAAATACCAATTTCACCGCTCTACGACATATAGTTTCGGAGATATGGGCAGATTTGTCCGAATGTTGCTCGAAAATTACTCGAAAATCCGCTATATCTGTCAATTCCGAATAGAATTAACCGATTTAGAAAGTTTTAACAAATGTCATCTACTGTATTTTTTCGAGATCTTTCTAAAAATATCGATTTCACCGCTCTACGACATATAGTTTCGGAGATATGGGCAGATTTGTCCGAATGTTGCTCGAAAACTACTCGAAAATCCGCTATATCTGTCAATTCCGAATAGAATTAACCGATTTAGAAAGTTTTAACAAATGTCATCTACTGTATTTTTTCGAGATCTTTCTAAAAATATCGATTTCACCGCTCTACGACATATAGTTTCGGAGATATGGGCAGATTTGTCCGAATGTTGCTCGAAAATTACTCGAAAATCCGATATATCTGTCAATTCCGAATAGAATTAACCGATTTAGAAAGTTTTAACAAATGTCATCTACTGTATTTTTTCGAGATCTTTCTAAAAATATCGATTTCACCGCTCTACGACATATAGTTTCGGAGATATGGGCAGATTTGTCCGAATGTTGCTCGAAAATTACTCGAAAATCCGCTATATCTGTCAATTCCGAATAGAATTAACCGATTTAGAAAGTTTTAACAAATGTCATCTACTGTATTTTTTCGAGATCTTTCTAAAAATATCGATTTCACCGCTCTACGACATATAGTTTCGGAGATATGGGCAGATCTGTCCGAATATTGCTCGAAAACTACTCGAAAATCCGTTATATCTGTCAATTCCGAATAGAATTAACCGATTTAGAAAGTTTTAACAAATGTCATCTACTGTATTTTTTCGAGATCTTTCTAAAAATATCGATTTCACCGCTCTACGACATATAGTTTCGGAGATATGGGCAGATTTGTCCGAATGTTGCTCGAAAATTACTCGAAAATCCGGTATATCTGTCAATTCCGAATAGAATTAACCGATTTAGAAAGTTTTAACAAATGTCATCTACTGTATTTTTTCGAGATCTTTCTAAAAATATCGATTTCACCGCTCTACGACATATAGTTTCGGAGATATGGGCAGATTTGTCCGAATGTTGCTCGAAAACTACTCGAAAATCCGTTATATCTGTCAATTCCGAATAGAATTAACCGATTTAGAAAGTTTTAACAAATGTCATCTACTGTATTTTTTCGAGGTCTTTCTAAAAATACCGAATTCACTGCTCTACGACATATAGTTTCGGAGATATGGGCAGATTTGTCCGAATGTTGCTCGAAAATTACTCGAAAATCCGCTATATCTGTCAATTCCGAATAGAATTAACCGATTTAGAAAGTTTTAACAAATGTCATCTACTGTATTTTTTCGAGATCTTTCTAAAAATATCGATTTCACCGCTCTACGACATATAGTTTCGGAGATATGGGCAGATTTGTCCGAATGTTGCTCGAAAATTACTCGAAAATCCGGTATATCTGTCAATTCCGAATAGAATTAACCGATTTAGAAAGTTTTAACAAATGTCATCTACTGTATTTTTTCGAGATCTTTCTAAAAATATCGATTTCACCGCTCTACGACATATAGTTTCGGAGATATGGGCAGATTTGTCCGAATGTTGCTCGAAAACTACTCGAAAATCCGTTATATCTGTCAATTCCGAATAGAATTAACCGATTTAGAAAGTTTTAACAAATGTCATCTACTGTATTTTTTCGAGATCTTTCTAAAAGTATCGATTTCACCGCTCTACGACATATAGTTTCGGAGATATGGGCAGATCTGTCCGAATATTGCTCGAAAACTACTCGAAAATCCGTTATATCTGTCAATTCCGAATAGAATTAACCGATTTAGAAAGTTTTAACAAATGTCATCTACTGTATTTTTTCGAGGTCTTTCTAAAAATACCGAATTCACTGCTCTACGACATATAGTTTCGGAGATATGGGCAGATTTGTCCGAATGTTGCTCGAAAATTACTCGAAAATCCGCTATATCTGTCAATTCCGAATAGAATTAACCGATTTAGAAATTTTTAACAAATGTCATCTACTGTATTTTTTCGAGATCTTTCTAAAAATATCGATTTCACCGCTCTACGACATATAGTTTCGGAGATATGGGCAGATTTGTCCGAATGTTGCTCGAAAACTACTCGAAAATCCGCTATATCTGTCAATTCCGAATAGAATTAACCGATTTAGAAAGTTTTAACAAATGTCATCTACTGTATTTTTTCGAGATCTTTCTAAAAATATCGATTTCACCGCTCTACGACATATAGTTTCGGAGATATGGGCAGATTTGTCCGAATGTTGCTCGAAAATTACTCGAAAATCCGCTATATCTGTCAATTCCGAATAGAATTAACCGATTTAGAAAGTTTTAACAAATGTCATCTACTGTATTTTTTCGAGATCTTTCTAAAAATATCGATTTCACCGCTCTACGACATATAGTTTCGGAGATATGGGCAGATTTGTCCGAATGTTGCTCGAAAACTACTCGAAAATCCGCTATATCTGTCAATTCCGAATAGAATTAACCGATTTAGAAAGTTTTAACAAATGTCATCTACTGTATTTTTTCGAGGTCTTTCTAAAAATACCGAATTCACTGCTCTACGACATATAGTTTCGGAGATATGGGCAGATTTGTCCGAATGTTGCTCGAAAATTACTCGAAAATCCGCTATATCTGTCAATTCCGAATAGAATTAACCGATTTAGAAAGTTTTAACAAATGTCATCTACTGTATTTTTTCGAGATCTTTCTAAAAATATCGATTTCACCGCTCTACGACATATAGTTTCGGAGATATGGGCAGATTTGTCCGAATGTTGCTCGAAAACTACTCGAAAATCCGCTATATCTGTCAATTCCGAATAGAATTAACCGATTTAGAAAGTTTTAACAAATGTCATCTACTGTATTTTTTCGAGGTCTTTCTAAAAATATCGAATTCACTGCTCTACGACATATAGTTTCGGAGATATGGGCAGATTTGTCCGAATGTTGCTCGAAAACTACTCGAAAATCCGCTATATCTGTCAATTCCGAATAGAATTAACCGATTTAGAAAGTTTTAACAAATGTCATCTACTGTATTTTTTCGAGATCTTTCTAGAAATACCGAATTCACTGCTCTACGACATATAGTTTCGGAGATATGGGCAGATTTGTCCGAATGTTGCTCGAAAATTACTCGAAAATCCGCTATATCTGTCAATTCCGAATAGAATTAACCGATTTAGAAAGTTTTAACAAATGTCATCTACTGTATTTTTTCGAGATCTTTCTAAAAATATCGATTTCACCGCTCTACGACATATAGTTTCGGAGATATGGGCAGATTTGTCCGAATGTTGCTCGAAAACTACTCGAAAATCCGCTATATCTGTCAATTCCGAATAGAATTAACCGATTTAGAAAGTTTTAACAAATGTCATCTACTGTATTTTTTCGAGGTCTTTCTAAAAATACCGAATTCACTGCTCTACGACATATAGTTTCGGAGATATGGGCAGATTTGTCCGAATGTTGCTCGAAAACTACTCGAAAATCCGCTATATCTGTCAATTCCGAATAGAATTAACCGATTTAGAAAGTTTTAACAAATGTCATCTACTGTATTTTTTCGAGATCTTTCTAGAAATATCGATTTCACCGCTCTACGACATATAGTTTCGGAGATATGGGCAGATTTGTCCGAATGTTGCTCGAAAATTACTCGAAAATCCGCTATATCTGTCAATTCCGAATAGAATTAACCGATTTAGAAAGTTTTAACAAATGTCATCTACTGTATTTTTTCGAGATCTTTCTAAAAATATCGATTTCACCGCTCTACGACATATAGTTTCGGAGATATGGGCAGATTTGTCCGAATGTTGCTCGAAAACTACTCGAAAATCCGCTATATCTGTCAATTCCGAATAGAATTAACCGATTTAGAAAGATTTAACAAATGTCATCTACTGTATTTTTTCGAGATCTTTCTAAAAATATCGATTTCACCGCTCTACGACATATAGTTTCGGAGATATGGGCAGATTTGTCCGAATGTTGCTCGAAAATTACTCGAAAATCCGCTATATCTGTCAATTCCGAATAGAATTAACCGATTTAGAAAGTTTTAACAAATGTCATCTACTGTATTTTTTCGAGATCTTTCTAAAAATATCGATTTCACCGCTCTACGACATATAGTTTCGGAGATATGGGCAGATTTGTCCGAATGTTGCTCGAAAACTACTCGAAAATCCGCTATATCTGTCAATTCCGAATAGAATTAACCGATTTAGAAAGTTTTAACAAATGTCATCTACTGTATTTTTTCGAGGTCTTTCTAAAAATACCGAATTCACTGCTCTACGACATATAGTTTCGGAGATATGGGCAGATTTGTCCGAATGTTGCTCGAAAATTACTCGAAAATCCGCTATATCTGTCAATTCCGAATAGAATTAACCGATTTAGAAAGTTTTAACAAATGTCATCTACTGTATTTTTTCGAGATCTTTCTAAAAATATCGATTTCACCGCTCTACGACATATAGTTTCGGAGATATGGGCAGATTTGTCCGAATGTTGCTCGAAAACTACTCGAAAATCCGTTATATCTGTCAATTCCGAATAGAATTAACCGATTTAGAAAGTTTTAACAAATGTCAGCTACTGTATGTTTTCGAGATCTTTCTAAAAATACCAATTTCACTGCTCTACGACATATAGTTTCGGAGATATGGGCAGATTTGTCCGAATGTTGCTCGAAAACTACTCGAAAATCCGTTATATCTGTCAATTCCGAATAGAATTAACCGATTTAGAAAGTTTTAACAAATGTCATCTACTGTATTTTTTCGAGGTCTTTCTAAAAATACCGAATTCACTGCTCTACGACATATAGTTTCGGAGATATGGGCAGATTTGTCCGAATGTTGCTCGAAAATTACTCGAAAATCCGCTATATCTGTCAATTCCGAATAGAATTAACCGATTTAGAAAGTTTTAACAAATGTCATCTACTGTATTTTTTCGAGATCTTTCTAAAAATATCGATTTCACCGCTCTACGACATATAGTTTCGGAGATATGGGCAGATTTGTCCGAATGTTGCTCGAAAACTACTCGAAAATCCGCTATATCTGTCAATTCCGAATAGAATTAACCGATTTAGAAAGTTTTAACAAATGTCATCTACTGTATTTTTTCGAGGTCTTTCTAAAAATATTGAATTCACTGCTCTACGACATATAGTTTCGGAGATATGGGCAGATTTGTCCGAATGTTGCTCGAAAATTACTCGAAAATCCGCTATATCTGTCAATTCCGAATAGAATTAACCGATTTAGAAAGTTTTAACAAATGTCATCTACTGTATTTTTTCGAGATCTTTCTAAAAATATCGATTTCACCGCTCTACGACATATAGTTTCGGAGATATGGGCAGATTTGTCCGAATGTTGCTCGAAAACTACTCGAAAATCCGCTATATCTGTCAATTCCGAATAGAATTAACCGATTTAGAAAGTTTTAACAAATGTCATCTACTGTATTTTTTCGAGGTCTTTCTAAAAATACCGAATTCACTGCTCTACGACATATAGTTTCGGAGATATGGGCAGATTTGTCCGAATGTTGCTCGAAAACTACTCGAAAATCCGCTATATCTGTCAATTCCGAATAGAATTAACCGATTTAGAAAGTTTTAACAAATGTCATCTACTGTATTTTTTCGAGATCTTTCTAAAAATATCGATTTCACCGCTCTACGACATATAGTTTCGGAGATATGGGCAGATTTGTCCGAATGTTGCTCGAAAATTACTCGAAAATCCGCTATATCTGTCAATTCCGAATAGAATTAACCGATTTAGAAAGTTTTAACAAATGTCATCTACTGTATTTTTTCGAGATCTTTCTAAAAATATCGATTTCACCGCTCTACGACATATAGTTTCGGAGATATGGGCAGATTTGTCCGAATGTTGCTCGAAAACTACTCGAAAATCCGCTATATCTGTCAATTCCGAATAGAATTAACCGATTTAGAAAGTTTTAACAAATGTCATCTACTGTATTTTTTCGAGGTCTTTCTAAAAATACCGAATTCACTGCTCTACGACATATAGTTTCGGAGATATGGGCAGATTTGTCCGAATGTTGCTCGAAAATTACTCGAAAATCCGCTATATCTGTCAATTCCGAATAGAATTAACCGATTTAGAAAGTTTTAACAAATGTCATCTACTGTATTTTTTCGAGATCTTTCTAAAAATATCGATTTCACCGCTCTACGACATATAGTTTCGGAGATATGGGCAGATTTGTCCGAATGTTGCTCGAAAACTACTCGAAAATCCGCTATATCTGTCAATTCCGAATAGAATTAACCGATTTAGAAAGTTTTAACAAATGTCATCTACTGTATTTTTTCGAGGTCTTTCTAAAAATACCGAATTCACTGCTCTACGACATATAGTTTCGGAGATATGGGCAGATTTGTCCGAATGTTGCTCGAAAACTACTCGAAAATCCGCTATATCTGTCAATTCCGAATAGAATTAACCGATTTAGAAAGTTTTAACAAATGTCATCTACTGCATTTTTTCGAGATCTTTCTAGAAATACCGAATTCACTGCTCTACGACATATAGTTTCGGAGATATGGGCAGATTTGTCCGAATGTTGCTCGAAAATTACTCGAAAATCCGCTATATCTGTCAATTCCGAATAGAATTAACCGATTTAGAAAGTTTTAACAAATGTCATCTACTGTATTTTTTCGAGATCTTTCTAAAAATATCGATTTCACCGCTCTACGACATATAGTTTCGGAGATATGGGCAGATTTGTCCGAATGTTGCTCGAAAATTACTCGAAAATCCGCTATATCTGTCAATTCCGAATAGAATTAACCGATTTAGAAAGTTTTAACAAATGTCATCTACTGTATTTTTTCGAGATCTTTCTAAAAATATCGATTTCACCGCTCTACGACATATAGTTTCGGAGATATGGGCAGATTTGTCCGAATGTTGCTCGAAAACTACTCGAAAATCCGCTATATCTGTCAATTCCGAATAGAATTAACCGATTTAGAAAGATTTAACAAATGTCATCTACTGTATTTTTTCGAGATCTTTCTAAAAATATCGATTTCACCGCTCTACGACATATAGTTTCGGAGATATGGGCAGATTTGTCCGAATGTTGCTCGAAAATTACTCGAAAATCCGCTATATCTGTCAATTCCGAATAGAATTAACCGATTTAGAAAGTTTTAACAAATGTCATCTACTGTATTTTTTCGAGATCTTTCTAAAAATATCGATTTCACCGCTCTACGACATATAGTTTCGGAGATATGGGCAGATTTGTCCGAATGTTGCTCGAAAACTACTCGAAAATCCGCTATATCTGTCAATTCCGAATAGAATTAACCGATTTAGAAAGTTTTAACAAATGTCATCTACTGTATTTTTTCGAGGTCTTTCTAAAAATACCGAATTCACTGCTCTACGACATATAGTTTCGGAGATATGGGCAGATTTGTCCGAATGTTGCTCGAAAATTACTCGAAAATCCGCTATATCTGTCAATTCCGAATAGAATTAACCGATTTAGAAAGTTTTAACAAATGTCATCTACTGTATTTTTTCGAGATCTTTCTAAAAATATCGATTTCACCGCTCTACGACATATAGTTTCGGAGATATGGGCAGATTTGTCCGAATGTTGCTCGAAAACTACTCGAAAATCCGTTATATCTGTCAATTCCGAATAGAATTAACCGATTTAGAAAGTTTTAACAAATGTCAGCTACTGTATGTTTTCGAGATCTTTCTAAAAATACCAATTTCACTGCTCTACGACATATAGTTTCGGAGATATGGGCAGATTTGTCCGAATGTTGCTCGAAAACTACTCGAAAATCCGTTATATCTGTCAATTCCGAATAGAATTAACCGATTTAGAAAGTTTTAACAAATGTCATCTACTGTATTTTTTCGAGGTCTTTCTAAAAATACCGAATTCACTGCTCTACGACATATAGTTTCGGAGATATGGGCAGATTTGTCCGAATGTTGCTCGAAAATTACTCGAAAATCCGCTATATCTGTCAATTCCGAATAGAATTAACCGATTTAGAAAGTTTTAACAAATGTCATCTACTGTATTTTTTCGAGATCTTTCTAAAAATATCGATTTCACCGCTCTACGACATATAGTTTCGGAGATATGGGCAGATTTGTCCGAATGTTGCTCGAAAACTACTCGAAAATCCGCTATATCTGTCAATTCCGAATAGAATTAACCGATTTAGAAAGTTTTAACAAATGTCATCTACTGTATTTTTTCGAGGTCTTTCTAAAAATACCGAATTCACTGCTCTACGACATATAGTTTCGGAGATATGGGCAGATTTGTCCGAATGTTGCTCGAAAATTACTCGAAAATCCGCTATATCTGTCAATTCCGAATAGAATTAACCGATTTAGAAAGTTTTAACAAATGTCATCTACTGTATTTTTTCGAGATCTTTCTAAAAATATCGATTTCACCGCTCTACGACATATAGTTTCGGAGATATGGGCAGATTTGTCCGAATGTTGCTCGAAAACTACTCGAAAATCCGCTATATCTGTCAATTCCGAATAGAATTAACCGATTTAGAAAGTTTTAACAAATGTCATCTACTGTATTTTTTCGAGGTCTTTCTAAAAATACCGAATTCACTGCTCTACGACATATAGTTTCGGAGATATGGGCAGATTTGTCCGAATGTTGCTCGAAAACTACTCGAAAATCCGCTATATCTGTCAATTCCGAATAGAATTAACCGATTTAGAAAGTTTTAACAAATGTCATCTACTGTATTTTTTCGAGATCTTTCTAGAAATACCGAATTCACTGCTCTACGACATATAGTTTCGGAGATATGGGCAGATTTGTCCGAATGTTGCTCGAAAATTACTCGAAAATCCGCTATATCTGTCAATTCCGAATAGAATTAACCGATTTAGAAAGTTTTAACAAATGTCATCTACTGTATTTTTTCGAGATCTTTCTAAAAATATCGATTTCACCGCTCTACGACATATAGTTTCGGAGATATGGGCAGATTTGTCCGAATGTTGCTCGAAAATTACTCGAAAATCCGCTATATCTGTCAATTCCGAATAGAATTAACCGATTTAGAAAGTTTTAACAAATGTCATCTACTGTATTTTTTCGAGATCTTTCTAAAAATATCGATTTCACCGCTCTACGACATATAGTTTCGGAGATATGGGCAGATTTGTCCGAATGTTGCTCGAAAACTACTCGAAAATCCGCTATATCTGTCAATTCCGAATAGAATTAACCGATTTAGAAAGATTTAACAAATGTCATCTACTGTATTTTTTCGAGATCTTTCTAAAAATATCGATTTCACCGCTCTACGACATATAGTTTCGGAGATATGGGCAGATTTGTCCGAATGTTGCTCGAAAATTACTCGAAAATCCGCTATATCTGTCAATTCCGAATAGAATTAACCGATTTAGAAAGTTTTAACAAATGTCATCTACTGTATTTTTTCGAGATCTTTCTAAAAATATCGATTTCACCGCTCTACGACATATAGTTTCGGAGATATGGGCAGATTTGTCCGAATGTTGCTCGAAAACTACTCGAAAATCCGCTATATCTGTCAATTCCGAATAGAATTAACCGATTTAGAAAGTTTTAACAAATGTCATCTACTGTATTTTTTCGAGGTCTTTCTAAAAATACCGAATTCACTGCTCTACGACATATAGTTTCGGAGATATGGGCAGATTTGTCCGAATGTTGCTCGAAAATTACTCGAAAATCCGCTATATCTGTCAATTCCGAATAGAATTAACCGATTTAGAAAGTTTTAACAAATGTCATCTACTGTATTTTTTCGAGATCTTTCTAAAAATATCGATTTCACCGCTCTACGACATATAGTTTCGGAGATATGGGCAGATTTGTCCGAATGTTGCCCGAAAACTACTCGAAAATCCGTTATATCTGTCAATTCCGAATAGAATTAACCGATTTAGAAAGTTTTAACAAATGTCAGCTACTGTATGTTTTCGAGATCTTTCTAAAAATACCAATTTCACTGCTCTACGACATATAGTTTCGGAGATATGGGCAGATTTGTCCGAATGTTGCTCGAAAACTACTCGAAAATCCGTTATATCTGTCAATTCCGAATAGAATTAACCGATTTAGAAAGTTTTAACAAATGTCATCTACTGTATTTTTTCGAGGTCTTTCTAAAAATACCGAATTCACTGCTCTACGACATATAGTTTCGGAGATATGGGCAGATTTGTCCGAATGTTGCTCGAAAATTACTCGAAAATCCGCTATATCTGTCAATTCCGAATAGAATTAACCGATTTAGAAATTTTTAACAAATGTCATCTACTGTATTTTTTCGAGATCTTTCTAAAAATATCGATTTCACCGCTCTACGACATATAGTTTCGGAGATATGGGCAGATTTGTCCGAATGTTGCTCGAAAATTACTCGAAAATCCGCTATATCTGTCAATTCCGAATAGAATTAACCGATTTAGAAAGTTTTAACAAATGTCATCTACTGTATTTTTTCGAGATCTTTCTAAAAATATCGATTTCACCGCTCTACGACATATAGTTTCGGAGATATGGGCAGATTTGTCCGAATGTTGCTCGAAAACTACTCGAAAATCCGCTATATCTGTCAATTCCGAATAGAATTAACCGATTTAGAAAGTTTTAACAAATGTCATCTACTGTATTTTTTCGAGGTCTTTCTAAAAATACCGAATTCACTGCTCTACGACATATAGTTTCGGAGATATGGGCAGATTTGTCCGAATGTTGCTCGAAAATTACTCGAAAATCCGCTATATCTGTCAATTCCGAATAGAATTAACCGATTTAGAAAGTTTTAACAAATGTCATCTACTGTATTTTTTCGAGATCTTTCTAAAAATATCGATTTCACCGCTCTACGACATATAGTTTCGGAGATATGGGCAGATTTGTCCGAATGTTGCTCGAAAACTACTCGAAAATCCGCTATATCTGTCAATTCCGAATAGAATTAACCGATTTAGAAAGTTTTAACAAATGTCATCTACTGTATTTTTTCGAGGTCTTTCTAAAAATACCGAATTCACTGCTCTACGACATATAGTTTCGGAGATATGGGCAGATTTGTCCGAATGTTGCTCGAAAACTACTCGAAAATCCGCTATATCTGTCAATTCCGAATAGAATTAACCGATTTAGAAAGTTTTAACAAATGTCATCTACTGTATTTTTTCGAGATCTTTCTAGAAATACCGAATTCACTGCTCTACGACATATAGTTTCGGAGATATGGGCAGATTTGTCCGAATGTTGCTCGAAAATTACTCGAAAATCCGCTATATCTGTCAATTCCGAATAGAATTAACCGATTTAGAAAGTTTTAACAAATGTCATCTACTGTATTTTTTCGAGATCTTTCTAAAAATATCGATTTCACCGCTCTACGAAATATAGTTTCGGAGATATGGGCAGATTTGTCCGAATGTTGCTCGAAAATTACTCGAAAATCCGCTATATCTGTCAATTCCGAATAGAATTAACCGATTTAGAAAGTTTTAACAAATGTCATCTACTGTATTTTTTCGAGATCTTTCTAAAAATATCGATTTCACCGCTCTACGACATATAGTTTCGGAGATATGGGCAGATTTGTCCGAATGTTGCTCGAAAACTACTCGAAAATCCGCTATATCTGTCAATTCCGAATAGAATTAACCGATTTAGAAAGATTTAACAAATGTCATCTACTGTATTTTTTCGAGATCTTTCTAAAAATATCGATTTCACCGCTCTACGACATATAGTTTCGGAGATATGGGCAGATTTGTCCGAATGTTGCTCGAAAATTACTCGAAAATCCGCTATATCTGTCAATTCCGAATAGAATTAACCGATTTAGAAAGTTTTAACAAATGTCATCTACTGTATTTTTTCGAGATCTTTCTAAAAATATCGATTTCACCGCTCTACGACATATAGTTTCGGAGATATGGGCAGATTTGTCCGAAT
Source organism: Platypus cylindrus (assembly GCA_949748235.1). Lineage (NCBI taxonomy): Eukaryota > Metazoa > Arthropoda > Insecta > Coleoptera > Curculionidae > Platypus > Platypus cylindrus. The sequence continues at coordinate 350,459 of OX456491.1, read as the reverse complement.
GTTGCTCGAAAACTACTCGAAAATCCGCTATATCTGTCAATTCCGAATAGAATTAACCGATTTAGAAAGTTTTAACAAATGTCATCTACTGTATTTTTTCGAGGTCTTTCTAAAAATACCGAATTCACTGCTCTACGACATATAGTTTCGGAGATATGGGCAGATTTGTCCGAATGTTGCTCGAAAATTACTCGAAAATCCGCTATATCTGTCAATTCCGAATAGAATTAACCGATTTAGAAAGTTTTAACAAATGTCATCTACTGTATTTTTTCGAGATCTTTCTAAAAATATCGATTTCACCGCTCTACGACATATAGTTTCGGAGATATGGGCAGATTTGTCCGAATGTTGCTCGAAAACTACTCGAAAATCCGCTATATCTGTCAATTCCGAATAGAATTAACCGATTTAGAAAGTTTTAACAAATGTCATCTACTGTATTTTTTCGAGATCTTTCTAAAAATATCGATTTCACCGCTCTACGACATATAGTTTCGGAGATATGGGCAGATTTGTCCGAATGTTGCTCGAAAACTACTCGAAAATCCGCTATATCTGTCAATTCCGAATAGAATTAACCGATTTAGAAAGTTTTAACAAATGTCATCTACTGTATTTTTTCGAGATCTTTCTAAAAATATCGATTTCACCGCTCTACGACATATAGTTTCGGAGATATGGGCAGATTTGTCCGAATGTTGCTCGAAAACTACTCGAAAATCCGCTATATCTGTCAATTCCGAATAGAATTAACCGATTTAGAAAGTTTTAACAAATGTCATCTACTGTATTTTTTCGGGGTCTTTCTAAAAATACCGAATTCACTGCTCTACGACATATAGTTTCGGAGATATGGGCAGATTTGTCCGAATGTTGCTCGAAAACTACTCGAAAATCCGCTATATCTGTCAATTCCGAATAGAATTAACCGATTTAGAAAGTTTTAACAAATGTCATCTACTGTATTTTTTCGAGATCTTTCTAAAAATATCGATTTCACCGCTCTACGACATATAGTTTCGGAGATATGGGCAGATTTGTCCGAATGTTGCTCGAAAATTACTCGAAAATCCGCTATATCTGTCAATTCCGAATAGAATTAACCGATTTAGAAAGTTTTAACAAATGTCATCTACTGTATTTTTTCGAGATCTTTCTAAAAATATCGATTTCACCGCTCTACGACATATAGTTTCGGAGATATGGGCAGATTTGTCCGAATGTTGCTCGAAAACTACTCGAAAATCCGCTATATCTGTCAATTCCGAATAGAATTAACCGATTTAGAAAGTTTTAACAAATGTCATCTACTGTATTTTTTCGGGGTCTTTCTAAAAATACCGAATTCACTGCTCTACGACATATAGTTTCGGAGATATGGGCAGATTTGTCCGAATGTTGCTCGAAAATTACTCGAAAATCCGCTATATCTGTCAATTCCGAATAGAATTAGCCGATTTAGAAAGTTTTAACAAATGTCATCTACTGTATTTTTTCGAGGTCTTTCTAAAAATACCGAATTCACTGCTCTACGACATATAGTTTCGGAGATATGGGCAGATTTGTCCGAATGTTGCTCGAAAATTACTCGAAAATCCGCTATATCTGTCAATTCCGAATAGAATTAACCGATTTAGAAAGTTTTAACAAATGTCATCTACTGTATTTTTTCGAGATCTTTCTAAAAATATCGATTTCACCGCTCTACGACATATAGTTTCGGAGATATGGGCAGATTTGTCCGAATGTTGCTCGAAAACTACTCGAAAATCCGCTATATCTGTCAATTCCGAATAGAATTAACCGATTTAGAAAGTTTTAACAAATGTCATCTACTGTATTTTTTCGAGATCTTTCTAAAAATATCGATTTCACCGCTCTACGACATATAGTTTCGGAGATATGGGCAGATTGGTCCGAATGTTGCTCGAAAACTACTCGAAAATCCGCTATATCTGTCAATTCCGAATAGAATTAACCGATTTAGAAAGTTTTAACAAATGTCATCTACTGTATTTTTTCGAGATCTTTCCAAAAATACTAATTTCAATGTTCTACGAGATATAGTTTCGGAAATATGGGCAGATTTGTCAGAATATTGCTCGAAAACTACTCGAAAATCCGCTATATCTGTCAATTCCGAATAGAATTAACCGATTTAGAAAGTTTTAACAAATGTCATCTACTGTATTTTTTCGAGATCTTTCTAAAAATATCGATTTCACCGCTCTACGACATATAGTTTCGGAGATATGGGCAGATTTGTCCGAATGTTGCTCGAAAATTACTCGAAAATCCGCTATATCTGTCAATTCCGAACAGAATTAACCGATTTAGAAAGTTTTAACAAATGTCATCTACTGTATTTTTTCGAGATCTTTCTAAAAATATCGATTTCACTGTTCTACGACATATAGTTTCGGAGATATGGGCAGATCTGTCCGAATATTGCTCGAAAACTACTCGAAAATCCGTTATATCTGTCAATTCCGAATAGAATTAACCGATTTAGAAAGTTTTAACAAATGTCAGCTACTGTATTTTTTCGAGATCTTTCTAAAATTACCAATTTCACTGCTCTACGACATATAGTTTCGGAGATATGGGCAGATTTGTCCGAATGTTGCTCGAAAACTACTCGAAAATCCGTTATATCTGTCAATTCCGAATAGAATTAACCGATTTAGAAAGTTTTAACAAATGTCATCTACTGTATTTTTTCGAGGTCTTTCTAAAAATACCGAATTCACTGCTCTACGACATATAGTTTCGGAGATATGGGCAGATTTGTCCGAATGTTGCTCGAAAATTACTCGAATATCCGCTATATCTGTCAATTCCGAATAGAATTAACCGATTTAGAAAGTTTTAACAAATGTCATCTACTGTATTTTTTCGAGATCTTTCAAAAAATGTCGATTTCACCGCTCTACGACATATAGTTTCGGAGATAAGGGCAGATTTGTCCGAATGTTGCTCGAAAACTACTCGAAAATCCGCTATATCTGTCAATTCCGAATAGAATTAACCGATTTAGAAAGTTTTAACAAATGCCATCTACTGTATTTTTTCGAGATCTTTCTAAAAATATCGATTTCACCGCTCTACGACATATAGTTTCGGAGATATGGGCAGATTTGTCCGAATGTTGCTCGAAAATTACTCGAAAATCCGCTATATCTGTCAATTCCGAATAGAATTAACCGATTTAGAAAGTTTTAACAAATGTCATCTACTGTATTTTTTCGAGATCTTTCTAAAAATATCGATTTCACCGCTCTACGACATATAGTTTCGGAGATATGGGTAGATTTGTCCGAATGTTGCTCGAAAACTACTCGAAAATCCGCTATATCTGTCAATTCCGAATAGAATTAACCGATTTAGAAAGTTTTAACAAATGTCATCTACTGTATTTTTTCGAGGTCTTTCTAAAAATACCGAATTCACTGCTCTACGACATATAGTTTCGGAGATATGGGCAGATTTGTCCGAATGTTGCTCGAAAATTACTCGAAAATCCGCTATATCTGTCAATTCCGAATAGAATTAACCGATTTAGAAAGTTTTAACAAATGTCATCTACTGTATTTTTTCGAGATCTTTCTAAAAATATCGATTTCAATGTTCTACGAGATATAGTTTCGGAAATATGGGCAGATTTGTCAGAATATTGCTCGAAAACTACTCGAAAATCCGCTATATCTGTCAATTCCGAATAGAATTAACCGATTTAGAAAGTTTTAACAAATGTCATCTACTGTATTTTTTCGAGATCTTTCTAAAAATATCGATTTCACCGCTCTACGACATATAGTTTCGGAGATATGGGCAGATTTGTCCGAATGTTGCTCGAAAATTACTCGAAAATCCGCTATATCTGTCAATTCCGAACAGAATTAACCGATTTAGAAAGTTTTAACAAATGTCATCTACTGTATTTTTTCGAGATCTTTCTAAAAATATCGATTTCACTGCTCTACGACATATAGTTTCGGAGATATGGGCAGATTTGTCCGAATATTGCTCGAAAACTACTCGAAAATCCGCTATATCTGTCAATTCCGAATAGAATTAACCGATTTAGAAAGTTTTAACAAATGTCATCTACTGTATTTTTTCGAGGTCTTTCAAAAATACTGATTTCACTGTTCTACGACATATAGTTTCGGAGATATGGGCAGATCTGTCCGAATATTGCTCGAAAACTACTCGAAAATCCGTTATATCTGTCAATTCCGAATAGAATTAACCGATTTAGAAAGTTTTAACAAATGTCAGCTACTGTATTTTTTCGAGATCTTTCTAAAATTACCAATTTCACTGCTCTACGACATATAGTTTCGGAGATATGGGCAGATTTGTCCGAATGTTGCTCGAAAACTACTCGAAAATCCGTTATATCTGTCAATTCCGAATAGAATTAACCGATTTAGAAAGTTTTAACAAATGTCATCTACTGTATTTTTTCGAGGTCTTTCTAAAAATACCGAATTCACTGCTCTACGACATATAGTTTCGGAGATATGGGCAGATTTGTCCGAATGTTGCTCGAAAATTACTCGAAAATCCGCTATATCTGTCAATTCCGAATAGAATTAACCGATTTAGAAAGTTTTAACAAATGTCATCTACTGTATTTTTTCGAGATCTTTCTAAAAATATCGATTTCACCGCTCTACGACATATAGTTTCGGAGATAAGGGCAGATTTGTCCGAATGTTGCTCGAAAACTACTCGAAAATCCGCTATATCTGTCAATTCCGAATAGAATTAACCGATTTAGAAAGTTTTAACAAATGCCATCTACTGTATTTTTTCGAGATCTTTCTAAAAATATCGATTTCACCGCTCTACGACATATAGTTTCGGAGATATGGGCAGATTTGTCCGAATGTTGCTCGAAAATTACTCGAAAATCCGCTATATCTGTCAATTCCGAATAGAATTAACCGATTTAGAAAGTTTTAACAAATGTCATCTACTGTATTTTTTCGAGATCTTTCTAAAAATATCGATTTCACCGCTCTACGACATATAGTTTCGGAGATATGGGTAGATTTGTCCGAATGTTGCTCGAAAACTACTCGAAAATCCGCTATATCTGTCAATTCCGAATAGAATTAACCGATTTAGAAAGTTTTAACAAATGTCATCTACTGTATTTTTTCGAGGTCTTTCTAAAAATACCGAATTCACTGCTCTACGACATATAGTTTCGGAGATATGGGCAGATTTGTCCGAATGTTGCTCGAAAATTACTCGAAAATCCGCTATATCTGTCAATTCCGAATAGAATTAACCGATTTAGAAAGTTTTAACAAATGTCATCTACTGTATTTTTTCGAGATCTTTCTAAAAATATCGATTTCAATGTTCTACGAGATATAGTTTCGGAAATATGGGCAGATTTGTCAGAATATTGCTCGAAAACTACTCGAAAATCCGCTATATCTGTCAATTCCGAATAGAATTAACCGATTTAGAAAGTTTTAACAAATGTCATCTACTGTATTTTTTCGAGATCTTTCTAAAAATATCGATTTCACCGCTCTACGACATATAGTTTCGGAGATATGGGCAGATTTGTCCGAATGTTGCTCGAAAATTACTCGAAAATCCGCTATATCTGTCAATTCCGAACAGAATTAACCGATTTAGAAAGTTTTAACAAATGTCATCTACTGTATTTTTTCGAGATCTTTCTAAAAATATCGATTTCACCGCTCTACGACATATAGTTTCGGAGATATGGGCAGATTTGTCCGAATATTGCTCGAAAACTACTCGAAAATCCGCTATATCTGTCAATTCCGAATAGAATTAACCGATTTAGAAAGTTTTAACAAATGTCATCTACTGTATTTTTTCGAGGTCTTTCAAAAATACTGATTTCACTGTTCTACGACATATAGTTTCGGAGATATGGGCAGATCTGTCCGAATATTGCTCGAAAACTACTCGAAAATCCGTTATATCTGTCAATTCCGAATAGAATTAACCGATTTAGAAAGTTTTAACAAATGTCAGCTACTGTATTTTTTCGAGATCTTTCTAAAATTACCAATTTCACTGCTCTACGACATATAGTTTCGGAGATATGGGCAGATTTGTCCGAATGTTGCTCGAAAACTACTCGAAAATCCGTTATATCTGTCAATTCCGAATAGAATTAACCGATTTAGAAAGTTTTAACAAATGTCATCTACTGTATTTTTTCGAGGTCTTTCTAAAAATACCGAATTCACTGCTCTACGACATATAGTTTCGGAGATATGGGCAGATTTGTCCGAATGTTGCTCGAAAATTACTCGAAAATCCGCTATATCTGTCAATTCCGAATAGAATTAACCGATTTAGAAAGTTTTAACAAATGTCATCTACTGTATTTTTTCGAGATCTTTCTAAAAATATCGATTTCACCGCTCTACGACATATATTTTCGGAGATATGGGCAGATTTGTCCGAATGTTGCTCGAAAACTACTCGAAAATCCGCTATATCTGTCAATTCCGAATAGAATTAACCGATTTAGAAAGTTTTAACAAATGTCATCTACTGTATTTTTTCGAGATCTTTCTAAAAATATCGATATCACCGCTCTACGACATATAGTTTCGGAGATATGGGCAGATTTGTCCGAATGTTGCTCGAAAATTACTCGAAAATCCGCTATATCTGTCAATTCCGAATAGAATTAACCGATTTAGAAAGTTTTAACAAATGTCATCTACTGTATTTTTTCGAGATCTTTCTAAAAATATCGATTTCACCGCTCTACGACATATAGTTTCGGAGATATGGGCAGATTTGTCCGAATGTTGCTCGAAAACTACTCGAAAATCCGCTATATCTGTCAATTCCGAATAGAATTAACCGATTTAGAAAGTTTTAACAAATGTCATCTACTGTATTTTTTCGAGGTCTTTCTAAAAATACCGAATTCACTGCTCTACGACATATAGTTTCGCAGATATGGGCAGATTTGTCCGAATGTTGCTCGAAAATTACTCGAAAATCCGCTATATCTGTCAATTCCGAATAGAATTAACCGATTTAGAAAGTTTTAACAAATGTCATCTACTGTATTTTTTCGAGATCTTTCTAAAAATATCGATTTCACCGCTCTACGACATATAGTTTCGGAGATATGGGCAGATTTGTCCGAATGTTGCTCGAAAACTACTCGAAAATCCGCTATATCTGTCAATTCCGAATAGAATTAACCGATTTAGAAAGTTTTAACAAATGTCATCTACTGTATTTTTTCGAGGTCTTTCTAAAAATACCGAATTCACTGCTCTACGACATATAGTTTCGGAGATATGGGCAGATTTGTCCGAATGTTGCTCGAAAATTACTCGAAAATCCGCTATATCTGTCAATTCCGAATAGAATTAACCGATTTAGAAAGTTTTAACAAATGTCATCTACTGCATTTTTTCGAGAACTTTCTAAAAATATCGATTTCACCGCTCTACGACATATAGTTTCGGAGATATGGGCAGATTTGTCCGAATGTTGCTCGAAAACTACTCGAAAATCCGCTATATCTGTCAATTCCGAATAGAATTAACCGATTTAGAAAGTTTTAACAAATGTCATCTACTGTATTTTTTCGAGGTCTTTCTAAAAATACCGAATTCACTGCTCTACGACATATAGTTTCGGAGATATGGGCAGATTTGTCCGAATGTTGCTCGAAAATTACTCGAAAATCCGCTATATCTGTCAATTCCGAATAGAATTAACCGATTTAGAAAGTTTTAACAAATGTCATCTACTGTATTTTTTCGAGGTCTTTCTAAAAATATCGATTTCACCGCTCTACGACATATAGTTTCGGAGATATGGGCAGATTTGTCCGAATGTTGCTCGAAAATTACTCGAAAATCCGCTATATCTGTCAATTCCGAATAGAATTAACCGATTTAGAAAGTTTTAACAAATGTCATCTACTGTATTTTTTCGAGATCTTTCTAGAAATACCGAATTCACTGCTCTACGACATATAGTTTCGGAGATATGGGCAGATTTGTCCGAATGTTGCTCGAAAATTACTCGAAAATCCGCTATATCTGTCGATTCCGAATAGAATTAACCGATTTAGAAAGTTTTAACAAATGTCATCTACTGTATTTTTTCGAGATCTTTCTAAAAATATCGATTTCACCGCTCCACGACATATAGTTTCGGAGATATGGGCAGATTTGTCCGAATGTTGCTCGAAAACTACTCGAAAATCCGCTATATCTGTCAATTCCGAATAGAATTAACCGATTTAGAAAGTTTTAACAAATGTCATCTACTGTATTTTTTCGAGATCTTTCTAAAAATATCGATTTCACCGCTCTACGACATATAGTTTCGGAGATATAGGCAGATTTGTCCGAATGTTGCTCGAAAATTACTCGAAAATCCGCTATATCTGTCAATTCCGAATAGAATTAACCGATTTAGAAAGTTTTAACAAATGTCATCTACTGTATTTTTTCGAGATCTTTCTAAAAATATCGATTTCACCGCTCTACGACATATAGTTTCGGAGATATGGGCAGATCTGTCCGAATGTTGCTCGAAAACTACTCGAAAATCCGCTATATCTGTCAATTCCGAATAGAATTAACCGATTTAGAAAGTTTTAACAAATGTCATCTACTGTATTTTTTCGAGGTCTTTCTAAAAATACCGAATTCACTGCTCTACGACATATAGTTTCGGAGATATGGGCAGATTTGTCCGAATGTTGCTCGAAAATTACTCGAAAATCCGCTATATCTGTCAATTCCGAATAGAATTAACCGATTTAGAAAGTTTTAACAAATGTCATCTACTGTATTTTTTCGAGATCTTTCTAAAAATATCGATTTCACCGCTCTACGACATATAGTTTCGCAGATATGGGCAGATTTGTCCGAATGTTGCTCGAAAATTACTCGAAAATCCGCTATATCTGTCAATTCCGAATAGAATTAACCGATTTAGAAAGTTTTAACAAATGTCATCTACTGTATTTTTTCGAGATCTTTCTAAAAATATCGATTTCACCGCTCTACGACATATAGTTTCGGAGATATGGGCAGATTTGTCCGAATGTTGCTCGAAAACTACTCGAAAATCCGCTATATCTGTCAATTCCGAATAGAATTAACCGATTTAGAAAGTTTTAACAAATGTCATCTACTGTATTTTTTCGAGGTCTTTCTAAAAATACCGAATTCACTGCTCTACGACATATAGTTTCGGAGATATGGGCAGATTTGTCCGAATGTTGCTCGAAAACTACTCGAAAATCCGCTATATCTGTCAATTCCGAATAGAATTAACCGATTTAGAAAGTTTTAACAAATGTCATCTACTGTATTTTTTCGAGGTCTTTCTAAAAATACTGAATTCACTGCTCTACGACATATAGTTTCGCAGATATGGGCAGATTTGTCCGAATGTTGCTCGAAAATTACTCGAAAATCCGCTATATCTGTCAATTCCGAATAGAATTAACCGATTTAGAAAGTTTTAACAAATGTCATCTACTGTATTTTTTCGAGATCTTTCTAAAAATATCGATTTCACCGCTCTACGACATATAGTTTCGGAGATATGGGCAGATTTGTCCGAATGTTGCTCGAAAACTACTCGAAAATCCGCTATATCTGTCAATTCCGAATAGAATTAACCGATTTAGAAAGTTTTAACAAATGTCATCTACTGTATTTTTTCGAGGTCTTTCTAAAAATACCGAATTCACTGCTCTACGACATATAGTTTCGGAGATATGGGCAGATTTGTCCGAATGTTGCTCGAAAATTACTCGAAAATCCGCTATATCTGTCAATTCCGAATAGAATTAACCGATTTAGAAAGTTTTAACAAATGTCATCTACTGCATTTTTTCGAGAACTTTCTAAAAATATCGATTTCACCGCTCTACGACATATAGTTTCGGAGATATGGGCAGATTTGTCCGAATGTTGCTCGAAAACTACTCGAAAATCCGCTATATCTGTCAATTCCGAATAGAATTAACCGATTTAGAAAGTTTTAACAAATGTCATCTACTGTATTTTTTCGAGGTCTTTCTAAAAATACCGAATTCACTGCTCTACGACATATAGTTTCGGAGATATGGGCAGATTTGTCCGAATGTTGCTCGAAAATTACTCGAAAATCCGCTATATCTGTCAATTCCGAATAGAATTAACCGATTTAGAAAGTTTTAACAAATGTCATCTACTGTATTTTTTCGAGGTCTTTCTAAAAATATCGATTTCACCGCTCTACGACATATAGTTTCGGAGATATGGGCAGATTTGTCCGAATGTTGCTCGAAAATTACTCGAAAATCCGCTATATCTGTCAATTCCGAATAGAATTAACCGATTTAGAAAGTTTTAACAAATGTCATCTACTGTATTTTTTCGAGATCTTTCTAGAAATACCGAATTCACTGCTCTACGACATATAGTTTCGGAGATATGGGCAGATTTGTCCGAATGTTGCTCGAAAATTACTCGAAAATCCGCTATATCTGTCAATTCCGAATAGAATTAACCGATTTAGAAAGTTTTAACAAATGTCATCTACTGTATTTTTTCGAGATCTTTCTAAAAATATCGATTTCACCGCTCCACGACATATAGTTTCGGAGATATGGGCAGATTTGTCCGAATGTTGCTCGAAAACTACTCGAAAATCCGCTATATCTGTCAATTCCGAATAGAATTAACCGATTTAGAAAGTTTTAACAAATGTCATCTACTGTATTTTTTCGAGATCTTTCTAAAAATATCGATTTCACCGCTCTACGACATATAGTTTCGGAGATATGGGCAGATTTGTCCGAATGTTGCTCGAAAATTACTCGAAAATCCGCTATATCTGTCAATTCCGAATAGAATTAACCGATTTAGAAAGCTTTAGCAAATGTCATCTACTGTATTTTTTCGAGATCTTTCTAAAAATATCGATTTCACCGCTCTACGACATATAGTTTCGGAGATATGGGCAGATTTGTCCGAATGTTGCTCGAAAACTACTCGAAAATCCGCTATATCTGTCAATTCCGAATAGAATTAACCGATTTAGAAAGTTTTAACAAATGTCATCTACTGTATTTTTTCGAGGTCTTTCTAAAAATACCGAATTCACTGCTCTACGACATATAGTTTCGGAGATATGGGCAGATTTGTCCGAATGTTGCTCGAAAATTACTCGAAAATCCGCTATATCTGTCAATTCCGAATAGAATTAACCGATTTAGAAAGTTTTAACAAATGTCATCTACTGTATTTTTTCGAGATCTTTCTAAAAATATCGATTTCACCGCTCTACGACATATAGTTTCGGAGATATGGGCAGATTTGTCCGAATGTTGCTCGAAAACTACTCGAAAATCCGCTATATCTGTCAATTCCGAATAGAATTAACCGATTTAGAAAGTTTTAACAAATGTCATCTACTGTATTTTTTCGAGGTCTTTCTAAAAATACCGAATTCACTGCTCTACGACGTATAGTTTCGGAGATATGGGCAGATTTGTCCGAATGTTGCTCGAAAATTACTCGAAAATCCGCTATATCTGTCAATTCCGAATAGAATTAGCCGATTTAGAAAGTTTTAACAAATGTCATCTACTGTATTTTTTCGAGGTCTTTCTAAAAATACCGAATTCACTGCTCTACGACATATAGTTTCGGAGATATGGGCAGATTTGTCCGAATGTTGCTCGAAAATTACTCGAAAATCCGCTATATCTGTCAATTCCGAATAGAATTAACCGATTTAGAAAGTTTTAACAAATGTCATCTACTGTATTTTTTCGAGATCTTTCTAAAAATATCGATTTCACCGCTCTACGACATATAGTTTCGGAGATATGGGCAGATTTGTCCGAATGTTGCTCGAAAACTACTCGAAAATCCGCTATATCTGTCAATTCCGAATAGAATTAACCGATTTAGAAAGTTTTAACAAATGTCATCTACTGTATTTTTTCGAGATCTTTCTAAAAATATCGATTTCACCGCTCTACGACATATAGTTTCGGAGATATGGGCAGATTGGTCCGAATGTTGCTCGAAAACTACTCGAAAATCCGCTATATCTGTCAATTCCGAATAGAATTAACCGATTTAGAAAGTTTTAACAAATGTCATCTACTGTATTTTTTCGAGATCTTTCCAAAAATACTAATTTCAATGTTCTACGAGATATAGTTTCGGAAATATGGGCAGATTTGTCAGAATATTGCTCGAAAACTACTCGAAAATCCGCTATATCTGTCAATTCCGAATAGAATTAACCGATTTAGAAAGTTTTAACAAATGTCATCTACTGTATTTTTTCGAGATCTTTCTAAAAATATCGATTTCACCGCTCTACGACATATAGTTTCGGAGATATGGGCAGATTTGTCCGAATGTTGCTCGAAAATTACTCGAAAATCCGCTATATCTGTCAATTCCGAATAGAATTAACCGATTTAGAAAGTTTTAACAAATGTCATCTACTGTATTTTTTCGAGATCTTTCTAAAAATATCGATTTCACCGCTCTACGACATATAGTTTCGGAGATATGGGCAGATTTGTCCGAATGTTGCTCGAAAACTACTCGAAAATCCGCTATATCTGTCAATTCCGAATAGAATTAACCGATTTAGAAAGTTTTAACAAATGTCATCTACTGTATTTTTTCGAGGTCTTTCTAAAAATACCGAATTCACTGCTCTACGACATATAGTTTCGGAGATATGGGCAGATTTGTCCGAATGTTGCTCGAAAATTACTCGAAAATCCGCTATATCTGTCAATTCCGAATAGAATTAACCGATTTAGAAAGTTTTAACAAATGTCATCTACTGTATTTTTTCGAGATCTTTCTAAAAATATCGATTTCACCGCTCTACGACATATAGTTTCGGAGATATGGGCAGATTTGTCCGAATGTTGCTCGAAAACTACTCGAAAATCCGTTATATCTGTCAATTCCGAATAGAATTAACCGATTTAGAAAGTTTTAACAAATGTCATCTACTGTATTTTTTCGAGGTCTTTCTAAAAATACCGAATTCACTGCTCTACGACGTATAGTTTCGGAGATATGGGCAGATTTGTCCGAATGTTGCTCGAAAATTACTCGAAAATCCGCTATATCTGTCAATTCCGAATAGAATTAGCCGATTTAGAAAGTTTTAACAAATGTCATCTACTGTATTTTTTCGAGGTCTTTCTAAAAATACCGAATTCACTGCTCTACGACATATAGTTTCGGAGATATGGGCAGATTTGTCCGAATGTTGCTCGAAAATTACTCGAAAATCCGCTATATCTGTCAATTCCGAATAGAATTAACCGATTTAGAAAGTTTTAACAAATGTCATCTACTGTATTTTTTCGAGATCTTTCCAAAAATACTAATTTCAATGTTCTACGAGATATAGTTTCGGAAATATGGGCAGATTTGTCAGAATATTGCTCGAAAACTACTCGAAAATCCGCTATATCTGTCAATTCCGAATAGAATTAACCGATTTAGAAAGTTTTAACAAATGTCATCTACTGTATTTTTTCGAGATCTTTCTAAAAATATCGATTTCACCGCTCTACGACATATAGTTTCGGAGATATGGGCAGATTTGTCCGAATGTTGCTCGAAAATTACTCGAAAATCCGCTATATCTGTCAATTCCGAATAGAATTAACCGATTTAGAAAGTTTTAACAAATGTCATCTACTGTATTTTTTCGAGATCTTTCTAAAAATATCGATTTCACCGCTCTACGACATATAGTTTCGGAGATATGGGCAGATTTGTCCGAATGTTGCTCGAAAACTACTCGAAAATCCGCTATATCTGTCAATTCCGAATAGAATTAACCGATTTAGAAAGTTTTAACAAATGTCATCTACTGTATTTTTTCGAGGTCTTTCTAAAAATACCGAATTCACTGCTCTACGACATATAGTTTCGGAGATATGGGCAGATTTGTCCGAATGTTGCTCGAAAATTACTCGAAAATCCGCTATATCTGTCAATTCCGAATAGAATTAACCGATTTAGAAAGTTTTAACAAATGTCATCTACTGTATTTTTTCGAGATCTTTCTAAAAATATCGATTTCACCGCTCTACGACATATAGTTTCGGAGATATGGGCAGATTTGTCCGAATGTTGCTCGAAAACTACTCGAAAATCCGTTATATCTGTCAATTCCGAATAGAATTAACCGATTTAGAAAGTTTTAACAAATGTCATCTACTGTATTTTTTCGAGGTCTTTCTAAAAATACCGAATTCACTGCTCTACGACGTATAGTTTCGGAGCTATGGGCAGATTTGTCCGAATGTTGCTCGAAAATTACTCGAAAATCCGCTATATCTGTCAATTCCGAATAGAATTAGCCGATTTAGAAAGTTTTAACAAATGTCATCTACTGTATTTTTTCGAGGTCTTTCTAAAAATACCGAATTCACTGCTCTACGACATATAGTTTCGGAGATATGGGCAGATTTGTCCGAATGTTGCTCGAAAATTACTCGAAAATCCGCTATATCTGTCAATTCCGAATAGAATTAACCGATTTAGAAAGTTTTAACAAATGTCATCTACTGTATTTTTTCGAGATCTTTCTAAAAATATCGATTTCACCGCTCTACGACATATAGTTTCGGAGATATGGGCAGATTTGTCCGAATGTTGCTCGAAAACTACTCGAAAATCCGCTATATCTGTCAATTCCGAATAGAATTAACCGATTTAGAAAGTTTTAACAAATGTCATCTACTGTATTTTTTCGAGATCTTTCTAAAAATATCGATTTCACCGCTCTACGACATATAGTTTCGGAGATATGGGCAGATTGGTCCGAATGTTGCTCGAAAACTACTCGAAAATCCGCTATATCTGTCAATTCCGAATAGAATTAACCGATTTAGAAAGTTTTAACAAATGTCATCTACTGTATTTTTTCGAGATCTTTCCAAAAATACTAATTTCAATGTTCTACGAGATATAGTTTCGGAAATATGGGCAGATTTGTCAGAATATTGCTCGAAAACTACTCGAAAATCCGCTATATCTGTCAATTCCGAATAGAATTAACCGATTTAGAAAGTTTTAACAAATGTCATCTACTGTATTTTTTCGAGATCTTTCTAAAAATATCGATTTCACCGCTCTACGACATATAGTTTCGGAGATATGGGCAGATTTGTCCGAATGTTGCTCGAAAATTACTCGAAAATCCGCTATATCTGTCAATTCCGAACAGAATTAACCGATTTAGAAAGTTTTAACAAATGTCATCTACTGTATTTTTTCGAGGTCTTTCTAAAAATACCGAATTCACTGCTCTACGACATATAGTTTCGGAGATATGGGCAGATTTGTCCGAATGTTGCTCGAAAATTACTCGAAAATCCGCTATATCTGTCAATTCCGAATAGAATTAACCGATTTAGAAAGTTTTAACAAATGTCATCTACTGTATTTTTTCGAGAACTTTCTAAAAATATCGATTTCACCGCTCTACGACATATAGTTTCGGAGATATGGGCAGATTTGTCCGAATGTTGCTCGAAAACTACTCGAAAATCCGCTATATCTGTCAATTCCGAATAGAATTAACCGATTTAGAAAGTTTTAACAAATGTCATCTACTGTATTTTTTCGAGGTCTTTCTAAAAATACCGAATTCACTGCTCTACGACATATAGTTTCGGAGATATGGGCAGATTTGTCCGAATGTTGCTCGAAAACTACTCGAAAATCCGCTATATCTGTCAATTCCGAATAGAATTAACCGATTTAGAAAGTTTTAACAAATGTCATCTACTGTATTTTTTCGAGGTCTTTCTAAAAATATCGATTTCACCGCTCTACGACATATAGTTTCGGAGATATGGGCAGATTTGTCCGAATGTTGCTCGAAAATTACTCGAAAATCCGCTATATCTGTCAATTCCGAATAGAATTAACCGATTTAGAAAGTTTTAACAAATGTCATCTACTGTATTTTTTCGAGATCTTTCTAGAAATATCGATTTCACCGCTCTACGACATATAGTTTCGGAGATATGGGCAGATTTGTCCGAATGTTGCTCGAAAACTACTCGAAAATCCGCTATATCTGTCAATTCCGAATAGAATTAACCGATTTAGAAAGTTTTAACAAATGTCATCTACTGTATTTTTTCGAGGTCTTTCTAAAAATACCGAATTCACTGCTCTACGACATATAGTTTCGGAGATATGGGCAGATTTGTCCGAATGTTGCTCGAAAATTACTCGAAAATCCGCTATATCTGTCAATTCCGAATAGAATTAACCGATTTAGAAAGTTTTAACAAATGTCATCTACTGTATTTTTTCGAGATCTTTCTAAAAATATCGATTTCACCGCTCTACGACATATAGTTTCGGAGATATGGGCAGATTTGTCCGAATGTTGCTCGAAAACTACTCGAAAATCCGCTATATCTGTCAATTCCGAATAGAATTAACCGATTTAGAAAGTTTTAACAAATGTCATCTACTGTATTTTTTCGAGGTCTTTCTAAAAATACCGAATTCACTGCTCTACGACATATAGTTTCGGAGATATGGGCAGATTTGTCCGAATGTTGCTCGAAAATTACTCGAAAATCCGCTATATCTGTCAATTCCGAATAGAATTAACCGATTTAGAAAGTTTTAACAAATGTCATCTACTGTATTTTTTCGAGATCTTTCTAAAAATATCGATTTCACCGCTCTACGACATATAGTTTCGGAGATATGGGCAGATTTGTCCGAATGTTGCTCGAAAACTACTCGAAAATCCGCTATATCTGTCAATTCCGAATAGAATTAACCGATTTAGAAAGTTTTAACAAATGTCATCTACTGTATTTTTTCGAGATCTTTCTAAAAATATCGATTTCACCGCTCTACGACATATAGTTTCGGAGATATGGGCAGATTGGTCCGAATGTTGCTCGAAAACTACTCGAAAATCCGCTATATCTGTCAATTCCGAATAGAATTAACCGATTTAGAAAGTTTTAACAAATGTCATCTACTGTATTTTTTCGAGATTTTTCCAAAAATACTAATTTCAATGTTCTACGAGATATAGTTTCGGAAATATGGGCAGATTTGTCAGAATATTGCTCGAAAACTACTCGAAAATCCGCTATATCTGTCAATTCCGAATAGAATTAACCGATTTAGAAAGTTTTAATGAATGTCATCTACTGTATTTTTTCGAGAACTTTCTAAAAATATCGATTTCACCGCTCTACGACATATAGTTTCGGAGATATGGGCAGATTTGTCCGAATGTTGCTCGAAAATTACTCGAAAATCCGCTATATCTGTCAATTCCGAACAGAATTAACCGATTTAGAAAGTTTTAACAAATGTCATCTACTGTATTTTTTCGAGATCTTTCTAAAAATATCGATTTCACCGCTCTACGACATATAGTTTCGGAGATATGGGCAGATTTGTCCGAATATTGCTCGAAAACTACTCGAAAATCCGCTATATCTGTCAATTCCGAATAGAATTAACCGATTTAGAAAGTTTTGACAAATGTCATCTACTGTATTTTTTCGAGGTCTTTCAAAAATACTGATTTCACTGTTCTACGACATATAGTTTCGGAGATATGGGCAGATCTGTCCGAATATTGCTCGAAAACTACTCGAAAATCCGTTATATCTGTCAATTCCGAATAGAATTAACCGATTTAGAAACTTTTAACAAATGTCAGCTACTGTATTTTTTCGAGATCTTTCTAAAATTACCAATTTCACTGCTCTACGACATATAGTTTCGGAGATATGGGCAGATTTGTCCGAATGTTGCTCGAAAACTACTCGAAAATCCGTTATATCTGTCAATTCCGAATAGAATTAACCGATTTAGAAAGTTTTAACAAATGTCACCTACTGTATTTTTTCGAGGTCTTTCTAAAAATACCGAATTCACTGCTCTACGACATATAGTTTCGGAGATATGGGCAGATTTGTCCGAATGTTGCTCGAAAATTACTCGAAAATCCGCTATATCTGTCAATTCCGAATTGAATTAACCGATTTAGAAAGTTTTAACAAATGTCATCTACTGTATTTTTTCGAGGTCTTTCTAAAAATATCGATTTCACCGCTCTACGACATATAGTTTCGGAGATATGGGCAGATTTGTCCGAATGTTGCTCGAAAATTACTCGAAAATCCGCTATATCTGTCAATTCCGAATAGAATTAACCGATTTAGAAAGTTTTAACAAATGTCATCTACTGTATTTTTTCGAGATCTTTCTAGAAATATCGATTTCACCGCTCTACGACATATAGTTTCGGAGATATGGGCAGATTTGTCCGAATGTTGCTCGAAAACTACTCGAAAATCCGCTATATCTGTCAATTCCGAATAGAATTAACCGATTTAGAAAGTTTTAACAAATGTCATCTACTGTATTTTTTCGAGGTCTTTCTAAAAATACCGAATTCACTGCTCTACGACATATAGTTTCGGAGATATGGGCAGATTTGTCCGAATGTTGCTCGAAAATTACTCGAAAATCCGCTATATCTGTCAATTCCGAATAGAATTAACCGATTTAGAAAGTTTTAACAAATGTCATCTACTGTATTTTTTCGAGATCTTTCTAAAAATATCGATTTCACCGCTCTACGACATATAGTTTCGGAGATATGGGCAGATTTGTCCGAATGTTGCTCGAAAATTACTCGAAAATCCGCTATATCTGTCAATTCCGAATAGAATTAACCGATTTAGAAAGTTTTAACAAATGTCATCTACTGTATTTTTTCGAGATCTTTCTAAAAATATCGATTTCACCGCTCTACGACATATAGTTTCGGAGATATGGGCAGATTTGTCCGAATGTTGCTCGAAAACTACTCGAAAATCCGCTATATCTGTCAATTCCGAATAGAATTAACCGATTTAGAAAGTTTTAACAAATGTCATCTACTGTATTTTTTCGAGATCTTTCTAAAAATATCGATTTCACCGCTCTACGACATATAGTTTCGGAGATATGGGCAGATTGGTCCGAATGTTGCTCGAAAACTACTCGAAAATCCGCTATATCTGTCAATTCCGAATAGAATTAACCGATTTAGAAAGTTTTAACAAATGTCATCTACTGTATTTTTTCGAGATCTTTCCAAAAATGCTAATTTCAATGTTCTACGAGATATAGTTTCGGAAATATGGGCAGATTTGTCAGAATATTGCTCGAAAACTACTCGAAAATCCGCTATATCTGTCAATTCCGAATAGAATTAACCGATTTAGAAAGTTTTAATGAATGTCATCTACTGTATTTTTTCGAGATCTTTCTAAAAATATCGATTTCACCGCTCTACGACATATAGTTTCGGAGATATGGGCAGATTTGTCCGAATGTTGCTCGAAAATTACTCGAAAATCCGCTATATCTGTCAATTCCGAACAGAATTAACCGATTTAGAAAGTTTTAACAAATGTCATCTACTGTATTTTTTCGAGATCTTTCTAAAAATATCGATTTCACCGCTCTACGACATATAGTTTCGGAGATATGGGCAGATTTGTCCGAATATTGCTCGAAAACTACTCGAAAATCCGCTATATCTGTCAATTCCGAATAGAATTAACCGATTTAGAAAGTTTTGACAAATGTCATCTACTGTATTTTTTCGAGGTCTTTCAAAAATACTGATTTCACTGTTCTACGACATATAGTTTCGGAGATATGGGCAGATCTGTCCGAATATTGCTCGAAAACTACTCGAAAATCCGTTATATCTGTCAATTCCGAATAGAATTAACCGATTTAGAAACTTTTAACAAATGTCAGCTACTGTATTTTTTCGAGATCTTTCTAAAATTACCAATTTCACTGCTCTACGACATATAGTTTCGGAGATATGGGCAGATTTGTCCGAATGTTGCTCGAAAACTACTCGAAAATCCGTTATATCTGTCAATTCCGAATAGAATTAACCGATTTAGAAAGTTTTAACAAATGTCACCTACTGTATTTTTTCGAGGTCTTTCTAAAAATACCGAATTCACTGCTCTACGACATATAGTTTCGGAGATATGGGCAGATTTGTCCGAATGTTGCTCGAAAATTACTCGAAAATCCGCTATATCTGTCAATTCCGAATAGAATTAACCGATTTAGAAAGTTTTAACAAATGTCATCTGCTGTATTTTCTCGAGATCTTTCTAAAAATATCGATTTCACCGCTCTACGACATATAGTTTCGGAGATATGGGCAGATTTGTCCGAATGTTGCTCGAAAATTACTCGAAAATCCGCTATATCTGTCAATTCCGAATAGAATTAACCGATTTAGAAAGTTTTAACAAATGTCATCTACTGTATTTTTTCGAGGTCTTTCTAAAAATATCGATTTCACCGCTCTACGACATATAGTTTCGGAGATATGGGCAGATTTGTCCGAATGTTGCTCGAAAATTACTCGAAAATCCGCTATATCTGTCAATTCCGAATAGAATTAACCGATTTAGAAAGTTTTAACAAATGTCATCTACTGTATTTTTTCGAGATCTTTCTAAAATTACCAATTTCACTGCTCTACGACATATAGTTTCGGAGATATGGGCAGATTTGTCCGAATGTTGCTCGAAAACTACTCGAAAATCCGTTATATCTGTCAATTCCGAATAGAATTAACCGATTTAGAAAGTTTTAACAAATGTCATCTACTGTATTTTTTCGAGGTCTTTCTAAAAATATCGATTTCACCGCTCTACGACATATAGTTTCGGAGATATGGGCAGATTTGTCCGAATGTTGCTCGAAAATTACTCGAAAATCCGCTATATCTGTCAATTCCGAATAGAATTAACCGATTTAGAAAGTTTTAACAAATGTCATCTACTGTATTTTTTCGAGATCTTTCTAGAAATACCGAATTCACTGCTCTACGACATATAGTTTCGGAGATATGGGCAGATTTGTCCGAATGTTGCTCGAAAATTACTCGAAAATCCGCTATATCTGTCAATTCCGAATAGAATTAACCGATTTAGAAAGTTTTAACAAATGTCATCTACTGTATTTTTTCGAGA
Source organism: Platypus cylindrus (assembly GCA_949748235.1). Lineage (NCBI taxonomy): Eukaryota > Metazoa > Arthropoda > Insecta > Coleoptera > Curculionidae > Platypus > Platypus cylindrus. The sequence continues at coordinate 329,359 of OX456491.1, read as the reverse complement.
TCTTTCTAAAAATATCGATTTCACCGCTCTACGACATATAGTTTCGGAGATATGGGCAGATTTGTCCGAATGTTGCTCGAAAATTACTCGAAAATCCGCTATATCTGTCAATTCCGAATAGAATTAACCGATTTAGAAAGTTTTAACAAATGTCATCTACTGTATTTTTTCGAGATCTTTCTAAAAATATCGATTTCACCGCTCTACGACATATAGTTTCGGAGATATGGGCAGATTTGTCCGAATGTTGCTCGAAAACTACTCGAAAATCCGCTATATCTGTCAATTCCGAATAGAATTAACCGATTTAGAAAGTTTTAACAAATGTCATCTACTGTATTTTTTCGAGATCTTTCTAAAAATATCGATTTCACCGCTCTACGACATATAGTTTCGGAGATATGGGCAGATTTGTCCGAATGTTGCTCGAAAACTACTCGAAAATCCGCTATATCTGTCAATTCCGAATAGAATTAACCGATTTAGAAAGTTTTAACAAATGTCATCTACTGTATTTTTTCGAGATCTTTCTAAAAATATCAATTTCACCGCTCCACGACCTATAGTTTCGGAGATATGGGCAGATTTGTCCGAATGTTGCTCGAAAATTACTCGAAAATCCGATATATCTGTCAATTCCGAATAGAATTAACCGATTTAGAAAGTTTTAACAAATGTCATCTACTGTATTTTTTCGAGATCTTTCTAAAAATATCGATTTCACCGCTCTACGACATATAGTTTCGGAGATATGGGCAGATTTGTCCGAATGTTGCTCGAAAATTACTCGAAAATCCGCTATATCTGTCAATTCCGAATAGAATTAGCCGATTTAGAAAGTTTTAACAAATGTCATCTACTGTATTTTTTCGAGGTCTTTCTAAAAATATCGATTTCACCGCTCTACGACATATAGTTTCGGAGATATGGGCAGATTTGTCCGAATGTTGCTCGAAAACTACTCGAAAATCCGCTATATCTGTCAATTCCGAATAGAATTAACCGATTTAGAAAGTTTTAACAAATGTCATCTACTGTATTTTTTCGAGATCTTTCTAAAAATATCGATTTCACCGCTCTACGACATACAGTTTCGGAGATATGGGCAGATTGGTCCGAATGTTGCTCGAAAACTACTCGAAAATCCGCTATATCTGTCAATTCCGAATAGAATTAACCGATTTAGAAAGTTTTAACAAATGTCATCTACTGTATTTTTTCGAGATCTTTCCAAAAATACTAATTTCAATGTTCTACGAGATATAGTTTCGGAAATATGGGCAGATTTGTCAGAATATTGCTCGAAAGCTACTCGAAAATCCGCTATATCTGTCAATTCCGAATAGAATTAACCGATTTAGAAAGTTTTAACAAATGTCATCTACTGTATTTTTTCGAGATCTTTCTAAAAATATCGATTTCACCGCTCTACGACATATAGTTTCGGAGATATGGGCAGATTTGTCCGAATGTTGCTCGAAAACTACTCGAAAATCCGCTATATCTGTCAATTCCGAATAGAATTAACCGATTTAGAAAGTTTTAACAAATGTCATCTACTGTATTTTTTCGAGATCTTTCTAAAATTATCGATTTCACCGCTCCACGACATATAGTTTCGGAGATATGGGCAGATTTGTCCGAATGTTGCTCGAAAACTACTCGAAAATCCGATATATCTGTCAATTCCGAATAGAATTAACCGATTTAGAAAGTTTTAACAAATGTCATCTACTGTATTTTTTCGAGATCTTTCTAAAAATATCGATTTCACCGCTCTACGACATATAGTTTCGGAGATATGGGCAGATTTGTCCGAATGTTGCTCGAAAATTACTCGAAAATCCGATATATCTGTCAATTCCGAATAGAATTAACCGATTTAGAAAGTTTTAACAAATGTCATCTACTGTATTTTTTCGAGATCTTTCTAAAAATATCGATTTCACCGCTCTACGACATATAGTTTCGGAGATATGGGCAGATTTGTCCGAATGTTGCTCGAAAACTACTCGAAAATCCGCTATATCTGTCAATTCCGAATAGAATTAACCGATTTAGAAAGTTTTAACAAATGTCATCTACTGTATTTTTTCGAGATCTTTCTAAAAATACCGAATTCACTGCTCTACGACATATAGTTTCGGAGATATGGGCAGATTTGTCCGAATGTTGCTCGAAAACTACTCGAAAATCCGCTATATCTGTCAATTCCGAATAGAATTAACCGATTTAGAAAGTTTTAACAAATGTCATCTACTGTATTTTTTCGAGATCTTTCTAAAAATATCGATTTCACCGCTCTACGACATATAGTTTCGGAGATATGGGCAGATTTGTCCGAATATTGCTCGAAAACTACTCGAAAATCCGCTATATCTGTCAATTCCGAATAGAATTAACCGATTTAGAAAGTTTTAACAAATGTCATCTACTGTATTTTTTCGAGGTCTTTCTAAAAATATCGATTTCACTGCTCTACGACATATAGTTTCGGAGATATGGGCAGATTTGTCCGAATGTTGCTCGAAAACTACTCGAAAATCCGCTATATCTGTCAATTCCGAATAGAATTAACCGATTTAGAAAGTTTTAACAAATGTCATCTACTGTATTTTTTCGAGATCTTTCTAAAAATATCGATTTCACCGCTCTACGACATATAGTTTCGGAGATATGGGCAGATTTGTCCGAATGTTGCTCGAAAATTACTCGAAAATCCGATATATCTGTCAATTCCGAATAGAATTAACCGATTTAGAAAGTTTTAACAAATGTCATCTACTGTATTTTTTCGAGATCTTTCTAAAAATATCGATTTCACCGCTCTACGACATATAGTTTCGGAGATATGGGCAGATTTGTCCGAATGTTGCTCGAAAACTACTCGAAAATCCGCTATATCTGTCAATTCCGAATAGAATTAACCGATTTAGAAAGTTTTAACAAATGTCATCTACTGTATTTTTTCGAGATCTTTCAAAAATACTGATTTCACTGTTATACGACATATAGTTTCGGAGATATGGGCAGATTTGTCCGAATATTGCTCGAAAACTACTCGAAAATCCGCTATATCTGTCAATTCCGAATAGAATTAACCGATTTAGAAAGTTTTAACAAATGTCATCTACTGTATTTTTTCGAGATCTTTCCAAAAATACTAATTTCAATGTTCTACGAGATATAGTTTCGGAAATATGGGCAGATTTGTCAGAATATTGCTCGAAAACTACTCGAAAATCCGCTATATCTGTCAATTCCGAATAGAATTAACCGATTTAGAAAGTTTTAACAAATGTCATCTACTGTATTTTTTCGAGGTCTTTCAAAAATACTGATTTCACCGCTCTACGACATATAGTTTCGGAGATATGGGCAGATTTGTCCGAATGTTGCTCGAAAACTACTCGAAAATCCGTTATATCTGTCAATTCCGAATAGAATTAACCGATTTAGAAAGTTTTAACAAATGTCAGCTACTGTATTTTTTCGAGATCTTTCTAAAAATACCAATTTCACTGCTCTACGACATATAGTTTCGGAGATATGGGCAGATTTGTCCGAATGTTGCTCGAAAACTACTCGAAAATCCGCTATATCTGTCAATTCCGAATAGAATTAACCGATTTAGAAAGTTTTAACAAATGTCATCTACTGTATTTTTTCGAGATCTTTCTAAAAATATCGATTTCACTGCTCTACGACATATAGTTTCGGAGATATGGGCAGATTTGTCCGAATGTTGCTCGAAAATTACTCGAAAATCCGCTATATCTGTCAATTCCGAACAGAATTAACCGATTTAGAAAGTTTTAACAAATGTCATCTACTGTATTTTTTCGAGATCTTTCTAAAAATATCGATTTCACTGCTCTACGACATATAGTTTCGGAGATATGGGCAGATTTGTCCGAATGTTGCTCGAAAACTACTCGAAAATCCGCTATATCTGTCAATTCCGAATAGAATTAACCGATTTAGAAAGTTTTAACAAATGTCATCTACTGTATTTTTTCGAGATCTTTCTAAAAATATCGATTTCACCGCTCTACGACATATAGTTTCGGAGATATGGGCAGATTTGTCCGAATGTTGCTCGAAAATTACTCGAAAATCCGATATATCTGTCAATTCCGAATAGAATTAACCGATTTAGAAAATTTTAACAAATGTCATCTACTGTATTTTTTCGAAATCTTTCTAAAAATATCGATTTCACCGCTCTACGACATATAGTTTCGGAGATATGGGCAGATTTGTCCGAATGTTGCTCGAAAACTACTCGAAAATCCGCTATATCTGTCAATTCCGAATAGAATTAACCGATTTAGAAAGTTTTAACAAATGTCATCTACTGTATTTTTTCGAGATCTTTCAAAAATACTGATTTCACTGTTATACGACATATAGTTTCGGAGATATGGGCAGATTTGTCCGAATATTGCTCGAAAACTACTCGAAAATCCGCTATATCTGTCAATTCCGAATAGAATTAACCGATTTAGAAAGTTTTAACAAATGTCATCTACTGTATTTTTTCGAGGTCTTTCTAAAAATATCGATTTCACTGCTCTACGACATATAGTTTCGGAGATATGGGCAGATTTGTCCGAATGTTGCTCGATAACTACTCGAAAATCCGCTATATCTGTCAATTCCGAATAGAATTAACCGATTTAGAAAGTTTTAACAAATGTCATCTACTGTATTTTTTCGAGATCTTTCTAAAAATATCGATTTCACCGCTCTACGACATATAGTTTCGGAGATATGGGCAGATTTGTCCGAATGTTGCTCGAAAACTACTCGAAAATCCGCTATATCTGTCAATTCCGAATAGAATTAACCGATTTAGAAAGTTTTAACAAATGTCATCTACTGTATTTTTTCGAGATCTTTCTAAAAATATCGATTTCACCGCTATACGACATATAGTTTCGGAGATATGGGCAGATTTGTCCGAATGTTGCTCGAAAATTACTCGAAAATCCGCTATATCTGTCAATTCCGAACAGAATTAACCGATTTAGAAAGTTTTAACAAATGTCATCTACTGTATTTTTTCGAGATCTTTCTAAAAATATCGATTTCACTGCTCTACGACATATAGTTTCGGAGATATGGGCAGATTTGTCCGAATGTTGCTCGAAAACTACTCGAAAATCCGCTATATCTGTCAATTCCGAATAGAATTAACCGATTTAGAAAGTTTTAACAAATGTCATCTACTGTATTTTTTCGAGATCTTTCTAAAAATATCGATTTCACCGCTCTACGACATATAGTTTCGGAGATATGGGCAGATTTGTCCGAATGTTGCTCGAAAATTACTCGAAAATCCGATATATCTGTCAATTCCGAATAGAATTAACCGATTTAGAAAATTTTAACAAATGTCATCTACTGTATTTTTTCGAAATCTTTCTAAAAATATCGATTTCACCGCTCTACGACATATAGTTTCGGAGATATGGGCAGATTTGTCCGAATGTTGCTCGAAAACTACTCGAAAATCCGCTATATCTGTCAATTCCGAATAGAATTAACCGATTTAGAAAGTTTTAACAAATGTCATCTACTGTATTTTTTCGAGATCTTTCAAAAATACTGATTTCACTGTTATACGACATATAGTTTCGGAGATATGGGCAGATTTGTCCGAATATTGCTCGAACACTACTCGAAAATCCGCTATATCTGTCAATTCCGAATAGAATTAACCGATTTAGAAAGTTTTAACAAATGTCATCTACTGTATTTTTTCGAGGTCTTTCTAAAAATATCGATTTCACTGCTCTACGACATATAGTTTCGGAGATATGGGCAGATTTGTCCGAATGTTGCTCGATAACTACTCGAAAATCCGCTATATCTGTCAATTCCGAATAGAATTAACCGATTTAGAAAGTTTTAACAAATGTCATCTACTGTATTTTTTCGAGATCTTTCTAAAAATATCGATTTCACCGCTCTACGACATATAGTTTCGGAGATATGGGCAGATTTGTCCGAATGTTGCTCGAAAATTACTCGAAAATCCGATATATCTGTCAATTCCGAATAGAATTAACCGATTTAGAAAGTTTTAACAAATGTCATCTACTGTATTTTTTCGAGATCTTTCTAAAAATATCGATTTCACCGCTCTACGACATATAGTTTCGGAGATATGGGCAGATTTGTCCGAATGTTGCTCGAAAACTACTCGAAAATCCGCTATATCTGTCAATTCCGAATAGAATTAACCGATTTAGAAAGTTTTAACAAATGTCATCTACTGTATTTTTTCGAGATCTTTCAAAAATACTGATTTCACTGTTATACGACATATAGTTTCGGAGATATGGGCAGATTTGTCCGAATATTGCTCGAAAACTACTCGAAAATCCGCTATATCTGTCAATTCCGAATAGAATTAACCGATTTAGAAAGTTTTAACAAATGTCATCTACTGTATTTTTTCGAGATCTTTCCAAAAATACTAATTTCAATGTTCTACGAGATATAGTTTCGGAAATATGGGCAGATTTGTCAGAATATTGCTCGAAAACTACTCGAAAATCCGCTATATCTGTCAATTCCGAATAGAATTAACCGATTTAGAAAGTTTTAACAAATGTCATCTACTGTATTTTTTCGAGGTCTTTCAAAAATACTGATTTCACCGCTCTACGACATATAGTTTCGGAGATATGGGCAGATTTGTCCGAATGTTGCTCGAAAACTACTCGAAAATCCGTTATATCTGTCAATTCCGAATAGAATTAACCGATTTAGAAAGTTTTAACAAATGTCAGCTACTGTATTTTTTCGAGATCTTTCTAAAAATACCAATTTCACTGCTCTACGACATATAGTTTCGGAGATATGGGCAGATTTGTCCGAATGTTGCTCGAAAACTACTCGAAAATCCGTTATATCTGTCAATTCCGAATAGAATTAACCGATTTAGAAAGTTTTAACAAATGTCATCTACTGTATTTTTTCGAGGTCTTTCTAAAAATACCGAATTCACTGCTCTACGACATATAGTTTCGGAGATATGGGCAGATTTGTCCGAATGTTGCTCGAAAATTACTCGAAAATCCGCTATATCTGTCAATTCCGAATAGAATTAACCGATTTAGAAAGTTTTAACAAATGTCATCTACTGTATTTTTTCGAGATCTTTCTAAAAATATCGATTTCACCGCTCTACGACATATAGTTTCGGAGATATGGGCAGATTTGTCCGAATGTTGCTCGAAAATTACTCGAAAATCCGCTATATCTGTCAATTCCGAATAGAATTAACCGATTTAGAAAGTTTTAACAAATGTCATCTACTGTATTTTTTCGAGATCTTTCTAAAAATATCGATTTCACCGCTCTACGACATATAGTTTCGGAGATATGGGCAGATTTGTCCGAATATTGCTCGAAAACTACTCGAAAATCCGCTATATCTGTCAATTCCGAATAGAATTAACCGATTTAGAAAGTTTTAACAAATGTCATCTACTGTATTTTTTCGAGATCTTTCCAAAAATACTAATTTCAATGTTCTACGAGATATAGTTTCGGAAATATGGGCAGATTTGTCAGAATATTGCTCGAAAACTACTCGAAAATCCGCTATATCTGTCAATTCCGAATAGAATTAACCGATTTAGAAAGTTTTAACAAATGTCATCTACTGTATTTTTTCGAGGTCTTTCTAAAAATATCGATTTCACTGCTCTACGACATATAGTTTCGGAGATATGGGCAGATTTGTCCGAATGTTGCTCGATAACTACTCGAAAATCCGCTATATCTGTCAATTCCGAATAGAATTAATCGATTTAGAAAGTTTTAACAAATGTCATCTACTGTATTTTTTCGAGATCTTTCTAAAAATATCGATTTCACCGCTCTACGACATATAGTTTCGGAGATATGGGCAGATTTGTCCGAATGTTGCTCGAAAATTACTCGAAAATCCGATATATCTGTCAATTCCGAATAGAATTAACCGATTTAGAAAGTTTTAACAAATGTCATCTACTGTATTTTTTCGAGATCTTTCTAAAAATATCGATTTCACCGCTCTACGACATATAGTTTCGGAGATATGGGCAGATTTGTCCGAATGTTGCTCGAAAACTACTCGAAAATCCGCTATATCTGTCAATTCCGAATAGAATTAACCGATTTAGAAAGTTTTAACAAATGTCATCTACTGTATTTTTTCGAGATCTTTCAAAAATACTGATTTCACTGTTATACGACATATAGTTTCGGAGATATGGGCAGATTTGTCAGAATATTGCTCGAAAACTACTCGAAAATCCGCTATATCTGTCAATTCCGAATAGAATTAACCGATTTAGAAAGTTTTAACAAATGTCATCTACTGTATTTTTTCGAGGTCTTTCAAAAATACTGATTTCACCGCTCTACGACATATAGTTTCGGAGATATGGGCAGATTTGTCCGAATGTTGCTCGAAAACTACTCGAAAATCCGTTATATCTGTCAATTCCGAATAGAATTAACCGATTTAGAAAGTTTTAACAAATGTCAGCTACTGTATTTTTTCGAGATCTTTCTAAAAATACCAATTTCACTGCTCTACGACATATAGTTTCGGAGATATGGGCAGATTTGTCCGAATGTTGCTCGAAAACTACTCGAAAATCCGTTATATCTGTCAATTCCGAATAGAATTAACCGATTTAGAAAGTTTTAACAAATGTCATCTACTGTATTTTTTCGAGGTCTTTCTAAAAATACCGAATTCACTGCTCTACGACATATAGTTTCGGAGATATGGGCAGATTTGTCCGAATGTTGCTCGAAAATTACTCGAAAATCCGCTATATCTGTCAATTCCGAATAGAATTAACCGATTTAGAAAGTTTTAACAAATGTCATCTACTGTATTTTTTCGAGATCTTTCTAAAAATATCGATTTCACCGCTCTACGACATATAGTTTCGGAGATATGGGCAGATTTGTCCGAATGTTGCTCGAAAATTACTCGAAAATCCGCTATATCTGTCAATTCCGAATAGAATTAACCGATTTAGAAAGTTTTAACAAATGTCATCTACTGTATTTTTTCGAGATCTTTCTAAAAATATCGATTTCACCGCTCTACGACATATAGTTTCGGAGATATGGGCAGATTTGTCCGAATATTGCTCGAAAACTACTCGAAAATCCGCTATATCTGTCAATTCCGAATAGAATTAACCGATTTAGAAAGTTTTAACAAATGTCATCTACTGTATTTTTTCGAGACCTTTCCAAAAATACTAATTTCAATGTTCTACGAGATATAGTTTCGGAAATATGGGCAGATTTGTCAGAATATTGCTCGAAAACTACTCGAAAATCCGCTATATCTGTCAATTCCGAATAGAATTAACCGATTTAGAAAGTTTTAACAAATGTCATCTACTGTATTTTTTCGAGGTCTTTCAAAAATACTGATTTCACCGCTCTACGACATATAGTTTCGGAGATATGGGCAGATTTGTCCGAATGTTGCTCGAAAACTACTCGAAAATCCGTTATATCTGTCAATTCCGAATAGAATTAACCGATTTAGAAAGTTTTAACAAATGTCAGCTACTGTATTTTTTCGAGATCTTTCTAAAAATACCAATTTCACTGCTCTACGACATATAGTTTCGGAGATATGGGCAGATTTGTCCGAATGTTGCTCGAAAACTACTCGAAAATCCGTTATATCTGTCAATTCCGAATAGAATTAACCGATTTAGAAAGTTTTAACAAATGTCATCTACTGTATTTTTTCGAGGTCTTTCTAAAAATACCGAATTCACTGCTCTACGACATATAGTTTCGGAGATATGGGCAGATTTGTCCGAATGTTGCTCGAAAATTACTCGAAAATCCGCTATATCTGTCAATTCCGAATAGAATTAACCGATTTAGAAAGTTTTAACAAATGTCATCTACTGTATTTTTTCGAGATCTTTCTAAAAATATCGATTTCACCGCTCTACGACATATAGTTTCGGAGATATGGGCAGATTTGTCCGAATGTTGCTCGAAAATTACTCGAAAATCCGCTATATCTGTCAATTCCGAATAGAATTAACCGATTTAGAAAGTTTTAACAAATGTCATCTACTGTATTTTTTCGAGATCTTTCTAAAAATATCGATTTCACCGCTCCACGACATATAGTTTCGGAGATATGGGCAGATTTGTCCGAATGTTGCTCGAAAACTACTCGAAAATCCGCTATATCTGTCAATTCCGAATAGAATTAACCGATTTAGAAAGTTTTAACAAATGTCATCTACTGTATTTTTTCGAGGTCTTTCTAAAAATACCGAATTCACTGCTCTACGCCATATAGTTTCGGAGATATGGGCAGATTTGTCCGAATGTTGCTCGAAAATTACTCGAAAATCCGTTATATCTGTCAATTCCGAATAGAATTAACCGATTTAGAAAGTTTTAACAAATGTCATCTACTGTATTTTTTCGAGATCTTTCTAAAAATATCGATTTCACCGCTCTACGACATATAGTTTCGGAGATATGGGCAGATTTGTCCGAATGTTGCTCGAAAACTACTCGAAAATCCGCTATATCTGTCAATTCCGAATAGAATTAACCGATTTAGAAAGTTTTAACAAATGTCATCTACTGTATTTTTTCGAGGTCTTTCTAAAAATACCGAATTCACTGCTCTACGACATATAGTTTCGGAGATATGGGCAGATTTGTCCGAATGTTGCTCGAAAATTACTCGAAAATCCGCTATATCTGTCAATTCCGAATAGAATTAACCGATTTAGAAAGTTTTAACAAATGTCATCTACTGTATTTTTTCGAGGTCTTTCTAAAAATACCGAATTCACTGCTCTACGACATATAGTTTCGGAGATATGGGCAGATTTGTCCGAATGTTGCTCGAAAACTACTCGAAAATCCGCTATATCTGTCAATTCCGAATAGAATTAACCGATTTAGAAAGTTTTAACAAATGTCATCTACTGTATTTTTTCGAGGTCTTTCTAAAAATACCGAATTCACTGCTCTACGACATATAGTTTCGGAGATATGGGCAGATTTGTCCGAATGTTGCTCGAAAATTACTCGAAAATCCGCTACATCTGTCAATTCCGAATAGAATTAACCGATTTAGAAAGTTTTAACAAATGTCATCTACTGTATTTTTCGAGATCTTTCTAAAAATATCGATTTCACCGCTCTACGACATATAGTTTCGGAGATATGGGCAGATCTGTCCGAATATTGCTCGAAAACTACTCGAAAATCCGTTATATCTGTCAATTCCGAATAGAATTAACCGATTTAGAAAGTTTTAACAAATGTCATCTACTGTATTTTTTCGAGATCTTTCTAAAAATATCGATTTCACCGCTCTACGACATATAGTTTCGGAGATATGGGCAGATTTGTCCGAATGTTGCTCGAAAATTACTCGAAAATCCGGTATATCTGTCAATTCCGAATAGAATTAACCGATTTAGAAAGTTTTAACAAATGTCAGCTACTGTATTTTTTCGAGATCTTTCTAAAAATACCAATTTCACTGCTCTACGACATATAGTTTCGGAGATATGGGCAGATTTGTCCGAATGTTGCTCGAAAACTACTCGAAAATCCGTTATATCTGTCAATTCCGAATAGAATTAACCGATTTAGAAAGTTTTAACAAATGTCAGCTACTGTATTTTTTCGAGATCTTTCTAAAAATACCAATTTCACTGCTCTACGACATATAGTTTCGGAGATATGGGCAGATCTGTCCGAATATTGCTCGAAAACTACTCGAACATACGTTATATCTGTCAATTCCGAATAGAATTAACCGATTTAGAAAGTTTTAACAAATGTCATCTACTGTATTTTTTCGAGGTCTTTCTAAAAATACCGAATTCACTGCTCTACGACATATAGTTTCGGAGATATGGGCAGATTTGTCCGAATGTTGCTCGAAAATTACTCGAAAATCCGCTATATCTGTCAATTCCGAATAGAATTAACCGATTTAGAAAGTTTTAACAAATGTCATCTACTGTATTTTTTCGAGATCTTTCTAAAAATATCGATTTCACCGCTCTACGACATATAGTTTCGGAGATATGGGCAGATTTGTCCGAATGTTGCTCGAAAACTACTCGAAAATCCGCTATATCTGTCAATTCCGAATAGAATTAACCGATTTAGAAAGTTTTAACAAATGTCATCTACTGTATTTTTTCGAGGTCTTTCTAAAAATACCGATTTCACTGCTCTACGACATATAGTTTCGGAGATATGGGCAGATCTGTCCGAATATTGCTCGAAAACTACTCGAACATCCGTTATATCTGTCAATTCCGAATAGAATTAACCGATTTAGAAAGTTTTAACAAATATCATCTACTGTATTTTTTCGAGGTCTTTCTAAAAATACCGAATTCACTGCTCTACGACATATAGTTTCGGAGATATGGGCAGATTTGTCCGAATGTTGCTCGAAAATTACTCGAAAATCCGCTATATCTGTCAATTCCGAATAGAATTAACCGATTTAGAAAGTTTTAACAAATGTCATCTACTGTATTTTTTCGAGATCTTTCTAAAAATATCGATTTCATCGCTCTACGACATATAGTTTCGGAGATATGGGCAGATTTGTCCGAATGTTGCTCGAAAACTACTCGAAAATCCGCTATGTCTGTCAATTCCGAATAGAATTAACCGATTTAGAAAGTTTTAACAAATGTCATCTACTGTATTTTTTCGAGATCTTTCTAAAAATATCGATTTCACCGCTCTACGAAATATAGTTTCGGAGATATGGGCAGATTTGTCCGAATGTTGCTCGAAAACTACTCGAAAATCCGCTATATCTGTCAATTCCGAATAGAATTAACCGATTTAGAAAGTTTTAACAAATGTCATCTACTGTATTTTTTCGAGGTCTTTCTAAAAATACCGAATTCACTGCTCTACGACATATAGTTTCGGAGATATGGGCAGATTTGTCCGAATGTTGCTCGAAAACTACTCGAAAATCCGCTATATCTGTCAATTCCGATTAGAATTAACCGATTTAGAAAGTTTTAACAAATGTCATCTACTGTATTTTTTCGAGATCTTTCTAAAAATACCGAATTCACTGCTCTACGACATATAGTTTCGGAGATATGGGCAGTTTGTCCGAATGTTGCTCGAAAACTACTCGAAAAACCGCTATATCTGTCAATTCCGAATAGAATTAACCGATTTAGAAAGTTTCAACAAATGTCATCTACTGTATTTTTTCGAGGTCTTTCTAAAAATACCGAATTCACTGCTCTACGACATATAGTTTCGGAGATATGGGCAGATTTGTCCGAATGTTGCTCGAAAACTACTCGAAAATCCGCTATATCTGTCAATTCCGATTAGAATTAACCGATTTAGAAAGTTTTAACAAATGTCATCTACTGTATTTTTTCGAGGTCTTTCTAAAAATATCGATTTCACTGCTCTACGACATATAGTTTCGGAGATATGGGCAGATTTGTCCGAATGTTGCTCGAAAACTACTCGAAAATCCGTTATATCTGTCAATTCCGAATAGAATTAACCGATTTAGAAAGTTTTAACAAATGTCAGCTACTGTATTTTTTCGAGATCTTTCTAAAAATACCAATTTCACTGCTCTACGACATATAGTTTCGGAGATATGGGCAGATCTGTCCGAATATTGCTCGAAAACTACTCGAAAATCCGTTATATCTGTCAATTCCGAATAGAATTAACCGATTTAGAAAGTTTTAACAAATGTCATCTACTGTATTTTTTCGAGGTCTTTCTAAAAATACCGAATTCACTGCTCTACGACATATAGTTTCGGAGATATGGGCAGATTTGTCCGAATGTTGCTCGAAAATTACTCGAAAATCCGCTATATCTGTCAATTCCGAATAGAATTAACCGATTTAGAAAGTTTTAACAAATGTCATCTACTGTATTTTTTCGAGATCTTTCTAAAAATATCGATTTCACCGCTCTACGACATATAGTTTCGGAGATATGGGCAGATTTGTCCGAATGTTGCTCGAAAACTACTCGAAAATCCGCTATATCTGTCAATTCCGAATAGAATTAACCGATTTAGAAAGTTTTAACAAATGTCATCTACTGTATTTTTTCGAGGTCTTTCTAAAAATACCGAATTCACTGCTCTACGACATATAGTTTCGGAGATATGGGCAGATTTGTCCGAATGTTGCTCGAAAATTACTCGAAAATCCGCTATATCTGTCAATTCCGAATAGAATTAACCGATTTAGAAAGTTTTAACAAATGTCATCTACTGTATTTTTTCGAGATCTTTCTAAAAATACCGAATTCACTGCTCTACGACATATAGTTTCGGAGATATGGGCAGATTTGTCCGAATGTTGCTCGAAAACTACTCGAAAATCCGCTATATCTGTCAATTCCGATTAGAATTAACCGATTTAGAAAGTTTTAACAAATGTCATCTACTGTATTTTTTCGAGGTCTTTCTAAAAATATCGATTTCACTGCTCTACGACATATAGTTTCGGAGATATGGGCAGATTTGTCCGAATGTTGCTCGAAAACTACTCGAAAATCCGTTATATCTGTCAATTCCGAATAGAATTAACCGATTTAGAAAGTTTTAACAAATGTCAGCTACTGTATTTTTTCGAGATCTTTCTAAAAATACCAATTTCACTGCTCTACGACATATAGTTTCGGAGATATGGGCAGATCTGTCCGAATATTGCTCGAAAACTACTCGAAAATCCGTTATATCTGTCAATTCCGAATAGAATTAACCGATTTAGAAAGTTTTAACAAATGTCATCTACTGTATTTTTTCGAGGTCTTTCTAAAAATACCGAATTCACTGCTCTACGACATATAGTTTCGGAGATATGGGCAGATTTGTCCGAATGTTGCTCGAAAATTACTCGAAAATCCGCTATATCTGTCAATTCCGAATAGAATTAACCGATTTAGAAAGTTTTAACAAATGTCATCTACTGTATTTTTTCGAGATCTTTCTAAAAATATCGATTTCACCGCTCTACGACATATAGTTTCGGAGATATGGGCAGATTTGTCCGAATGTTGCTCGAAAACTACTCGAAAATCCGCTATATCTGTCAATTCCGAATAGAATTAACCGATTTAGAAAGTTTTAACAAATGTCATCTACTGTATTTTTTCGAGGTCTTTCTAAAAATACCGAATTCACTGCTCTACGACATATAGTTTCGGAGATATGGGCAGATTTGTCCGAATGTTGCTCGAAAATTACTCGAAAATCCGCTATATCTGTCAATTCCGAATAGAATTAACCGATTTAGAAAGTTTTAACAAATGTCATCTACTGTATTTTTTCGAGATCTTTCTAAAAATACCGAATTCACTGCTCTACGACATATAGTTTCGGAGATATGGGCAGATTTGTCCGAATGTTGCTCGAAAACTACTCGAAAATCCGCTATATCTGTCAATTCCGAATAGAATTAACCGATTTAGAAAGTTCTAACAAATGTCATCTACTGTATTTTTTCGAGGTCTTTCTAAAAATACCGAATTCACTGCTCTACGACATATAGTTTCGGAGATATGGGCAGATTTGTCCGAATGTTGCTCGAAAATTACTCGAAAATCCGCTATATCTGTCAATTCCGAATAGAATTAACCGATTTAGAAAGTTTTAACAAATGTCATCTACTGTATTTTTTCGAGATCTTTCTAAAAATATCGATTTCACCGCTCTACGACATATAGTTTCGGAGATATGGGCAGATTTGTCCGAATGTTGCTCGAAAACTACTCGAAAATCCGCTATATCTGTCAATTCCGAATAGAATTAACCGATTTAGAAAGTTTTAACAAATGTCATCTACTGTATTTTTTCGAGGTCTTTCTAAAAATACCGAATTCACTGCTCTACGACATATAGTTTCGGAGATATGGGCAGATTTGTCCGAATGTTGCTCGAAAATTACTCGAAAATCCGCTATATCTGTCAATTCCGAATAGAATTAACCGATTTAGAAAGTTTTAACAAATGTCATCTACTGTATTTTTTCGAGATCTTTCTAAAAATATCGATTTCACCGCTCTACGACATATAGTTTCGGAGATATGGGCAGATTTGTCCGAATGTTGCTCGAAAACTACTCGAAAATCCGTTATATCTGTCAATTCCGAATAGAATTAACCGATTTAGAAAGTTTTAACAAATGTCATCTACTGTATTTTTTCGAGGTCTTTCTAAAAATACCGAATTCACTGCTCTACGACATATAGTTTCGGAGATATGGGCAGATTTGTCCGAATGTTGCTCGAAAACTACTCGAAAATCCGCTATATCTGTCAATTCCGAATAGAATTAACCGATTTGGAAAGTTTTAACAAATGTCATCTACTGTATTTTTTCGAGGTCTTTCTAAAAATATCGATTTCACCGCTCTACGACATATAGTTTCGGAGATATGGGCAGATTTGTCCGAATGTTGCTCGAAAATTACTCGAAAATCCGCTATATCTGTCAATTCCGAATAGAATTAACCGATTTAGAAAGTTTTAACAAATGTCATCTACTGTATTTTTTCGAGATCTTTCTAAAAATATCGATTTCACCGCTCTACGACATATAGTTTCGGAGATATGGGCAGATTTGTCCGAATGTTGCTCGAAAACTACTCGAAAGTCCGCTATATCTGTCAATTCCGAATAGAATTAACCGATTTAGAAAGTTTTAACAAATGTCATCTACTGTATTTTTTCGAGGTCTTTCTAAAAATACCGAATTCACTGCTCTACGACATATAGTTTCGGAGATATGGGCAGATTTGTCCGAATGTTGCTCGAAAACTACTCGAAAATCCGCTATATCTGTCAATTCCGAATAGAATTAACCGATTTAGAAAGTTTTAACAAATGTCATCTACTGTATTTTTTCGAGGTCTTTCTAAAAATACCGAGTTCACTGCTCTACGACATATAGTTTCGGAGATATGGGCAGATTTGTCCGAATGTTGCTCGAAAATTACTCGAAAATCCGCTATATCTGTCAATTCCGAATAGAATTAACCGATTTAGAAAGTTTTAACAAATGTCATCTACTGTATTTTTTCGAGATCTTTCTAAAAATATCGATTTCACCGCTCTACGACATATAGTTTCGGAGATATGGGCAGATTTGTCCGAATGTTGCTCGAAAACTACTCGAAAATCCGTTATATCTGTCAATTCCGAATAGAATTAACCGATTTAGAAAGTTTTAACAAATGTCATCTACTGTATTTTTTCGAGGTCTTTCTAAAAATACCGAATTCACTGCTCTACGACATATAGTTTCGGAGATATGGGCAGATTTGTCCGAATGTTGCTCGAAAACTACTCGAAAATCCGCTATATCTGTCAATTCCGAATAGAATTAACCGATTTGGAAAGTTTTAACAAATGTCATCTACTGTATTTTTTCGAGGTCTTTCTAAAAATATCGATTTCACCGCTCTACGACATATAGTTTCGGAGATATGGGCAGATTTGTCCGAATGTTGCTCGAAAATTACTCGAAAATCCGCTATATCTGTCAATTCCGAATAGAATTAACCGATTTAGAAAGTTTTAACAAATGTCATCTACTGTATTTTTTCGAGATCTTTCTAAAAATATCGATTTCACCGCTCTACGACATATAGTTTCGGAGATATGGGCAGATTTGTCCGAATGTTGCTCGAAAACTACTCGAAAGTCCGCTATATCTGTCAATTCCGAATAGAATTAACCGATTTAGAAAGTTTTAACAAATGTCATCTACTGTATTTTTTCGAGGTCTTTCTAAAAATACCGAATTCACTGCTCTACGACATATAGTTTCGGAGATATGGGCAGATTTGTCCGAATGTTGCTCGAAAATTACTCGAAAATCCGCTATATCTGTCAATTCCGAATAGAATTAACCGATTTAGAAAGTTTTAACAAATGTCATCTACTGTATTTTTTCGAGATCTTTCTAAAAATATCGATTTCACCGCTCTACGACATATAGTTTCGGAGATATGGGCAGATTTGTCCGAATGTTGCTCGAAAACTACTCGAAAATCCGCTATATCTGTCAATTCCGAATAGAATTAACCGATTTAGAAAGTTTTAACAAATGTCATCTACTGTATTTTTTCGAGATCTTTCTAAAAATATCGATTTCACCGCTCTACGACATATAGTTTCGGAGATATGGGCAGATTTGTCCGAATGTTGCTCGAAAATTACTCGAAAATCCGCTATATCTGTCAATTCCGAATAGAATTAACCGATTTAGAAAGTTTTAACAAATGTCATCTACTGTATTTTTTCGAGATCTTTCTAAAAATATCGATTTCACCGCTGTACGACATATAGTTTCGGAGATATGGGCAGATTTGTCCGAATGTTGCTCGAAAACTACTCGAAAATCCGCTATATCTGTCAATTCCGAATAGAATTAACCGATTTAGAAAGTTTTAACAAATGTCATCTACTGTATTTTTTCGAGATCTTTCTAAAAATATCGATTTCACCGCTCTACGACATATAGTTTCGGAGATATGGGCAGAATTGTCCGAATGTTGCTCGAAAATTACTCGAAAATCCGCTATATCTGTCAATTCCGAATAGAATTAACCGATTTAGAAAGTTTTAACAAATGTCATCTACTGTATTTTTTCGAGATCTTTCTAAAAATATCGATTTCACCGCTCTACGACATATAGTTTCGGAGATATGGGCAGATTTGTCCGAATGTTGCTCGAAAACTACACGAAAATCCGCTATATCTGTCAATTCCGAATAGAATTAACCGATTTAGAAAGTTTTAACAAATGTCATCTACTGTATTTTTTCGAGATCTTTCCAAAAATACTAATTTCAATGTTCTACGAGATATAGTTTCGGAAATATGGGCAGATTTGTCAGAATATTGCTCGAAAACTACTCGAAAATCCGTTATATCTGTCAATTCCGAATAGAATTAACCGATTTAGAAAGTTTTAACAAATGTCATCTACTGTACTTGTTCGAGATCTTTCTAAAAATATCGATTTCACCGCTCTACGACATATAGTTTCGGAGATATGGGCAGATTTGTCCGAATGTTGCTCGAAAACTACTCGAAAATCCGCTATATCTGTCAATTCCGAATAGAATTAACCGATTTTGAAAGTTTTAACAAATGTCATCTACTGTATTTTTTCGAGATCTTTCCAAAAATACTAATTTCAATGTTCTACGAGATATAGTTTCGGAAATATGGGCAGATTTGTCAGAATATTGCTCGAAAACTACTCGAAAATCCGTTATATCTGTCAATTCCGAATAGAATTAACCGATTTAGAAAGTTTTAACAAATGTCATCTACTGTATTTTTTCGAGATCTTTCTAAAAATATCGATTTCACCGCTCTACGACATATAGTTTCGGAGATATGGGCAGATTTATCCGAATGTTGCTCGAAAATTACTCGAAAATCCGATATATCTGTCAATTCCGAATAGAATTAACCGATTTAGAAAGTTTTAACAAATGTCATCTACTGTATTTTTTCGAGATCTTTCTAAAAATATCGATTTCACCGCTCTACGACATATAGTTTCGGAGATATGGGCAGATTTGTCCGAATGTTGCTCGAAAACTACTCGAAAATCCGCTATATCTGTCAATTCCGAATAGAATTAACCGATTTAGAAAGTTTTAACAAATGTCATCTACTGTATTTTTTCGAGATCTTTCTAAAAATATCGATTTCACCGCTCTACGACATATAGTTTCGGAGATATGGGCAGATTTGTCCGAATGTTGCTCGAAAACTACTCGAAAATCCGCTATATCTGTCAATTCCGAATAGAATTAACCGATTTAGAAAGTTTTAACAAATGTCATCTACTGTATTTTTTCGAGGTCTTTCTAAAAATATCGATTTCACCGCTCTACGACATATAGTTTCGGAGATATGGGCAGATTTGTCCGAATGTTGCTCGAAAACTACTCGAAAATCCGCTATATCTGTCAATTCCGAATAGAATTAACCGATTTAGAAAGTTTTAACAAATGTCATCTACTGTATTTTTTCGAGATCTTTCTAAAAATATCGATTTCACCGCTCTACGACAGATAGTTTCGGAGATATGGGCAGATTTGTCCGAATGTTGCTCGAAAATTACTCGAAAATCCGATATATCTGTCAATTCCGAATAGAATTAACCGATTTAGAAAGTTTTAACAAATGTCATCTACTGTATTTTTTCGAGATCTTTCTAAAAATATCGATTTCACCGCTCTACGACATATAGTTTCGGAGATATGGGCAGATTTGTCCGAATGTTGCTCGAAAACTACTCGAAAATCCGCTATATCTGTCAATTCCGAATAGAATTAACCGATTTAGAAAGTTTTAACAAATGTCATCTACTGTATTTTTTCGAGATCTTTCTAAAAATATCGATTTCACCGCTCTACGACATATAGTTTCGGAGATATGGGCAGATTTGTCCGAATGTTGCTCGAAAACTACTCGAAAATCCGTTATATCTGTCAATTCCGAATAGAATTAACCGATTTAGAAAGTTTTAACAAATGTCATCTACTGTATTTTTTCGAGGTCTTTCTAAAAATACCGAATTCACTGCTCTACGACATATAGTTTCGGAGATATGGGCAGATTTGTCCGAATGTTGCTCGAAAACTACTCGAAAATCCGCTATATCTGTCAATTCCGAATAGAATTAACCGATTTGGAAAGTTTTAACAAATGTCATCTACTGTATTTTTTCGAGATCTTTCTAAAAATATCGATTTCACCGCTTTACGACATATAGTTTCGGAGATATGGGCAGATTTGTCCGAATGTTGCTCGAAAATTACTCGAAAATCCGCTATATCTGTCAATTCCGAATAGAATTAACCGATTTAGAAAGTTTTAACAAATATCATCTACTGTATTTTTTCGAGATCTTTCTAAAAATATCGATTTCACCGCTCTACGACATATAGTTTCGGAGATATGGGCAGATTTGTCCGAATGTTGCTCGAAAATTACTCGAAAATCCGCTATATCTGTCAATTCCGAATAGAATTAACCGATTTAGAAAGTTTTAACAAATGTCATCTACTGTATTTTTTCGAGATCTTTCTAAAAATATCGATTTCACCGCTGTACGACATATAGTTTCGGAGATATGGGCAGATTTGTCCGAATGTTGCTCGAAAACTACTCGAAAATCCGCTATATCTGTCAATTCCGAATAGAATTAACCGACTTAGAAAGTTTTAACAAATGTCATCTACTGTATTTTTTCGAGATCTTTCTAAAAATATCGATTTCACCGCTCTACGACATATAGTTTCGGAGATATGGGCAGATTTGTCCGAATGTTGCTCGAAAACTACTCGAAAATCCGCTATATCTGTCAATTCCGAATAGAATTAACCGATTTAGAAAGTTTTAACAAATGTCATCTACTGTATTTTTTCGAGATCTTTCCAAAAATACTAATTTCAATGTTCTACGAGATATAGTTTCGGAAATATGGGCAGATTTGTCAGAATATTGCTCGAAAACTACTCGAAAATCCGTTATATCTGTCAATTCCGAATAGAATTAACCGATTTAGAAAGTTTTAACAAATGTCATCTACTGTATTTGTTCGAGATCTTTCTAAAAATATCGATATCACCGCTCTACGACATATAGTTTCGGAGATATGGGCAGATTTGTCCGAATGTTGCTCGAAAACTACTCGAAAATCCGCTATATCTGTCAATTCCGAATAGAATTAACCGATTTAGAAAGTTTTAACAAATGTCATCTACTGTATTTTTTCGAGATCTTTCCAAAAATACTAATTTCAATGTTCTACGAGATATAGTTTCGGAAATATGGGCAGATTTGTCAGAATATTGCTCGAAAACTACTCGAAAATCCGTTATATCTGTCAATTCCGAATAGAATTAACCGATTTAGAAAGTTTTAACAAATGTCATCTACTGTATTTTTTCGAGATCTTTCTAAAAATATCGATTTCACCGCTGTACGACATATAGTTTCGGAGATATGGGCAGATTTGTCCGAATGTTGCTCGAAAACTACTCGAAAATCCGCTATATCTGTCAATTCCGAATAGAATTAACCGATTTAGAAAGTTTTAACAAATGTCATCTACTGTATTTTTTCGAGATCTTTCTAAAAATATCGATTTCACCGCTCTACGACATATAGTTTCGGAGATATGGGCAGATTTGTCCGAATGTTGCTCGAAAACTACTCGAAAATCCGCTATATCTGTCAATTCCGAATAGAATTAACCGATTTAGAAAGTTTTAACAAATGTCATCTACTGTATTTTTTCGAGATCTTTCTAAAAATATCGATTTCACCGCTGTACGACATATAGTTTCGGAGATATGGGCAGAATTGTCCGAATGTTGCTCGAAAACTACTCGAAAATCCGCTATATCTGTCAATTCCGAATAGAATTAACCGATTTAGAAAGTTTTAACAAATGTCATCTACTGTATTTTTTCGAGATCTTTCCAAAAATACTAATTTCAATGTTCTACGAGATATAGTTTCGGAAATATGGGCAGATTTGTCAGAATATTGCTCGAAAACTACTCGAAAATCCGTTATATCTGTCAATTCCGAATAGAATTAACCGATTTAGAAAGTTTTAACAAATGTCATCTACTGTATTTTTTCGAGATCTTTCTAAAAATATCGATTTCACCGCTGTACGACATATAGTTTCGGAGATATGGGCAGAATTGTCCGAATGTTGCTCGAAAATTACTCGAAAATCCGCTATATCTGTCAATTCCGAATAGAATTAACCGATTTAGAAAGTTTTAACAAATGTCATCTACTGTATTTTTTCGAGATCTTTCTAAAAATATCGATTTCACCGCTCTACGACATATAGTTTCGGAGATATGGGCAGATTTGTCCGAATGTTGCTCGAAAACTACTCGAAAATCCGCTATA
Organism: Platypus cylindrus; assembly: GCA_949748235.1. NCBI lineage: Eukaryota > Metazoa > Arthropoda > Insecta > Coleoptera > Curculionidae > Platypus > Platypus cylindrus. Next base: position 306,342 of record OX456491.1, on the reverse strand, counting down.
TCTGTCAATTCCGAATAGAATTAACCGATTTAGAAAGTTTTAACAAATGTCATCTACTGTATTTTTTCGAGATCTTTCCAAAAATACTAATTTCAATGTTCTACGAGATATAGTTTCGGAAATATGGGCAGATTTGTCAGAATATTGCTCGAAAACTACTCGAAAATCCGTTATATCTGTCAATTCCGAATAGAATTAACCGATTTAGAAAGTTTTAACAAATGTCATCTACTGTATTTGTTCGAGATCTTTCTAAAAATATCGATTTCACCGCTCTACGACATATAGTTTCGGAGATATGGGCAGATTTGTCCGAATGTTGCTCGAAAACTACTCGAAAATCCGCTATATCTGTCAATTCCGAATAGAATTAACCGATTTAGAAAGTTTTAACAAATGTCATCTACTGTATTTTTTCGAGATCTTTCTAAAAATATCGATTTCACCGCTCTACGACATATAGTTTCGGAGATATGGGCAGATTTGTCCGAATGTTGCTCGAAAACTACTCGAAAATCCGCTATATCTGTCAATTCCGAATAGAATTAACCGATTTAGAAAGTTTTAACAAATGTCATCTACTGCATTTTTTCGAGATCTTTCTAAAAATATCGATTTCACCGCTCTACGACATATAGTTTCGGAGATATGGGCAGATTTGTCCGAATGTTGCTCGAAAACTACTCGAAAATCCGCTATATCTGTCAATTCCGAATAGAATTAACCGATTTAGAAAGTTTTAACAAATGTCATCTACTGTATTTTTTCGAGGTCTTTCTAAAAATATCGATTTCACCGCTCTACGACATATAGTTTCGGAGATATGGGCAGATTTGTCCGAATGTTGCTCGAAAACTACTCGAAAATCCGCTATATCTGTCAATTCCGAATAGAATTAACCGATTTAGAAAGTTTTAACAAATGTCATCTACTGTATTTTTTCGAGATCTTTCTAAAAATATCGATTTCACCGCTCTACGACAGATAGTTTCGGAGATATGGGCAGATTTGTCCGAATGTTGCTCGAAAATTACTCGAAAATCCGATATATCTGTCAATTCCGAATAGAATTAACCGATTTAGAAAGTTTTAACAAATGTCATCTACTGTATTTTTTCGAGATCTTTCTAAAAATATCGATTTCACCGCTCTACGACATATAGTTTCGGAGATATGGGCAGATTTGTCCGAATGTTGCTCGAAAACTACTCGAAAATCCGCTATATCTGTCAATTCCGAATAGAATTAACCGATTTAGAAAGTTTTAACAAATGTCATCTACTGTATTTTTTCGAGATCTTTCTAAAAATATCGATTTCACCGCTCTACGACATATAGTTTCGGAGATATGGGCAGATTTGTCCGAATGTTGCTCGAAAACTACTCGAAAATCCGCTATATCTGTCAATTCCGAATAGAATTAACCGATTTAGAAAGTTTTAACAAATGTCATCTACTGTATTTTTTCGAGATCTTTCTAAAAATATCGATTTCACCGCTCTACGACAGATAGTTTCGGAGATATGGGCAGATTTGTCCGAATGTTGCTCGAAAATTACTCGAAAATCCGATATATCTGTCAATTCCGAATAGAATTAACCGATTTAGAAAGTTTTAACAAATGTCATCTACTGTATTTTTTCGAGATCTTTCTAAAAATATCGATTTCACCGCTCTACGACATATAGTTTCGGAGATATGGGCAGATTTGTCCGAATGTTGCTCGAAAATTACTCGAAAATCCGCTATATCTGTCAATTCCGAATAGAATTAACCGATTTAGAAAGTTTTAACAAATGTCATCTACTGTATTTTTTCGAGATCTTTCTAAAAATATCGATTTCACCGCTCTACGACATATAGTTTCGGAGATATGGGCAGATTTGTCCGAATGTTGCTCGAAAACTACTCGAAAATCCGCTATATCTGTCAATTCCGAATAGAATTAACCGATTTAGAAAGTTTTAACAAATGTCATCTACTGTATTTTTTCGAGATCTTTCTAAAAATATCGATTTCACCGCTCTACGACATATAGTTTCGGAGATATGGGCAGATTTGTCCGAATGTTGCTCGAAAATTACTCGAAAATCCGCTATATCTGTCAATTCCGAATAGAATTAACCGATTTAGAAAGTTTTAACAAATGTCATCTACTGTATTTTTTCGAGATCTTTCTAAAAATATCGATTTCACCGCTGTACGACATATAGTTTCGGAGATATGGGCAGATTTGTCCGAATGTTGCTCGAAAACTACTCGAAAATCCGCTATATCTGTCAATTCCGAATAGAATTAACCGATTTAGAAAGTTTTAACAAATGTCATCTACTGTATTTTTTCGAGATCTTTCTAAAAATATCGATTTCACCGCTCTACGACATATAGTTTCGGAGATATGGGCAGATTTGTCCGAATGTTGCTCGAAAATTACTCGAAAATCCGCTATATCTGTCAATTCCGAATAGAATTAACCGATTTAGAAAGTTTTAACAAATGTCATCTACTGTATTTTTTCGAGATCTTTCTAAAAATATCGATTTCACCGCTGTACGACATATAGTTTCGGAGATATGGGCAGATTTGTCCGAATGTTGCTCGAAAACTACTCGAAAATCCGCTATATCTGTCAATTCCGAATAGAATTAACCGATTTAGAAAGTTTTAACAAATGTCATCTACTGTATTTTTTCGAGATCTTTCTAAAAATATCGATTTGACCGCTCTACGACATATAGTTTCGGAGATATGGGCAGATTTGTCCGAATGTTGCTCGAAAATTACTCGAAAATCCGATATATCTGTCAATTCCGAATAGAATTAACCGATTTAGAAAGTTTTAACAAATGTCATCTACTGTATTTTTTCGAGATCTTTCTAAAAATATCGATTTCACCGCTCTACGACATATAGTTTCGGAGATATGGGCAGATTTGTCCGAATGTTGCTCGAAAATTACTCGAAAATCCGATATATCTGTCAATTCCGAATAGAATTAACCGATTTAGAAAGTTTTAACAAATGTCATCTACTGTATTTTTTCGAGATCTTTCTAAAAATATCGATTTCACCGCTCTACGACATATAGTTTCGGAGATATGGGCAGATTTGTCCGAATGTTGCTCGAAAACTACTCGAAAATCCGTTATATCTGTCAATTCCGAATAGAATTAACCGATTTAGAAAGTTTTAACAAATGTCATCTACTGTATTTTTTCGAGATCTTTCTAAAAATATCGATTTCACCGCTCTACGACATATAGTTTCGGAGATATGGGCAGATTTGTCCGTATGTTGCTCGAAAACTACTCGAAAATCCGCTATATCTGTCAATTCCGAATAGAATTAACCGATTTAGAAAGTTTTAACAAATGTCATCTACTGTATTTTTTCGAGGTCTTTCTAAAAATACCGAATTCACTGCTCTACGACATATAGTTTCGGAGATATGGGCAGATTTGTCCGAATGTTGCTCGAAAATTACTCGAAAATCCGCTATATCTGTCAATTCCGAATAGAATTAACCGATTTAGAAAGTTTTAACAAATGTCATCTACTGCATTTTTTCGAGATCTTTCTAAAAATATCGATTTCACCGCTCTACGACATATAGTTTCGGAGATATGGGCAGATTTGTCCGAATGTTGCTCGAAAACTACTCGAAAATCCGCTATATCTGTCAATTCCGAATAGAATTAACCGATTTAGAAAGTTTTAACAAATGTCATCTACTGTATTTTTTCGAGGTCTTTCTAAAAATACCGATTTCACCGCTCTACGACATATAGTTTCGGAGATATGGGCAGATTTGTCCGAATGTTGCTCGACAATTACTCGAAAATCCGGTATATCTGTCAATTCCGAATAGAATTAACCGATTTAGAAAGTTTTAACAAATGTCATCTACTGTATTTTTTCGAGATCTTTCTAAAAATACCAATTTCACTGCTCTACGACATATAGTTTCGGAGATATGGGCAGATTTGTCCGAATGTTGCTCGAAAACTACTCGAAAATCCGTTATATCTGTCAATTCCGAATAGAATTAACCGATTTAGAAAGTTTTAACAAATGTCATCTACTGTATTTTTTCGAGGTCTTTCTAAAAATACCGAATTCACTGCTCTACGACATATAGTTTCGGAGATATGGGCAGATTTGTCCGAATGTTGCTCGAAAATTACTCGAAAATCCGCTATATCTGTCAATTCCGAATAGAATTAACCGATTTAGAAAGTTTTAACAAATGTCATCTACTGTATTTTTTCGAGATCTTTCTAAAAATATCGATTTCACCGCTCTACGACATATAGTTTCGGAGATATGGGCAGATTTGTCCGAATGTTGCTCGAAAACTACTCGAAAATCCGCTATATCTGTCAATTCCGAATAGAATTAACCGATTTAGAAAGTTTTAACAAATGTCATCTACTGTATTTTTTCGAGGTCTTTCTAAAAATACCGATTTCACCGCTCTACGACATATAGTTTCGGAGATATGGGCAGATTTGTCCGAATGTTGCTCGAAAATTACTCGAAAATCCGATATATCTGTCAATTCCGAATAGAATTAACCGATTTAGAAAGTTTTAACAAATGTCATCTACTGTATTTTTTCGAGATCTTTCTAAAAATATCGATTTCACCGCTCTACGACATATAGTTTCGGAGATATGGGCAGATTTGTCCGAATGTTGCTCGAAAATTACTCGAAAATCCGCTATATCTGTCAATTCCGAATAGAATTAACCGATTTAGAAAGTTTTAACAAATGTCATCTACTGTATTTTTTCGAGATCTTTCTAAAAATATCGATTTCACCGCTCTACGACATATAGTTTCGGAGATATGGGCAGATTTGTCCGAATGTTGTTCGAAAACTACTCGAAAATCCGCTATATCTGTCAATTCCGAATAGAATTAACCGATTTAGAAAGTTTTAACAAATGTCATCTACTGTATTTTTTCGAGATCTTTCTAAAAATATCGATTTCACCGCTCTACGACATATAGTTTCGGAGATATGGGCAGATTTGTCCGAATGTTGCTCGAAAACTACTCGAAAATCCGCTATATCTGTCAATTCCGAATAGAATTAACCGATTTAGAAAGTTTTAACAAATGTCATCTACTGTATTTTTTCGAGATCTTTCTAAAAATATCGATTTCACCGCTCTACGACATATAGTTTCGGAGATATGGGCAGATTTGTCCGAATGTTGCTCGAAAACTACTCGAAAATCCGTTATATCTGTCAATTCCGAATAGAATTAACCGATTTAGAAAGTTTTAACAAATGTCATCTACTGTATTTTTTCGATGTCTTTCTAAAAATACCGAATTCACTGCTCTACGACATATAGTTTCGGAGATATGGGCAGATTTGTCCGAATGTTGCTCGAAAATTACTCGAAAATCCGCTATATCTGTCAATTCCGAATAGAATTAACCGATTTAGAAAGTTTTAACAAATGTCATCTACTGTATTTTTTCGAGATCTTTCTAAAAATATCGATTTCACCGCTCTACGACATATAGTTTCGGAGATATGGGCAGATTTGTCCGAATGTTGCTCGAAAACTACTCGAAAATCCGCTATATCTGTCAATTCCGAATAGAATTAACCGATTTAGAAAGTTTTAACAAATGTCATCTACTGTATTTTTTCGAGGTCTTTCTAAAAATACCGATTTCACCGCTCTACGACATATAGTTTCGGAGATATGGGCAGATTTGTCCGAATGTTGCTCGAAAATTACTCGAAAATCCGATATATCTGTCAATTCCGAATAGAATTAACCGATTTAGAAAGTTTTAACAAATGTCATCTACTGTATTTTTTCGAGATCTTTCTAAAAATATCGATTTCACCGCTCCACGACATATAGTTTCGGAGATATGGGCAGATTTGTCCGAATGTTGCTCGAAAACTACTCGAAAATCCGTTATATCTGTCAATTCCGAATAGAGTTAACCGATTTAGAAAGTTTTAACAAATGTCATCTACTGTATTTTTTCGAGATCTTTCTAAAAATATCGATTTCACCGCTCTACGACATATAGTTTCGGAGATATGGGCAGATTTGTCCGAATGTTGCTCGAAAACTACTCGAAAATCCGCTATATCTGTCAATTCCGAATAGAATTAACCGATTTAGAAAGTTTTAACAAATGTCATCTACTGTATTTTTTCGAGGTCTTTCTAAAAATACCGATTTCACCGTTCTACGACATATAGTTTCGGAGATATGGGCAGATTTGTCCGAATGTTGCTCGAAAATTACTCGAAAATCCGCTATATCTGTCAATTCCGAATAGAATTAACCGATTTAGAAAGTTTTAACAAATGTCATCTACTGTATTTTTTCGAGATCTTTCTAAAAATATCGATTTCACCGCTCTACGACATATAGTTTCGGAGATATGGGCAGATTTGTCCGAATGTTGCTCGAAAACTACTCGAAAATCCGCTATATCTGTCAATTCCGAATAGAATTAACCGATTTAGAAAGTTTTAACAAATGTCATCTACTGTATTTTTTCGAGGTCTTTCTAAAAATACCGAATTCACTGCTCTACGACATATAGTTTCGGAGATATGGGCAGATTTGTCCGAATGTTGCTCGAAAATTACTCGAAAATCCGCTATATCTGTCAATTCCGAATAGAATTAACCGATTTAGAAAGTTTTAACAAATGTCATCTACTGCATTTTTTCGAGATCTTTCTAAAAATATCGATTTCACCGCTCTACGACATATAGTTTCGGAGATATGGGCAGATTTGTCCGAATGTTGCTCGAAAACTACTCGAAAATCCGCTATATCTGTCAATTCCGAATAGAATTAACCGATTTAGAAAGTTTTAACAAATGTCATCTACTGTATTTTTTCGAGATCTTTCTAAAAATATCGATTTCACCGCTCTACGACATATAGTTTCGGAGATATGGGCAGATTTGTCCGAATGTTGCTCGACAATTACTCGAAAATCCGGTATATCTGTCAATTCCGAATAGAATTAACCGATTTAGAAAGTTTTAACAAATGTCATCTACTGTATTTTTTCGAGATCTTTCTAAAAATACCAATTTCACTGCTCTACGACATATAGTTTCGGAGATATGGGCAGATTTGTCCGAATGTTGCTCGAAAACTACTCGAAAATCCGTTATATCTGTCAATTCCGAATAGAATTAACCGATTTAGAAAGTTTTAACAAATGTCATCTACTGTATTTTTTCGAGGTTTTTCTAAAAATACCGAATTCACTGCTCTACGACATATAGTTTCGGAGATATGGGCAGATTTGTCCGAATGTTGCTCGAAAATTACTCGAAAATCCGCTATATCTGTCAATTCCGAATAGAATTAACCGATTTAGAAAGTTTTAACAAATGTCATCTACTGTATTTTTTCGAGATCTTTCTAAAAATATCGATTTCACCGCTCTACGACATATAGTTTCGGAGATATGGGCAGATTTGTCCGAATGTTGCTCGAAAACTACTCGAAAATCCGCTATATCTGTCAATTCCGAATAGAATTAACCGATTTAGAAAGTTTTAACAAATGTCATCTACTGTATTTTTTCGAGATCTTTCTAAAAATATCGATTTCACCGCTCTACGACATATAGTTTCGGAGATATGGGCAGATTTGTCCGAATGTTGCTCGAAAACTACTCGAAAATCCGCTATATCTGTCAATTCCGAATAGAATTAACCGATTTAGAAAGTTTTAACAAATGTCATCTACTGTATTTTTTCGAGGTCTTTCTAAAAATATCGATTTCACCGCTCTACGACATATAGTTTCGGAGATATGGGCAGATTTGTCCGAATGTTGCTCGAAAATTACTCAAATATCCGCTATATCTGTCAATTCCGAATAGAATTAACCGATTTAGAAAGTTTTAACAAATGTCATCTACTGTATTTTTTCGAGATCTTTCTAAAAATATCGATTTCACCGCTCTACGACATATAGTTTCGGAGATATGGGCAGATTTGTCCGAATGTTGCTCGAAAACTACTCGAAAATCCGCTATATCTGTCAATTCCGAATAGAATTAACCGATTTAGAAAGTTTTAACAAATGTCATCTACTGTATTTTTTCGAGATCTTTCTAAAAATATCGATTTCACCGCTCTACGACATATAGTTTCGGAGATATGGGCAGATTTGTCCGAATGTTGCTCGAAAACTACTCGAAAATCCGCTATATCTGTCAATTCCGAATAGAATTAACCGATTTAGAAAGTTTTAACAAATGTCATCTACTGTATTTTTTCGAGATCTTTCTAAAAATATCGATTTCACCGCTCTACGACATATAGTTTCGGAGATATGGGCAGATTTGTCCGAATGTTGCTCGAAAACTACTCGAAAATCCGTTATATCTGTCAATTCCGAATAGAATTAACCGATTTAGAAAGTTTTAACAAATGTCATCTACTGTATTTTTTCGATGTCTTTCTAAAAATACCGAATTCACTGCTCTACGACATATAGTTTCGGAGATATGGGCAGATTTGTCCGAATGTTGCTCGAAAATTACTCGAAAATCCGCTATATCTGTCAATTCCGAATAGAATTAACCGATTTAGAAAGTTTTAACAAATGTCATCTACTGTATTTTTTCGAGATCTTTCTAAAAATATCGATTTCACCGCTCTACGACATATAGTTTCGGAGATATGGGCAGATTTGTCCGAATGTTGCTCGAAAACTACTCGAAAATCCGCTATATCTGTCAATTCCGAATAGAATTAACCGATTTAGAAAGTTTTAACAAATGTCATCTACTGTATTTTTTCGAGGTCTTTCTAAAAATACCGATTTCACCGCTCTACGACATATAGTTTCGGAGATATGGGCAGATTTGTCCGAATGTTGCTCGAAAATTACTCGAAAATCCGATATATCTGTCAATTCCGAATAGAATTAACCGATTTAGAAAGTTTTAACAAATGTCATCTACTGTATTTTTTCGAGATCTTTCTAAAAATATCGATTTCACCGCTCTACGACATATAGTTTCGGAGATATGGGCAGATTTGTCCGAATGTTGCTCGAAAACTACTCGAAAATCCGTTATATCTGTCAATTCCGAATAGAGTTAACCGATTTAGAAAGTTTTAACAAATGTCATCTACTGTATTTTTTCGAGATCTTTCTAAAAATATCGATTTCACCGCTCTACGACATATAGTTTCGGAGATATGGGCAGATTTGTCCGAATGTTGCTCGAAAATTACTCGAAAATCCGCTATATCTGTCAATTCCGAATAGAATTAACCGATTTAGAAAGTTTTAACAAATGTCATCTACTGTATTTTTTCGAGATCTTTCTAAAAATATCGATTTCACCGCTCTACGACATATAGTTTCGGAGATATGGGCAGATTTGTCCGAATGTTGCTCGAAAACTACTCGAAAATCCGCTATATCTGTCAATTCCGAATAGAATTAACCGATTTAGAAAGTTTTAACAAATGTCATCTACTGTATTTTTTCGAGGTCTTTCTAAAAATACCGAATTCACTGCTCTACGACATATAGTTTCGGAGATATGGGCAGATTTGTCCGAATGTTGCTCGAAAATTACTCGAAAATCCGCTATATCTGTCAATTCCGAATAGAATTAACCGATTTAGAAAGTTTTAACAAATGTCATCTACTGCATTTTTTCGAGATCTTTCTAAAAATATCGATTTCACCGCTCTACGACATATAGTTTCGGAGATATGGGCAGATTTGTCCGAATGTTGCTCGAAAACTACTCGAAAATCCGCTATATCTGTCAATTCCGAATAGAATTAACCGATTTAGAAAGTTTTAACAAATGTCATCTACTGTATTTTTTCGAGATCTTTCTAAAAATATCGATTTCACCGCGCTACGACATATAGTTTCGGAGATATAGGCAGATTTGTCCGAATATTGCTCGAAAACTACTCGAAAATCCGCTATATCTGTCAATTCCGAATAGAATTAACCGATTTAGAAAGTTTTAACAAATGTCATCTACTGTATTTTTTCGAGATCTTTCTAAAAATATCGATTTCACCGCTCTACGACATATAGTTTCGGAGATATGGGCAGATTTGTCCGAATGTTGCTCGACAATTACTCGAAAATCCGGTATATCTGTCAATTCCGAATAGAATTAACCGATTTAGAAAGTTTTAACAAATGTCATCTACTGTATTTTTTCGAGATCTTTCTAAAAATACCAATTTCACTGCTCTACGACATATAGTTTCGGAGATATGGGCAGATTTGTCCGAATGTTGCTCGAAAACTACTCGAAAATCCGTTATATCTGTCAATTCCGAATAGAATTAACCGATTTAGAAAGTTTTAACAAATGTCATCTACTGTATTTTTTCGAGGTCTTTCTAAAAATACCGAATTCACTGCTCTACGACATATAGTTTCGGAGATATGGGCAGATTTGTCCGAATGTTGCTCGAAAATTACTCGAAAATCCGCTATATCTGTCAATTCCGAATAGAATTAACCGATTTAGAAAGTTTTAACAAATGTCATCTACTGTATTTTTTCGAGATCTTTCTAAAAATATCGATTTCACCGCTCTACGACATATAGTTTCGGAGATATGGGCAGATTTGTCCGAATGTTGCTCGAAAACTACTCGAAAATCCGCTATATCTGTCAATTCCGAATAGAATTAACCGATTTAGAAAGTTTTAACAAATGTCATCTACTGTATTTTTTCGAGGTCTTTCTAAAAATACCGATTTCACCGCTCTACGACATATAGTTTCGGAGATATGGGCAGATTTGTCCGAATGTTGCTCGAAAATTACTCGAAAATCCGATATATCTGTCAATTCCGAATAGAATTAACCGATTTAGAAAGTTTTAACAAATGTCATCTACTGTATTTTTTCGAGATCTTTCTAAAAATATCGATTTCACCGCTCTACGACATATAGTTTCGGAGATATGGGCAGATTTGTCCGAATGTTGCTCGAAAACTACTCGAAAATCCGTTATATCTGTCAATTCCGAATAGAGTTAACCGATTTAGAAAGTTTTAACAAATGTCATCTACTGTATTTTTTCGAGATCTTTCTAAAAATATCGATTTCACCGCTCTACGACATATAGTTTCGGAGATATGGGCAGATTTGTCCGAATGTTGCTCGAAAATTACTCGAAAATCCGCTATATCTGTCAATTCCGAATAGAATTAACCGATTTAGAAAGTTTTAACAAATGTCATCTACTGTATTTTTTCGAGATCTTTCTAAAAATATCGATTTCACCGCTCTACGACATATAGTTTCGGAGATATGGGCAGATTTGTCCGAATGTTGCTCGAAAACTACTCGAAAATCCGCTATATCTGTCAATTCCGAATAGAATTAACCGATTTAGAAAGTTTTAACAAATGTCATCTACTGTATTTTTTCGAGATCTTTCTAAAAATATCGATTTCACCGCTCTACGACATATAGTTTCGGAGATATGGGCAGATTTGTCCGAATGTTGCTCGAAAACTACTCGAAAATCCGCTATATCTGTCAATTCCGAATAGAATTAACCGATTTAGAAAGTTTTAACAAATGTCATCTACTGTATTTTTTCGAGATCTTTCTAAAAATATCGATTTCACCGCTCTACGACATATAGTTTCGGAGATATGGGCAGATTTGTCCGAATGTTGCTCGAAAACTACTCGAAAATCCGTTATATCTGTCAATTCCGAATAGAATTAACCGATTTAGAAAGTTTTAACAAATGTCATCTACTGTATTTTTTCGATGTCTTTCTAAAAATACCGAATTCACTGCTCTACGACATATAGTTTCGGAGATATGGGCAGATTTGTCCGAATGTTGCTCGAAAATTACTCGAAAATCCGCTATATCTGTCAATTCCGAATAGAATTAACCGATTTAGAAAGTTTTAACAAATGTCATCTACTGTATTTTTTCGAGATCTTTCTAAAAATATCGATTTCACCGCTCTACGACATATAGTTTCGGAGATATGGGCAGATTTGTCCGAATGTTGCTCGAAAACTACTCGAAAATCCGCTATATCTGTCAATTCCGAATAGAATTAACCGATTTAGAAAGTTTTAACAAATGTCATCTACTGTATTTTTTCGAGGTCTTTCTAAAAATACCGATTTCACCGCTCTACGACATATAGTTTCGGAGATATGGGCAGATTTGTCCGAATGTTGCTCGAAAATTACTCGAAAATCCGATATATCTGTCAATTCCGAATAGAATTAACCGATTTAGAAAGTTTTAACAAATGTCATCTACTGTATTTTTTCGAGATCTTTCTAAAAATATCAATTTCACCGCTCTACGACATATAGTTTCGGAGATATGGGCAGATTTGTCCGAATGTTGCTCGAAAACTACTCGAAAATCCGTTATATCTGTCAATTCCGAATAGAGTTAACCGATTTAGAAAGTTTTAACAAATGTCATCTACTGTATTTTTTCGAGATCTTTCTAAAAATATCGATTTCACCGCTCTACGACATATAGTTTCGGAGATATGGGCAGATTTGTCCGAATGTTGCTCGAAAATTACTCGAAAATCCGCTATATCTGTCAATTCCGAATAGAATTAACCGATTTAGAAAGTTTTAACAAATGTCATCTACTGTATTTTTTCGAGATCTTTCTAAAAATATCGATTTCACCGCTCTACGACATATAGTTTCGGAGATATGGGCAGATTTGTCCGAATGTTGCTCGAAAACTACTCGAAAATCCGCTATATCTGTCAATTCCGAATAGAATTAACCGATTTAGAAAGTTTTAACAAATGTCATCTACTGTATTTTTTCGAGGTCTTTCTAAAAATACCGAATTCACTGCTCTACGACATATAGTTTCGGAGATATGGGCAGATTTGTCCGAATGTTGCTCGAAAATTACTCGAAAATCCGCTATATCTGTCAATTCCGAATAGAATTAACCGATTTAGAAAGTTTTAACAAATGTCATCTACTGCATTTTTTCGAGATCTTTCTAAAAATATCGATTTCACCGCTCTACGACATATAGTTTCGGAGATATGGGCAGATTTGTCCGAATGTTGCTCGAAAACTACTCGAAAATCCGCTATATCTGTCAATTCCGAATAGAATTAACCGATTTAGAAAGTTTTAACAAATGTCATCTACTGTATTTTTTCGAGATCTTTCTAAAAATATCGATTTCACCGCTCTACGACATATAGTTTCGGAGATATGGGCAGATTTGTCCGAATGTTGCTCGACAATTACTCGAAAATCCGGTATATCTGTCAATTCCGAATAGAATTAACCGATTTAGAAAGTTTTAACAAATGTCATCTACTGTATTTTTTCGAGATCTTTCTAAAAATACCAATTTCACTGCTCTACGACATATAGTTTCGGAGATATGGGCAGATTTGTCCGAATGTTGCTCGAAAACTACTCGAAAATCCGTTATATCTGTCAATTCCGAATAGAATTAACCGATTTAGAAAGTTTTAACAAATGTCATCTACTGTATTTTTTCGAGGTCTTTCTAAAAATACCGAATTCACTGCTCTACGACATATAGTTTCGGAGATATGGGCAGATTTGTCCGAATGTTGCTCGAAAATTACTCGAAAATCCGCTATATCTGTCAATTCCGAATAGAATTAACCGATTTAGAAAGTTTTAACAAATGTCATCTACTGTATTTTTTCGAGATCTTTCTAAAAATATCGATTTCACCGCTCTACGACATATAGTTTCGGAGATATGGGCAGATTTGTCCGAATGTTGCTCGAAAACTACTCGAAAATCCGCTATATCTGTCAATTCCGAATAGAATTAACCGATTTAGAAAGTTTTAACAAATGTCATCTACTGTATTTTTTCGAGATCTTTCTAAAAATATCGATTTCACCGCTCTACGACATATAGTTTCGGAGATATGGGCAGATTTGTCCGAATGTTGCTCGAAAACTACTCGAAAATCCGCTATATCTGTCAATTCCGAATAGAATTAACCGATTTAGAAAGTTTTAACAAATGTCATCTACTGTATTTTTTCGAGGTCTTTCTAAAAATACCGAATTCACTGCTCTACGACATATAGTTTCGGAGATATGGGCAGATTTGTCCGAATGTTGCTCGAAAATTACTCGAAAATCCGCTATATCTGTCAATTCCGAATAGAATTAACCGATTTAGAAAGTTTTAACAAATGTCATCTACTGCATTTTTTCGAGATCTTTCTAAAAATATCGATTTCACCGCTCTACGACATATAGTTTCGGAGATATGGGCAGATTTGTCCGAATGTTGCTCGAAAACTACTCGAAAATCCGCTATATCTGTCAATTCCGAATAGAATTAACCGATTTAGAAAGTTTTAACAAATGTCATCTACTGTATTTTTTCGAGATCTTTCTAAAAATATCGATTTCACCGCTCTACGACATATAGTTTCGGAGATATGGGCAGATTTGTCCGAATGTTGCTCGACAATTACTCGAAAATCCGGTATATCTGTCAATTCCGAATAGAATTAACCGATTTAGAAAGTTTTAACAAATGTCATCTACTGTATTTTTTCGAGATCTTTCTAAAAATACCAATTTCACTGCTCTACGACATATAGTTTCGGAGATATGGGCAGATTTGTCCGAATGTTGCTCGAAAACTACTCGAAAATCCGTTATATCTGTCAATTCCGAATAGAATTAACCGATTTAGAAAGTTTTAACAAATGTCATCTACTGTATTTTTTCGAGGTCTTTCTAAAAATACCGAATTCACTGCTCTACGACATATAGTTTCGGAGATATGGGCAGATTTGTCCGAATGTTGCTCGAAAATTACTCGAAAATCCGCTATATCTGTCAATTCCGAATAGAATTAACCGATTTAGAAAGTTTTAACAAATGTCATCTACTGTATTTTTTCGAGATCTTTCTAAAAATATCGATTTCACCGCTCTACGACATATAGTTTCGGAGATATGGGCAGATTTGTCCGAATGTTGCTCGAAAACTACTCGAAAATCCGCTATATCTGTCAATTCCGAATAGAATTAACCGATTTAGAAAGTTTTAACAAATGTCATCTACTGTATTTTTTCGAGGTCTTTCTAAAAATACCGATTTCACCGCTCTACGACATATAGTTTCGGAGATATGGGCAGATTTGTCCGAATGTTGCTCGAAAATTACTCGAAAATCCGATATATCTGTCAATTCCGAATAGAATTAACCGATTTAGAAAGTTTTAACAAATGTCATCTACTGTATTTTTTCGAGATCTTTCTAAAAATATCGATTTCACCGCTCTACGACATATAGTTTCGGAGATATGGGCAGATTTGTCCGAATGTTGCTCGAAAACTACTCGAAAATCCGTTATATCTGTCAATTCCGAATAGAGTTAACCGATTTAGAAAGTTTTAACAAATGTCATCTACTGTATTTTTTCGAGATCTTTCTAAAAATATCGATTTCACCGCTCTACGACATATAGTTTCGGAGATATGGGCAGATTTGTCCGAATGTTGCTCGAAAATTACTCGAAAATCCGCTATATCTGTCAATTCCGAATAGAATTAACCGATTTAGAAAGTTTTAACAAATGTCATCTACTGTATTTTTTCGAGATCTTTCTAAAAATATCGATTTCACCGCTCTACGACATATAGTTTCGGAGATATGGGCAGATTTGTCCGAATGTTGCTCGAAAACTACTCGAAAATCCGCTATATCTGTCAATTCCGAATAGAATTAACCGATTTAGAAAGTTTTAACAAATGTCATCTACTGTATTTTTTCGAGATCTTTCTAAAAATATCGATTTCACCGCTCTACGACATATAGTTTCGGAGATATGGGCAGATTTGTCCGAATGTTGCTCGAAAACTACTCGAAAATCCGCTATATCTGTCAATTCCGAATAGAATTAACCGATTTAGAAAGTTTTAACAAATGTCATCTACTGTATTTTTTCGAGATCTTTCTAAAAATATCGATTTCACCGCTCTACGACATATAGTTTCGGAGATATGGGCAGATTTGTCCGAATGTTGCTCGAAAACTACTCGAAAATCCGTTATATCTGTCAATTCCGAATAGAATTAACCGATTTAGAAAGTTTTAACAAATGTCATCTACTGTATTTTTTCGATGTCTTTCTAAAAATACCGAATTCACTGCTCTACGACATATAGTTTCGGAGATATGGGCAGATTTGTCCGAATGTTGCTCGAAAATTACTCGAAAATCCGCTATATCTGTCAATTCCGAATAGAATTAACCGATTTAGAAAGTTTTAACAAATGTCATCTACTGTATTTTTTCGAGATCTTTCTAAAAATATCGATTTCACCGCTCTACGACATATAGTTTCGGAGATATGGGCAGATTTGTCCGAATGTTGCTCGAAAACTACTCGAAAATCCGCTATATCTGTCAATTCCGAATAGAATTAACCGATTTAGAAAGTTTTAACAAATGTCATCTACTGTATTTTTTCGAGGTCTTTCTAAAAATACCGATTTCACCGCTCTACGACATATAGTTTCGGAGATATGGGCAGATTTGTCCGAATGTTGCTCGAAAATTACTCGAAAATCCGATATATCTGTCAATTCCGAATAGAATTAACCGATTTAGAAAGTTTTAACAAATGTCATCTACTGTATTTTTTCGAGATCTTTCTAAAAATATCGATTTCACCGCTCTACGACATATAGTTTCGGAGATATGGGCAGATTTGTCCGAATGTTGCTCGAAAACTACTCGAAAATCCGTTATATCTGTCAATTCCGAATAGAGTTAACCGATTTAGAAAGTTTTAACAAATGTCATCTACTGTATTTTTTCGAGATCTTTCTAAAAATATCGATTTCACCGCTCTACGACATATAGTTTCGGAGATATGGGCAGATTTGTCCGAATGTTGCTCGAAAATTACTCGAAAATCCGCTATATCTGTCAATTCCGAATAGAATTAACCGATTTAGAAAGTTTTAACAAATGTCATCTACTGTATTTTTTCGAGATCTTTCTAAAAATATCGATTTCACCGCTCTACGACATATAGTTTCGGAGATATGGGCAGATTTGTCCGAATGTTGCTCGAAAACTACTCGAAAATCCGCTATATCTGTCAATTCCGAATAGAATTAACCGATTTAGAAAGTTTTAACAAATGTCATCTACTGTATTTTTTCGAGGTCTTTCTAAAAATACCGAATTCACTGCTCTACGACATATAGTTTCGGAGATATGGGCAGATTTGTCCGAATGTTGCTCGAAAATTACTCGAAAATCCGCTATATCTGTCAATTCCGAATAGAATTAACCGATTTAGAAAGTTTTAACAAATGTCATCTACTGCATTTTTTCGAGATCTTTCTAAAAATATCGATTTCACCGCTCTACGACATATAGTTTCGGAGATATGGGCAGATTTGTCCGAATGTTGCTCGAAAACTACTCGAAAATCCGCTATATCTGTCAATTCCGAATAGAATTAACCGATTTAGAAAGTTTTAACAAATGTCATCTACTGTATTTTTTCGAGATCTTTCTAAAAATATCGATTTCACCGCTCTACGACATATAGTTTCGGAGATATGGGCAGATTTGTCCGAATGTTGCTCGAAAATTACTCGAAAATCCGCTATATCTGTCAATTCCGAATAGAATTAACCGATTTAGAAAGTTTTAACAAATGTCATCTACTGTATTTTTTCGAGATCTTTCTAAAAATATCGATTTCACCGCTCTACGACATATAGTTTCGGAGATATGGGCAGATTTGTCCGAATGTTGCTCGAAAACTACTCGAAAATCCGCTATATCTGTCAATTCCGAATAGAATTAACCGATTTAGAAAGTTTTAACAAATGTCATCTACTGTATTTTTTCGAGATCTTTCTAAAAATATCGATTTCACCGCTCTACGACATATAGTTTCGGAGATATGGGCAGATTTGTCCGAATGTTGCTCGACAATTACTCGAAAATCCGGTATATCTGTCAATTCCGAATAGAATTAACCGATTTAGAAAGTTTTAACAAATGTCATCTACTGTATTTTTTCGAGATCTTTCTAAAAATACCAATTTCACTGCTCTACGACATATAGTTTCGGAGATATGGGCAGATTTGTCCGAATGTTGCTGGAAAACTACTCGAAAATCCGTTATATCTGTCAATTCCGAATAGAATTAACCGATTTAGAAAGTTTTAACAAATGTCATCTACTGTATTTTTTCGAGGTCTTTCTAAAAATACCGAATTCACTGCTCTACGACATATAGTTTCGGAGATATGGGCAGATTTGTCCGAATGTTGCTCGAAAATTACTCGAAAATCCGCTATATCTGTCAATTCCGAATAGAATTAACCGATTTAGAAAGTTTTAACAAATGTCATCTACTGTATTTTTTCGAGATCTTTCTAAAAATATCGATTTCACCGCTCTACGACATATAGTTTCGGAGATATGGGCAGATTTGTCCGAATGTTGCTCGAAAACTACTCGAAAATCCGCTATATCTGTCAATTCCGAATAGAATTAACCGATTTAGAAAGTTTTAACAAATGTCATCTACTGTATTTTTTCGAGGTCTTTCTAAAAATACCGATTTCACCGCTCTACGACATATAGTTTCGGAGATATGGGCAGATTTGTCCGAATGTTGCTCGAAAATTACTCGAAAATCCGATATATCTGTCAATTCCGAATAGAATTAACCGATTTAGAAAGTTTTAACAAATGTCATCTACTGTATTTTTTCGAGATCTTTCTAAAAATATCGATTTCACCGCTCTACGACATATAGTTTCGGAGATATGGGCAGATTTGTCCGAATGTTGCTCGAAAACTACTCGAAAATCCGTTATATCTGTCAATTCCGAAAAGAGTTAACCGATTTAGAAAGTTTTAACAAATGTCATCTACTGTATTTTTTCGAGATCTTTCTAAAAATATCGATTTCACCGCTCTACGACATATAGTTTCGGAGATATGGGCAGATTTGTCCGAATGTTGCTCGAAAATTACTCGAAAATCCGCTATATCTGTCAATTCCGAATAGAATTAACCGATTTAGAAAGTTTTAACAAATGTCATCTACTGTATTTTTTCGAGATCTTTCTAAAAATATCGATTTCACCGCTCTACGACATATAGTTTCGGAGATATGGGCAGATTTGTCCGAATGTTGCTCGAAAACTACTCGAAAATCCGCTATATCTGTCAATTCCGAATAGAATTAACCGATTTAGAAAGTTTTAACAAATGTCATCTACTGTATTTTTTCGAGATCTTTCTAAAAATATCGATTTCACCGCTCTACGACATATAGTTTCGGAGATATGGGCAGATTTGTCCGAATGTTGCTCGAAAACTACTCGAAAATCCGCTATATCTGTCAATTCCGAATAGAATTAACCGATTTAGAAAGTTTTAACAAATGTCATCTACTGTATTTTTTCGAGATCTTTCTAAAAATATCGATTTCACCGCTCTACGACATATAGTTTCGGAGATATGGGCAGATTTGTCCGAATGTTGCTCGAAAACTACTCGAAAATCCGTTATATCTGTCAATTCCGAATAGAATTAACCGATTTAGAAAGTTTTAACAAATGTCATCTACTGTATTTTTTCGAGGTCTTTCTAAAAATACCGAATTCACTGCTCTACGACATATAGTTTCGGAGATATGGGCAGATTTGTCCGAATGTTGCTCGAAAATTACTCGAAAATCCGCTATATCTGTCAATTCCGAATAGAATTAACCGATTTAGAAAGTTTTAACAAATGTCATCTACTGTATTTTTTCGAGATCTTTCTAAAAATATCGATTTCACCGCTCTACGACATATAGTTTCGGAGATATGGGCAGATTTGTCCGAATGTTGCTCGAAAACTACTCGAAAATCCGTTATATCTGTCAATTCCGAATAGAGTTAACCGATTTAGAAAGTTTTAACAAATGTCATCTACTGTATTTTTTCGAGATCTTTCTAAAAATATCGATTTCACCGCTCTACGACATATAGTTTCGGAGATATGGGCAGATTTGTCCGAATGTTGCTCGAAAATTACTCGAAAATCCGCTATATCTGTCAATTCCGAATAGAATTAACCGATTTAGAAAGTTTTAACAAATGTCATCTACTGTATTTTTTCGAGATCTTTCTAAAAATATCGATTTCACCGCTCTACGACATATAGTTTCGGAGATATGGGCAGATTTGTCCGAATGTTGCTCGAAAACTACTCGAAAATCCGCTATATCTGTCAATTCCGAATAGAATTAACCGATTTAGAAAGTTTTAACAAATGTCATCTACTGTATTTTTTCGAGATCTTTCTAAAAATATCGATTTCACCGCTCTACGACATATAGTTTCGGAGATATGGGCAGATTTGTCCGAATGTTGCTCGAAAACTACTCGAAAATCCGCTATATCTGTCAATTCCGAATAGAATTAACCGATTTAGAAAGTTTTAACAAATGTCATCTACTGTATTTTTTCGAGATCTTTCAAAAATACTGATTTCACTGTTATACGACATATAGTTTCGGAGATATGGGCAGATTTGTCCGAATATTGCTCGAAAACTAGTCGAAAATCCGCTATATCTGTCAATTCCGAATAGAATTAACCGATTTAGAAAGTTTTAACAAATGTCATCTACTGTATTTTTTCGAGATCTTTCTAAAAATATCGATTTCACCGCTCTACGACATATAGTTTCGGAGATATGGGCAGATTTGTCCGAATATTGCTCGAAAACTACTCGAAAATCCGCTATATCTGTCAATTCCGAATAGAATTAACCGATTTAGAAAGTTTTAACAAATGTCATCTACTGTATTTTTTCGAGATCTTTCTAAAAATATCGATTTCACCGCTCTACGACATATAGTTTCGGAGATATGGGCAGATTTGTCCGAATGTTGCTCGAAAACTACTCGAAAATCCGCTATATCTGTCAATTCCGAATAGAATTAACCGATTTAGAAAGTTTTAACAAATGTCATCTACTGTATTTTTTCGAGGTCTTTCTAAAAATACCGAATTCACTGCTCTACGACATATAGTTTCGGAGATATGGGCAGATTTGTCCGAATGTTGCTCGAAAATTACTCGAAAATCCGCTATATCTGTCAATTCCGAATAGAATTAACCGATTTAGAAAGTTTTAACAAATGTCATCTACTGTATTTTTTCGAGATCTTTCTAAAAATATCGATTTCACCGCTCTACGACATATAGTTTCGGAGATATGGGCAGATTTGTCCGAATGTTGCTCGAAAACTACTCGAAAATCCGCTATATCTGTCAATTCCGAATAGAATTAACCGATTTAGAAAGTTTTAACAAATGTCATCTACTGTATTTTTTCGAGATCTTTCTAAAAATATCGATTTCACCGCTCTACGACATATAGTTTCGGAGATATGGGCAGATTTGTCCGAATGTTGCTCGAAAACTTCTCGAAAATCCGCTATATCTGTCAATTCCGAATAGAATTAACCGATTTAGAAAGTTTTAACAAATGTCATCTACTGTATTTTTTCGAGATCTTTCTAAAAATATCGATTTCACCGCTCTACGACATATAGTTTCGGAGATATGGGCAGATTTGTCCGAATGTTGCTCGAAAACTACTCGAAAATCCGCTATATCTGTCAATTCCGAATAGAATTAACCGATTTAGAAAGTTTTAACAAATGTCATCTACTGTATTTTTTCGAGGTCTTTCTAAAAATATCGATTTCACCGCTCTACGACATATAGTTTCGGAGATATGGGCAGATTTGTCCGAATGTTGCTCGAAAACTACTCGAAAATCCGCTATATCTGTCAATTCCGAATAGAATTAACCGATTTAGAAAGTTTTAACAAATGTCATCTACTGTATTTTTTCGAGATCTTTCTAAAAATATCGATTTCACCGCTCTACGACATATAGTTTCGGAGATATGGGCAGATTTGTCCGAATGTTGCTCGAAAATTACTCGAAAATCCGCTATATCTGTCAATTCCGAATAGAATTAACCGATTTAGAAAGTTTTAACAAATGTCATCTACTGTATTTTTTCGAGGTCTTTCTAAAAATATCGATTTCACCGCTCTACGACATATAGTTTCGGAGATATGGGCAGATTTGTCCGAATGTTGCTCGAAAACTACTCGAAAATCCGCTATATCTGTCAATTCCGAATAGAATTAACCGATTTAGAAAGTTTTAACAAATGTCATCTACTGTATTTTTTCGAGATCTTTCTAAAAATATCGATTTCACCGCTCTACGACATATAGTTTCGGAGATATGGGCAGATTTGTCCGAATGTTGCTCGAAAACTACTCGAAAATCCGCTATATCTGTCAATTCCGAATAGAATTAACCGATTTAGAAAGTTTTAACAAATGTCATCTACTGTATTTTTTCGAGATCTTTCTAAAAATATCGATTTCACCGCTCTACGACATATAGTTTCGGAGATATGGGCAGATTTGTCCGAATATTGCTCGAAAACTACTCGAAAATCCGCTATATCTGTCAATTCCGAATAGAATTAACCGATTTAGAAAGTTTTAACAAATGTCATCTACTGTATTTTTTCGAGATCTTTCTAAAAATATCGATTTCACCGCTCTACGACATATAGTTTCGGAGATATGGGCAGATTTGTCCGAATGTTGCTCGAAAACTACTCGAAAATCCGCTATATCTGTCAATTCCGAATAGAATTAACCGATTTAGAAAGTTTTAACAAATGTCATCTACTGTATTTTTTCGAGATCTTTCAAAAATACTGATTTCACTGTTATACGACATATAGTTTCGGAGATATGGGCAGATTTGTCCGAATATTGCTCGAAAACTAGTCGAAAATCCGCTATATCTGTCAATTCCGAATAGAATTAACCGATTTAGAAAGTTTTAACAAATGTCATCTACTGTATTTTTTCGAGATCTTTCTAAAAATATCGATTTCACCGCTCTACGACATATAGTTTCGGAGATATGGGCAGATTTGTCCGAATGTTGCTCGAAAACTACTCGAAAATCCGCTATATCTGTCAATTCCGAATAGAATTAACCGATTTAGAAAGTTTTAACAAATGTCATCTACTGTATTTTTTCGAGGTCTTCCTAAAAATACCGAATTCACTGCTCTACGACATATAGTTTCGGAGATATGGGCAGATTTGTCCGAATGTTGCTCGAAAATTACTCGAAAATCCGCTATATCTGTCAATTCCGAATAGAATTAACCGATTTAGAAAGTTTTAACAAATGTCATCTACTGTATTTTTTCGAGATCTTTCTAAAAATATCGATTTCACCGCTCTACGACATATAGTTTCGGAGATATGGGCAGATTTGTCCGAATGTTGCTCGAAAACTACTCGAAAATCCGCTATATCTGTCAATTCCGAATAGAATTAACCGATTTAGAAAGTTTTAACAAATGTCATCTACTGTATTTTTTCGAGATCTTTCTAAAAATATCGATTTCACCGCTCTACGACATATAGTTTCGGAGATATGGGCAGATTTGTCCGAATGTTGCTCGAAAACTTCTCGAAAATCCGCTATATCTGTCAATTCCGAATAGAATTAACCGATTTAGAAAGTTTTAACAAATGTCATCTACTGTATTTTTTCGAGATCTTTCTAAAAATATCGATTTCACCGCTCTACGACATATAGTTTCGGAGATATGGGCAGATTTGTCCGAATGTTGCTCGAAAACTACTCGAAAATCCGCTATATCTGTCAATTCCGAATAGAATTAACCGATTTAGAAAGTTTTAACAAATGTCATCTACTGTATTTTTTCGAGGTCTTTCTAAAAATATCGATTTCACCGCTCTACGACATATAGTTTCGGAGATATGGGCAGATTTGTCCGAATGTTGCTCGAAAACTACTCGAAAATCCGCTATATCTGTCAATTCCGAATAGAATTAACCGATTTAGAAAGTTTTAACAAATGTCATCTACTGTATTTTTTCGAGATCTTTCTAAAAATATCGATTTCACCGCTCTACGACATATAGTTTCGGAGATATGGGCAGATTTGTCCGAATGTTGCTCGAAAATTACTCGAAAATCCGCTATATCTGTCAATTCCGAATAGAATTAACCGATTTAGAAAGTTTTAACAAATGTCATCTACTGTATTTTTTCGAGGTCTTTCTAAAAATATCGATTTCACCGCTCTACGACATATAGTTTCGGAGATATGGGCAGATTTGTCCGAATGTTGCTCGAAAACTACTCGAAAATCCGCTATATCTGTCAATTCCGAATAGAATTAACCGATTTAGAAAGTTTTAACAAATGTCATCTACTGTATTTTTTCGAGATCTTTCTAAAAATATCGATTTCACCGCTCTACGACATATAGTTTCGGAGATATGGGCAGATTTGTCCGAATGTTGCTCGAAAACTACTCGAAAATCCGCTATATCTGTCAATTCCGAATAGAATTAACCGATTTAGAAAGTTTTAACAAATGTCATCTACTGTATTTTTTCGAGATCTTTCTAAAAATATCGATTTCACCGCTCTACGACATATAGTTTCGGAGATATGGGCAGATTTGTCCGAATATTGCTCGAAAACTACTCGAAAATCCGCTATATCTGTCAATTCCGAATAGAATTAACCGATTTAGAAAGTTTTAACAAATGTCATCTACTGTATTTTTTCGAGATCTTTCTAAAAATATCGATTTCACCGCTCTACGACATATAGTTTCGGAGATATGGGCAGATTTGTCCGAATGTTGCTCGAAAACTACTCGAAAATCCGCTATATCTGTCAATTCCGAATAGAATTAACCGATTTAGAAAGTTTTAACAAATGTCATCTACTGTATTTTTTCGAGGTCTTTCTAAAAGTATCGATTTCACCGCTCTACGACATATAGTTTCGGAGATATGGGCAGATTTGTCAGAATATTGCTCGAAAACTACTCGAAAATCCGCTATATCTGTCAATTCCGAATAGAATTAACCGATTTAGAAAGTTTTAACAAATGTCATCTACTGTATTTTTTCGAGGTCTTTCAAAAATACTGATTTCACTGTTCTACGACATATAGTTTCGGAGATATGGGCAGATCTGTCCGAATATTGCTCGAAAACTACTCGAAAATCCGTTATATCTGTCAATTCCGAATAGAATTAACCGATTTAGAAAGTTTTAACAAATGTCATCTACTGTATTTTTTCGAGGTCTTTCTAAAAATACCGAATTCACTGCTCTACGACATATAGTTTCGGAGATATGGGCAGATTTGTCCGAATGTTGCTCGAAAATTACTCGAAAATCCGCTATATCTGTCAATTCCGAATAGAATTAACCGATTTAGAAAGTTTTAACAAATGTCATCTACTGTATTTTTTCGAGATCTTTCTAAAAATATCGATTTCACCGCTCTACGACATATAGTTTCGGAGATATGGGCAGATTTGTCCGAATGTTGCTCGAAAACTACTCGAAAATCCGCTATATCTGTCAATTCCGAATAGAATTAACCGATTTAGAAAGTTTTAACAAATGTCATCTACTGTATTTTTTCGAGGTCTTTCTAAAAGTATCGATTTCACCGCTCTACGACATATAGTTTCGGAGATATGGGCAGATTTGTCAGAATATTGTTCGAAAACTACTCGAAAATCCGCTATATCTGTCAATTCCGAATAGAATTAACCGATTTAGAAAGTTTTAACAAATGTCATCTACTGTATTTTTTCGAGGTCTTTCAAAAATACTGATTTCACTGTTCTACGACATATAGTTTCGGAGATATGGGCAGATCTGTCCGAATATTGCTCGAAAACTACTCGAAAATCCGTTATATCTGTCAATTCCGAATAGAATTAACCGATTTAGAAAGTTTTAACAAATGTCATCTACTGTATTTTTTCGAGGTCTTTCTAAAAATACCGAATTCACTGCTCTACGACATATAGTTTCGGAGATATGGGCAGATTTGTCCGAATGTTGCTCGAAAATTACTCGAAAATCCGCTATATCTGTCAATTCCGAATAGAATTAACCGATTTAGAAAGTTTTAACAAATGTCATCTACTGTATTTTTTCGAGATCTTTCTAAAAATATCGATTTCACCGCTCTACGACATATAGTTTCGGAGATATGGGCAGATTTGTCCGAATGTTGCTCGAAAACTACTCGAAAATCCGCTATATCTGTCAATTCCGAATAGAATTAACCGATTTAGAAAGTTTTAACAAATGTCATCTACTGTATTTTTTCGAGGTCTTCCTAAAAATACCGAATTCACTGCTCTACGACATATAGTTTCGGAGATATGGGCAGATTTGTCCGAATGTTGCTCGAAAATTACTCGAAAATCCGCTATATCTGTCAATTCCGAATAGAATTAACCGATTTAGAAAGTTTTAACAAATGTCATCTACTGTATTTTTTCGAGATCTTTCTAAAAATATCGATTTCACCGCTCTACGACATATAGTTTCGGAGATATGGGCAGATTTGTCCGAATGTTGCTCGAAAACTACTCGAAAATCCGCTATATCTGTCAATTCCGAATAGAATTAACCGATTTAGAAAGTTTTAACAAATGTCATCTACTGTATTTTTTCGAGATCTTTCTAAAAATATCGATTTCACCGCTCTACGACATATAGTTTCGGAGATATGGGCAGATTTGTCCGAATGTTGCTCGAAAACTTCTCGAAAATCCGCTATATCTGTCAATTCCGAATAGAATTAACCGATTTAGAAAGTTTTAACAAATGTCATCTACTGTATTTTTTCGAGATCTTTCTAAAAATATCGATTTCACCGCTCTACGACATATAGTTTCGGAGATATGGGCAGATTTGTCCGAATGTTGCTCGAAAACTACTCGAAAATCCGCTATATCTGTCAATTCCGAATAGAATTAACCGATTTAGAAAGTTTTAACAAATGTCATCTACTGTATTTTTTCGAGGTCTTTCTAAAAATATCGATTTCACCGCTCTACGACATATAGTTTCGGAGATATGGGCAGATTTGTCCGAATGTTGCTCGAAAACTACTCGAAAATCCGCTATATCTGTCAATTCCGAATAGAATTAACCGATTTAGAAAGTTTTAACAAATGTCATCTACTGTATTTTTTCGAGATCTTTCTAAAAATATCGATTTCACCGCTCTACGACATATAGTTTCGGAGATATGGGCAGATTTGTCCGAATGTTGCTCGAAAATTACTCGAAAATCCGCTATATCTGTCAATTCCGAATAGAATTAACCGATTTAGAAAGTTTTAACAAATGTCATCTACTGTATTTTTTCGAGGTCTTTCTAAAAATATCGATTTCACCGCTCTACGACATATAGTTTCGGAGATATGGGCAGATTTGTCCGAATGTTGCTCGAAAACTACTCGAAAATCCGCTATATCTGTCAATTCCGAATAGAATTAACCGATTTAGAAAGTTTTAACAAATGTCATCTACTGTATTTTTTCGAGATCTTTCTAAAAATATCGATTTCACCGCTCTACGACATATAGTTTCGGAGATATGGGCAGATTTGTCCGAATGTTGCTCGAAAACTACTCGAAAATCCGCTATATCTGTCAATTCCGAATAGAATTAACCGATTTAGAAAGTTTTAACAAATGTCATCTACTGTATTTTTTCGAGATCTTTCTAAAAATATCGATTTCACCGCTCTACGACATATAGTTTCGGAGATATGGGCAGATTTGTCCGAATATTGCTCGAAAACTACTCGAAAATCCGCTATATCTGTCAATTCCGAATAGAATTAACCGATTTAGAAAGTTTTAACAAATGTCATCTACTGTATTTTTTCGAGATCTTTCTAAAAATATCGATTTCACCGCTCTACGACATATAGTTTCGGAGATATGGGCAGATTTGTCCGAATGTTGCTCGAAAACTACTCGAAAATCCGCTATATCTGTCAATTCCGAATAGAATTAACCGATTTAGAAAGTTTTAACAAATGTCATCTACTGTATTTTTTCGAGGTCTTTCTAAAAGTATCGATTTCACCGCTCTACGACATATAGTTTCGGAGATATGGGCAGATTTGTCAGAATATTGCTCGAAAACTACTCGAAAATCCGCTATATCTGTCAATTCCGAATAGAATTAACCGATTTAGAAAGTTTTAACAAATGTCATCTACTGTATTTTTTCGAGGTCTTTCAAAAATACTGATTTCACTGTTCTACGACATATAGTTTCGGAGATATGGGCAGATCTGTCCGAATATTGCTCGAAAACTACTCGAAAATCCGTTATATCTGTCAATTCCGAATAGAATTAACCGATTTAGAAAGTTTTAACAAATGTCATCTACTGTATTTTTTCGAGGTCTTTCTAAAAATACCGAATTCACTGCTCTACGACATATAGTTTCGGAGATATGGGCAGATTTGTCCGAATGTTGCTCGAAAATTACTCGAAAATCCGCTATATCTGTCAATTCCGAATAGAATTAACCGATTTAGAAAGTTTTAACAAATGTCATCTACTGTATTTTTTCGAGATCTTTCTAAAAATATCGATTTCACCGCTCTACGACATATAGTTTCGGAGATATGGGCAGATTTGTCCGAATGTTGCTCGAAAACTACTCGAAAATCCGCTATATCTGTCAATTCCGAATAGAATTAACCGATTTAGAAAGTTTTAACAAATGTCATCTACTGTATTTTTTCGAGGTCTTTCTAAAAGTATCGATTTCACCGCTCTACGACATATAGTTTCGGAGATATGGGCAGATTTGTCAGAATATTGTTCGAAAACTACTCGAAAATCCGCTATATCTGTCAATTCCGAATAGAATTAACCGATTTAGAAAGTTTTAACAAATGTCATCTACTGTATTTTTTCGAGGTCTTTCAAAAATACTGATTTCACTGTTCTACGACATATAGTTTCGGAGATATGGGCAGATCTGTCCGAATATTGCTCGAAAACTACTCGAAAATCCGTTATATCTGTCAATTCCGAATAGAATTAACCGATTTAGAAAGTTTTAACAAATGTCATCTACTGTATTTTTTCGAGGTCTTTCTAAAAATACCGAATTCACTGCTCTACGACATATAGTTTCGGAGATATGGGCAGATTTGTCCGAATGTTGCTCGAAAATTACTCGAAAATCCGCTATATCTGTCAATTCCGAATAGAATTAACCGATTTAGAAAGTTTTAACAAATGTCATCTACTGTATTTTTTCGAGATCTTTCTAAAAATATCGATTTCACCGCTCTACGACATATAGTTTCGGAGATATGGGCAGATTTGTCCGAATGTTGCTCGAAAACTACTCGAAAATCCGCTATATCTGTCAATTCCGAATAGAATTAACCGATTTAGAAAGTTTTAACAAATGTCATCTACTGTATTTTTTCGAGATCTTTCAAAAATACTGATTTCACTGTTATACGACATATAGTTTCGGAGATATGGGCAGATTTGTCCGAATATTGCTCGAAAACTACTCGAAAATCCGCTATATCTGTCAATTCCGAATAGAATTAACCGATTTAGAAAGTTTTAGCAAATGTCATCTACTGTATTTTTTCGAGATCTTTCTAAAAATATCGATTTCACCGCTCTACGACATATAGTTTCGGAGATATGGGCAGATTTGTCCGAATATTGCTCGAAAACTACTCGAAAATCCGCTATATCTGTCAATTCCGAATAGAATTAACCGATTTAGAAAGTTTTAACAAATGTCATCTACTGTATTTTTTCGAGATCTTTCTAAAAATATCGATTTCACCGCTCTACGACATATAGTTTCGGAGATATGGGCAGATTTGTCCGAATGTTGCTCGAAAACTACTCGAAAATCCGCTATATCTGTCAATTCCGAATAGAATTAACCGATTTAGAAAGTTTTAACAAATGTCATCTACTGTATTTTTTCGAGGTCTTTCTAAAAATACCGAATTCACTGCTCTACGACATATAGTTTCGGAGATATGGGCAGATTTGTCCGAATGTTGCTCGAAAATTACTCGAAAATCCGCTATATCTGTCAATTCCGAATAGAATTAACCGATTTAGAAAGTTTTAACAAATGTCATCGACTGTATTTTTTCGAGATCTTTCTAAAAATATCGATTTCACCGCTCTACGACATATAGTTTCGGAGATATGGGCAGATTTGTCCGAATGTTGCTCGAAAACTACTCGAAAATCCGCTATATCTGTCAATTCCGAATAGAATTAACCGATTTAGAAAGTTTTAACAAATGTCATCTACTGTATTTTTTCGAGATCTTTCTAAAAATATCGATTTCACCGCTCTACGACATATAGTTTCGGAGATATGGGCAGATTTGTCCGAATGTTGCTCGAAAATTACTCGAAAATCCGCTATATCTGTCAATTCCGAATAGAATTAACCGATTTAGAAAGTTTTAACAAATGTCATCTACTGTATTTTTTCGAGGTCTTTCTAAAAATATCGATTTCACCGCTCTACGACATATAGTTTCGGAGATATGGGCAGATTTGTCCGAATGTTGCTCGAAAACTACTCGAAAATCCGCTATATCTGTCAATTCCGAATAGAATTAACCGATTTAGAAAGTTTTAACAAATGTCATCTACTGTATTTTTTCGAGGTCTTTCGAAAATACTGATTTCACTGTTCTACGACATATAGTTTCGGAGATATGGGCAGATCTGTCCGAATATTGCTCGAAAACTACTCGAAAATCCGTTATATCTGTCAATTCCGAATAGAATTAACCGATTTAGAAAGTTTTAACAAATGTCATCTACTGTATTTTTTCGAGGTCTTTCTAAAAATATCGATTTCACCGCTCTACGACATATAGTTTCGGAGATATGGGCAGATTTGTCCGAATGTTGCTCGAAAACTACTCGAAAATCCGCTATATCTGTCAATTCCGAATAGAATTAACCGATTTAGAAAGTTTTAACAAATGTCATCTACTGTATTTTTTCGAGGTCTTTCTAAAAATATCGATTTCACCGCTCTACGACATATAGTTTCGGAGATATGGGCAGATTTGTCCGAATGTTGCTCGAAAACTACTCGAAAATCCGCTATATCTGTCAATTCCGAATAGAATTAACCGATTTAGAAAGTTTTAACAAATGTCATCTACTGTATTTTTTCGAGGTCTTTCGAAAATACTGATTTCACTGTTCTACGACATATAGTTTCGGAGATATGGGCAGATCTGTCCGAATATTGCTCGAAAACTACTCGAAAATCCGTTATATCTGTCAATTCCGAATAGAATTAACCGATTTAGAAAGTTTTAACAAATGTCATCTACTGTATTTTTTCGAGGTCTTTCTAAAAATATCGATTTCACCGCTCTACGACATATAGTTTCGGAGATATGGGCAGATTTGTCCGAATGTTGCTCGAAAACTACTCGAAAATCCGCTATATCTGTCAATTCCGAATAGAATTAACCGATTTAGAAAGTTTTAACAAATGTCATCTACTGTATTTTTTCGAGATCTTTCTAAAAATATCGATTTCACCGCTCTACGACATATAGTTTCGGAGATATGGGCAGATCTGTCCGAATATTGCTCGAAAACTACTCGAAAATCCGCTATATCTGTCAATTCCGAATAGAATTAACCGATTTAGAAAGTTTTAACAAATGTCATCTACTGTATTTTTTCGAGATCTTTCTAAAAATATCGATTTCACCGCTCTACGACATATAGTTTCGGAGATATGGGCAGATTTGTCCGAATGTTGCTCGAAAACTACTCGAAAATCCGCTATATCTGTCAATTCCGAATAGAATTAACCGATTTAGAAAGTTTTAACAAATGTCATCTACTGTATTTTTTCGAGATCTTTCTAAAAATATCGATTTCACCGCTCTACGACATATAGTTTCGGAGATATGGGCAGATTTGTCCGAATGTTGCTCGAAAATTACTCGAAAATCCGCTATATCTGTCAATTCCGAATAGAATTAACCGATTTAGAAAGTTTTAACAAATGTCATCTACTGTATTTTTTCGAGGTCTTTCTAAAAATATCGATTTCACCGCTCTACGACATATAGTTTCGGAGATATGGGCAGATTTGTCCGAATGTTGCTCGAAAACTACTCGAAAATCCGCTATATCTGTCAATTCCGAATAGAATTAACCGATTTAGAAAGTTTTAACAAATGTCATCTACTGTATTTTTTCGAGGTCTTTCGAAAATACTGATTTCACTGTTCTACGACATATAGTTTCGGAGATATGGGCAGATCTGTCCGAATATTGCTCGAAAACTACTCGAAAATCCGTTATATCTGTCAATTCCGAATAGAATTAACCGATTTAGAAAGTTTTAACAAATGTCATCTACTGTATTTTTTCGAGGTCTGTCTAAAAATATCGATTTCACCGCTCTACGACATATAGTTTCGGAGATATGGGCAGATTTGTCCGAA
The DNA here is from genome assembly GCA_949748235.1 of Platypus cylindrus. NCBI lineage: Eukaryota > Metazoa > Arthropoda > Insecta > Coleoptera > Curculionidae > Platypus > Platypus cylindrus. The sequence goes on along the minus strand of OX456491.1, from coordinate 273,835 downwards.
TGTTGCTCGAAAACTACTCGAAAATCCGCTATATCTGTCAATTCCGAATAGAATTAACCGATTTAGAAAGTTTTAACAAATGTCATCTACTGTATTTTTTCGAGATCTTTCTAAAAATATCGATTTCACCGCTCTACGACATATAGTTTCGGAGATATGGGCAGATCTGTCCGAATATTGCTCGAAAACTACTCGAAAATCCGTTATATCTGTCAATTCCGAATAGAATTAACCGATTTAGAAAGTTTTAACAAATGTCGTCTACTGTATTTTTTCGAGATCTTTCTAAAAATATCGATTTCACCGCTCTACGACATATAGTTTCGGAGATATGGGCAGATTTGTCCGAATGTTGCTCGAAAATTACTCGAAAATCCGCTATATCTGTCAATTCCGAATAGAATTAACCGATTTAGAAAGTTTTAACAAATGTCATCTACTGTATTTTTTCGAGATCTTTCTAAAAATATCGATTTCACCGCTCTACGACATATAGTTTCGGAGATATGGGCAGATTTGTCCGAATGTTGCTCGAAAACTACTCGAAAATCCGCTATATCTGTCAATTCCGAATAGAATTAACCGATTTAGAAAGTTTTAACAAATGTCATCTACTGTATTTTTTCGAGATCTTTCTAAAAATATCGATTTCACCGCTCTACGACATATAGTTTCGGAGATATGGGCAGATCTGTCCGAATATTGCTCGAAAACTACTCGAAAATCCGTTATATCTGTCAATTCCGAATAGAATTAACCGATTTAGAAAGTTTTAACAAATGTCATCTACTGTATTTTTTCGAGGTCTTTTTAAAAATACCGAATTAACTGCTCTACGACATATAGTTTCGGAGATATGGGCAGATTTGTCCGAATGTTGCTCGAAAATTACTCGAAAATCCGCTATATCTGTCAATTCCGAATAGAATTAACCGATTTAGAAAGTTTTAACAAATGTCATCTACTGTATTTTTTCGAGGTCTTTCAAAAATACTGATTTCACTGTTCTACGACATATAGTTTCGGAGATATGGGCAGATCTGTCCGAATATTGCTCGAAAACTACTCGAAAATCCGTTATATCTGTCAATTCCGAATAGAATTAACCGATTTAGAAAGTTTTAACAAATGTCATCTACTGTATTTTTTCGAGATCTTTCTAAAAATATCGATTTCACCGCTCTACGACATATAGTTTCGGAGATATGGGCAGATTTGTCCGAATGTTGCTCGAAAACTACTCGAAAATCCGCTATATCTGTCAATTCCGAATAGAAATAACCGATTTAGAAAGTTTTAACAAATGTCATCTACTGTATTTTTTCGAGATCTTTCTAAAAGTATCGATTTCACCGCTCTACGACATATAGTTTCGGAGATATGGGCAGATTTGTCCGAATGTTGCTCGAAAACTACTCGAAAATCCGCTATATCTGTCAATTCCGAATAGAATTAATCGATTTAGAAAGTTTTAACAAATGTCATCTACTGTATTTTTTCGAGGTCTTTCTAAAAATATCGATTTCACCGCTCTACGACATATAGTTTCGGAGATATGGGCAGATTTGTCCGAATGTTGCTCGAAAACTACTCGAAAATCCGCTATATCTGTCAATTCCGAATAGAATTAACCGATTTAGAAAGTTTTAACAAATGTCATCTACTGTATTTTTTCGAGGTCTTTCGAAAATACTGATTTCACTGTTCTACGACATATAGTTTCGGAGATATGGGCAGATCTGTCCGAATATTACTCGAAAACTACTCGAAAATCCGTTATATCTGTCAATTCCGAATAGAATTAACCGATTTAGAAAGTTTTAACAAATGTCATCTACTGTATTTTTTCGAGATCTTTCTAAAAATATCGATTTCACCGCTCTACGACATATAGTTTCGGAGATATGGGCAGATTTGTCCGAATGTTGCTCGAAAACTACTCGAAAATCCGCTATATCTGTCAATTCCGAATAGAATTAACCGATTTAGAAAGTTTTAACAAATGTCATCTACTGTATTTTTTCGAGATCTTTCTAAAAATATCGATTTCACCGCTCTACGACATATAGTTTCGGAGATATGGGCAGATTTGTCCGAATGTTGCTCGAAAACTACTCGAAAATCCGCTATATCTGTCAATTCCGAATAGAATTAACCGATTTAGAAAGTTTTAACAAATGTCATCTACTGTATTTTTTCGAGGTCTTTTTAAAAATACCGAATTAACTGCTCTACGACATATAGTTTCGGAGATATGGGCAGATTTGTCCGAATGTTGCTCGAAAATTACTCGAAAATCCGCTATATCTGTCAATTCCGAATAGAATTAACCGATTTAGAAAGTTTTAACAAATGTCATCTACTGTATTTTTTCGAGGTCTTTCAAAAATACTGATTTCACTGTTCTACGACATATAGTTTCGGAGATATGGGCAGATCTGTCCGAATATTGCTCGAAAACTACTCGAAAATCCGTTATATCTGTCAATTCCGAATAGAATTAACCGATTTAGAAAGTTTTAACAAATGTCATCTACTGTATTTTTTCGAGATCTTTCTAAAAATATCGATTTCACCGCTCTACGACATATAGTTTCGGAGATATGGGCAGATTTGTCCGAATGTTGCTCGAAAACTACTCGAAAATCCGCTATATCTGTCAATTCCGAATAGAAATAACCGATTTAGAAAGTTTTAACAAATGTCATCTACTGTATTTTTTCGAGATCTTTCTAAAAGTATCGATTTCACCGCTCTACGACATATAGTTTCGGAGATATGGGCAGATTTGTCCGAATGTTGCTCGAAAACTACTCGAAAATCCGCTATATCTGTCAATTCCGAATAGAATTAACCGATTTAGAAAGTTTTAACAAATGTCATCTACTGTATTTTTTCGAGGTCTTTCTAAAAATATCGATTTCACCGCTCTACGACATATAGTTTCGGAGATATGGGCAGATTTGTCCGAATGTTGCTCGAAAACTACTCGAAAATCCGCTATATCTGTCAATTCCGAATAGAATTAACCGATTTAGAAAGTTTTAACAAATGTCATCTACTGTATTTTTTCGAGGTCTTTCGAAAATACTGATTTCACTGTTCTACGACATATAGTTTCGGAGATATGGGCAGATCTGTCCGAATATTACTCGAAAACTACTCGAAAATCCGTTATATCTGTCAATTCCGAATAGAATTAACCGATTTAGAAAGTTTTAACAAATGTCATCTACTGTATTTTTTCGAGATCTTTCTAAAAATATCGATTTCACCGCTCTACGACATATAGTTTCGGAGATATGGGCAGATTTGTCCGAATGTTGCTCGAAAACTACTCGAAAATCCGCTATATCTGTCAATTCCGAATAGAATTAACCGATTTAGAAAGTTTTAACAAATGTCATCTACTGTATTTTTTCGAGATCTTTCTAAAAATATCGATTTCACCGCTCTATGACATATAGTTTCGGAGATATGGGCAGATTTGTCCGAATGTTGCTCGAAAACTACTCGAAAATCCGCTATATCTGTCAATTCCGAATAGAATTAACCGATTTAGAAAGTTTTAACAAATGTCATCTACTGTATTTTTTCGAGATCTTTCTAAAAGTATCGATTTCACCGCTCTACGACATATAGTTTCGGAGATATGGGCAGATTTGTCCGAATGTTGCTCGAAAACTACTCCAAAATCCGCTATATCTGTCAATTCCGAATAGAAATAACCGATTTAGAAAGTTTTAACAAATGTCATCTACTGTATTTTTTCGAGATCTTTCTAAAAGTATCGATTTCACCGCTCTACGACATATAGTTTCGGAGATATGGGCAGATTTGTCCGAATGTTGCTCGAAAACTACTCGAAAATCCGCTATATCTGTCAATTCCGAATAGAATTAATCGATTTAGAAAGTTTTAACAAATGTCATCTACTGTATTTTTTCGAGGTCTTTCTAAAAATATCGATTTCACCGCTCTACGACATATAGTTTCGGAGATATGGGCAGATTTGTCCGAATGTTGCTCGAAAACTACTCGAAAATCCGCTATATCTGTCAATTCCGAATAGAATTAACCGATTTAGAAAGTTTTAACAAATGTCATCTACTGTATTTTTTCGAGGTCTTTCGAAAATACTGATTTCACTGTTCTACGACATATAGTTTCGGAGATATGGGCAGATCTGTCCGAATATTACTCGAAAACTACTCGAAAATCCGTTATATCTGTCAATTCCGAATAGAATTAACCGATTTAGAAAGTTTTAACAAATGTCATCTACTGTATTTTTTCGAGATCTTTCTAAAAATATCGATTTCACCGCTCTACGACATATAGTTTCGGAGATATGGGCAGATTTGTCCGAATGTTGCTCGAAAACTACTCGAAAATCCGCTATATCTGTCAATTCCGAATAGAATTAACCGATTTAGAAAGTTTTAACAAATGTCATCTACTGTATTTTTTCGAGATCTTTCTAAAAATATCGATTTCACCGCTCTACGACATATAGTTTCGGAGATATGGGCAGATTTGTCCGAATGTTGCTCGAAAACTACTCGAAAATCCGCTATATCTGTCAATTCCGAATAGAATTAACCGATTTAGAAAGTTTTAACAAATGTCATCTACTGTATTTTTTCGAGGTCTTTTTAAAAATACCGAATTAACTGCTCTACGACATATAGTTTCGGAGATATGGGCAGATTTGTCCGAATGTTGCTCGAAAATTACTCGAAAATCCGCTATATCTGTCAATTCCGAATAGAATTAACCGATTTAGAAAGTTTTAACAAATGTCATCTACTGTATTTTTTCGAGGTCTTTCAAAAATACTGATTTCACTGTTCTACGACATATAGTTTCGGAGATATGGGCAGATCTGTCCGAATATTGCTCGAAAACTACTCGAAAATCCGTTATATCTGTCAATTCCGAATAGAATTAACCGATTTAGAAAGTTTTAACAAATGTCATCTACTGTATTTTTTCGAGATCTTTCTAAAAATATCGATTTCACCGCTCTACGACATATAGTTTCGGAGATATGGGCAGATTTGTCCGAATGTTGCTCGAAAACTACTCGAAAATCCGCTATATCTGTCAATTCCGAATAGAAATAACCGATTTAGAAAGTTTTAACAAATGTCATCTACTGTATTTTTTCGAGATCTTTCTAAAAGTATCGATTTCACCGCTCTACGACATATAGTTTCGGAGATATGGGCAGATTTGTCCGAATGTTGCTCGAAAACTACTCGAAAATCCGCTATATCTGTCAATTCCGAATAGAATTAACCGATTTAGAAAGTTTTAACAAATGTCATCTACTGTATTTTTTCGAGGTCTTTCTAAAAATATCGATTTCACCGCTCTACGACATATAGTTTCGGAGATATGGGCAGATTTGTCCGAATGTTGCTCGAAAACTACTCGAAAATCCGCTATATCTGTCAATTCCGAATAGAATTAACCGATTTAGAAAGTTTTAACAAATGTCATCTACTGTATTTTTTCGAGGTCTTTCGAAAATACTGATTTCACTGTTCTACGACATATAGTTTCGGAGATATGGGCAGATCTGTCCGAATATTACTCGAAAACTACTCGAAAATCCGTTATATCTGTCAATTCCGAATAGAATTAACCGATTTAGAAAGTTTTAACAAATGTCATCTACTGTATTTTTTCGAGATCTTTCTAAAAATATCGATTTCACCGCTCTACGACATATAGTTTCGGAGATATGGGCAGATTTGTCCGAATGTTGCTCGAAAACTACTCGAAAATCCGCTATATCTGTCAATTCCGAATAGAATTAACCGATTTAGAAAGTTTTAACAAATGTCATCTACTGTATTTTTTCGAGATCTTTCTAAAAATATCGATTTCACCGCTCTATGACATATAGTTTCGGAGATATGGGCAGATTTGTCCGAATGTTGCTCGAAAACTACTCGAAAATCCGCTATATCTGTCAATTCCGAATAGAATTAACCGATTTAGAAAGTTTTAACAAATGTCATCTACTGTATTTTTTCGAGATCTTTCTAAAAGTATCGATTTCACCGCTCTACGACATATAGTTTCGGAGATATGGGCAGATTTGTCCGAATGTTGCTCGAAAACTACTCGAAAATCCGCTATATCTGTCAATTCCGAATTGAATTAACCGATTTAGAAAGTTTTAACAAATGTCATCTACTGTATTTTTTCGAGATCTTTCTAAAAATATCGATTTCACCCCTCTACGACATATAATTTCGGAGATATGGGCAGATTTGTCCGAATATTGCTCGAAAACTACTCGAAAATCCGCTATATCTGTCAATTCCGAATAGAATTAACCGATTTAGAAAGTTTTAACAAATGTCATCTACTGTATTTTTTCGTTATCTTTCTAAAAATATCGATTTCACCGCTCTACGACATATAGTTTCGGAGATATGGGCAGATTTGTCCGAATGTTGCTCGAAAACTACTCGAAAATCCGCTATATCTGTCAATTCCGAATAGAATTAACCGATTTAGAAAGTTTTAACAAATGTCATCTACTGTATTTTTTCGAGATCTTTCAAAAATACTGATTTCACTGTTATACGACATATAGTTTCGGAGATATGGGCAGATTTGTCCGAATATTGCTCGAAAACTACTCGAAAATCCGCTATATCTGTCAATTCCGAATAGAATTAACCGATTTAGAAAGTTTTAACAAATGTCATCTACTGTATTTTTTCGAGGTCTTTCTAAAAATACCGAATTCACTGCTCTACGACATATAGTTTCGGAGATATGGGCAGATTTGTCCGAATGTTGCTCGGAAATTACTCGAAAATCCGCTATATCTGTCAATTCCGAATAGAATTAACCGATTTAGAAAGTTTTAACAAATGTCATCTACTGTATTTTTTCGAGATCTTTCCAAAAATACTAATTTCAATGTTCTACGAGATATAGTTTCGGAAATATGGGCAGATTTGTCAGAATATTGCTCGAAAACTACTCGAAAATCCGCTATATCTGTCAATTCCGAATAGAATTAACCGATTTAGAAAGTTTTAACAAATGTCATCTACTGTATTTTTTCGAGGTCTTTCAAAAATACTGATTTCACTGTTCTACGACATATAGTTTCGGAGATATGGGCAGATCTGTCCGAATATTGCTCGAAAACTACTCGAAAATCCGTTATATCTGTCAATTCCGAATAGAATTAACCGATTTAGAAAGTTTTAACAAATGCCATCTACTGTATTTTTTCGAGATCTTTCTAAAAATATCGATTTCACCGCTCTACGACATATAGTTTCGGAGATATGGGCAGATTTGTCCGAATGTTGCTCGAAAACTACTCGAAAATCCGATATATCTGTCAATTCCGAATAGAATTAACCGATTTAGAAAGTTTTAACAAATGTCATCTACTGTATTTTTTCGAGATCTTTCTAAAAATACCGAATTCACTGCTCTACGACATATAGTTTCGGAGATATGGGCAGATTTGTCCGAATGTTGCTCGAAAACTACTCGAAAATCCGCTATATCTGTCAATTCCGAATAGAATTAACCGATTTAGAAAGTTTTAACAAATGTCATCTACTGTATTTTTTCGAGATCTTTCTAAAAATATCGATTTCACCGCTCTACGACATATAGTTTCGGAGATATGGGCAGATTTGTCCGAATGTTGCTCGAAAATTACACGAAAATCCGCTATATCTGTCAATTCCGAATAGAATTAACCGATTTAGAAAGTTTTAACAAATGTCATCTACTGTATTTTTTCGTTATCTTTCTAAAAATATCGATTTCACCGCTCTACGACATATAGTTTCGGAGATATGGGCAGATTCGTCCGAATGTTGCTCGAAAATTACTCGAAAATCCGCTATATCTGTCAATTCCGAATAGAATTAACCGATTTAGAAAGTTTTAACAAATGTCATCTACTGTATTTTTTCGAGATCTTTCTAAAAATATCGATTTCACCGCTCTACGACATATAGTTTCGGAGATATGGGCAGATTTGTCCGAATGTTGCTCGAAAACTACTCGAAAATCCGCTATATCTGTCAATTCCGAATAGAATTAACCGATTTAGAAAGTTTTAACAAATGTCATCTACTGTATTTTTTCGAGATCTTTCTAAAAGTATCGATTTCACCGCTCTACGACATATAGTTTCGGAGATATGGGCAGATTTGTCCGAATGTTGCTCGAAAACTACTCGAAAATCCGCTATATCTGTCAATTCCGAATTGAATTAACCGATTTAGAAAGTTTTAACAAATGTCATCTACTGTATTTTTTCGAGATCTTTCTAAAAATATCGATTTCACCCCTCTACGACATATAATTTCGGAGATATGGGCAGATTTGTCCGAATATTGCTCGAAAACTACTCGAAAATCCGCTATATCTGTCAATTCCGAATAGAATTAACCGATTTAGAAAGTTTTAACAAATGTCATCTACTGTATTTTTTCGAGATCTTTCTAAAAATATCGATTTCACCGCTCTACGACATATAGTTTCGGAGATATGGGCAGATTTGTCCGAATGTTGCTCGAAAACTACTCGAAAATCCGCTATATCTGTCAATTCCGAATAGAATTAACCGATTTAGAAAGTTTTAACAAATGTCATCTACTGTATTTTTTCGAGGTCTTTCTAAAAATACCGAATTCACTGCTCTACGACATATAGTTTCGGAGATATGGGCAGATTTGTCCGAATGTTGCTCGAAAATTACTCGAAAATCCGCTATATCTGTCAATTCCGAATAGAATTAACCGATTTAGAAAGTTTTAACAAATGTCATCTACTGTATTTTTTCGAGATCTTTCCAAAAATACTAATTTCAATGTTCTACGAGATATAGTTTCGGAAATATGGGCAGATTTGTCAGAATATTGCTCGAAAACTACTCGAAAATCCGCTATATCTGTCAATTCCGAATAGAATTAACCGATTTAGAAAGTTTTAACAAATGTCATCTACTGTATTTTTTCGAGGTCTTTCAAAAATACTGATTTCACTGTTCTACGACATATAGTTTCGGAGATATGGGCAGATCTGTCCGAATATTGCTCGAAAACTACTCGAAAATCCGTTATATCTGTCAATTCCGAATAGAATTAACCGATTTAGAAAGTTTTAACAAATGCCATCTACTGTATTTTTTCGAGATCTTTCTAAAAATATCGATTTCACCGCTCTACGACATATAGTTTCGGAGATATGGGCAGATTTGTCCGAATGTTGCTCGAAAACTACTCGAAAATCCGATATATCTGTCAATTCCGAATAGAATTAACCGATTTAGAAAGTTTTAACAAATGTCATCTACTGTATTTTTTCGAGATCTTTCTAAAAATACCGAATTCACTGCTCTACGACATATAGTTTCGGAGATATGGGCAGATTTGTCCGAATGTTGCTCGAAAACTACTCGAAAATCCGCTATATCTGTCAATTCCGAATAGAATTAACCGATTTAGAAAGTTTTAACAAATGTCATCTACTGTATTTTTTCGAGATCTTTCTAAAAATATCGATTTCACCGCTCTACGACATATAGTTTCGGAGATATGGGCAGATTTGTCCGAATGTTGCTCGAAAATTACACGAAAATCCGCTATATCTGTCAATTCCGAATAGAATTAACCGATTTAGAAAGTTTTAACAAATGTCATCTACTGTATTTTTTCGTTATCTTTCTAAAAATATCGATTTCACCGCTCTACGACATATAGTTTCGGAGATATGGGCAGATTTGTCCGAATGTTGCTCGAAAATTACTCGAAAATCCGCTATATCTGTCAATTCCGAATAGAATTAACCGATTTAGAAAGTTTTAACAAATGTCATCTACTGTATTTTTTCGAGATCTTTCTAAAAATATCGATTTCACCGCTCTACGACATATAGTTTCGGAGATATGGGCAGATTTGTCCGAATGTTGCTCGAAAACTACTCGAAAATCCGCTATATCTGTCAATTCCGAATAGAATTAACCGATTTAGAAAGTTTTAACAAATGTCATCTACTGTATTTTTTCGAGATCTTTCTAAAAATATCGATTTCACCGCTCTACGACATATAGTTTCGGAGATATGGGCAGATTTGTCCGAATGTTGCTCGAAAACTACTCGAAAATCCGCTATATCTGTCAATTCCGAATAGAATTAACCGATTTAGAAAGTTTTAACAAATGTCATCTACTGTATTTTTTCGAGATCTTTCAAAAATACTGATTTCACTGTTATACGACATATAGTTTCGGAGATATGGGCAGATTTGTCCGAATATTGCTCGAAAACTACTCGAAAATCCGCTATATCTGTCAATTCCGAATAGAATTAACCGATTTAGAAAGTTTTAACAAATGTCATCTACTGTATTTTTTCGAGGTCTTTCTAAAAATACCGAATTCACTGCTCTACGACATATAGTTTCGGAGATATGGGCAGATTTGTCCGAATGTTGCTCGAAAATTACTCGAAAATCCGCTATATCTGTCAATTCCGAATAGAATTAACCGATTTAGAAAGTTTTAACAAATGTCATCTACTGTATTTTTTCGAGATCTTTCCAAAAATACTAATTTCAATGTTCTACGAGATATAGTTTCGGAAATATGGGCAGATTTGTCAGAATATTGCTCGAAAACTACTCGAAAATCCGCTATATCTGTCAATTCCGAATAGAATTAACCGATTTAGAAAGTTTTAACAAATGTCATCTACTGTATTTTTTCGAGGTCTTTCAAAAATACTGATTTCACTGTTCTACGACATATAGTTTCGGAGATATGGGCAGATCTGTCCGAATATTGCTCGAAAACTACTCGAAAATCCGTTATATCTGTCAATTCCGAATAGAATTAACCGATTTAGAAAGTTTTAACAAATGCCATCTACTGTATTTTTTCGAGATCTTTCTAAAAATATCGATTTCACCGCTCTACGACATATAGTTTCGGAGATATGGGCAGATTTGTCCGAATGTTGCTCGAAAACTACTCGAAAATCCGATATATCTGTCAATTCCGAATAGAATTAACCGATTTAGAAAGTTTTAACAAATGTCATCTACTGTATTTTTTCGAGATCTTTCTAAAAATACCGAATTCACTGCTCTACGACATATAGTTTCGGAGATATGGGCAGATTTGTCCGAATGTTGCTCGAAAACTACTCGAAAATCCGCTATATCTGTCAATTCCGAATAGAATTAACCGATTTAGAAAGTTTTAACAAGTGTCATCTACTGTATTTTTTCGAGATCTTTCTAAAAATATCGATTTCACCGCTCTACGACATATAGTTTCGGAGATATGGGCAGATTTGTCCGAATGTTGCTCGAAAATTACACGAAAATCCGCTATATCTGTCAATTCCGAATAGAATTAACCGATTTAGAAAGTTTTAACAAATGTCATCTACTGTATTTTTTCGTTATCTTTCTAAAAATATCGATTTCACCGCTCTACGACATATAGTTTCGGAGATATGGGCAGATTTGTCCGAATGTTGCTCGAAAATTACTCGAAAATCCGCTATATCTGTCAATTCCGAATAGAATTAACCGATTTAGAAAGTTTTAACAAATGTCATCTACTGTATTTTTTCGAGATCTTTCTAAAAATATCGATTTCACCGCTCTACGACATATAGTTTCGGAGATATGGGCAGATTTGTCCGAATGTTGCTCGAAAACTACTCGAAAATCCGCTATATCTGTCAATTCCGAATAGAATTAACCGATTTAGAAAGTTTTAACAAATGTCATCTACTGTATTTTTTCGAGGTCTTTCTAAAAATATCGATTTCACCGCTCTACGACATATAGTTTCGGAGATATGGGCAGATTTGTCCGAATGTTGCTCGAAAACTACTCGAAAATCCGCTATATCTGTCAATTCCGAATAGAATTAACCGATTTAGAAAGTTTTAACAAATGTCATCTACTGTATTTTTTCGAGATCTTTCTAAAAATATCGATTTCACCGCGCTACGAGATATAGTTTCGGAGATATAGGCAGATTTGTCCGAATATTGCTCGAAAACTACTCGAAAATCCGCTATATCTGTCAATTCCGAATAGAATTAACCGATTTAGAAAGTTTTAACAAATGTCATCTACTGTATTTTTTCGAGATCTTTCTAAAAATACCGAATTCACTGCTCTACGACATATAGTTTCGGAGATATGGGCAGATTTGTCCGAATGTTGCTCGAAAACTACTCGAAAATCCGCTATATCTGTCAATTCCGAATAGAATTAACCGATTTAGAAAGTTTTAACAAATGTCATCTACTGTATTTTTTCGAGATCTTTCTAAAAATATCGATTTCACCGCTCTACGACATATAGTTTCGGAGATATGGGCAGATTTGTCCGAATGTTGCTCGAAAATTACACGAAAATCCGCTATATCTGTCAATTCCGAATAGAATTAACCGATTTAGAAAGTTTTAACAAATGTCATCTACTGTATTTTTTCGTTATCTTTCTAAAAATATCGATTTCACCGCTCTACGACATATAGTTTCGGAGATATGGGCAGATTTGTCCGAATGTTGCTCGAAAATTACTCGAAAATCCGCTATATCTGTCAATTCCGAATAGAATTAACCGATTTAGAAAGTTTTAACAAATGTCATCTACTGTATTTTTTCGAGATCTTTCTAAAAATATCGATTTCACCGCTCTACGACATATAGTTTCGGAGATATGGGCAGATTTGTCCGAATGTTGCTCGAAAACTACTCGAAAATCCGCTATATCTGTCAATTCCGAATAGAATTAACCGATTTAGAAAGTTTTAACAAATGTCATCTACTGTATTTTTTCGAGGTCTTTCTAAAAATATCGATTTCACCGCTCTACGACATATAGTTTCGGAGATATGGGCAGATTTGTCCGAATGTTGCTCGAAAACTACTCGAAAATCCGCTATATCTGTCAATTCCGAATAGAATTAACCGATTTAGAAAGTTTTAACAAATGTCATCTACTGTATTTTTTCGAGATCTTTCTAAAAATATCGATTTCACCGCGCTACGACATATAGTTTCGGAGATATAGGCAGATTTGTCCGAATATTGCTCGAAAACTACTCGAAAATCCGCTATATCTGTCAATTCCGAATAGAATTAACCGATTTAGAAAGTTTTAACAAATGTCATCTACTGTATTTTTTCGTTATCTTTCTAAAAATATCGATTTCACCGCTCTACGACATATAGTTTCGGAGATATGGGCAGATTTGTCCGAATGTTGCTCGAAAATTACTCGAAAATCCGCTATATCTGTCAATTCCGAATAGAATTAACCGATTTAGAAAGTTTTAACAAATGTCATCTACTGTATTTTTTCGAGATCTTTCTAAAAATATCGATTTCACCGCGCTACGACATATAGTTTCGGAGATATAGGCAGATTTGTCCGAATATTGCTCGAAAACTACTCGAAAATCCGCTATATCTGTCAATTCCGAATAGAATTAACCGATTTAGAAAGTTTTAACAAATGTCATCTACTGTATTTTTTCGAGATCTTTCTAAAAATATCGATTTCACTGCTCTACGACATATAGTTTCGGAGATATGGGCAGATTTGTCCGAATGTTGCTCGAAAATTACACGAAAATCCGCTATATCTGTCAATTCCGAATAGAATTAACCGATTTAGAAAGTTTTAACAAATGTCATCTACTGTATTTTTTCGAGATCTTTCTAAAAATATCGATTTCACTGCTCTACGACATATAGTTTCGGAGATATGGGCAGATTTGTCCGAATGTTGCTCGAAAATTACACGAAAATCCGCTATATCTGTCAATTCCGAATAGAATTAACCGATTTAGAAAGTTTTAACAAATGTCATCTACTGTATTTTTTCGTTATCTTTCTAAAAATATCGATTTCACCGCTCTACGACATATAGTTTCGGAGATATGGGCAGATTTGTCCGAATGTTGCTCGAAAACTACTCGAAAATCCGCTATATCTGTCAATTCCGAATAGAATTAACCGATTTAGAAAGTTTTAACAAATGTCATCTACTGTATTTTTTCGAGATCTTTCTAAAAATATCGATTTCACCGCTCTACGACATATAGTTTCGGAGATATGGGCAGATTTGTCCGAATGTTGCTCGAAAACTACTCGAAAATCCGCTATATCTGTCAATTCCGAATAGAATTAACCGATTTAGAAAGTTTTAACAAATGTCGAGATCTTTCTAAAAATATCGATTTCACCGCTCTACGACATATAGTTTCGGAGATATGGGCAGATTTGTCCGAATGTTGCTCGAAAACTACTCGAAAATCCGTTATATCTGTCAATTCCGAATAGAATTAACCGATTTAGAAAGTTTTAACAAATGTCATCTACTGTATTTTTTCGAGATCTTTCTAAAAATATCGATTTCACCGCTCTACGACATATAGTTTCGGAGATATGGGCAGATCTGTCCGAATATTGCTCGAAAACTACTCGAAAATCCGTTATATCTGTCAATTCCGAATAGAATTAACCGATTTAGAAAGTTTTAACAAATGTCATCTACTGTATTTTTTCGAGATCTTTCTAAAAATATCGATTTCACCGCTCTACGACATATAGTTTCGGAGATATGGGCAGATCTGTCCGAATATTGCTCGAAAACTACTCGAAAATCCGTTATATCTGTCAATTCCGAATAGAATTAACCGATTTAGAAAGTTTTAACAAATGTCATCTACTGTATTTTTTCGAGATCTTTCTAAAAATATCGATTTCACCGCTCTACGACATATAGTTTCGGAGATATGGGCAGATTTGTCCGAATGTTGCTCGAAAATTACTCGAAAATCCGCTATATCTGTCAATTCCGAATAGAATTAACCGATTTAGAAAGTTTTAACAAATGTCGAGATCTTTCTAAAAATATCGATTTCACCGCTCTACGACATATAGTTTCGGAGATATGGGCAGATTTGTCCGAATGTTGCTCGAAAACTACTCGAAAATCCGCTATATCTGTCAATTCCGAATAGAATTAACCGATTTAGAAAGTTTTAACAAATGTCATCTACTGTATTTTTTCGAGATCTTTCTAAAAATATCGATTTCACCGCTCTACGACATATAGTTTCGGAGATATGGGCAGATCTGTCCGAATATTGCTCGAAAACTACTCGAAAATCCGTTATATCTGTCAATTCCGAATAGAATTAACCGATTTAGAAAGTTTTAACAAATGTCATCTACTGTATTTTTTCGAGGTCTTTCGAAAATACTGATTTCACTGTTCTACGACATATAGTTTCGGAGATATGGGCAGATCTGTCCGAATATTGCTCGAAAACTACTCGAAAATCCGTTATATCTGTCAATTCCGAATAGAATTAACCGATTTAGAAAGTTTTAACAAATGTCATCTACTGTATTTTTTCGAGGTCTTTCTAAAAATATCGATTTCACCGCTCTACGACATATAGTTTCGGAGATATGGGCAGATTTGTCCGAATGTTGCTCGAAAACTACTCGAAAATCCGCTATATCTGTCAATTCCGAATAGAATTAACCGATTTAGAAAGTTTTAACAAATGTCATCTACTGTATTTTTTCGAGATCTTTCTAAAAATATCGATTTCACCGCTCTACGACATATAGTTTCGGAGATATGGGCAGATCTGTCCGAATATTGCTCGAAAACTACTCGAAAATCCGTTATATCTGTCAATTCCGAATAGAATTAACCGATTTAGAAAGTTTTAACAAATGTCATCTACTGTATTTTTTCGAGATCTTTCTAAAAATATCGATTTCACCGCTCTACGACATATAGTTTCGGAGATATGGGCAGATTTGTCCGAATGTTGCTCGAAAACTACTCGAAAATCCGCTATATCTGTCAATTCCGAATAGAATTAACCGATTTAGAAAGTTTTAACAAATGTCATCTACTGTATTTTTTCGAGATCTTTCTAAAAATATCGATTTCACCGCTCTACGACATATAGTTTCGGAGATATGGGCAGATTTGTCCGAATGTTGCTCGAAAACTACTCGAAAATCCGATATATCTGTCAATTCCGAATAGAATTAACCGATTTAGAAAGTTTTAACAAATGTCATCTACTGTATTTTTTCGAGATCTTTCTAAAAATATCGATTTCACCGCTCTACGACATATAGTTTCGGAGATATGGGCAAATCTGTCCGAATATTGCTCGAAAACTACTCGAAAATCCGTTATATCTGTCAATTCCGAATAGAATTAACCGATTTAGAAAGTTTTAACAAATGTCATCTACTGTATTTTTTCGAGATCTTTCTAAAAATATCGATTTCACCGCTCTACGACATATAGTTTCGGAGATATGGGCAGATTTGTCCGAATGTTGCTCGAAAATTACTCGAAAATCCGCTATATCTGTCAATTCCGAATAGAATTAACCGATTTAGAAAGTTTTAACAAATGTCGAGATCTTTCTAAAAATATCGATTTCACCGCTCTACGACATATAGTTTCGGAGATATGGGCAGATTTGTCCGAATGTTGCTCGAAAACTACTCGAAAATCCGCTATATCTGTCAATTCCGAATAGAATTAACCGATTTAGAAAGTTTTAACAAATGTCATCTACTGTATTTTTTCGAGATCTTTCTAAAAATATCGATTTCACCGCTCTACGACATATAGTTTCGGAGATATGGGCAGATCTGTCCGAATATTGCTCGAAAACTACTCGAAAATCCGTTATATCTGTCAATTCCGAATAGAATTAACCGATTTAGAAAGTTTTAACAAATGTCATCTACTGTATTTTTTCGAGGTCTTTCTAAAAATACCGAATTCACTGCTCTACGACATATAGTTTCGGAGATATGGGCAGATTTGTCCGAATGTTGCTCGAAAATTACTCGAAAATCCGCTATATCTGTCAATTCCGAATAGAATTAACCGATTTAGAAAGTTTTAACAAATGTCATCTACTGTATTTTTTCGAGATCTTTCTAAAAATATCGATTTCACCGCTCTACGACATATAGTTTCGGAGATATGGGCAGATTTGTCCGAATGTTGCTCGAAAACTACTCGAAAATCCGCTATATCTGTCAATTCCGAATAGAATTAACCGATTTAGAAAGTTTTAACAAATGTCATCTACTGTATTTTTTCGAGGTCTTTCTAAAAATATCGATTTCACCGCTCTACGACATATAGTTTCGGAGATATGGGCAGATTTGTCCGAATGTTGCTCGAAAACTACTCGAAAATCCGCTATATCTGTCAATTCCGAATAGAATTAACCGATTTAGAAAGTTTTAACAAATGTCATCTACTGTATTTTTTCGAGGTCTTTCGAAAATACTGATTTCACTGTTCTACGACATATAGTTTCGGAGATATGGGCAGATCTGTCCGAATATTGCTCGAAAACTACTCGAAAATCCGTTATATCTGTCAATTCCGAATAGAATTAACCCATTTAGAAAGTTTTAACAAATGTCATCTACTGTATTTTTTCGAGGTCTTTCTAAAAATATCGATTTCACCGCTCTACGACATATAGTTTCGGAGATATGGGCAGATTTCTCCGAATGTTGCTCGAAAACTACTCGAAAATCCGATATATCTGTCAATTCCGAATAGAATTAACCGATTTAGAAAGTTTTAACAAATGTCATCTACTGTATTTTTTCGAGATCTTTCTAAAAATATCGATTTCACCGCTCTACGACATATAGTTTCGGAGATATGGGCAGATCTGTCCGAATATTGCTCGAAAACTACTCGAAAATCCGTTATATCTGTCAATTCCGAATAGAATTAACCGATTTAGAAAGTTTTAACAAATGTCATCTACTGTATTTTTTCGAGATCTTTCTAAAAATATCGATTTCACCGCTCTACGACATATAGTTTCGGAGATATGGGCAGATTTGTCCGAATGTTGCTCGAAAATTACTCGAAAATCCGCTATATCTGTCAATTCCGAATAGAATTAACCGATTTAGAAAGTTTTAACAAATGTCGAGATCTTTCTAAAAATATCGATTTCACCGCTCTACGACATATAGTTTCGGAGATATGGGCAGATCTGTCCGAATATTGCTCGAAAACTACTCGAAAATCCGATATATCTGTCAATTCCGAATAGAATTAACCGATTTAGAAAGTTTTAACAAATGTCATCTACTGTATTTTTTCGAGATCTTTCTAAAAATATCGATTTCACCGCTCTACGACATATAGTTTCGGAGATATGGGCAGATCTGTCCGAATATTGCTCGAAAACTACTCGAAAATCCGTTATATCTGTCAATTCCGAATAGAATTAACCGATTTAGAAAGTTTTAACAAATGTCATCTACTGTATTTTTTCGAGATCTTTCTAAAAATATCGATTTCACCGCTCTACGACATATAGTTTCGGAGATATGGGCAGATTTGTCCGAATGTTGCTCGAAAATTACTCGAAAATCCGCTATATCTGTCAATTCCGAATAGAATTAACCGATTTAGAAAGTTTTAACAAATGTCGAGATCTTTCTAAAAATATCGATTTCACCGCTCTACGACATATAGTTTCGGAGATATGGGCAGATCTGTCCGAATATTGCTCGAAAACTACTCGAAAATCCGTTATATCTGTCAATTCCGAATAGAATTAACCGATTTAGAAAGTTTTAACAAATGTCATCTACTGTATTTTTTCGAGGTCTTTCTAAAAATACCGAATTCACTGCTCTACGACATATAGTTTCGGAGATATGGGCAGATTTGTCCGAATGTTGCTCGAAAATTACTCGAAAATCCGCTATATCTGTCAATTCCGAATAGAATTAACCGATTTAGAAAGTTTTAACAAATGTCATCTACTGTATTTTTTCGAGGTCTTTCTAAAAATATCGATTTCACCGCTCTACGACATATAGTTTCGGAGATATGGGCAGATTTGTCCGAATGTTGCTCGAAAACTACTCGAAAATCCGTTATATCTGTCAATTCCGAATAGAATTAACCGATTTAGAAAGTTTTAACAAATGTCATCTACTGTATTTTTTCGAGGTCTTTCTAAAAATATCGATTTCACCGCTCTACGACATATAGTTTCGGAGATATGGGCAGATTTGTCCGAATGTTGCTCGAAAACTACTCGAAAATCCGCTATATCTGTCAATTCCGAATAGAATTAACCGATTTAGAAAGTTTTAACAAATGTCATCTACTGTATTTTTTCGAGGTCTTTCGAAAATACTGATTTCACTGTTCTACGACATATAGTTTCGGAGATATGGGCAGATCTGTCCGAATATTGCTCGAAAACTACTCGAAAATCCGTTATATCTGTCAATTCCGAATAGAATTAACCGATTTAGAAAGTTTTAACAAATGTCATCTACTGTATTTTTTCGAGATCTTTCTAAAAATATCGATTTCACCGCTCTACGACATATAGTTTCGGAGATATGGGCAGATTTGTCCGAATGTTGCTCGAAAACTACTCGAAAATCCGCTATATCTGTCAATTCCGAATAGAATTAACCGATTTAGAAAGTTTTAACAAATGTCATCTACTGTATTTTTTCGAGATCTTTCTAAAAATATCGATTTCACCGCTCTACGACATATAGTTTCGGAGATATGGGCAGATTTGTCCGAATGTTGCTCGAAAACTACTCGAAAATCCGATATATCTGTCAATTCCGAATAGAATTAACCGATTTAGAAAGTTTTAACAAATGTCATCTACTGTATTTTTTCGAGATCTTTCTAAAAATATCGATTTCACCGCTCTACGACATATAGTTTCGGAGATATGGGCAGATCTGTCCGAATATTGCTCGAAAACTACTCGAAAATCCGTTATATCTGTCAATTCCGAATAGAATTAACCGATTTAGAAAGTTTTAACAAATGTCATCTACTGTATTTTTTCGAGATCTTTCTAAAAATATCGATTTCACCGCTCTACGACATATAGTTTCGGAGATATGGGCAGATTTGTCCGAATGTTGCTCGAAAATTACTCGAAAATCCGCTATATCTGTCAATTCCGAATAGAATTAACCGATTTAGAAAGTTTTAACAAATGTCGAGATCTTTCTAAAAATATCGATTTCACCGCTCTACGACATATAGTTTCGGAGATATGGGCAGATTTGTCCGAATGTTGCTCGAAAACTACTCGAAAATCCGCTATATCTGTCAATTCCGAATAGAATTAACCGATTTAGAAAGTTTTAACAAATGTCATCTACTGTATTTTTTCGAGATCTTTCTAAAAATATCGATTTCACCGCTCTACGACATATAGTTTCGGAGATATGGGCAGATCTGTCCGAATATTGCTCGAAAACTACTCGAAAATCCGTTATATCTGTCAATTCCGAATAGAATTAACCGATTTAGAAAGTTTTAACAAATGTCATCTACTGTATTTTTTCGAGGTCTTTCTAAAAATACCGAATTCACTGCTCTACGACATATAGTTTCGGAGATATGGGCAGATTTGTCCGAATGTTGCTCGAAAATTACTCGAAAATCCGCTATATCTGTCAATTCCGAATAGAATTAACCGATTTAGAAAGTTTTAACAAATGTCATCTACTGTATTTTTTCGAGATCTTTCTAAAAATATCGATTTCACCGCTCTACGACATATAGTTTCGGAGATATGGGCAGATTTGTCCGAATGTTGCTCGAAAACTACTCGAAAATCCGCTATATCTGTCAATTCCGAATAGAATTAACCGATTTAGAAAGTTTTAACAAATGTCATCTACTGTATTTTTTCGAGGTCTTTCTAAAAATATCGATTTCACCGCTCTACGACATATAGTTTCGGAGATATGGGCAGATTTGTCCGAATGTTGCTCGAAAACTACTCGAAAATCCGCTATATCTGTCAATTCCGAATAGAATTAACCGATTTAGAAAGTTTTAACAAATGTCATCTACTGTATTTTTTCGAGGTCTTTCGAAAATACTGATTTCACTGTTCTACGACATATAGTTTCGGAGATATGGGCAGATCTGTCCGAATATTGCTCGAAAACTACTCGAAAATCCGTTATATCTGTCAATTCCGAATAGAATTAACCCATTTAGAAAGTTTTAACAAATGTCATCTACTGTATTTTTTCGAGGTCTTTCTAAAAATATCGATTTCACCGCTCTACGACATATAGTTTCGGAGATATGGGCAGATTTCTCCGAATGTTGCTCGAAAACTACTCGAAAATCCGATATATCTGTCAATTCCGAATAGAATTAACCGATTTAGAAAGTTTTAACAAATGTCATCTACTGTATTTTTTCGAGATCTTTCTAAAAATATCGATTTCACCGCTCTACGACATATAGTTTCGGAGATATGGGCAGATCTGTCCGAATATTGCTCGAAAACTACTCGAAAATCCGTTATATCTGTCAATTCCGAATAGAATTAACCGATTTAGAAAGTTTTAACAAATGTCATCTACTGTATTTTTTCGAGATCTTTCTAAAAATATCGATTTCACCGCTCTACGACATATAGTTTCGGAGATATGGGCAGATTTGTCCGAATGTTGCTCGAAAATTACTCGAAAATCCGCTATATCTGTCAATTCCGAATAGAATTAACCGATTTAGAAAGTTTTAACAAATGTCGAGATCTTTCTAAAAATATCGATTTCACCGCTCTACGACATATAGTTTCGGAGATATGGGCAGATCTGTCCGAATATTGTTCGAAAACTACTCGAAAATCCGATATATCTGTCAATTCCGAATAGAATTAACCGATTTAGAAAGTTTTAACAAATGTCATCTACTGTATTTTTTCGAGATCTTTCTAAAAATATCGATTTCACCGCTCTACGACATATAGTTTCGGAGATATGGGCAGATTTGTCCGAATGTTGCTCGAAAACTACTCGAAAATCCGTTATATCTGTCAATTCCGAATAGAATTAACCGATTTAGAAAGTTTTAACAAATGTCATCTACTGTATTTTTTCGAGGTCTTTCTAAAAATATCGATTTCACCGCTCTACGACATATAGTTTCGGAGATATGGGCAGATTTGTCCGAATGTTGCTCGAAAACTACTCGAAAATCCGCTATATCTGTCAATTCCGAATAGAATTAACCGATTTAGAAAGTTTTAACAAATGTCATCTACTGTATTTTTTCGAGGTCTTTCGAAAATACTGATTTCACTGTTCTACGACATATAGTTTCGGAGATATGGGCAGATCTGTCCGAATATTGCTCGAAAACTACTCGAAAATCCGTTATATCTGTCAATTCCGAATAGAATTAACCGATTTAGAAAGTTTTAACAAATGTCATCTACTGTATTTTTTCGAGGTCTTTCTAAAAATATCGATTTCACCGCTCTACGACATATAGTTTCGGAGATATGGGCAGATTTGTCCGAATGTTGCTCGAAAACTACTCGAAAATCCGCTATATCTGTCAATTCCGAATAGAATTAACCGATTTAGAAAGTTTTAACAAATGTCATCTACTGTATTTTTTCGAGATCTTTCTAAAAATATCGATTTCACCGCTCTACGACATATGGTTTCGGAGATATGGGCAGATCTGTCCGAATATTGCTCGAAAACTACTCGAAAATCCGTTATATCTGTCAATTCCGAATAGAATTAACCGATTTAGAAAGTTTTAACAATTGTCATCTACTGTATTTTTTCGAGATCTTTCTAAAAATATCGATTTCACCGCTCTACGACATATAGTTTCGGAGATATGGGCAGATCTGTCCGAATATTGCTCGAAAACTACTCGAAAATCCGTTATATCTGTCAATTCCGAATAGAATTAACCGATTTAGAAAGTTTTAACAAATGTCATCTACTGTATTTTTTCGAGATCTTTCTAAAAATATCGATTTCACCGCTCTACGACATATAGTTTCGGAGATATGGGCAGATTTGTCCGAATGTTGCTCGAAAACTACTCGAAAATCCGCTATATCTGTCAATTCCGAATAGAATTAACCGATTTAGAAAGTTTTAACAAATGTCATCTACTGTATTTTTTCGAGATCTTTCTAAAAATATCGATTTCACCGCTCTACGACATATAGTTTCGGAGATATGGGCAGATTTGTCCGAATGTTGCTCGAAAACTACTCGAAAATCCGATATATCTGTCAATTCCGAATAGAATTAACCGATTTAGAAAGTTTTAACAAATGTCATCTACTGTGTTTTTTCGAGATCTTTCTAAAAATATCGATTTCACCGCTCTACGACATATAGTTTCGGAGATATGGGCAGATTTGTCCGAATGTTGCTCGAAAACTACTCGAAAATCCGCTATATCTGTCAATTCCGAATAGAATTAACCGATTTAGAAAGTTTTAACAAATGTCATCTACTGTATTTTTTCGAGATCTTTCTAAAAATATCGATTTCACCGCTCTACGACATATAGTTTCGGAGATATGGGCAGATCTGTCCGAATATTGCTCGAAAACTACTCGAAAATCCGTTATATCTGTCAATTCCGAATAGAATTAACCGATTTAGAAAGTTTTAACAAATGTCATCTACTGTATTTTTTCGAGGTCTTTCTAAAAATATCGATTTCACCGCTCTACGACATATAGTTTCGGAGATATGGGCAGATTTGTCCGAATGTTGCTCGAAAACTACTCGAAAATCCGCTATATCTGTCAATTCCGAATAGAATTAACCGATTTAGAAAGTTTTAACAAATGTCATCTACTGTATTTTTTCGAGATCTTTCTAAAAATATCGATTTCACCGCTCTACGACATATAGTTTCGGAGATATGGGCAGATCTGTCCGAATATTGCTCGAAAACTACTCGAAAATCCGTTATATCTGTCAATTCCGAATAGAATTAACCGATTTAGAAAGTTTTAACAAATGTCATCTACTGTATTTTTTCGAGATCTTTCTAAAAATATCGATTTCACCGCTCTACGACATATAGTTTCGGAGATATGGGCAGATTTGTCCGAATGTTGCTCGAAAATTACTCGAAAATCCGCTATATCTGTCAATTCCGAATAGAATTAACCGATTTAGAAAGTTTTAACAAATGTCATCTACTGTATTTTTTCGAGATCTTTCTAAAAATATCGATTTCACCGCTCTACGACATATAGTTTCGGAGATATGGGCAGATTTGTCCGAATGTTGCTCGAAAACTACTCGAAAATCCGCTATATCTGTCAATTCCGAATAGAATTAACCGATTTAGAAAGTTTTAACAAATGTCATCTACTGTATTTTTTCGAGATCTTTCTAAAAATATCGATTTCACCGCTCTACGACATATAGTTTCGGAGATATGGGCAGATCTGTCCGAATATTGCTCGAAAACTACTCGAAAATCCGTTATATCTGTCAATTCCGAATAGAATTAACCGATTTAGAAAGTTTTAACAAATGTCATCTACTGTATTTTTTCGAGGTCTTTCTAAAAATACCGAATTCACTGCTCTACGACATATAGTTTCGGAGATATGGGCAGATTTGTCCGAATGTTGCTCGAAAATTACTCGAAAATCCGCTATATCTGTCAATTCCGAATAGAATTAACCGATTTAGAAAGTTTTAACAAATGTCATCTACTGTATTTTTTCGAGGTCTTTCAAAAATACTGATTTCACTGTTCTACGACATATAGTTTCGGAGATATGGGCAGATCTGTCCGAATATTGCTCGAAAACTACTCGAAAATCCGCTATATCTGTCAATTCCGAATAGAATTAACCGATTTAGAAAGTTTTAACAAATGTCGAGATCTTTCTAAAAATATCGATTTCACCGCTCTACGACATATAGTTTCGGAGATATGGGCAGATCTGTCCGAATATTGCTCGAAAACTACTCGAAAATCCGCTATATCTGTCAATTCCGAATAGAATTAACCGATTTAGAAAGTTTTAACAAATGTCATCTACTGTATTTTTTCGAGATCTTTCTAAAAATATCGATTTCACCGCTCTACGACATATAGTTTCGGAGATATGGGCAGATTTGTCCGAATATTGCTCGAAAACTACTCGAAAATCCGTTATATCTGTCAATTCCGAATAGAATTAACCGATTTAGAAAGTTTTAACAAATGTCATCTACTGTATTTTTTCGAGGTCTTTCTAAAAATACCGAATTCACTGCTCTACGACATATAGTTTCGGAGATATGGGCAGATTTGTCCGAATGTTGCTCGAAAATTACTCGAAAATCCGCTATATCTGTCAATTCCGAATAGAATTAACCGATTTAGAAAGTTTTAACAAATGTCATCTACTGTATTTTTTCGAGATCTTTCTAAAAATATCGATTTCACCGCTCTACGACATATAGTTTCGGAGATATGGGCAGATTTGTCCGAATGTTGCTCGAAAACTACTCGAAAATCCGCTATATCTGTCAATTCCGAATAGAATTAACCGATTTAGAAAGTTTTAACAAATGTCATCTACTGTATTTTTTCGAGGTCTTTCTAAGAATATCGATTTCACCGCTCTACGACATATAGTTTCGGAGATATGGGCAGATTTGTCCGAATGTTGCTCGAAAACTACTCGAAAATCCGCTATATCTGTCAATTCCGAATAGAATTAACCGATTTAGAAAGTTTTAACAAATGTCATCTACTGTATTTTTTCGAGGTCTTTCGAAAATACTGATTTCACTGTTCTACGACATATAGTTTCGGAGATATGGGCAGATCTGTCCGAATATTGCTCGAAAACTACTCGAAAATCCGTTATATCTGTCAATTCCGAATAGAATTAACCGATTTAGAAAGTTTTAACAAATGTCATCTACTGTATTTTTTCGAGGTCTTTCTAAAAATATCGATTTCACCGCTCTACGACATATAGTTTCGGAGATATGGGCAGATCTGTCCGAATATTGCTCGAAAACTACTCGAAAATCCGCTATATCTGTCAATTCCGAATAGAATTAACCGATTTAGAAAGTTTTAACAAATGTCATCTACTGTATTTTTTCGAGATCTTTCTAAAAATATCGATTTCACCGCTCTACGACATATAGTTTCGGAGATATGGGCAGATTTGTCCGAATATTGCTCGAAAACTACTCGAAAATCCGTTATATCTGTCAATTCCGAATAGAATTAACCGATTTAGAAAGTTTTAACAAATGTCATCTACTGTATTTTTTCGAGGTCTTTCTAAAAATACCGAATTCACTGCTCTACGACATATAGTTTCGGAGATATGGGCAGATTTGTCCGAATGTTGCTCGAAAATTACTCGAAAATCCGCTATATCTGTCAATTCCGAATAGAATTAACCGATTTAGAAAGTTTTAACAAATGTCATCTACTGTATTTTTTCGAGATCTTTCTAAAAATATCGATTTCACCGCTCTACGACATATAGTTTCGGAGATATGGGCAGATTTGTCCGAATGTTGCTCGAAAACTACTCGAAAATC
This sequence comes from Platypus cylindrus, assembly GCA_949748235.1. Taxonomy (NCBI): domain Eukaryota; kingdom Metazoa; phylum Arthropoda; class Insecta; order Coleoptera; family Curculionidae; genus Platypus; species Platypus cylindrus. The sequence goes on along the minus strand of OX456491.1, from coordinate 247,364 downwards.
CGCTATATCTGTCAATTCCGAATAGAATTAACCGATTTAGAAAGTTTTAACAAATGTCATCTACTGTATTTTTTCGAGGTCTTTCTAAGAATATCGATTTCACCGCTCTACGACATATAGTTTCGGAGATATGGGCAGATTTGTCCGAATGTTGCTCGAAAACTACTCGAAAATCCGCTATATCTGTCAATTCCGAATAGAATTAACCGATTTAGAAAGTTTTAACAAATGTCATCTACTGTATTTTTTCGAGGTCTTTCGAAAATACTGATTTCACTGTTCTACGACATATAGTTTCGGAGATATGGGCAGATCTGTCCGAATATTGCTCGAAAACTACTCGAAAATCCGTTATATCTGTCAATTCCGAATAGAATTAACCGATTTAGAAAGTTTTAACAAATGTCATCTACTGTATTTTTTCGAGGTCTTTCTAAAAATATCGATTTCACCGCTCTACGACATATAGTTTCGGAGATATGGGCAGATTTGTCCGAATGTTGCTCGAAAACTACTCGAAAATCCGCTATATCTGTCAATTCCGAATAGAATTAACCGATTTAGAAAGTTTTAACAAATGTCATCTACTGTATTTTTTCGAGATCTTTCTAAAAATATCGATTTCACCGCTCTACGACATATAGTTTCGGAGATATGGGCAGATCTGTCCGAATATTGCTCGAAAACTACTCGAAAATCCGTTATATCTGTCAATTCCGAATAGAATTAACCGATTTAGAAAGTTTTAACAAATGTCATCTACTGTATTTTTTCGAGATCTTTCTAAAAATATCGATTTCACCGCTCTACGACATATAGTTTCGGAGATATGGGCAGATTTGTCCGAATGTTGCTCGAAAATTACTCGAAAATCCGCTATATCTGTCAATTCCGAATAGAATTAACCGATTTAGAAAGTTTTAACAAATGTCATCTACTGTATTTTTTCGAGATCTTTCTAAAAATATCGATTTCACCGCTCTACGACATATAGTTTCGGAGATATGGGCAGATTTGTCCGAATGTTGCTCGAAAACTACTCGAAAATCCGCTATATCTGTCAATTCCGAATAGAATTAACCGATTTAGAAAGTTTTAACAAATGTCATCTACTGTATTTTTTCGAGATCTTTCTAAAAATATCGATTTCACCGCTCTACGACATATAGTTTCGGAGATATGGGCAGATCTGTCCGAATATTGCTCGAAAACTACTCGAAAATCCGTTATATCTGTCAATTCCGAATAGAATTAACCGATTTAGAAAGTTTTAACAAATGTCATCTACTGTATTTTTTCGAGGTCTTTCTAAAAATACCGAATTCACTGCTCTACGACATATAGTTTCGGAGATATGGGCAGATTTGTCCGAATGTTGCTCGAAAATTACTCGAAAATCCGCTATATCTGTCAATTCCGAATAGAATTAACCGATTTAGAAAGTTTTAACAAATGTCATCTACTGTATTTTTTCGAGGTCTTTCAAAAATACTGATTTCACTGTTCTACGACATATAGTTTCGGAGATATGGGCAGATCTGTCCGAATATTGCTCGAAAACTACTCGAAAATCCGCTATATCTGTCAATTCCGAATAGAATTAACCGATTTAGAAAGTTTTAACAAATGTCGAGATCTTTCTAAAAATATCGATTTCACCGCTCTACGACATATAGTTTCGGAGATATGGGCAGATCTGTCCGAATATTGCTCGAAAACTACTCGAAAATCCGCTATATCTGTCAATTCCGAATAGAATTAACCGATTTAGAAAGTTTTAACAAATGTCATCTACTGTATTTTTTCGAGATCTTTCTAAAAATATCGATTTCACCGCTCTACGACATATAGTTTCGGAGATATGGGCAGATCTGTCCGAATATTGCTCGAAAACTACTCGAAAATCCGTTATATCTGTCAATTCCGAATAGAATTAACCGATTTAGAAAGTTTTAACAAATGTCATCTACTGTATTTTTTCGAGGTCTTTCTAAAAATACCGAATTCACTGCTCTACGACATATAGTTTCGGAGATATGGGCAGATTTGTCCGAATGTTGCTCGAAAACTACTCGAAAATCCGCTATATCTGTCAATTCCGAATAGAATTAACCGATTTAGAAAGTTTTAACAAATGTCATCTACTGTATTTTTTCGAGGTCTTTCGAAAATACTGATTTCACTGTTCTACGACATATAGTTTCGGAGATATGGGCAGATCTGTCCGAATATTGCTCGAAAACTACTCGAAAATCCGTTATATCTGTCAATTCCGAATAGAATTAACCGATTTAGAAAGTTTTAACAAATGTCATCTACTGTATTTTTTCGAGGTCTTTCTAAAAATATCGATTTCACCGCTCTACGACATATAGTTTCGGAGATATGGGCAGATTTGTCCGAATGTTGCTCGAAAACTACTCGAAAATCCGCTATATCTGTCAATTCCGAATAGAATTAACCGATTTAGAAAGTTTTAACAAATGTCATCTACTGTATTTTTTCGAGATCTTTCTAAAAATATCGATTTCACCGCTCTACGACATATAGTTTCGGAGATATGGGCAGATCTGTCCGAATATTGCTCGAAAACTACTCGAAAATCCGTTATATCTGTCAATTCCGAATAGAATTAACCGATTTAGAAAGTTTTAACAAATGTCATCTACTGTATTTTTTCGAGGTCTTTCTAAAAATACCGAATTCACTGCTCTACGACATATAGTTTCGGAGATATGGGCAGATTTGTCCGAATGTTGCTCGAAAATTACTCGAAAATCCGCTATATCTGTCAATTCCGAATAGAATTAACCGATTTAGAAAGTTTTAACAAATGTCATCTACTGTATTTTTTCGAGATCTTTCTAAAAATATCGATTTCACCGCTCTACGACATATAGTTTCGGAGATATGGGCAGATTTGTCCGAATGTTGCTCGAAAATTACTCGAAAATCCGCTATATCTGTCAATTCCGAATAGAATTAACCGATTTAGAAAGTTTTAACAAATGTCATCTACTGTATTTTTTCGAGATCTTTCTAAAAATATCGATTTCACCGCTCTACGACATATAGTTTCGGAGATATGGGCAGATTTGTCCGAATGTTGCTCGAAAACTACTCGAAAATCCGCTATATCTGTCAATTCCGAATAGAATTAACCGATTTAGAAAGTTTTAACAATTGTCATCTACTGTATTTTTTCGAGATCTTTCTAAAAATATCGATTTCACCGCTCTACGACATATAGTTTCGGAGATATGGGCAGATCTGTCCGAATATTGCTCGAAAACTACTCGAAAATCCGTTATATCTGTCAATTCCGAATAGAATTAACCGATTTAGAAAGTTTTAACAAATGTCATCTACTGTATTTTTTCGAGATCTTTCTAAAAATATCGATTTCACCGCTCTACGACATATAGTTTCGGAGATATGGGCAGATTTGTCCGAATGTTGCTCGAAAACTACTCGAAAATCCGCTATATCTGTCAATTCCGAATAGAATTAACCGATTTAGAAAGTTTTAACAAATGTCATCTACTGTATTTTTTCGAGATCTTTCTAAAAATATCGATTTCACCGCTCTACGACATATAGTTTCGGAGATATGGGCAGATTTGTCCGAATGTTGCTCGAAAACTACTCGAAAATCCGATATATCTGTCAATTCCGAATAGAATTAACCGATTTAGAAAGTTTTAACAAATGTCATCTACTGTGTTTTTTCGAGATCTTTCTAAAAATATCGATTTCACCGCTCTACGACATATAGTTTCGGAGATATGGGCAGATCTGTCCGAATATTGCTCGAAAACTACTCGAAAATCCGTTATATCTGTCAATTCCGAATAGAATTAACCGATTTAGAAAGTTTTAACAAATGTCATCTACTGTATTTTTTCGAGATCTTTCTAAAAATATCGATTTCACCGCTCTACGACATATAGTTTCGGAGATATGGGCAGATTTGTCCGAATGTTGCTCGAAAATTACTCGAAAATCCGCTATATCTGTCAATTCCGAATAGAATTAACCGATTTAGAAAGTTTTAACAAATGTCGAGATCTTTCTAAAAATATCGATTTCACCGCTCTACGACATATAGTTTCGGAGATATGGGCAGATTTGTCCGAATGTTGCTCGAAAACTACTCGAAAATCCGCTATATCTGTCAATTCCGAATAGAATTAACCGATTTAGAAAGTTTTAACAAATGTCATCTACTGTATTTTTTCGAGATCTTTCTAAAAATATCGATTTCACCGCTCTACGACATATAGTTTCGGAGATATGGGCAGATTTGTCCGAATGTTGCTCGAAAACTACTCGAAAATCCGCTATATCTGTCAATTCCGAATAGAATTAACCGATTTAGAAAGTTTTAACAAATGTCATCTACTGTATTTTTTCGAGATCTTTCTAAAAATATCGATTTCACCGCTCTACGACATATAGTTTCGGAGATATGGGCAGATTTGTCCGAATGTTGCTCGAAAACTACTCGAAAATCCGCTATATCTGTCAATTCCGAATAGAATTAACCGATTTAGAAAGTTTTAACAAATGTCATCTACTGTATTTTTTCGAGGTCTTTCTAAAAATACCGAATTCACTGCTCTACGACATATAGTTTCGGAGATATGGGCAGATTTGTCCGAATGTTGCTCGAAAATTACTCGAAAATCCGCTATATCTGTCAATTCCGAATAGAATTAACCGATTTAGAAAGTTTTAACAAATGTCATCTACTGTATTTTTTCGAGATCTTTCTAAAAATATCGATTTCACCGCTCTACGACATATAGTTTCGGAGATATGGGCAGATTTGTCCGAATGTTGCTCGAAAGCTACTCGAAAATCCGCTATATCTGTCAATTCCGAATAGAATTAACCGATTTAGAAAGTTTTAACAAATGTCATCTACTGTATTTTTTCGAGGTCTTTCTAAAAATATCGATTTCACCGCTCTACGACATATAGTTTCGGAGATATGGGCAGATTTGTCCGAATGTTGCTCGAAAACTACTCGAAAATCCGCTATATCTGTCAATTCCGAATAGAATTAACCGATTTAGAAAGTTTTAACAAATGTCATCTACTGTATTTTTTCGAGGTCTTTCGAAAATACTGATTTCACTGTTCTACGACATATAGTTTCGGAGATATGGGCAGATTTGTCCGAATGTTGCTCGAAAACTACTCGAAAATCCGCTATATCTGTCAATTCCGAATAGAATTAACCGATTTAGAAAGTTTTAACAAATGTCATCTACTGTATTTTTTCGAGATCTTTCTAAAAATATCGATTTCACCGCTCTACGACATATAGTTTCGGAGATATGGGCAGATTTGTCCGAATGTTGCTCGAAAACTACTCGAAAATCCGCTATATCTGTCAATTCCGAATAGAATTAACCGATTTAGAAAGTTTTAACAAATGTCATCTACTGTATTTTTTCGAGATCTTTCTAAAAATATCGATTTCACCGCTCTACGACATATAGTTTCGGAGATATGGGCAGATTTGTCCGAATGTTGCTCGAAAACTACTCGAAAATCCGATATATCTGTCAATTCCGAATAGAATTAACCGATTTAGAAAGTTTTAACAAATGTCATCTACTGTGTTTTTTCGAGATCTTTCTAAAAATATCGATTTCACCGCTCTACGACATATAGTTTCGGAGATATGGGCAGATCTGTCCGAATATTGCTCGAAAACTACTCGAAAATCCGTTATATCTGTCAATTCCGAATAGAATTAACCGATTTAGAAAGTTTTAACAAATGTCATCTACTGTATTTTTTCGAGATCTTTCTAAAAATATCGATTTCACCGCTCTACGACATATAGTTTCGGAGATATGGGCAGATTTGTCCGAATGTTGCTCGAAAATTACTCGAAAATCCGCTATATCTGTCAATTCCGAATAGAATTAACCGATTTAGAAAGTTTTAACAAATGTCGAGATCTTTCTAAAAATATCGATTTCACCGCTCTACGACATATAGTTTCGGAGATATGGGCAGATTTGTCCGAATGTTGCTCGAAAACTACTCGAAAATCCGCTATATCTGTCAATTCCGAATAGAATTAACCGATTTAGAAAGTTTTAACAAATGTCATCTACTGTATGTTTTCGAGATCTTTCTAAAAATATCGATTTCACCGCTCTACGACATATAGTTTCGGAGATATGGGCAGATCTGTCCGAATATTGCTCGAAAACTACTCGAAAATCCGTTATATCTGTCAATTCCGAATAGAATTAACCGATTTAGAAAGTTTTAACAAATGTCATCTACTGTATTTTTTCGAGGTCTTTCTAAAAATACCGAATTCACTGCTCTACGACATATAGTTTCGGAGATATGGGCAGATTTGTCCGAATGTTGCTCGAAAATTACTCGAAAATCCGCTATATCTGTCAATTCCGAATAGAATTAACCGATTTAGAAAGTTTTAACAAATGTCATCTACTGTATTTTTTCGAGATCTTTCTAAAAATATCGATTTCACCGCTCTACGACATATAGTTTCGGAGATATGGGCAGATTTGTCCGAATGTTGCTCGAAAACTACTCGAAAATCCGCTATATCTGTCAATTCCGAATAGAATTAACCGATTTAGAAAGTTTTAACAAATGTCATCTACTGTATTTTTTCGAGGTCTTTCTAAAAATATCGATTTCACCGCTCTACGACATATAGTTTCGGAGATATGGGCAGATTTGTCCGAATGTTGCTCGAAAACTACTCGAAAATCCGCTATATCTGTCAATTCCGAATAGAATTAACCGATTTAGAAAGTTTTAACAAATGTCATCTACTGTATTTTTTCGAGGTCTTTCGAAAATACTGATTTCACTGTTCTACGACATATAGTTTCGGAGATATGGGCAGATCTGTCCGAATATTGCTCGAAAACTACTCGAAAATCCGTTATATCTGTCAATTCCGAATAGAATTAACCGATTTAGAAAGTTTTAACAAATGTCATCTACTGTATTTTTTCGAGGTCTTTCTAAAAATATCGATTTCACCGCTCTACGACATATAGTTTCGGAGATATGGGCAGATTTGTCCGAATGTTGCTCGAAAACTACTCGAAAATCCGCTATATCTGTCAATTCCGAATAGAATTAACCGATTTAGAAAGTTTTAACAAATGTCGTCTACTGTATTTTTTCGAGATCTTTCTAAAAATATCGATTTCACCGCTCTACGACATATAGTTTCGGAGATATGGGCAGATCTGTCCGAATATTGCTCGAAAACTACTCGAAAATCCGTTATATCTGTCAATTCCGAATAGAATTAACCGATTTAGAAAGTTTTAACAAATGTCATCTACTGTATTTTTTCGAGATCTTTCTAAAAATATCGATTTCACCGCTCTACGACATATAGTTTCGGAGATATGGGCAGATTTGTCCGAATGTTGCTCGAAAATTACTCGAAAATCCGCTATATCTGTCAATTCCGAATAGAATTAACCGATTTAGAAAGTTTTAACAAATGTCATCTACTGTATTTTTTCGAGATCTTTCTAAAAATATCGATTTCACCGCTCTACGACATATAGTTTCGGAGATATGGGCAGATTTGTCCGAATGTTGCTCGAAAACTACTCGAAAATCCGCTATATCTGTCAATTCCGAATAGAATTAACCGATTTAGAAAGTTTTAACAAATGTCATCTACTGTATTTTTTCGAGATCTTTCTAAAAATATCGATTTCACCGCTCTACGACATATAGTTTCGGAGATATGGGCAGATCTGTCCGAATATTGCTCGAAAACTACTCGAAAATCCGTTATATCTGTCAATTCCGAATAGAATTAACCGATTTAGAAAGTTTTAACAAATGTCATCTACTGTATTTTTTCGAGGTCTTTCTAAAAATACCGAATTCACTGCTCTACGACATATAGTTTCTGAGATATGGGCAGATTTGTCCGAATGTTGCTCGAAAATTACTCGAAAATCCGCTATATCTGTCAATTCCGAATAGAATTAACCGATTTAGAAAGTTTTAACAAATGTCATCTACTGTATTTTTTCGAGGTCTTTCAAAAATACTGATTTCACTGTTCTACGACATATAGTTTCGGAGATATGGGCAGATCTGTCCGAATATTGCTCGAAAACTACTCGAAAATCCGCTATATCTGTCAATTCCGAATAGAATTAACCGATTTAGAAAGTTTTAACAAATGTCGAGATCTTTCTAAAAATATCGATTTCACCGCTCTACGACATATAGTTTCGGAGATATGGGCAGATCTGTCCGAATATTGCTCGAAAACTACTCGAAAATCCGCTATATCTGTCAATTCCGAATAGAATTAACCGATTTAGAAAGTTTTAACAAATGTCATCTACTGTATTTTTTCGAGATCTTTCTAAAAATATCGATTTCACCGCTCTACGACATATAGTTTCGGAGATATGGGCAGATCTGTCCGAATATTGCTCGAAAACTACTCGAAAATCCGTTATATCTGTCAATTCCGAATAGAATTAACCGATTTAGAAAGTTTTAACAAATGTCATCTACTGTATTTTTTCGAGGTCTTTCTAAAAATATCGATTTCACCGCTCTACGACATATAGTTTCGGAGATATGGGCAGATTTGTCCGAATGTTGCTCGAAAACTACTCGAAAATCCGCTATATCTGTCAATTCCGAATAGAATTAACCGATTTAGAAAGTTTTAACAAATGTCATCTACTGTATTTTTTCGAGATCTTTCTAAAAATATCGATTTCACCGCTCTACGACATATAGTTTCGGAGATATGGGCAGATCTGTCCGAATATTGCTCGAAAACTACTCGAAAATCCGTTATATCTGTCAATTCCGAATAGAATTAACCGATTTAGAAAGTTTTAACAAATGTCATCTACTGTATTTTTTCGAGGTCTTTCTAAAAATACCGAATTCACTGCTCTACGACATATAGTTTCGGAGATATGGGCAGATTTGTCCGAATGTTGCTCGAAAATTACTCGAAAATCCGCTATATCTGTCAATTCCGAATAGAATTAACCGATTTAGAAAGTTTTAACAAATGTCATCTACTGTATTTTTTCGAGATCTTTCTAAAAATATCGATTTCACCGCTCTACGACATATAGTTTCGGAGATATGGGCAGATTTGTCCGAATGTTGCTCGAAAACTACTCGAAAATCCGCTATATCTGTCAATTCCGAATAGAATTAACCGATTTAGAAAGTTTTAACAAATGTCATCTACTGTATTTTTTCGAGATCTTTCTAAAAATATCGATTTCACCGCTCTACGACATATAGTTTCGGAGATATGGGCAGATTTGTCCGAATGTTGCTCGAAAACTACTCGAAAATCCGCTATATCTGTCAATTCCGAATAGAATTAACCGATTTAGAAAGTTTTAACAATTGTCATCTACTGTATTTTTTCGAGATCTTTCTAAAAATATCGATTTCACCGCTCTACGACATATAGTTTCGGAGATATGGGCAGATCTGTCCGAATATTGCTCGAAAACTACTCGAAAATCCGTTATATCTGTCAATTCCGAATAGAATTAACCGATTTAGAAAGTTTTAACAAATGTCATCTACTGTATTTTTTCGAGATCTTTCTAAAAATATCGATTTCACCGCTCTACGACATATAGTTTCGGAGATATGGGCAGATTTGTCCGAATGTTGCTCGAAAACTACTCGAAAATCCGCTATATCTGTCAATTCCGAATAGAATTAACCGATTTAGAAAGTTTTAACAAATGTCATCTACTGTATTTTTTCGAGATCTTTCTAAAAATATCGATTTCACCGCTCTACGACATATAGTTTCGGAGATATGGGCAGATTTGTCCGAATGTTGCTCGAAAACTACTCGAAAATCCGATATATCTGTCAATTCCGAATAGAATTAACCGATTTAGAAAGTTTTAACAAATGTCATCTACTGTGTTTTTTCGAGATCTTTCTAAAAATATCGATTTCACCGCTCTACGACATATAGTTTCGGAGATATGGGCAGATCTGTCCGAATATTGCTCGAAAACTACTCGAAAATCCGTTATATCTGTCAATTCCGAATAGAATTAACCGATTTAGAAAGTTTTAACAAATGTCATCTACTGTATTTTTTCGAGATCTTTCTAAAAATATCGATTTCACCGCTCTACGACATATAGTTTCGGAGATATGGGCAGATTTGTCCGAATGTTGCTCGAAAATTACTCGAAAATCCGCTATATCTGTCAATTCCGAATAGAATTAACCGATTTAGAAAGTTTTAACAAATGTCATCTACTGTATTTTTTCGAGATCTTTCTAAAAGTATCGATTTCACCGCTCTACGACATATAGTTTCGGAGATATGGGCAGATTTGTCCGAATATTGCTCGAAAACTACTCGAAAATTCGCTATATCTGTCAATTCCGAATGGAATTAACCGATTTAGAAAGTTTTAACAAATGTCATCTACTGTATTTTTTTGAGATCTTTCTAAAAATATCGATTTCACCGCTCTACGACATATAGTTTCGGAGATATGGGCAGATTTGTCCGAATATTGCTCGAAAACTACTCGAAAATCCGCTATATCTGTCAATTCCGAATAGAATTAACCGATTTAGAAAGTTTTAACAAATGTCGAGATCTTTCTAAAAATATCGATTTCACCGCTCTACGACATATAGTTTCGGAGATATGGGCAGATCTGTCCGAATATTGCTCGAAAACTACTCGAAAATCCGCTATATCTGTCAATTCCGAATAGAATTAACCGATTTAGAAAGTTTTAACAAATGTCATCTACTGTATTTTTTCGAGATCTTTCTAAAAATATCGATTTCACCGCTCTACGACATATAGTTTCGGAGATATGGGCAGATCTGTCCGAATATTGCTCGAAAACTACTCGAAAATCCGTTATATCTGTCAATTCCGAATAGAATTAACCGATTTAGAAAGTTTTAACAAATGTCATCTACTGTATTTTTTCGAGGTCTTTCTAAAAATATCGATTTCACCGCTCTACGACATATAGTTTCGGAGATATGGGCAGATTTGTCCGAATGTTGCTCGAAAACTACTCGAAAATCCGCTATATCTGTCAATTCCGAATAGAATTAACCGATTTAGAAAGTTTTAACAAATGTCATCTACTGTATTTTTTCGAGATCTTTCTAAAAATATCGATTTCACCGCTCTACGACATATAGTTTCGGAGATATGGGCAGATCTGTCCGAATATTGCTCGAAAACTACTCGAAAATCCGTTATATCTGTCAATTCCGAATAGAATTAACCGATTTAGAAAGTTTTAACAAATGTCATCTACTGTATTTTTTCGAGGTCTTTCTAAAAATACCGAATTCACTGCTCTACGACATATAGTTTCGGAGATATGGGCAGATTTGTCCGAATGTTGCTCGAAAATTACTCGAAAATCCGCTATATCTGTCAATTCCGAATAGAATTAACCGATTTAGAAAGTTTTAACAAATGTCATCTACTGTATTTTTTCGAGATCTTTCTAAAAATATCGATTTCACCGCTCTACGACATATAGTTTCGGAGATATGGGCAGATTTGTCCGAATGTTGCTCGAAAACTACTCGAAAATCCGCTATATCTGTCAATTCCGAATAGAATTAACCGATTTAGAAAGTTTTAACAAATGTCATCTACTGTATTTTTTCGAGATCTTTCTAAAAATATCGATTTCACCGCTCTACGACATATAGTTTCGGAGATATGGGCAGATTTGTCCGAATGTTGCTCGAAAACTACTCGAAAATCCGCTATATCTGTCAATTCCGAATAGAATTAACCGATTTAGAAAGTTTTAACAATTGTCATCTACTGTATTTTTTCGAGATCTTTCTAAAAATATCGATTTCACCGCTCTACGACATATAGTTTCGGAGATATGGGCAGATCTGTCCGAATATTGCTCGAAAACTACTCGAAAATCCGTTATATCTGTCAATTCCGAATAGAATTAACCGATTTAGAAAGTTTTAACAAATGTCATCTACTGTATTTTTTCGAGATCTTTCTAAAAATATCGATTTCACCGCTCTACGACATATAGTTTCGGAGATATGGGCAGATTTGTCCGAATGTTGCTCGAAAACTACTCGAAAATCCGCTATATCTGTCAATTCCGAATAGAATTAACCGATTTAGAAAGTTTTAACAAATGTCATCTACTGTATTTTTTCGAGATCTTTCTAAAAATATCGATTTCACCGCTCTACGACATATAGTTTCGGAGATATGGGCAGATCTGTCCGAATATTGCTCGAAAACTACTCGAAAATCCGCTATATCTGTCAATTCCGAATAGAATTAACCGATTTAGAAAGTTTTAACAAATGTCGAGATCTTTCTAAAAATATCGATTTCACCGCTCTACGACATATAGTTTCGGAGATATGGGCAGATCTGTCCGAATATTGCTCGAAAACTACTCGAAAATCCGCTATATCTGTCAATTCCGAATAGAATTAACCGATTTAGAAAGTTTTAACAAATGTCATCTACTGTATTTTTTCGAGATCTTTCTAAAAATATCGATTTCACCGCTCTACGACATATAGTTTCGGAGATATGGGCAGATCTGTCCGAATATTGCTCGAAAACTACTCGAAAATCCGTTATATCTGTCAATTCCGAATAGAATTAACCGATTTAGAAAGTTTTAACAAATGTCATCTACTGTATTTTTTCGAGGTCTTTCTAAAAATATCGATTTCACCGCTCTACGACATATAGTTTCGGAGATATGGGCAGATTTGTCCGAATGTTGCTCGAAAACTACTCGAAAATCCGCTATATCTGTCAATTCCGAATAGAATTAACCGATTTAGAAAGTTTTAACAAATGTCATCTACTGTATTTTTTCGAGATCTTTCTAAAAATATCGATTTCACCGCTCTACGACATATAGTTTCGGAGATATGGGCAGATCTGTCCGAATATTGCTCGAAAACTACTCGAAAATCCGTTATATCTGTCAATTCCGAATAGAATTAACCGATTTAGAAAGTTTTAACAAATGTCATCTACTGTATTTTTTCGAGGTCTTTCTAAAAATACCGAATTCACTGCTCTACGACATATAGTTTCGGAGATATGGGCAGATTTGTCCGAATGTTGCTCGAAAATTACTCGAAAATCCGCTATATCTGTCAATTCCGAATAGAATTAACCGATTTAGAAAGTTTTAACAAATGTCATCTACTGTATTTTTTCGAGATCTTTCTAAAAATATCGATTTCACCGCTCTACGACATATAGTTTCGGAGATATGGGCAGATTTGTCCGAATGTTGCTCGAAAACTACTCGAAAATCCGCTATATCTGTCAATTCCGAATAGAATTAACCGATTTAGAAAGTTTTAACAAATGTCATCTACTGTATTTTTTCGAGATCTTTCTAAAAATATCGATTTCACCGCTCTACGACATATAGTTTCGGAGATATGGGCAGATTTGTCCGAATGTTGCTCGAAAACTACTCGAAAATCCGCTATATCTGTCAATTCCGAATAGAATTAACCGATTTAGAAAGTTTTAACAATTGTCATCTACTGTATTTTTTCGAGATCTTTCTAAAAATATCGATTTCACCGCTCTACGACATATAGTTTCGGAGATATGGGCAGATCTGTCCGAATATTGCTCGAAAACTACTCGAAAATCCGTTATATCTGTCAATTCCGAATAGAATTAACCGATTTAGAAAGTTTTAACAAATGTCATCTACTGTATTTTTTCGAGATCTTTCTAAAAATATCGATTTCACCGCTCTACGACATATAGTTTCGGAGATATGGGCAGATTTGTCCGAATGTTGCTCGAAAACTACTCGAAAATCCGCTATATCTGTCAATTCCGAATAGAATTAACCGATTTAGAAAGTTTTAACAAATGTCATCTACTGTATTTTTTCGAGATCTTTCTAAAAATATCGATTTCACCGCTCTACGACATATAGTTTCGGAGATATGGGCAGATTTGTCCGAATGTTGCTCGAAAACTACTCGAAAATCCGATATATCTGTCAATTCCGAATAGAATTAACCGATTTAGAAAGTTTTAACAAATGTCATCTACTGTGTTTTTTCGAGATCTTTCTAAAAATATCGATTTCACCGCTCTACGACATATAGTTTCGGAGATATGGGCAGATCTGTCCGAATATTGCTCGAAAACTACTCGAAAATCCGTTATATCTGTCAATTCCGAATAGAATTAACCGATTTAGAAAGTTTTAACAAATGTCATCTACTGTATTTTTTCGAGATCTTTCTAAAAATATCGATTTCACCGCTCTACGACATATAGTTTCGGAGATATGGGCAGATTTGTCCGAATGTTGCTCGAAAATTACTCGAAAATCCGCTATATCTGTCAATTCCGAATAGAATTAACCGATTTAGAAAGTTTTAACAAATGTCATCTACTGTATTTTTTCGAGATCTTTCTAAAAGTATCGATTTCACCGCTCTACGACATATAGTTTCGGAGATATGGGCAGATTTGTCCGAATATTGCTCGAAAACTACTCGAAAATTCGCTATATCTGTCAATTCCGAATGGAATTAACCGATTTAGAAAGTTTTAACAAATGTCATCTACTGTATTTTTTTGAGATCTTTCTAAAAATATCGATTTCACCGCTCTACGACATATAGTTTCGGAGATATGGGCAGATTTGTCCGAATATTGCTCGAAAACTACTCGAAAATCCGCTATATCTGTCAATTCCGAATAGAATTAACCGATTTAGAAAGTTTTAACAAATGTCGAGATCTTTCTAAAAATATCGATTTCACCGCTCTACGACATATAGTTTCGGAGATATGGGCAGATCTGTCCGAATATTGCTCGAAAACTACTCGAAAATCCGCTATATCTGTCAATTCCGAATAGAATTAACCGATTTAGAAAGTTTTAACAAATGTCATCTACTGTATTTTTTCGAGATCTTTCTAAAAATATCGATTTCACCGCTCTACGACATATAGTTTCGGAGATATGGGCAGATCTGTCCGAATATTGCTCGAAAACTACTCGAAAATCCGTTATATCTGTCAATTCCGAATAGAATTAACCGATTTAGAAAGTTTTAACAAATGTCATCTACTGTATTTTTTCGAGGTCTTTCTAAAAATATCGATTTCACCGCTCTACGACATATAGTTTCGGAGATATGGGCAGATTTGTCCGAATGTTGCTCGAAAACTACTCGAAAATCCGCTATATCTGTCAATTCCGAATAGAATTAACCGATTTAGAAAGTTTTAACAAATGTCATCTACTGTATTTTTTCGAGATCTTTCTAAAAATATCGATTTCACCGCTCTACGACATATAGTTTCGGAGATATGGGCAGATCTGTCCGAATATTGCTCGAAAACTACTCGAAAATCCGTTATATCTGTCAATTCCGAATAGAATTAACCGATTTAGAAAGTTTTAACAAATGTCATCTACTGTATTTTTTCGAGGTCTTTCTAAAAATACCGAATTCACTGCTCTACGACATATAGTTTCGGAGATATGGGCAGATTTGTCCGAATGTTGCTCGAAAATTACTCGAAAATCCGCTATATCTGTCAATTCCGAATAGAATTAACCGATTTAGAAAGTTTTAACAAATGTCATCTACTGTATTTTTTCGAGATCTTTCTAAAAATATCGATTTCACCGCTCTACGACATATAGTTTCGGAGATATGGGCAGATTTGTCCGAATGTTGCTCGAAAACTACTCGAAAATCCGCTATATCTGTCAATTCCGAATAGAATTAACCGATTTAGAAAGTTTTAACAAATGTCATCTACTGTATTTTTTCGAGATCTTTCTAAAAATATCGATTTCACCGCTCTACGACATATAGTTTCGGAGATATGGGCAGATTTGTCCGAATGTTGCTCGAAAACTACTCGAAAATCCGCTATATCTGTCAATTCCGAATAGAATTAACCGATTTAGAAAGTTTTAACAATTGTCATCTACTGTATTTTTTCGAGATCTTTCTAAAAATATCGATTTCACCGCTCTACGACATATAGTTTCGGAGATATGGGCAGATCTGTCCGAATATTGCTCGAAAACTACTCGAAAATCCGTTATATCTGTCAATTCCGAATAGAATTAACCGATTTAGAAAGTTTTAACAAATGTCATCTACTGTATTTTTTCGAGATCTTTCTAAAAATATCGATTTCACCGCTCTACGACATATAGTTTCGGAGATATGGGCAGATTTGTCCGAATGTTGCTCGAAAACTACTCGAAAATCCGCTATATCTGTCAATTCCGAATAGAATTAACCGATTTAGAAAGTTTTAACAAATGTCATCTACTGTATTTTTTCGAGATCTTTCTAAAAATATCGATTTCACCGCTCTACGACATATAGTTTCGGAGATATGGGCAGATTTGTCCGAATGTTGCTCGAAAACTACTCGAAAATCCGATATATCTGTCAATTCCGAATAGAATTAACCGATTTAGAAAGTTTTAACAAATGTCATCTACTGTGTTTTTTCGAGATCTTTCTAAAAATATCGATTTCACCGCTCTACGACATATAGTTTCGGAGATATGGGCAGATCTGTCCGAATATTGCTCGAAAACTACTCGAAAATCCGTTATATCTGTCAATTCCGAATAGAATTAACCGATTTAGAAAGTTTTAACAAATGTCATCTACTGTATTTTTTCGAGATCTTTCTAAAAATATCGATTTCACCGCTCTACGACATATAGTTTCGGAGATATGGGCAGATTTGTCCGAATGTTGCTCGAAAATTACTCGAAAATCCGCTATATCTGTCAATTCCGAATAGAATTAACCGATTTAGAAAGTTTTAACAAATGTCGAGATCTTTCTAAAAATATCGATTTCACCGCTCTACGACATATAGTTTCGGAGATATGGGCAGATTTGTCCGAATGTTGCTCGAAAACTACTCGAAAATCCGCTATATCTGTCAATTCCGAATAGAATTAACCGATTTAGAAAGTTTTAACAAATGTCATCTACTGTATTTTTTCGAGATCTTTCTAAAAATATCGATTTCACCGCTCTACGACATATAGTTTCGGAGATATGGGCAGATCTGTCCGAATATTGCTCGAAAACTACTCGAAAATCCGTTATATCTGTCAATTCCGAATAGAATTAACCGATTTAGAAAGTTTTAACAAATGTCATCTACTGTATTTTTTCGAGGTCTTTCTAAAAATACCGAATTCACTGCTCTACGACATATAGTTTCGGAGATATGGGCAGATTTGTCCGAATGTTGCTCGAAAATTACTCGAAAATCCGCTATATCTGTCAATTCCGAATAGAATTAACCGATTTAGAAAGTTTTAACAAATGTCATCTACTGTATTTTTTCGAGATCTTTCTAAAAATATCGATTTCACCGCTCTACGACATATAGTTTCGGAGATATGGGCAGATTTGTCCGAATGTTGCTCGAAAACTACTCGAAAATCCGCTATATCTGTCAATTCCGAATAGAATTAACCGATTTAGAAAGTTTTAACAAATGTCATCTACTGTATTTTTTCGAGGTCTTTCTAAAAATATCGATTTCACCGCTCTACGACATATAGTTTCGGAGATATGGGCAGATTTGTCCGAATGTTGCTCGAAAACTACTCGAAAATCCGCTATATCTGTCAATTCCGAATAGAATTAACCGATTTAGAAAGTTTTAACAAATGTCATCTACTGTATTTTTTCGAGGTCTTTCGAAAATACTGATTTCACTGTTCTACGACATATAGTTTCGGAGATATGGGCAGATTTGTCCGAATGTTGCTCGAAAACTACTCGAAAATCCGCTATATCTGTCAATTCCGAATAGAATTAACCGATTTAGAAAGTTTTAACAAATGTCATCTACTGTATTTTTTCGAGATCTTTCTAAAAATATCGATTTCACCGCTCTACGACATATAGTTTCGGAGATATGGGCAGATTTGTCCGAATGTTGCTCGAAAACTACTCGAAAATCCGCTATATCTGTCAATTCCGAATAGAATTAACCGATTTAGAAAGTTTTAACAAATGTCATCTACTGTATTTTTTCGAGATCTTTCTAAAAATATCGATTTCACCGCTCTACGACATATAGTTTCGGAGATATGGGCAGATTTGTCCGAATGTTGCTCGAAAACTACTCGAAAATCCGATATATCTGTCAATTCCGAATAGAATTAACCGATTTAGAAAGTTTTAACAAATGTCATCTACTGTGTTTTTTCGAGATCTTTCTAAAAATATCGATTTCACCGCTCTACGACATATAGTTTCGGAGATATGGGCAGATCTGTCCGAATATTGCTCGAAAACTACTCGAAAATCCGTTATATCTGTCAATTCCGAATAGAATTAACCGATTTAGAAAGTTTTAACAAATGTCATCTACTGTATTTTTTCGAGATCTTTCTAAAAATATCGATTTCACCGCTCTACGACATATAGTTTCGGAGATATGGGCAGATTTGTCCGAATGTTGCTCGAAAATTACTCGAAAATCCGCTATATCTGTCAATTCCGAATAGAATTAACCGATTTAGAAAGTTTTAACAAATGTCGAGATCTTTCTAAAAATATCGATTTCACCGCTCTACGACATATAGTTTCGGAGATATGGGCAGATTTGTCCGAATGTTGCTCGAAAACTACTCGAAAATCCGCTATATCTGTCAATTCCGAATAGAATTAACCGATTTAGAAAGTTTTAACAAATGTCATCTACTGTATGTTTTCGAGATCTTTCTAAAAATATCGATTTCACCGCTCTACGACATATAGTTTCGGAGATATGGGCAGATCTGTCCGAATATTGCTCGAAAACTACTCGAAAATCCGTTATATCTGTCAATTCCGAATAGAATTAACCGATTTAGAAAGTTTTAACAAATGTCATCTACTGTATTTTTTCGAGGTCTTTCTAAAAATACCGAATTCACTGCTCTACGACATATAGTTTCGGAGATATGGGCAGATTTGTCCGAATGTTGCTCGAAAATTACTCGAAAATCCGCTATATCTGTCAATTCCGAATAGAATTAACCGATTTAGAAAGTTTTAACAAATGTCATCTACTGTATTTTATCGAGATCTTTCTAAAAATATCGATTTCACCGCTCTACGACATATAGTTTCGGAGATATGGGCAGATTTGTCCGAATGTTGCTCGAAAACTACTCGAAAATCCGCTATATCTGTCAATTCCGAATAGAATTAACCGATTTAGAAAGTTTTAACAAATGTCATCTACTGTATTTTTTCGAGGTCTTTCTAAAAATATCGATTTCACCGCTCTACGACATATAGTTTCGGAGATATGGGCAGATTTGTCCGAATGTTGCTCGAAAACTACTCGAAAATCCGCTATATCTGTCAATTCCGAATAGAATTAACCGATTTAGAAAGTTTTAACAAATGTCATCTACTGTATTTTTTCGAGGTCTTTCGAAAATACTGATTTCACTGTTCTACGACATATAGTTTCGGAGATATGGGCAGATCTGTCCGAATATTGCTCGAAAACTACTCGAAAATCCGTTATATCTGTCAATTCCGAATAGAATTAACCGATTTAGAAAGTTTTAACAAATGTCATCTACTGTATTTTTTCGAGGTCTTTCTAAAAATATCGATTTCACCGCTCTACGACATATAGTTTCGGAGATATGGGCAGATTTGTCCGAATGTTGCTCGAAAACTACTCGAAAATCCGCTATATCTGTCAATTCCGAATAGAATTAACCGATTTAGAAAGTTTTAACAAATGTCGTCTACTGTATTTTTTCGAGATCTTTCTAAAAATATCGATTTCACCGCTCTACGACATATAGTTTCGGAGATATGGGCAGATCTGTCCGAATATTGCTCGAAAACTACTCGAAAATCCGTTATATCTGTCAATTCCGAATAGAATTAACCGATTTAGAAAGTTTTAACAAATGTCATCTACTGTATTTTTTCGAGATCTTTCTAAAAATATCGATTTCACCGCTCTACGACATATAGTTTCGGAGATATGGGCAGATTTGTCCGAATGTTGCTCGAAAATTACTCGAAAATCCGCTATATCTGTCAATTCCGAATAGAATTAACCGATTTAGAAAGTTTTAACAAATGTCATCTACTGTATTTTTTCGAGATCTTTCTAAAAATATCGATTTCACCGCTCTACGACATATAGTTTCG
This sequence comes from Platypus cylindrus, assembly GCA_949748235.1. Taxonomy (NCBI): domain Eukaryota; kingdom Metazoa; phylum Arthropoda; class Insecta; order Coleoptera; family Curculionidae; genus Platypus; species Platypus cylindrus. Next base: position 227,100 of record OX456491.1, on the reverse strand, counting down.
GAGATATGGGCAGATTTGTCCGAATGTTGCTCGAAAACTACTCGAAAATCCGCTATATCTGTCAATTCCGAATAGAATTAACCGATTTAGAAAGTTTTAACAAATGTCATCTACTGTATTTTTTCGAGATCTTTCTAAAAATATCGATTTCACCGCTCTACGACATATAGTTTCGGAGATATGGGCAGATCTGTCCGAATATTGCTCGAAAACTACTCGAAAATCCGTTATATCTGTCAATTCCGAATAGAATTAACCGATTTAGAAAGTTTTAACAAATGTCATCTACTGTATTTTTTCGAGGTCTTTCTAAAAATACCGAATTCACTGCTCTACGACATATAGTTTCGGAGATATGGGCAGATTTGTCCGAATGTTGCTCGAAAATTACTCGAAAATCCGCTATATCTGTCAATTCCGAATAGAATTAACCGATTTAGAAAGTTTTAACAAATGTCATCTACTGTATTTTTTCGAGGTCTTTCAAAAATACTGATTTCACTGTTCTACGACATATAGTTTCGGAGATATGGGCAGATCTGTCCGAATATTGCTCGAAAACTACTCGAAAATCCGCTATATCTGTCAATTCCGAATAGAATTAACCGATTTAGAAAGTTTTAACAAATGTCGAGATCTTTCTAAAAATATCGATTTCACCGCTCTACGACATATAGTTTCGGAGATATGGGCAGATCTGTCCGAATATTGCTCGAAAACTACTCGAAAATCCGCTATATCTGTCAATTCCGAATAGAATTAACCGATTTAGAAAGTTTTAACAAATGTCATCTACTGTATTTTTTCGAGATCTTTCTAAAAATATCGATTTCACCGCTCTACGACATATAGTTTCGGAGATATGGGCAGATCTGTCCGAATATTGCTCGAAAACTACTCGAAAATCCGTTATATCTGTCAATTCCGAATAGAATTAACCGATTTAGAAAGTTTTAACAAATGTCATCTACTGTATTTTTTCGAGGTCTTTCTAAAAATATCGATTTCACCGCTCTACGACATATAGTTTCGGAGATATGGGCAGATTTGTCCGAATGTTGCTCGAAAACTACTCGAAAATCCGCTATATCTGTCAATTCCGAATAGAATTAACCGATTTAGAAAGTTTTAACAAATGTCATCTACTGTATTTTTTCGAGATCTTTCTAAAAATATCGATTTCACCGCTCTACGACATATAGTTTCGGAGATATGGGCAGATCTGTCCGAATATTGCTCGAAAACTACTCGAAAATCCGTTATATCTGTCAATTCCGAATAGAATTAACCGATTTAGAAAGTTTTAACAAATGTCATCTACTGTATTTTTTCGAGGTCTTTCTAAAAATACCGAATTCACTGCTCTACGACATATAGTTTCGGAGATATGGGCAGATTTGTCCGAATGTTGCTCGAAAATTACTCGAAAATCCGCTATATCTGTCAATTCCGAATAGAATTAACCGATTTAGAAAGTTTTAACAAATGTCATCTACTGTATTTTTTCGAGGTCTTTCTAAAAATATCGATTTCACCGCTCTACGACATATAGTTTCGGAGATATGGGCAGATTTGTCCGAATGTTGCTCGAAAACTACTCGAAAATCCGCTATATCTGTCAATTCCGAATAGAATTAACCGATTTAGAAAGTTTTAACAAATGTCATCTACTGTATTTTTTCGAGGTCTTTCGAAAATACTGATTTCACTGTTCTACGACATATAGTTTCGGAGATATGGGCAGATCTGTCCGAATATTGCTCGAAAACTACTCGAAAATCCGTTATATCTGTCAATTCCGAATAGAATTAACCGATTTAGAAAGTTTTAACAAATGTCATCTACTGTATTTTTTCGAGGTCTTTCTAAAAATATCGATTTCACCGCTCTACGACATATAGTTTCGGAGATATGGGCAGATTTGTCCGAATGTTGCTCGAAAACTACTCGAAAATCCGCTATATCTGTCAATTCCGAATAGAATTAACCGATTTAGAAAGTTTTAACAAATGTCATCTACTGTATTTTTTCGAGATCTTTCTAAAAATATCGATTTCACCGCTCTACGACATATAGTTTCGGAGATATGGGCAGATCTGTCCGAATATTGCTCGAAAACTACTCGAAAATCCGTTATATCTGTCAATTCCGAATAGAATTAACCGATTTAGAAAGTTTTAACAAATGTCATCTACTGTATTTTTTCGAGATCTTTCTAAAAATATCGATTTCACCGCTCTACGACATATAGTTTCGGAGATATGGGCAGATTTGTCCGAATATTGCTCGAAAACTACTCGAAAATCCGTTATATCTGTCAATTCCGAATAGAATTAACCGATTTAGAAAGTTTTAACAAATGTCATCTACTGTATTTTTTCGAGGTCTTCCAAAAATACTGATTTCACTGTTCTACGACATATAGTTTCGGAGATATGGGCAGATCTGTCCGAATATTGCTCGAAAACTACTCGAAAATCCGTTATATCTGTCAATTCCGAAAAGAATTAACCGATTTAGAAAGTTTTAACAAATGTCATCTACTGTATTTTTTCGAGGTCTTTCTAAAAATACCGAATTCACTGCTCTACGACATATAGTTTCGGAGATATGGGCAGATTTGTCCGAATGTTGCTCGAAAATTACTCGAAAATCCGCTATATCTGTCAATTCCGAATAGAATTAACCGATTTAGAAAGTTTTAACAAATGTCATCTACTGTATTTTTTCGAGATCTTTCTAAAAATATCGATTTCACCGCTCTACGACATATAGTTTCGGAGATATGGGCAGATTTGTCCGAATGTTGCTCGAAAACTACTCGAAAATCCGCTATATCTGTCAATTCCGAATAGAATTAACCGATTTAGAAAGTTTTAACAAATGTCATCTACTGTATTTTTTCGAGATCTTTCTAAAAGTATCGATTTCACCGCTCTACGACATATAGTTTCGGAGATATGGGCAGATTTGTCCGAATATTGCTCGAAAACTACTCGAAAATTCGCTATATCTGTCAATTCCGAATGGAATTAACCGATTTAGAAAGTTTTAACAAATGTCATCTACTGTATTTTTTCGAGATCTTTCTAAAAATATCGATTTCACCGCTCTACGACATATAGTTTCGGAGATATGGGCAGATTTGTCCGAATATTGCTCGAAAACTACTCGAAAATCCGCTATATCTGTCAATTCCGAATAGAATTAACCGATTTAGAAAGTTTTAACAAATGTCATCTACTGTATTTTTTCGAGATCTTTCTAAAAATATCGATTTCACCGCTCTACGACATATAGTTTCGGAGATATGGGCAGATTTGTCCGAATGTTGCTCGAAAACTACTCGAAAATCCGCTATATCTGTCAATTCCGAATAGAATTAACCGATTTAGAAAGTTTTAACAAATGTCATCTACTGTATTTTTTCGAGATCTTTCTAAAAGTATCGATTTCACCGCTCTACGACATATAGTTTCGGAGATATGGGCAGATTTGTCCGAATGTTGCTCGAAAACTACTCGAAAATCCGCTATATCTGTCAATTCCGAATAGAATTAACCGATTTAGAAAGTTTTAACAAATGTCATCTACTGTATTTTTTCGAGATCTTTCTAAAAATATCGATTTCACCGCTCTACGACATATAGTTTCGGAGATATGGGCAGATCTGTCCGAATATTGCTCGAAAACTACTCGAAAATCCGTTATATCTGTCAATTCCGAATAGAATTAACCGATTTAGAAAGTTTTAACAAATGTCATCTACTGTATTTTTTCGAGATCTTTCTAAAAATATCGATTTCACCGCTCTACGACATATAGTTTCGGAGATATGGGCAGATTTGTCCGAATGTTGCTCGAAAATTACTCGAAAATCCGCTATATCTGTCAATTCCGAATAGAATTAACCGATTTAGAAAGTTTTAACAAATGTCATCTACTGTATTTTTTCGAGATCTTTCTAAAAATATCGATTTCACCGCTCTACGACATATAGTTTCGGAGATATGGGCAGATTTGTCCGAATGTTGCTCGAAAACTACTCGAAAATCCGCTATATCTGTCAATTCCGAATAGAATTAACCGATTTAGAAAGTTTTAACAAATGTCATCTACTGTATTTTTTCGAGATCTTTCTAAAAATATCGATTTCACCGCTCTACGACATATAGTTTCGGAGATATGGGCAGATCTGTCCGAATATTGCTCGAAAACTACTCGAAAATCCGTTATATCTGTCAATTCCGAATAGAATTAACCGATTTAGAAAGTTTTAACAAATGTCATCTACTGTATTTTTTCGAGGTCTTTCTAAAAATACCGAATTCACTGCTCTACGACATATAGTTTCGGAGATATGGGCAGATTTGTCCGAATGTTGCTCGAAAATTACTCGAAAATCCGCTATATCTGTCAATTCCGAATAGAATTAACCGATTTAGAAAGTTTTAACAAATGTCATCTACTGTATTTTTTCGAGGTCTTTCAAAAATACTGATTTCACTGTTCTACGACATATAGTTTCGGAGATATGGGCAGATCTGTCCGAATATTGCTCGAAAACTACTCGAAAATCCGTTATATCTGTCAATTCCGAATAGAATTAACCGATTGAGAAAGTTTTAACAAATGTCATCTACTGTATTTTTTCGAGATCTTTCTAAAAATATCGATTTCACCGCTCTACGACATATAGTTTCGGAGATATGGGCAGATTTGTCCGAATGTTGCTCGAAAACTACTCGAAAATCCGCTATATCTGTCAATTCCGAATAGAATTAACCGATTTAGAAAGTTTTAACAAATGTCATCTACTGTATTTTTTCGAGATCTTTCTAAAAGTATCGATTTCACCGCTCTACGACATATAGTTTCGGAGATATGGGCAGATTTGTCCGAATATTGCTCGAAAACTACTCGAAAATTCGCTATATCTGTCAATTCCGAATGGAATTAACCGATTTAGAAAGTTTTAACAAATGTCATCTACTGCATTTTTTCGAGATCTTTCTAAAAATATCGATTTCACCGCTCTACGACATATAGTTTCGGAGATATGGGCAGATTTGTCCGAATGTTGCTCGAAAACTACTCGAAAATCCGCTATATCTGTCAATTCCGAATAGAATTAACCGATTTAGCAAGTTTTAACAAATGTCATCTACTGTATTTTTTCGAGATCTTTCTAAAAATATCGATTTCACCGCTCTACGACATATAATTTCGGAGATATGGGCAGATTTGTCCGAATATTGCTCGAACACTACTCGAAAATCCGCTATATCTGTCAATTCCGAATAGAATTAACCGATTTAGAAAGTTTTAACAAATGTGATCTACTGTATTTTTTCGAGATCTTTCTAAAAATATCGATTTCACCGCTCTACGACATATAGTTTCGGAGATATGGGCAGATTTGTCCGAATGTTGCTCGAAAACTACTCGAAAATCCGCTATATCTGTCAATTCCGAATAGAATTAACCGATTTAGAAAGTTTTAACAAATGTCATCTACTGTATTTTTTCGAGATCTTTCAAAAATACTGATTTCACTGTTATACGACATATAGTTTCGGAGATATGGGCAGATTTGTCCGAATATTGCTCGAAAACTACTCGAAAATCCGCTATATCTGTCAATTCCGAATAGAATTAACCGATTTAGAAAGTTTTAACAAATGTCATCTACTGTATTTTTTCGAGGTCTTTCTAAAAATACCGAATTCACTGCTCTACGACATATAGTTTCGGAGATATGGGCAGATTTGTCCGAATGTTGCTCGAAAATTACTCGAAAATCCGCTATATCTGTCAATTCCGAATAGAATTAACCGATTTAGAAAGTTTTAACAAATGTCATCTACTGTATTTTTTCGAGATCTTTCCAAAAATACTAATTTCAATGTTCTACGAGATATAGTTTCGGAAATATGGGCAGATTTGTCAGAATATTGCTCGAAAACTACTCGAAAATCCGCTATATCTGTCAATTCCGAATAGAATTAACCGATTTAGAAAGTTTTAACAAATGTCATCTACTGTATTTTTTCGAGGTCTTTCAAAAATACTGATTTCACTGTTCTACGACATATAGTTTCGGAGATATGGGCAGATTTGTCCGAATGTTGCTCGAAAATTACACGAAAATCCGGTATATCTGTCAATTCCGAATAGAATTAACCGATTTAGAAAGTTTTAACAAATGTCATCTACTGTATTTTTTCGAGATCTTTCTAAAAGTATCGATTTCACCGCTCTACGACATATAGTTTCGGAGATATGGGCAGATTTGTCCGAATGTTGCTCGAAAACTACTCGAAAATCCGCTATATCTGTCAATTCCGAATAGAATTAACCGATTTAGAAAGTTTTAACAAATGTCATCTACTGTATTTTTTCGAGATCTTTCTAAAAATATCGATTTCACCGCTCTACGACATATAATTTCGGAGATATGGGCAGATTTGTCCGAATATTGCTCGAACACTACTCGAAAATCCGCTATATCTGTCAATTCCGAATAGAATTAACCGATTTAGAAAGTTTTAACAAATGTCATCTACTGTATTTTTTCGAGATCTTTCTAAAAATATCGATTTCACCGCTCTACGACATATAGTTTCGGAGATATGGGCAGATTTGTCCGAATGTTGCTCGAAAATTACTCGAAAATCCGCTATATCTGTCAATTCCGAATAGAATTAACCGATTTAGAAAGTTTTAACAAATGTCATCTACTGTATTTTTTCGAGATCTTTCTAAAAATATCGATTTCACCGCTCTACGACATATAGTTTCGGAGATATGGGCAGATTTGTCCGAATGTTGCTCGAAAATTACTCGAAAATCCGCTATATCTGTCAATTCCGAATAGAATTAACCGATTTAGAAAGTTTTAACAAATGTCATCTACTGTATTTTTTCGAGATCTTTCTAAAAATATCGATTTCACCGCTCTACGACATATAGTTTCGGAGATATGGGCAGATCTGTCCGAATATTGCTCGAAAACTACTCGAAAATCCGTTATATCTGTCAATTCCGAATAGAATTAACCGATTTAGAAAGTTTTAACAAATGTCATCTACTGTATTTTTTCGAGGTCTTTCTAAAAATATCGATTTCACCGCTCTACGACATATAGTTTCGGAGATATGGGCAGATTTGTCCGAATGTTGCTCGAAAACTACTCGAAAATCCGCTATATCTGTCAATTCCGAATAGAATTAACCGATTTAGAAAGTTTTAACAAATGTCATCTACTGTATTTTTTCGAGGTCTTTCTAAAAATACCGAATTCACTGCTCTACGACATATAGTTTCGGAGATATGGGCAGATTTGTCCGAATGTTGCTCGAAAATTACTCGAAAATCCGCTATATCTGTCAATTCCGAATAGAATTAACCGATTTAGAAAGTTTTAACAAATGTCATCTACTGTATTTTTTCGAGGTCTTTCAAAAATACTGATTTCACTGTTCTACGACATATAGTTTCGGAGATATGGGCAGATCTGTCCGAATATTGCTCGAAAACTACTCGAAAATCCGTTATATCTGTCAATTCCGAATAGAATTAACCGATTTAGAAAGTTTTAACAAATGTCATCTACTGTATTTTTTCGAGGTCTTCCAAAAATACTGATTTCACTGTTCTACGACATATAGTTTCGGAGATATGGGCAGATCTGTCCGAATATTGCTCGAAAACTACTCGAAAATCCGTTATATCTGTCAATTCCGAAAAGAATTAACCGATTTAGAAAGTTTTAACAAATGTCATCTACTGTATTTTTTCGAGGTCTTTCTAAAAATACCGAATTCACTGCTCTACGACATATAGTTTCGGAGATATGGGCAGATTTGTCCGAATGTTGCTCGAAAATTACTCGAAAATCCGCTATATCTGTCAATTCCGAATAGAATTAACCGATTTAGAAAGTTTTAACAAATGTCATCTACTGTATTTTTTCGAGATCTTTCTAAAAATATCGATTTCACCGCTCCACGACATATAGTTTCGGAGATATGGGCAGATTTGTCCGAATGTTGCTCGAAAACTACTCGAAAATCCGCTATATCTGTCAATTCCGAATAGAATTAACCGATTTAGAAAGTTTTAACAAATGTCATCTACTGTATTTTTTCGAGATCTTTCTAAAAGTATCGACTTCACCGCTCTACGACATATAGTTTCGGAGATATGGGCAGATTTGTCCGAATATTGCTCGAAAACTACTCGAAAATTCGCTATATCTGTCAATTCCGAATGGAATTAACCGATTTAGAAAGTTTTAACAAATGTCATCTACTGTATTTTTTCGAGATCTTTCTAAAAATATCGATTTCACCGCTCTACGACATATAGTTTCGGAGATATGGGCAGATTTGTCCGAATATTGCTCGAAAACTACTCGAAAATCCGCTATATCTGTCAATTCCGAATAGAATTAACCGATTTAGAAAGTTTTAACAAATGTCATCTACTGTATTTTTTCGAGATCTTTCTAAAAATATCGATTTCACCGCTCTACGACATATAGTTTCGGAGATATGGGCAGATTTGTCCGAATGTTGCTCGAAAACTACTCGAAAATCCGCTATATCTGTCAATTCCGAATAGAATTAACCGATTTAGAAAGTTTTAACAAATGTCATCTACTGTATTTTTTCGAGATCTTTCTAAAAGTATCGATTTCACCGCTCTACGACATATAGTTTCGGAGATATGGGCAGATTTGTCCGAATGTTGCTCGAAAACTACTCGAAAATCCGCTATATCTGTCAATTCCGAATAGAATTAACCGATTTAGAAAGTTTTAACAAATGTCATCTACTGTATTTTTTCGAGATCTTTCTAAAAATATCGATTTCACCGCTCTACGACATATAGTTTCGGAGATATGGGCAGATCTGTCCGAATATTGCTCGAAAACTACTCGAAAATCCGTTATATCTGTCAATTCCGAATAGAATTAACCGATTTAGAAAGTTTTAACAAATGTCATCTACTGTATTTTTTCGAGATCTTTCTAAAAATATCGACTTCACCGCTCTACGACATATAGTTTCGGAGATATGGGCAGATTTGTCCGAATGTTGCTCGAAAATTACTCGAAAATCCGCTATATCTGTCAATTCCGAATAGAATTAACCGATTTAGAAAGTTTTAACAAATGTCATCTACTGTATTTTTTCGAGATCTTTCTAAAAATATCGATTTCACCGCTCTACGACATATAGTTTCGGAGATATGGGCAGATTTGTCCGAATGTTGCTCGAAAACAACTCGAAAATCCGCTATATCTGTCAATTCCGAATAGAATTAACCGATTTAGAAAGTTTTAACAAATGTCATCTACTGTATTTTTTCGAGATCTTTCTAAAAATATCGATTTCACCGCTCTACGACATATAGTTTCGGAGATATGGGCAGATCTGTCCGAATATTGCTCGAAAACTACTCGAAAATCCGTTATATCTGTCAATTCCGAATAGAATTAACCGATTTAGAAAGTTTTAACAAATGTCATCTACTGTATTTTTTCGAGGTCTTTCTAAAAATACCGAATTCACTGCTCTACGACATATAGTTTCGGGGATATGGGCAGATTTGTCCGAATGTTGCTCGAAAATTACTCGAAAATCCGCTATATCTGTCAATTCCGAATAGAATTAACCGATTTAGAAAGTTTTAACAAATGTCATCTACTGTATTTTTTCGAGGTCTTTCAAAAATACTGATTTCACTGTTCTACGACATATAGTTTCGGAGATATGGGCAGATCTGTCCGAATATTGCTCGAAAACTACTCGAAAATCCGTTATATCTGTCAATTCCGAATAGAATTAACCGATTGAGAAAGTTTTAACAAATGTCATCTACTGTATTTTTTCGAGATCTTTCTAAAAATATCGATTTCACCGCTCTACGACATATAGTTTCGGAGATATGGGCAGATTTGTCCGAATGTTGCTCGAAAACTACTCGAAAATCCGCTATATCTGTCAATTCCGAATAGAATTAACCGATTTAGAAAGTTTTAACAAATGTCATCTACTGTATTTTTTCGAGATCTTTCTAAAAGTATCGATTTCACCGCTCTACGACATATAGTTTCGGAGATATGGGCAGATTTGTCCGAATATTGCTCGAAAACTACTCGAAAATTCGCTATATCTGTCAATTCCGAATGGAATTAACCGATTTAGAAAGTTTTAACAAATGTCATCTACTGCATTTTTTCGAGATCTTTCTAAAAATATCGATTTCACCGCTCTACGACATATAGTTTCGGAGATATGGGCAGATTTGTCCGAATGTTGCTCGAAAACTACTCGAAAATCCGCTATATCTGTCAATTCCGAATAGAATTAACCGATTTAGAAAGTTTTAACAAATGTCATCTACTGTATTTTTTCGAGATCTTTCTAAAAGTATCGATTTCACCGCTCTACGACATATAGTTTCGGAGATATGGGCAGATTTGTCCGAATGTTGCTCGAAAACTACTCGAAAATCCGCTATATCTGTCAATTCCGAATAGAATTAACCGATTTAGCAAGTTTTAACAAATGTCATCTACTGTATTTTTTCGAGATCTTTCTAAAAATATCGATTTCACCGCTCTACGACATATAATTTCGGAGATATGGGCAGATTTGTCCGAATATTGCTCGAACACTACTCGAAAATCCGCTATATCTGTCAATTCCGAATAGAATTAACCGATTTAGAAAGTTTTAACAAATGTGATCTACTGTATTTTTTCGAGATCTTTCTAAAAATATCGATTTCACCGCTCTACGACATATAGTTTCGGAGATATGGGCAGATTTGTCCGAATGTTGCTCGAAAACTACTCGAAAATCCGCTATATCTGTCAATTCCGAATAGAATTAACCGATTTAGAAAGTTTTAACAAATGTCATCTACTGTATTTTTTCGAGATCTTTCAAAAATACTGATTTCACTGTTATACGACATATAGTTTCGGAGATATGGGCAGATTTGTCCGAATATTGCTCGAAAACTACTCGAAAATCCGCTATATCTGTCAATTCCGAATAGAATTAACCGATTTAGAAAGTTTTAACAAATGTCATCTACTGTATTTTTTCGAGGTCTTTCTAAAAATACCGAATTCACTGCTCTACGACATATAGTTTCGGAGATATGGGCAGATTTGTCCGAATGTTGCTCGAAAATTACTCGAAAATCCGCTATATCTGTCAATTCCGAATAGAATTAACCGATTTAGAAAGTTTTAACAAATGTCATCTACTGTATTTTTTCGAGATCTTTCCAAAAATACTAATTTCAATGTTCTACGAGATATAGTTTCGGAAATATGGGCAGATTTGTCAGAATATTGCTCGAAAACTACTCGAAAATCCGCTATATCTGTCAATTCCGAATAGAATTAACCGATTTAGAAAGTTTTAACAAATGTCATCTACTGTATTTTTTCGAGGTCTTTCAAAAATACTGATTTCACTGTTCTACGACATATAGTTTCGGAGATATGGGCAGATTTGTCCGAATGTTGCTCGAAAATTACACGAAAATCCGGTATATCTGTCAATTCCGAATAGAATTAACCGATTTAGAAAGTTTTAACAAATGTCATCTACTGTATTTTTTCGAGATCTTTCTAAAAGTATCGATTTCACCGCTCTACGACATATAGTTTCGGAGATATGGGCAGATTTGTCCGAATGTTGCTCGAAAACTACTCGAAAATCCGCTATATCTGTCAATTCCGAATAGAATTAACCGATTTAGAAAGTTTTAACAAATGTCATCTACTGTATTTTTTCGAGATCTTTCTAAAAATATCGATTTCACCGCTCTACGACATATAATTTCGGAGATATGGGCAGATTTGTCCGAATATTGCTCGAACACTACTCGAAAATCCGCTATATCTGTCAATTCCGAATAGAATTAACCGATTTAGAAAGTTTTAACAAATGTGATCTACTGTATTTTTTCGAGATCTTTCTAAAAATATCGATTTCACCGCTCTACGACATATAGTTTCGGAGATATGGGCAGATTTGTCCGAATGTTGCTCGAAAATTACTCGAAAATCCGCTATATCTGTCAATTCCGAATAGAATTAACCGATTTAGAAAGTTTTAACAAATGTCATCTACTGTATTTTTTCGAGGTCTTTCTAAAAATACCGAATTCACTGCTCTACGACATATAGTTTCGGAGATATGGGCAGATTTGTCCGAATGTTGCTCGAAAATTACTCGAAAATCCGTTATATCTGTCAATTCCGAATAGAATTAACCGATTTAGAAAGTTTTAACAAATGTCATCTACTGCATTTTTTCGAGATCTTTCTAAAAATATCGATTTCACCGCTCTACGACATATAGTTTCGGAGATATGGGCAGATTTGTCCGAATGTTGCTCGAAAACTACTCGAAAATCCGCTATATCTGTCAATTCCGAATAGAATTAACCGATTTAGAAAGTTTTAACAAATGTCATCTACTGTATTTTTTCGAGATCTTTCTAAAAATATCGATTTCACCGCTCTACGACATATAGTTTCGGAGATATGGGCAGATTTGTCCGAATGTTGCTCGAAAACTACTCGAAAATCCGCTATATCTGTCAATTCCGAATAGAATTAACCGATTTAGAAAGTTTTAACAAATGTCATCTACTGTATTTTTTCGAGATCTTTCTAAAAATATCGATTTCACCGCTCTACGACATATAGTTTCGGAGATATGGGCAGATTTGTCCGAATGTTGCTCGAAAACTACTCGAAAATCCGCTATATCTGTCAATTCCGAATAGAATTAACCGATTTAGAAAGTTTTAACAAATGTCATCTACTGTATTTTTTCGAGATCTTTCAAAAATACTGATTTCACTGTTATACGACATATAGTTTCGGAGATATGGGCAGATTTGTCCGAATATTGCTCGAAAACTACTCGAAAATCCGCTATATCTGTCAATTCCGAATAGAATTAACCGATTTAGAAAGTTTTAACAAATGTCATCTACTGTATTTTTTCGAGGTCTTTCTAAAAATACCGAATTCACTGCTCTACGACATATAGTTTCGGAGATATGGGCAGATTTGTCCGAATGTTGCTCGAAAATTACTCGAAAATCCGCTATATCTGTCAATTCCGAATAGAATTAACCGATTTAGAAAGTTTTAACAAATGTCATCTACTGTATTTTTTCGAGATCTTTCCAAAAATACTAATTTCAATGTTCTACGAGATATAGTTTCGGAAATATGGGCAGATTTGTCAGAATATTGCTCGAAAACTACTCGAAAATCCGCTATATCTGTCAATTCCGAATAGAATTAACCGATTTAGAAAGTTTTAACAAATGTCATCTACTGTATTTTTTCGAGGTCTTTCAAAAATACTGATTTCACTGTTCTACGACATATAGTTTCGGAGATATGGGCAGATTTGTCCGAATGTTGCTCGAAAATTACACGAAAATCCGGTATATCTGTCAATTCCGAATAGAATTAACCGATTTAGAAAGTTTTAACAAATGTCATCTACTGTATTTTTTCGAGATCTTTCTAAAAGTATCGATTTCACCGCTCTACGACATATAGTTTCGGAGATATGGGCAGATTTGTCCGAATGTTGCTCGAAAACTACTCGAAAATCCGCTATATCTGTCAATTCCGAATAGAATTAACCGATTTAGAAAGTTTTAACAAATGTCATCTACTGTATTTTTTCGAGATCTTTCTAAAAATATCGATTTCACCGCTCTACGACATATAATTTCGGAGATATGGGCAGATTTGTCCGAATATTGCTCGAACACTACTCGAAAATCCGCTATATCTGTCAATTCCGAATAGAATTAACCGATTTAGAAAGTTTTAACAAATGTGATCTACTGTATTTTTTCGAGATCTTTCTAAAAATATCGATTTCACCGCTCTACGACATATAGTTTCGGAGATATGGGCAGATTTGTCCGAATGTTGCTCGAAAATTACTCGAAAATCCGCTATATCTGTCAATTCCGAATAGAATTAACCGATTTAGAAAGTTTTAACAAATGTCATCTACTGTATTTTTTCGAGGTCTTTCTAAAAATACCGAATTCACTGCTCTACGACATATAGTTTCGGAGATATGGGCAGATTTGTCCGAATGTTGCTCGAAAATTACTCGAAAATCCGTTATATCTGTCAATTCCGAATAGAATTAACCGATTTAGAAAGTTTTAACAAATGTCATCTACTGCATTTTTTCGAGATCTTTCTAAAAATATCGATTTCACCGCTCTACGACATATAGTTTCGGAGATATGGGCAGATTTGTCCGAATGTTGCTCGAAAACTACTCGAAAATCCGCTATATCTGTCAATTCCGAATAGAATTAACCGATTTAGAAAGTTTTAACAAATGTCATCTACTGTATTTTTTCGAGATCTTTCTAAAAATATCGATTTCACCGCTCTACGACATATAGTTTCGGAGATATGGGCAGATTTGTCCGAATGTTGCTCGAAAACTACTCGAAAATCCGCTATATCTGTCAATTCCGAATAGAATTAACCGATTTAGAAAGTTTTAACAAATGTCATCTACTGTATTTTTTCGAGATCTTTCTAAAAATATCGATTTCACCGCTCTACGACATATAGTTTCGGAGATATGGGCAGATTTGTCCGAATGTTGCTCGAAAACTACTCGAAAATCCGCTATATCTGTCAATTCCGAATAGAATTAACCGATTTAGAAAGTTTTAACAAATGTCATCTACTGTATTTTTTCGAGATCTTTCAAAAATACTGATTTCACTGTTATACGACATATAGTTTCGGAGATATGGGCAGATTTGTCCGAATATTGCTCGAAAACTACTCGAAAATCCGCTATATCTGTCAATTCCGAATAGAATTAACCGATTTAGAAAGTTTTAACAAATGTCATCTACTGTATTTTTTCGAGAAATCTTTCCAAAAATACTAATTTCAATGTTCTACGAGATATAGTTTCGGAAATATGGGCAGATTTGTCAGAATATTGCTCGAAAACTACTCGAAAATCCGCTATATCTGTCAATTCCGAATAGAATTAACCGATTTAGAAAGTTTTAACAAATGTCATCTACTGTATTTTTTCGAGGTCTTTCAAAAATACTGATTTCACTGTTCTACGACATATAGTTTCGGAGATATGGGCAGATTTGTCCGAATGTTGCTCGAAAATTACACGAAAATCCGGTATATCTGTCAATTCCGAATAGAATTAACCGATTTAGAAAGTTTTAACAAATGTCATCTACTGTATTTTTTCGAGATCTTTCTAAAAATATCGATTTCACCGCTCTACGACATATAGTTTCGGAGATATGGGCAGATTTGTCCGAATGTTGCTCGAAAACTACTCGAAAATCCGCTATATCTGTCAATTCCGAATAGAATTAACCGATTTAGAAAGTTTTAACAAATGTCATCTACTGTATTTTTTCGAGATCTTTCAAAAATACTGATTTCACTGTTATACGACATATAGTTTCGGAGATATGGGCAGATTTGTCCGAATATTGCTCGAAAACTACTCGAAAATCCGCTATATCTGTCAATTCCGAATAGAATTAACCGATTTAGAAAGTTTTAACAAATGTCATCTACTGTATTTTTTCGAGGTCTTTCTAAAAATACCGAATTCACTGCTCTACGACATATAGTTTCGGAGATATGGGCAGATTTGTCCGAATGTTGCTCGAAAATTACTCGAAAATCCGCTATATCTGTCAATTCCGAATAGAATTAACCGATTTAGAAAGTTTTAACAAATGTCATCTACTGTATTTTTTCGAGAAATCTTTCCAAAAATACTAATTTCAATGTTCTACGAGATATAGTTTCGGAAATATGGGCAGATTTGTCAGAATATTGCTCGAAAACTACTCGAAAATCCGCTATATCTGTCAATTCCGAATAGAATTAACCGATTTAGAAAGTTTTAACAAATGTCATCTACTGTATTTTTTCGAGGTCTTTCAAAAATACTGATTTCACTGTTCTACGACATATAGTTTCGGAGATATGGGCAGATTTGTCCGAATGTTGCTCGAAAATTACACGAAAATCCGGTATATCTGTCAATTCCGAATAGAATTAACCGATTTAGAAAGTTTTAACAAATGTCATCTACTGTATTTTTTCGTTATCTTTCTAAAAATATCGATTTCACCGCTCTACGACATATAGTTTCGGAGATATGGGCAGATTTGTCCGAATGTTGCTCGAAAATTACTCGAAAATCCGCTATATCTGTCAATTCCGAATAGAATTAACCGATTTAGAAAGTTTTAACAAATGTCATTTACTGTATTTTTTCGAGATCTTTCTAAAAATATCGATTTCACCGCTCTACGACATATAGTTTCGGAGATATGGGCAGATTTGTCCGAATGTTGCTCGAAAACTACTCGAAAATCCGCTATATCTGTCAATTCCGAATAGAATTAACCGATTTAGAAAGTTTTAACAAATGTCATCTACTGTATTTTTTCGAGGTCTTTCTAAAAATATCGATTTCACCGCTCTACGACATATAGTTTCGGAGATATGGGCAGATTTGTCCGAATGTTGCTCGAAAACTACTCGAAAATCCGCTATATCTGTCAATTCCGAATAGAATTAACCGATTTAGAAAGTTTTAACAAATGTCATCTACTGTATTTTTTCGAGATCTTTCTAAAAATATCGATTTCACCGCTCTACGACATATAGTTTCGGAGATATGGGCAGATTTGTCCGAATGTTGCTCGAAAATTACTCGAAAATCCGTTATATCTGTCAATTCCGAATAGAATTAACCGATTTAGAAAGTTTTAACAAATGTCATCTACTGTATTTTTTCGAGATCTTTCTAAAAATATCGATTTCACTGCTCTACGACATATAGTTTCGGAGATATGGGCAGATTTGTCCGAATGTTGCTCGAAAATTACACGAAAATCCGTTATATCTGTCAATTCCGAATAGAATTAACCGATTTAGAAAGTTTTAACAAATGTCATCTACTGTATTTTTTCGTTATCTTTCTAAAAATATCGATTTCACCGCTCTACGACATATAGTTTCGGAGATATGGGCAGATTTGTCCGAATGTTGCTCGAAAATTACTCGAAAATCCGCTATATCTGTCAATTCCGAATAGAATTAACCGATTTAGAAAGTTTTAACAAATGTCATCTACTGTATTTTTTCGAGATCTTTCTAAAAATATCGATTTCACCGCTCTACGACATATAGTTTCGGAGATATGGGCAGATTTGTCCGAATGTTGCTCGAAAATTACACGAAAATCCGGTATATCTGTCAATTCCGAATAGAATTAACCGATTTAGAAAGTTTTAACAAATGCCATCTACTGTATTTTTTCGAGATCTTTCTAAAAGTATCGATTTCACCGCTCTACGACATATAGTTTCGGAGATATGGGCAGATTTGTCCGAATGTTGCTCGAAAACTACTCGAAAATCCGCTATATCTGTCAATTCCGAATAGAATTAACCGATTTAGAAAGTTTTAACAAATGTCATCTACTGTATTTTTTCGAGATCTTTCTAAAAATATCGATTTCACCGCTCTACGACATATAATTTCGGAGATATGGGCAGATTTGTCCGAATATTGCTCGAACACTACTCGAAAATCCGCTATATCTGTCAATTCCGAATAGAATTAACCGATTTAGAAAGTTTTAACAAATGTGATCTACTGTATTTTTTCGAGATCTTTCTAAAAATATCGATTTCACCGCTCTACGACATATAGTTTCGGAGATATGGGCAGATTTGTCCGAATGTTGCTCGAAAACTACTCGAAAATCCGCTATATCTGTCAATTCCGAATAGAATTAACCGATTTAGAAAGTTTTAACAAATGTCATCTACTGTATTTTTTCGAGATCTTTCAAAAATACTGATTTCACTGTTATACGACATATAGTTTCGGAGATATGGGCAGATTTGTCCGAATATTGCTCGAAAACTACTCGAAAATCCGCTATATCTGTCAATTCCGAATAGAATTAACCGATTTAGAAAGTTTTAACAAATGTCATCTACTGTATTTTTTCGAGGTCTTTCTAAAAATACCGAATTCACTGCTCTACGACATATAGTTTCGGAGATATGGGCAGATTTGTCCGAATGTTGCTCGAAAATTACTCGAAAATCCGCTATATCTGTCAATTCCGAATAGAATTAACCGATTTAGAAAGTTTTAACAAATGTCATCTACTGTATTTTTTCGAGAAATCTTTCCAAAAATACTAATTTCAATGTTCTACGAGATATAGTTTCGGAAATATGGGCAGATTTGTCAGAATATTGCTCGAAAACTACTCGAAAATCCGCTATATCTGTCAATTCCGAATAGAATTAACCGATTTAGAAAGTTTTAACAAATGTCATCTACTGTATTTTTTCGTTATCTTTCTAAAAATATCGATTTCACCGCTCTACGACATATAGTTTCGGAGATATGGGCAGATTTGTCCGAATGTTGCTCGAAAATTACTCGAAAATCCGCTATATCTGTCAATTCCGAATAGAATTAACCGATTTAGAAAGTTTTAACAAATGTCATCTACTGTATTTTTTCGAGATCTTTCTAAAAATATCGATTTCACCGCTCTACGACATATAGTTTCGGAGATATGGGCAGATTTGTCCGAATGTTGCTCGAAAACTACTCGAAAATCCGCTATATCTGTCAATTCCGAATAGAATTAACCGATTTAGAAAGTTTTAACAAATGTCATCTACTGTATTTTTTCGAGGTCTTTCTAAAAATATCGATTTCACCGCTCTACGACATATAGTTTCGGAGATATGGGCAGATTTGTCCGAATGTTGCTCGAAAACTACTCGAAAATCCGCTATATCTGTCAATTCCGAATAGAATTAACCGATTTAGAAAGTTTTAACAAATGTCATCTACTGTATTTTTTCGAGATCTTTCTAAAAATATCGATTTCACCGCTCTACGACATATAGTTTCGGAGATATGGGCAGATTTGTCCGAATGTTGCTCGAAAATTACTCGAAAATCCGCTATATCTGTCAATTCCGAATAGAATTAACCGATTTAGAAAGTTTTAACAAATGTCATCTACTGTATTTTTTCGAGATATTTCTAAAAATATCGATTTCACCGCTCTACGACATATAGTTTCGGAGATATGGGCAGATTTGTCCGAATGTTGCTCGAAAACTACTCGAAAATCCGCTATATCTGTCAATTCCGAATAGAATTAACCGATTTAGAAAGTTTTAACAAATGTCATCTACTGTATTTTTTCGAGATCTTTCTAAAAATATCGATTTCACTGCTCTACGACATATAGTTTCGGAGATATGGGCAGATTTGTCCGAATGTTGCTCGAAAATTACACGAAAATCCGCTATATCTGTCAATTCCGAATAGAATTAACCGATTTAGAAAGTTTTAACAAATGTCATCTACTGTATTTTTTCGTTATCTTTCTAAAAATATCGATTTCACCGCTCTACGACATATAGTTTCGGAGATATGGGCAGATTTGTCCGAATGTTGCTCGAAAATTACTCGAAAATCCGCTATATCTGTCAATTCCGAATAGAATTAACCGATTTAGAAAGTTTTAACAAATGTCATCTACTGTATTTTTTCGAGATCTTTCTAAAAATATCGATTTCACCGCTCTACGACATATAGTTTCGGAGATATGGGCAGATTTGTCCGAATGTTGCTCGAAAACTACTCGAAAATCCGCTATATCTGTCAATTCCGAATAGAATTAACCGATTTAGAAAGTTTTAACAAATGTCATCTACTGTATTTTTTCGAGATCTTTCTAAAAATATCGATTTCACCGCTCTACGACATATAGTTTCGGAGATATGGGCAGATTTGTCCGAATGTTGCTCGAAAACTACCCGAAAATCCGATATATCTGTCAATTCCGAATAGAATTAACCGATTTAGAAAGTTTTAACAAATGTCATCTACTGTATTTTTTCGAGATCTTTCTAAAAATATCGATTTCACCGCTCTACGACATATAGTTTCGGAGATATGGGCAGATCTGTCCGAATATTGCTCGAAAACTACTCGAAAATCCGTTATATCTGTCAATTCCGAATAGAATTAACCGATTTAGAAAGTTTTAACAAATGTCATCTACTGTATTTTTTCGAGATCTTTCTAAAAATATCGATTTCACCGCTCTACGACATATAGTTTCGGAGATATGGGCAGATTTGTCCGAATGTTGCTCGAAAATTACTCGAAAATCCGCTATATCTGTCAATTCCGAATAGAATTAACCGATTTAGAAAGTTTTAACAAATGTCGAGATCTTTCTAAAAATATCGATTTCACCGCTCTACGACATATAGTTTCGGAGATATGGGCAGATTTGTCCGAATGTTGCTCGAAAACTACTCGAAAATCCGCTATATCTGTCAATTCCGAATAGAATTAACCGATTTAGAAAGTTTTAACAAATGTCATCTACTGTATTTTTTCGAGATCTTTCTAAAAATATCGATTTCACCGCTCTACGACATATAGTTTCGGAGATATGGGCAGATCTGTCCGAATATTGCTCGAAAACTACTCGAAAATCCGTTATATCTGTCAATTCCGAATAGAATTAACCGATTTAGAAAGTTTTAACAAATGTCATCTACTGTATTTTTTCGAGGTCTTTCTAAAAATACCAAATTCACTGCTCTACGACATATAGTTTCGGAGATATGGGCAGATTTGTCCGAATGTTGCTCGAAAATTACTCGAAAATCCGCTATATCTGTCAATTCCGAATAGAATTAACCGATTTAGAAAGTTTTAACAAATGTCATCTACTGTATTTTTTCGAGGTCTTTCTAAAAATACCGAATTCACTGCTCTACGACATATAGTTTCGGAGATATGGGCAGATTTGTCCGAATGTTGCTCGAAAATTACTCGAAAATCCGCTATATCTGTCAATTCCGAATAGAATTAACCGATTTAGAAAGTTTTAACAAATGTCATCTACTGTATTTTTTCGAGATCTTTCTAAAAATATCGATTTCACCGCTCTACGACATATAGTTTCGGAGATATGGGCAGATTTGTCCGAATGTTGCTCGAAAACTACTCGAAAATCCGCTATATCTGTCAATTCCGAATAGAATTAACCGATTTAGAAAGTTTTAACAAATGTCATCTACTGTATTTTTTCGAGATCTTTCTAAAAATATCGATTTCACCGCTCTACGACATATAGTTTCGGAGATATGGGCAGATTTGTCCGAATGTTGCTCGAAAACTACTCGAAAATCCGCTATATCTGTCAATTCCGAATAGAATTAACCGATTTAGAAAGTTTTAACAAATGTCATCTACTGTATTTTTTCGAGATCTTTCTAAAAATATCGATTTCACCGCTCTACGACATATAGTTTCGGAGATATGGGCAGATTTGTCCGAATGTTGCTCGAAAACTACTCGAAAATCCGCTATATCTGTCAATTCCGAATAGAATTAACCGATTTAGAAAGTTTTAACAAATGTCATCTACTGTATTTTTTCGAGATCTTTCAAAAATACTGATTTCACTGTTATACGACATATAGTTTCGGAGATATGGGCAGATTTGTCCGAATATTGCTCGAAAACTACTCGAAAATCCGCTATATCTGTCAATTCCGAATAGAATTAACCGATTTAGAAAGTTTTAACAAATGTCATCTACTGTATTTTTTCGTTATCTTTCTAAAAATATCGATTTCACTGCTCTACGACATATAGTTTCGGAGATATGGGCAGATTTGTCCGAATGTTGCTCGAAAATTACACGAAAATCCGCTATATCTGTCAATTCCGAATAGAATTAACCGATTTAGAAAGTTTTAACAAATGTCATCTACTGTATTTTTTCGTTATCTTTCTAAAAATATCGATTTCACCGCTCTACGACATATAGTTTCGGAGATATGGGCAGATTTGTCCGAATGTTGCTCGAAAATTACTCGAAAATCCGCTATATCTGTCAATTCCGAATAGAATTAACCGATTTAGAAAGTTTTAACAAATGTCATCTACTGTATTTTTTCGAGATCTTTCTAAAAATATCGATTTCACTGCTCTACGACATATAGTTTCGGAGATATGGGCAGATTTGTCCGAATGTTGCTCGAAAATTACACGAAAATCCGCTATATCTGTCAATTCCGAATAGAATTAACCGATTTAGAAAGTTTTAACAAATGTCATCTACTGTATTTTTTCGTTATCTTTCTAAAAATATCGATTTCACCGCTCTACGACATATAGTTTCGGAGATATGGGCAGATTTGTCCGAATATTGCTCGAAAACTACTCGAAAATCCGCTATATCTGTCAATTCCGAATAGAATTAACCGATTTAGAAAGTTTTAACAAATGTCATCTACTGTATTTTTTCGTTATCTTTCTAAAAATATCGATTTCACTGCTCTACGACATATAGTTTCGGAGATATGGGCAGATTTGTCCGAATGTTGCTCGAAAATTACACGAAAATCCGCTATATCTGTCAATTCCGAATAGAATTAACCGATTTAGAAAGTTTTAACAAATGTCATCTACTGTATTTTTTCGTTATCTTTCTAAAAATATCGATTTCACCGCTCTACGACATATAGTTTCGGAGATATGGGCAGATTTGTCCGAATGTTGCTCGAAAACTACTCGAAAATCCGCTATATCTGTCAATTCCGAATAGAATTAACCGATTTAGAAAGTTTTAACAAATGTCATCTACTGTATTTTTTCGAGATCTTTCTAAAAATATCGATTTCACTGCTCTACGACATATAGTTTCGGAGATATGGGCAGATTTGTCCGAATGTTGCTCGAAAATTACACGAAAATCCGCTATATCTGTCAATTCCGAATAGAATTAACCGATTTAGAAAGTTTTAACAAATGTCATCTACTGTATTTTTTCGTTATCTTTCTAAAAATATCGATTTCACCGCTCTACGACATATAGTTTCGGAGATATGGGCAGATTTGTCCGAATGTTGCTCGAAAATTACTCGAAAATCCGCTATATCTGTCAATTCCGAATAGAATTAACCGATTTAGAAAGTTTTAACAAATGTCATCTACTGTATTTTTTCGAGATCTTTCTAAAAATATCGATTTCACCGCTCTACGACATATAGTTTCGGAGATATGGGCAGATTTGTCCGAATGTTGCTCGAAAACTACTCGAAAATCCGCTATATCTGTCAATTCCGAATAGAATTAACCGATTTAGAAAGTTTTAACAAATGTCATCTACTGTATTTTTTCGAGATCTTTCTAAAAATATCGATTTCACCGCTCTACGACATATAGTTTCGGAGATATGGGCAGATTTGTCCGAATGTTGCTCGAAAACTACTCGAAAATCCGATATATCTGTCAATTCCGAATAGAATTAACCGATTTAGAAAGTTTTAACAAATGTCATCTACTGTATTTTTTCGAGATCTTTCTAAAAATATCGATTTCACCGCTCTACGACATATAGTTTCGGAGATATGGGCAGATCTGTCCGAATATTGCTCGAAAACTACTCGAAAATCCGTTATATCTGTCAATTCCGAATAGAATTAACCGATTTAGAAAGTTTTAACAAATGTCATCTACTGTATTTTTTCGAGATCTTTCTAAAAATATCGATTTCACCGCTCTACGACATATAGTTTCGGAGATATGGGCAGATCTGTCCGAATATTGCTCGAAAACTACTCGAAAATCCGTTATATCTGTCAATTCCGAATAGAATTAACCGATTTAGAAAGTTTTAACAAATGTCATCTACTGTATTTTTTCGAGGTCTTTCTAAAAATACCAAATTCACTGCTCTACGACATATAGTTTCGGAGATATGGGCAGATTTGTCCGAATGTTGCTCGAAAATTACTCGAAAATCCGCTATATCTGTCAATTCCGAATAGAATTAACCGATTTAGAAAGTTTTAACAAATGTCATCTACTGTATTTTTTCGAGGTCTTTCTAAAAATACCGAATTCACTGCTCTACGACATATAGTTTCGGAGATATGGGCAGATTTGTCCGAATGTTGCTCGAAAATTACTCGAAAATCCGCTATATCTGTCAATTCCGAATAGAATTAACCGATTTAGAAAGTTTTAACAAATGTCATCTACTGTATTTTTTCGAGATCTTTCTAAAAATATCGATTTCACCGCTCTACGACATATAGTTTCGGAGATATGGGCAGATTTGTCCGAATGTTGCTCGAAAACTACTCGAAAATCCGCTATATCTGTCAATTCCGAATAGAATTAACCGATTTAGAAAGTTTTAACAAATGTCATCTACTGTATTTTTTCGAGATCTTTCTAAAAATATCGATTTCACCGCTCTACGACATATAGTTTCGGAGATATGGGCAGATTTGTCCGAATGTTGCTCGAAAACTACTCGAAAATCCGCTATATCTGTCAATTCCGAATAGAATTAACCGATTTAGAAAGTTTTAACAAATGTCATCTACTGTATTTTTTCGAGATCTTTCTAAAAATATCGATTTCACCGCTCTACGACATATAGTTTCGGAGATATGGGCAGATTTGTCCGAATGTTGCTCGAAAACTACTCGAAAATCCGCTATATCTGTCAATTCCGAATAGAATTAACCGATTTAGAAAGTTTTAACAAATGTCATCTACTGTATTTTTTCGAGATCTTTCAAAAATACTGATTTCACTGTTATACGACATATAGTTTCGGAGATATGGGCAGATTTGTCCGAATATTGCTCGAAAACTACTCGAAAATCCGCTATATCTGTCAATTCCGAATAGAATTAACCGATTTAGAAAGTTTTAACAAATGTCATCTACTGTATTTTTTCGTTATCTTTCTAAAAATATCGATTTCACCGCTCTACGACATATAGTTTCGGAGATATGGGCAGATTTGTCCGAATGTTGCTCGAAAATTACTCGAAAGTCCGCTATATCTGTCAATTCCGAATAGAATTAACCGATTTAGAAAGTTTTAACAAATGTCATCTACTGTATTTTTTCGAGATCTTTCTAAAAATATCGATTTCACCGCTCTACGACATATAGTTTCGGAGATATGGGCAGATTTGTCCGAATGTTGCTCGAAAACTACTCGAAAATCCGCTATATCTGTCAATTCCGAATAGAATTAACCGATTTAGAAAGTTTTAACAAATGTCATCTACTGTATTTTTTCGAGATCTTTCTAAAAATATCGATTTCACCGCTCTACGACATATAGTTTCGGAGATATGGGCAGATTTGTCCGAATGTTGCTCGAAAACTACTCGAAAATCCGATATATCTGTCAATTCCGAATAGAATTAACCGATTTAGAAAGTTTTAACAAATGTCATCTACTGTATTTTTTCGAGATCTTTCTAAAAATATCGATTTCACCGCTCTACGACATATAGTTTCGGAGATATGGGCAGATCTGTCCGAATATTGCTCGAAAACTACTCGAAAATCCGTTATATCTGTCAATTCCGAATAGAATTAACCGATTTAGAAAGTTTTAACAAATGTCATCTACTGTATTTTTTCGAGATCTTTCTAAAAATATCGATTTCACCGCTCTACGACATATAGTTTCGGAGATATGGGCAGATTTGTCCGAATGTTGCTCGAAAATTACTCGAAATTTGCTATATCTGTCAATTCCGAATAGAATTAACCGATTTAGAAAGTTTTAACAAATGTCGAGATCTTTCTAAAAATATCGATTTCACCGCTCTACGACATATAGTTTCGGAGATATGGGCAGATTTGTCCGAATGTTGCTCGAAAACTACTCGAAAATCCGCTATATCTGTCAATTCCGAATAGAATTAACCGATTTAGAAAGTTTTAACAAATGTCATCTACTGTATTTTTTCGAGATCTTTCTAAAAATATCGATTTCACCGCTCTACGACATATAGTTTCGGAGATATGGGCAGATCTGTCCGAATATTGCTCGAAAACTACTCGAAAATCCGTTATATCTGTCAATTCCGAATAGAATTAACCGATTTTGAAAGTTTTAACAAATGTCATCTACTGTATTTTTTCGAGGTCTTTCTAAAAATACCAAATTCACTGCTCTACGACATATAGTTTCGGAGATATGGGCAGATTTGTCCGAATGTTGCTCGAAAATTACTCGAAAATCCGCTATATCTGTCAATTCCGAATAGAATTAACCGATTTAGAAAGTTTTAACAAATGTCATCTACTGTATTTTTTCGAGGTCTTTCTAAAAATACCGAATTCACTGCTCTACGACATATAGTTTCGGAGATATGGGCAGATTTGTCCGAATGTTGCTCGAAAATTACTCGAAAATCCGCTATATCTGTCAATTCCGAATAGAATTAACCGATTTAGAAAGTTTTAACAAATGTCATCTACTGTATTTTTTCGAGATCTTTCTAAAAATATCGATTTCACCGCTCTACGACATATAGTTTCGGAGATATGGGCAGATTTGTCCGAATGTTGCTCGAAAACTACTCGAAAATCCGCTATATCTGTCAATTCCGAATAGAATTAACCGATTTAGAAAGTTTTAACAAATGTCATCTACTGTATTTTTTCGAGATCTTTCTAAAAATATCGATTTCACCGCTCTACGACATATAGTTTCGGAGATATGGGCAGATTTGTCCGAATGTTGCTCGAAAACTACTCGAAAATCCGCTATATCTGTCAATTCCGAATAGAATTAACCGATTTAGAAAGTTTTAACAAATGTCATCTACTGTATTTTTTCGAGATCTTTCTAAAAATATCGATTTCACCGCTCTACGACATATAGTTTCGGAGATATGGGCAGATTTGTCCGAATGTTGCTCGAAAACTACTCGAAAATCCGCTATATCTGTCAATTCCGAATAGAATTAACCGATTTAGAAAGTTTTAACAAATGTCATCTACTGTATTTTTTCGAGATCTTTCTAAAAATATCGATTTCACCGCTCTACGACATATAGTTTCGGAGATATGGGCAGATTTGTCCGAATGTTGCTCGAAAACTACTCGAAAATCCGCTATATCTGTCAATTCCGAATAGAATTAACCGATTTAGAAAGTTTTAACAAATGTCATCTACTGTATTTTTTCGAGGTCTTTCTAAAAATATCGATTTCACCGCTCTACGACATATAGTTTCGGAGATATGGGCAGATTTGTCCGAATGTTGCTCGAAAACTACTCGAAAATCCGCTATATCTGTCAATTCCGAATAGAATTAACCGATTTAGAAAGTTTTAACAAATGTCATCTACTGTATTTTTTCGAGATCTTTCAAAAATACTGATTTCACTGTTATACGACATATAGTTTCGGAGATATGGGCAGATTTGTCCGAATATTGCTCGAAAACTACTCGAAAATCCGCTATATCTGTCAATTCCGAATAGAATTAACCGATTTAGAAAGTTTTAACAAATGTCATCTACTGTATTTTTTCGTTATCTTTCTAAAAATATCGATTTCACCGCTCTACGACATATAGTTTCGGAGATATGGGCAGATTTGTCCGAATGTTGCTCGAAAATTACTCGAAAATCCGCTATATCTGTCAATTCCGAATAGAATTAACCGATTTAGAAAGTTTTAACAAATGTCATCTACTGTATTTTTTCGAGATCTTTCTAAAAATATCGATTTCACCGCTCTACGACATATAGTTTCGGAGATATGGGCAGATTTGTCCGAATGTTGCTCGAAAACTACTCGAAAATCCGCTATATCTGTCAATTCCGAATAGAATTAACCGATTTAGAAAGTTTTAACAAATGTCATCTACTGTATTTTTTCGAGATCTTTCTAAAAATATCGATTTCACCGCTCTACGACATATAGTTTCGGAGATATGGGCAGATTTGTCCGAATGTTGCTCGAAAACTACTCGAAAATCCGATATATCTGTCAATTCCGAATAGAATTAACCGATTTAGAAAGTTTTAACAAATGTCATCTACTGTATTTTTTCGAGATCTTTCTAAAAATATCGATTTCACCGCTCTACGACATATAGTTTCGGAGATATGGGCAGATCTGTCCGAATATTGCTCGAAAACTACTCGAAAATCCGTTATATCTGTCAATTCCGAATAGAATTAACCGATTTAGAAAGTTTTAACAAATGTCATCTACTGTATTTTTTCGAGATCTTTCTAAAAATATCGATTTCACCGCTCTACGACATATAGTTTCGGAGATATGGGCAGATTTGTCCGAATGTTGCTCGAAAATTACTCGAAAATCCGCTATATCTGTCAATTCCGAATAGAATTAACCGATTTAGAAAGTTTTAACAAATGTCGAGATCTTTCTAAAAATATCGATTTCACCGCTCTACGACATATAGTTTCGGAGATATGGGCAGATTTGTCCGAATGTTGCT
Organism: Platypus cylindrus; assembly: GCA_949748235.1. Taxonomy (NCBI): domain Eukaryota; kingdom Metazoa; phylum Arthropoda; class Insecta; order Coleoptera; family Curculionidae; genus Platypus; species Platypus cylindrus. The sequence goes on along the minus strand of OX456491.1, from coordinate 198,628 downwards.
CGAAAACTACTCGAAAATCCGCTATATCTGTCAATTCCGAATAGAATTAACCGATTTAGAAAGTTTTAACAAATGTCATCTACTGTATTTTTTCGAGATCTTTCTAAAAATATCGATTTCACCGCTCTACGACATATAGTTTCGGAGATATGAGCAGATCTGTCCGAATATTGCTCGAAAACTACTCGAAAATCCGTTATATCTGTCAATTCCGAATAGAATTAACCGATTTAGAAAGTTTTAACAAATGTCATCTACTGTATTTTTTCGAGGTCTTTCTAAAAATACCAAATTCACTGCTCTACGACATATAGTTTCGGAGATATGGGCAGATTTGTCCGAATGTTGCTCGAAAATTACTCGAAAATCCGCTATATCTGTCAATTCCGAATAGAATTAACCGATTTAGAAAGTTTTAACAAATGTCATCTACTGTATTTTTTCGAGGTCTTTCTAAAAATACCGAATTCACTGCTCTACGACATATAGTTTCGGAGATATGGGCAGATTTGTCCGAATGTTGCTCGAAAATTACTCGAAAATCCGCTATATCTGTCAATTCCGAATAGAATTAACCGATTTAGAAAGTTTTAACAAATGTCATCTACTGTATTTTTTCGAGATCTTTCTAAAAATATCGATTTCACCGCTCTACGACATATAGTTTCGGAGATATGGGCAGATTTGTCCGAATGTTGCTCGAAAACTACTCGAAAATCCGCTATATCTGTCAATTCCGAATAGAATTAACCGATTTAGAAAGTTTTAACAAATGTCATCTACTGTATTTTTTCGAGATCTTTCTAAAAATATCGATTTCACCGCTCTACGACATATAGTTTCGGAGATATGGGCAGATTTGTCCTAATGTTGCTCGAAAACTACTCGAAAATCCGCTATATCTGTCAATTCCGAATAGAATTAACCGATTTAGAAAGTTTTAACAAATGTCATCTACTGTATTTTTTCGAGATCTTTCAAAAATACTGATTTCACTGTTATACGACATATAGTTTCGGAGATATGGGCAGATTTGTCCGAATATTGCTCGAAAACTACTCGAAAATCCGCTATATCTGTCAATTCCGAATAGAATTAACCGATTTAGAAAGTTTTAACAAATGTCATCTACTGTATTTTTTCGAGATCTTTCAAAAATACTGATTTCACTGTTATACGACATATAGTTTCGGAGATATGGGCAGATTTGTCCGAATATTGCTCGAAAACTACTCGAAAATCCGCTATATCTGTCAATTCCGAATAGAATTAACCGATTTAGAAAGTTTTAACAAATGTCATCTACTGTATTTTTTCGAGATCTTTCCAAAAATACTAATTTCAATGTTCTACGAGATATAGTTTCGGAAATATGGGCAGATTTGTCAGAATATTGCTCGAAAACTACTCGAAAATCCGCTATATCTGTCAATTCCGAATAGAATTAACCGATTTAGAAAGATTTAACAAATGTCATCTACTGTATTTTTTCGAGGTCTTTCAAAAATACTGATTTCACTGTTCTACGACATATAGTTTCGGAGATATGGGCAGATCTGTCCGAATATTGCTCGAAAACTACTCGAAAATCCGTTATATCTGTCAATTCCGAATAGAATTAACCGATTTAGAAAGTTTTAACAAATGTCATCTACTGTATTTTTTCGAGATCTTTCTAAAAATATCGATTTCACCGCTCTACGACATATAGTTTCGGAGATATGGGCAGATTTGTCTGAATGTTGCTCGAAAACTACTCGAAAATCCGCTATATCTGTCAATTCCGAATAGAATTAACAGATTTAGAAAGTTTTAACAAATGTCATCTACTGTATTTTTTCGAGATCTTTCTAAAAATACTGAATTCACTGCTCTACGACATATAGTTTCGGAGATATGGGCAGATTTGTCCGAATGTTGCTCGAAAATTACTCGAAAATCCGCTATATCTGTCAATTCCGAATAGAATTAACCGATTTAGAAAGTTTTAACAAATGTCATCTACTGTATTTTTTCGAGATCTTTCTAAAAATACCAATTTCACCGCTCTACGACATATAGTTTCGGAGATATGGGCAGATTGGTCCGAATGTTGCTCGAAAACTACTCGAAAATCCGCTATATCTGTCAATTCCGAATAGAATTAACCGATTTAGAAAGTTTTAACAAATGTCATCTACTGTATTTTTTCGAGATCTTTCTAAAAATATCAATTTCACCGCTCTACGACATATAGTTTCGGAGATATGGGCAGATTTGTCCGAATGTTGCTCGAAAATTACTCGAAAATCCGCTATATCTGTCAATTCCGAATAGAATTAACCGATTTAGAAAGTTTTAACAAATGTCATCTACTGTATTTTTTCGAGGTCTTTCTAAAAATACCGAATTCACTGCTCTACGACATATAGTTTCGGAGATATGGGCAGATTTGTCCGAATGTTGCTCGAAAATTACTCGAAAATCCGTTATATCTGTCAATTCCGAATAGAATTAACCGATTTAGAAAGTTTTAACAAATGTCATCTACTGCATTTTTTCGAGATCTTTCTAAAAATATCGATTTCACCGCTCTACGACATATAGTTTCGGAGATATGGGCAGATTTGTCCGAATGTTGCTCGAAAACTACTCGAAAATCCGCTATATCTGTCAATTCCGAATAGAATTAACCGATTTAGAAAGTTTTAACAAATGTCATCTACTGTATTTTTTCGAGATCTTTCTAAAAATATCGATTTCACCGCTCTACGACATATAGTTTCGGAGATATGGGCAGATTTGTCCGAATGTTGCTCGAAAACTACTCGAAAATCCGCTATATCTGTCAATTCCGAATAGAATTAACCGATTTAGAAAGTTTTAACAAATGTCATCTACTGTATTTTTTCGAGATCTTTCAAAAATACTGATTTCACTGTTATACGACATATAGTTTCGGAGATATGGGCAGATTTGTCCGAATATTGCTCGAAAACTACTAGAAAATCCGCTATATCTGTCAATTCCGAATAGAATTAACCGATTTAGAAAGTTTTAACAAATGTCATCTACTGTATTTTTTCGAGATCTTTCCAAAAATACTAATTTCAATGTTCTACGAGATATAGTTTCGGAAATATGGGCAGATTTGTCAGAATATTGCTCGAAAACTACTCGAAAATCCGCTATATCTGTCAATTCCGAATAGAATTAACCGATTTAGAAAGATTTAACAAATGTCATATACTGTATTTTTTCGAGGTCTTTCAAAAATACTGATTTCACTGTTCTACGACATATAGTTTCGGAGATATGGGCAGATCTGTCCGAATATTGCTCGAAAACTACTCGAAAATCCGTTATATCTGTCAATTCCGAATAGAATTAACCGATTTAGAAAGTTTTAACAAATGTCATCTACTGTATTTTTTCGAGATCTTTCTAAAAATATCGATTTCACCGCTCTACGACATATAGTTTCGGAGATATGGGCAGATTTGTCTGAATGTTGCTCGAAAACTACTCGAAAATCCGCTATATCTGTCAATTCCGAATAGAATTAACCGATTTAGAAAGTTTTAACACATGTCATCTACTGTATTTTTTCGAGATCTTTCTAAAAATACTGAATTCACTGCTCTACGACATATAGTTTCGGAGATATGGGCAGATTTGTCCGAATGTTGCTCGAAAATTACTCGAAAATCCGCTATATCTGTCAATTCCGAATAGAATTAACCGATTTAGAAAGTTTTAACAAATGTCATCTACTGTATTTTTTCGAGATCTTTCTAAAAATACCAATTTCACCGCTCTACGACATATAGTTTCGGAGATATGGGCAGATTGGTCCGAATGTTGCTCGAAAACTACTCGAAAATCCGCTATATCTGTCAATTCCGAATAGAATTAACCGATTTAGAAAGTTTTAACAAATGTCATCTACTGTATTTTTTCGAGATCTTTCTAAAAATATCAATTTCACCGCTCTACGACATATAGTTTCGGAGATATGGGCAGATTTGTCCGAATGTTGCTCGAAAATTACTCGAAAATCCGCTATATCTGTCAATTCCGAATAGAATTAACCGATTTAGAAAGTTTTAACAAATGTCATCTACTGTATTTTTTCGAGATCTTTCTAAAAATATCGATTTCACCGCTCTACGACATATAGTTTCGGAGATATGGGCAGATTTGTCCGAATGTTGCTCGAAAACTACTCGAAAATCCGATATATCTGTCAATTCCGAATAGAATTAACCGATTTAGAAAGTTTTAACAAATGTCATCTACTGTATTTTTTCGAGATCTTTCTAAAAATATCAATTTCACCGCTCTACGACATATAGTTTCGGAGATATGGGCAGATTTGTCTGAATGTTGCTCGAAAACTACTCGAAAATCCGCTATATCTGTCAATTCCGAATAGAATTAACAGATTTAGAAAGTTTTAACAAATGTCATCTACTGTATTTTTTCGAGATCTTTCTAAAAATACTGAATTCACTGCTCTACGACATATAGTTTCGGAGATATGGGCAGATTTGTCCGAATGTTGCTCGAAAATTACTCGAAAATCCGCTATATCTGTCAATTCCGAATAGAATTAACCGATTTAGAAAGTTTTAACAAATGTCATCTACTGTATTTTTTCGAGATCTTTCTAAAAATACCAATTTCACCGCTCTACGACATATAGTTTCGGAGATATGGGCAGATTGGTCCGAATGTTGCTCGAAAACTACTCGAAAATCCGCTATATCTGTCAATTCCGAATAGAATTAACCGATTTAGAAAGTTTTAACAAATGTCATCTACTGTATTTTTTCGAGATCTTTCTAAAAATATCAATTTCACCGCTCTACGACATATAGTTTCGGAGATATGGGCAGATTTGTCCGAATGTTGCTCGAAAATTACTCGAAAATCCGCTATATCTGTCAATTCCGAATAGAATTAACCGATTTAGAAAGTTTTAACAAATGTCATCTACTGTATTTTTTCGAGGTCTTTCTAAAAATACCGAATTCACTGCTCTACGACATATAGTTTCGGAGATATGGGCAGATTTGTCCGAATGTTGCTCGAAAATTACTCGAAAATCCGTTATATCTGTCAATTCCGAATAGAATTAACCGATTTAGAAAGTTTTAACAAATGTCATCTACTGCATTTTTTCGAGATCTTTCTAAAAATATCGATTTCACCGCTCTACGACATATAGTTTCGGAGATATGGGCAGATTTGTCCGAATGTTGCTCGAAAACTACTCGAAAATCCGCTATATCTGTCAATTCCGAATAGAATTAACCGATTTAGAAAGTTTTAACAAATGTCATCTACTGTATTTTTTCGAGATCTTTCTAAAAATATCGATTTCACCGCTCTACGACATATAGTTTCGGAGATATGGGCAGATTTGTCCGAATGTTGCTCGAAAACTACTCGAAAATCCGCTATATCTGTCAATTCCGAATAGAATTAACCGATTTAGAAAGTTTTAACAAATGTCATCTACTGTATTTTTTCGAGATCTTTCTAAAAATATCGATTTCACCGCTCTACGACATATAGTTTCGGAGATATGGGCAGATTTGTCCGAATGTTGCTCGAAAACTACTCGAAAATCCGCTATATCTGTCAATTCCGAATAGAATTAACCGATTTAGAAAGTTTTAACAAATGTCATCTACTGTATTTTTTCGAGATCTTTCAAAAATACTGATTTCACTGTTATACGACATATAGTTTCGGAGATATGGGCAGATTTGTCCGAATATTGCTCGAAAACTACTCGAAAATCCGCTATATCTGTCAATTCCGAATAGAATTAACCGATTTAGAAAGTTTTAACAAATGTCATCTACTGTATTTTTTCGAGATCTTTCCAAAAATACTAATTTCAATGTTCTACGAGATATAGTTTCGGAAATATGGGCAGATTTGTCAGAATATTGCTCGAAAACTACTCGAAAATCCGCTATATCTGTCAATTCCGAATAGAATTAACCGATTTAGAAAGATTTAACAAATGTCATCTACTGTATTTTTTCGAGGTCTTTCAAAAATACTGATTTCACTGTTCTACGACATATAGTTTCGGAGATATGGGCAGATCTGTCCGAATATTGCTCGAAAACTACTCGAAAATCCGTTATATCTGTCAATTCCGAATAGAATTAACCGATTTAGAAAGTTTTAACAAATGTCATCTACTGTATTTTTTCGAGATCTTTCTAAAAATATCGATTTCACCGCTCTACGACATATAGTTTCGGAGATATGGGCAGATTTGTCTGAATGTTGCTCGAAAACTACTCGAAAATCCGCTATATCTGTCAATTCCGAATAGAATTAACCGATTTAGAAAGTTTTAACACATGTCATCTACTGTATTTTTTCGAGATCTTTCTAAAAATACTGAATTCACTGCTCTACGACATATAGTTTCGGAGATATGGGCAGATTTGTCCGAATGTTGCTCGAAAATTACTCGAAAATCCGCTATATCTGTCAATTCCGAATAGAATTAACCGATTTAGAAAGTTTTAACAAATGTCATCTACTGTATTTTTTCGAGATCTTTCTAAAAATACCAATTTCACCGCTCTACGACATATAGTTTCGGAGATATGGGCAGATTGGTCCGAATGTTGCTCGAAAACTACTCGAAAATCCGATATATCTGTCAATTCCGAATAGAATTAACCGATTTAGAAAGTTTTAACAAATGTCATCTACTGTATTTTTTCGAGATCTTTCTAAAAATATCAATTTCACCGCTCTACGACATATAGTTTCGGAGATATGGGCAGATTTGTCCGAATGTTGCTCGAAAATTACTCGAAAATCCGCTATATCTGTCAATTCCGAATAGAATTAACCGATTTAGAAAGTTTTAACAAATGTCATCTACTGTATTTTTTCGAGATCTTTCTAAAAATATCGATTTCACCGCTCTACGACATATAGTTTCGGAGATATGGGCAGATTTGTCCGAATGTTGCTCGAAAACTACTCGAAAATCCGATATATCTGTCAATTCCGAATAGAATTAACCGATTTAGAAAGTTTTAACAAATGTCATCTACTGTATTTTTTCGAGATCTTTCTAAAAATATCAATTTCACCGCTCTACGACATATAGTTTCGGAGATATGGGCAGATTTGTCCGAATGTTGCTCGAAAACTACTCGAAAATCCGCTATATCTGTCAATTCCGAATAGAATTAACCGATTTAGAAAGTTTTAACAAATGTAATCTACTGTATTTTTTCGAGATCTTTCCAAAAATACTAATTTCAATGTTCTACGAGATATAGTTTCGGAAATATGGGCAGATTTGTCAGAATATTGCTCGAAAACTACTCGAAAATCCGCTATATCTGTCAATTCCGAATAGAATTAACCGATTTAGAAAGTTTTAACAAATGTCATCTACTGTATTTTCTCGAGGTCTTTCAAAAATACTGATTTCACTGTTCTACGACATATAGTTTCGGAGATATGGGCAGATTTGTCCGAATGTTGCTCGAAAATTACACGAAAATCCGGTATATCTGTCAATTCCGAATAGAATTAACCGATTTAGAAAGTTTTAACAAATGTCATTTACTGTATTTTTTCGTTATCTTTCTAAAAATATCGATTTCACCGCTCTACGACATATAGTTTCGGAGATATGGGCAGATTTGTCCGAATGTTGCTCGAAAATTACTCGAAAATCCGCTATATCTGTCAATTCCGAATTGAATTAACCGATTTAGAAAGTTTTAACAAATATCATCTACTGTATTTTTTCGAGATCTTTCTAAAAATATCGATTTCACCGCTCTACGACATATAGTTTCGGAGATATGGGCAGATTTGTCCGAATGTTGCTCGAAAACTACTCGAAAATCCGCTATATCTGTCAATTCCGAATAGAATTAACCGATTTAGAAAGTTTTAACAAATGTCATCTACTGTATTTTTTCGAGGTCTTTCTAAAAATATCGATTTCACCGCTCTACGACATATAGTTTCGGAGATATGGGCAGATTTGTCCGAATGTTGCTCGAAAACTACTCGAAAATCCGCTATATCTGTCAATTCCGAATAGAATTAACCGATTTAGAAAGTTTTAACAAATGTCATCTACTGTATTTTTTCGTGATCTTTCTAAAAATATCGATTTCACCGCTCTACGACATATAGTTTCGGAGATATGGGCAGATTTGTCCGAATGTTGCTCGAAAATTACTCGAAAATCCGCTATATCTGTCAATTCCGAATAGAATTAACCGATTTAGAAAGTTTTAACAAATGTCATCTACTGTATTTTTTCGAGATCTTTCTAAAAATATCGATTTCACCGCTCTACGACATATAGTTTCGGAGATATGGGCAGATTTGTCCGAATGTTGCTCGAAAACTACTCGAAAATCCGCTATATCTGTCAATTCCGAATAGAATTAACCGATTTAGAAAGTTTTAACAAATGTCATCTACTGTATTTTTTCGAGATCTTTCTAAAAATATCGATTTCACTGCTCTACGACATATAGTTTCGGAGATATGGGCAGATTTGTCCGAATGTTGCTCGAAAATTACACGAAAATCGGCTATATCTGTCAATTCCGAATAGAATTAACCGATTTAGAAAGTTTTAACAAATGTCATCTACTGTATTTTTTCGTTATCTTTCTAAAAATATCGATTTCACCGCTCTACGACATATAGTTTCGGAGATATGGGCAGATTTGTCCGAATGTTGCTCGAAAATTACTCGAAAATCCGCTATATCTGTCAATTCCGAATAGAATTAACCGATTTAGAAAGTTTTAACAAATGTCATCTACTGTATTTTTTCGAGATCTTTCTAAAAATATCGATTTCACCGCTCTACGACATATAGTTTCGGAGATATGGGCAGATTTGTCCGAATGTTGCTCGAAAACTACTCGAAAATCCGATATATCTGTCAATTCCGAATAGAATTAACCGATTTAGAAAGTTTTAACAAATGTCATCTACTGTATTTTTTCGAGATCTTTCTAAAAATATCGATTTCACCGCTCTACGACATATAGTTTCGGAGATATGGGCAGATCTGTCCGAATATTGCTCGAAAACTACTCGAAAATCCGTTATATCTGTCAATTCCGAATAGAATTAACCGATTTAGAAAGTTTTAACAAATGTCATCTACTGTATTTTTTCGAGATCTTTCTAAAAATATCGATTTCACCGCTCTACGACATATAGTTTCGGAGATATGGGCAGATTTGTCCGAATGTTGCTCGAAAATTACTCGAAAATCCGCTATATCTGTCAATTCCGAATAGAATTAACCGATTTAGAAAGTTTTAACAAATGTCGAGATCTTTCTAAAAATATCGATTTCACCGCTCTACGACATATAGTTTCGGAGATATGGGCAGATTTGTCCGAATGTTGCTCGAAAACTACTCGAAAATCCGCTATATCTGTCAATTCCGAATAGAATTAACCGATTTAGAAAGTTTTAACAAATGTCATCTACTGTATTTTTTCGAGATCTTTCCAAAAATACTAATTTCAATGTTCTACGAGATATAGTTTCGGAAATATGGGCAGATTTGTCAGAATATTGCTCGAAAACTACTCGAAAATCCGTTATATCTGTCAATTCCGAATAGAATTAACCGATTTAGAAAGTTTTAACAAATGTCATCTACTGTATTTTTTCGAGATCTTTCTAAAAATATCGATTTCACCGCTCTACGACATATAGTTTCGGAGATATGGGCAGATTTGTCCGAATGTTGCTCGAAAATTACTCGAAAATCCGCTATATCTGTCAATTCCGAATAGAATTAACCGATTTAGAAAGTTTTAACAAATGTCATCTACTGTATTTTTTCGAGATCTTTCTAAAAATATCGATTTCACCGCTCTACGACATATAGTTTCGGAGATATGGGCAGATTTGTCCGAATGTTGCTCGAAAACTACTCGAAAATCCGCTATATCTGTCAATTCCGAATAGAATTAACCGATTTAGAAAGTTTTAACAAATGTCATCTACTGTATTTTTTCGAGATCTTTCAAAAATACTGATTTCACTGTTATACGACATATAGTTTCGGAGATATGGGCAGATTTGTCCGAATATTGCTCGAAAACTACTCGAAAATCCGCTATATCTGTCAATTCCGAATAGAATTAACCGATTTAGAAAGTTTTAACAAATGTCATCTACTGTATTTTTTCGAGGTCTTTCTAAAAATACCGAATTCACTGCTCTACGACATATAGTTTCGGAGATATGGGCAGATTTGTCCGAATGTTGCTCGAAAATTACTCGAAAATCCGCTATATCTGTCAATTCCGAATAGAATTAACCGATTTAGAAAGTTTTAACAAATGTCTTCTACTGTACTTTTTCGAGATCTTTCCAAAAATACTAATTTCAATGTTCTACGAGATATAGTTTCGGAAATATGGGCAGATTTGTCAGAATATTGCTCGAAAACTACTCGAAAATCCGCTATATCTGTCAATTCCGAATAGAATTAACCGATTTAGAAAGTTTTAACAAATGTCATCTACTGTATTTTTTCGAGGTCTTTCAAAAATACTGATTTCACTGTTCTACGACATATAGTTTCGGAGATATGGGCAGATTTGTCCGAATGTTGCTCGAAAATTACACGAAAATCCGGTATATCTGTCAATTCCGAATAGAATTAACCGATTTAGAAAGTTTTAACAAATGTCATCTACTGTATTTTTTCGTTATCTTTCTAAAAATATCGATTTCACCGCTCTACGACATATAGTTTCGGAGATATGGGCAGATTTGTCCGAATGTTGCTCGAAAATTACTCGAAAATCCGCTATATCTGTCAATTCCGAATAGAATTAACCGATTTAGAAAGTTTTAACAAATGTCATCTACTGTATTTTTTCGAGATCTTTCTAAAAATATCGATTTCACCGCTCTACGACATATAGTTTCGGAGATATGGGCAGATTTGTCCGAATGTTGCTCGAAAACTACTCGAAAATCCGCTATATCTGTCAATTCCGAATAGAATTAACCGATTTAGAAAGTTTTAACAAATGTCATCTACTGTATTTTTTCGAGGTCTTTCTAAAAATATCGATTTCACCGCTCTACGACATATAGTTTCGGAGATATGGGCAGATTTGTCCGAATGTTGCTCGAAAACTACTCGAAAATCCGCTATATCTGTCAATTCCGAATAGAATTAACCGATTTAGAAAGTTTTAACAAATGTCATCTACTGTATTTTTTCGAGATCTTTCTAAAAATATCGATTTCACCGCTCTACGACATATAGTTTCGGAGATATGGGCAGATTTGTCCGAATGTTGCTCGAAAATTACTCGAAAATCCGCTATATCTGTCAATTCCGAATAGAATTAACCGATTTAGAAAGTTTTAACAAATGTCATCTACTGTATTTTTTCGAGATCTTTCTAAAAATATCGATTTCACCGCTCTACGACATATAGTTTCGGAGATATGGGCAGATTTGTCCGAATGTTGCTCGAAAACTACTCGAAAATCCGCTATATCTGTCAATTCCGAATAGAATTAACCGATTTAGAAAGTTTTAACAAATGTCATCTACTGTATTTTTTCGAGATCTTTCTAAAAATATCGATTTCACTGCTCTACGACATATAGTTTCGGAGATATGGGCAGATTTGTCCGAATGTTGCTCGAAAATTACACGAAAATCCGCTATATCTGTCAATTCCGAATAGAATTAACCGATTTAGAAAGTTTTAACAAATGTCATCTACTGTATTTTTTCGTTATCTTTCTAAAAATATCGATATCACCGCTCTACGACATATAGTTTCGGAGATATGGGCAGATTTGTCCGAATGTTGCTCGAAAATTACTCGAAAATCCGCTATATCTGTCAATTCCGAATAGAATTAACCGATTTAGAAAGTTTTAACAAATGTCATCTACTGTATTTTTTCGAGATCTTTCTAAAAATATCGATTTCACCGCTCTACGACATATAGTTTCGGAGATATGGGCAGATTTGTCCGAATGTTGCTCGAAAATTACTCGAAAATCCGCTATATCTGTCAATTCCGAATAGAATTAACCGATTTAGAAAGTTTTAACAAATGTCATCTACTGTATTTTTTCGAGATCTTTCTAAAAATATCAATTTCACCGCTCTACGGCATATAGTTTCGGAGATATGGGCAGATTTGTCCGAATGTTGCTCGAAAACTACTCGAAAATCCGCTATATCTGTCAATTCCGAATAGAATTAACCGATTTAGAAAGTTTTAACAAATGTCATCTACTGTATTTTTTCGAGATCTTTCTAAAAATATCGATTTCACCGCTCTACGACATATAGTTTCGGAGATATGGGCAGATTTGTCCGAATGTTGCTCGAAAATTACTCGAAAATCCGCTATATCTGTCAATTCCGAATAGAATTAACCGATTTAGAAAGTTTTAACAAATGTCGAGATCTTTCTAAAAATATCGATTTCACCGCTCTACGACATATAGTTTCGGAGATATGGGCAGATTTGTCCGAATGTTGCTCGAAAACTACTCGAAAATCCGCTATATCTGTCAATTCCGAATAGAATTAACCGATTTAGAAAGTTTTAACAAATGTCATCTACTGTATTTTTTCGAGATCTTTCTAAAAATATCGATTTCACCGCTCTACGACATATAGTTTCGGAGATATGGGCAGATCTGTCCGAATATTGCTCGAAAACTACTCGAAAATCCGTTATATCTGTCCATTCCGAATAGAATTAACCGATTTAGAAAGTTTTAACAAATGTCATCTACTGTATTTTTTCGAGGTCTTTCTAAAAATACCGAATTCACTGCTCTACGACATATAGTTTCGGAGATATGGGCAGATTTGTCCGAATGTTGCTCGAAAATTACTCGAAAATCCGCTATATCTGTCAATTCCGAATAGAATTAACCGATTTAGAAAGTTTTAACAAATGTCATCTACTGTATTTTTTCGAGGTCTTTCTAAAAATACCGAATTCACTGCTCTACGACATATAGTTTCGGAGATATGGGCAGATTTGTCCGAATGTTGCTCGAAAATTACTCGAAAATCCGCTATATCTGTCAATTCCGAATAGAATTAACCGATTTAGAAAGTTTTAACAAATGTCATCTACTGTATTTTTTCGAGATCTTTCTAAAAATATCGATTTCACCGCTCTACGACATATAGTTTCGGAGATATGGGCAGATTTGTCCGAATGTTGCTCGAAAACTACTCGAAAATCCGCTATATCTGTCAATTCCGAATAGAATTAACCGATTTAGAAAGTTTTAACAAATGTCATCTACTGTATTTTTTCGAGATCTTTCTAAAAATATCGATTTCACCGCTCTACGACATATAGTTTCGGAGATATGGGCAGATTTGTCCGAATGTTGCTCGAAAACTACTCGAAAATCCGCTATATCTGTCAATTCCGAATAGAATTAACCGATTTAGAAAGTTTTAACAAATGTCATCTACTGTATTTTTTCGAGATCTTTCAAAAATACTGATTTCACTGTTATACGACATATAGTTTCGGAGATATGGGCAGATTTGTCCGAATATTGCTCGAAAACTACTCGAAAATCCGCTATATCTGTCAATTCCGAATAGAATTAACCGATTTAGAAAGTTTTAACAAATGTCATCTACTGTATTTTTTCGAGATCTTTCTAAAAATACCAATTTCACCGCTCTACGACATATAGTTTCGGAGATATGGGCAGATTGGTCCGAATGTTGCTCGAAAACTACTCGAAAATCCGCTATATCTGTCAATTCCGAATAGAATTAACCGATTTAGAAAGTTTTAACAAATGTCATCTACTGTATTTTTTCGAGATCTTTCTAAAAATATCAATTTCACCGCTCTACGACATATAGTTTCGGAGATATGGGCAGATTTGTCCGAATGTTGCTCGAAAATTACTCGAAAATCCGCTATATCTGTCAATTCCGAATAGAATTAACCGATTTAGAAAGTTTTAACAAATGTCGAGATCTTTCTAAAAATATCGATTTCACCGCTCTACGACATATAGTTTCGGAGATATGGGCAGATTTGTCCGAATGTTGCTCGAAAACTACTCGAAAATCCGCTATATCTGTCAATTCCGAATAGAATTAACCGATTTAGAAAGTTTTAACAAATGTCATCTACTGTATTTTTTCGAGATCTTTCTAAAAATATCGATTTCACCGCTCTACGACATATAGTTTCGGAGATATGGGCAGATCTGTCCGAATATTGCTCGAAAACTACTCGAAAATCCGTTATATCTGTCCATTCCGAATAGAATTAACCGATTTAGAAAGTTTTAACAAATGTCATCTACTGTATTTTTTCGAGGTCTTTCTAAAAATACCGAATTCACTGCTCTACGACATATAGTTTCGGAGATATGGGCAGATTTGTCCGAATGTTGCTCGAAAATTACTCGAAAATCCGCTATATCTGTCAATTCCGAATAGAATTAACCGATTTAGAAAGTTTTAACAAATGTCATCTACTGTATTTTTTCGAGATCTTTCCAAAAATACTAATTTCAATGTTCTACGAGATATAGTTTCGGAAATATGGGCAGATTTGTCAGAATATTGCTCGAAAACTACTCGAAAATCCGCTATATCTGTCAATTCCGAATAGAATTAACCGATTTAGAAAGATTTAACAAATGTCATCTACTGTATTTTTTCGAGGTCTTTCAAAAATACTGATTTCACTGTTCTACGACATATAGTTTCGGAGATATGGGCAGATCTGTCCGAATATTGCTCGAAAACTACTCGAAAATCCGTTATATCTGTCAATTCCGAATAGAATTAACCGATTTAGAAAGTTTTAACAAATGTCATCTTCTGTATTTTTTCGAGATCTTTCTAAAAATATCGATTTCACCGCTCTACGACATATAGTTTCGGAGATATGGGCAGATTTGTCCGAATGTTGCTCGAAAACTACTCGAAAATCCGCTATATCTGTCAATTCCGAATAGAATTAACCGATTTAGAAAGTTTTAACAAATGTCATCTACTGTATTTTTTCGAGATCTTTCTAAAAATACTGAATTCACTGCTCTACGACATATAGTTTCGGAGATATGGGCAGATTTGTCCGAATGTTGCTCGAAAATTACTCGAAAATCCGCTATATCTGTCAATTCCGAATAGAATTAACCGATTTAGAAAGTTTTAACAAATGTCATCTACTGTATTTTTTCGAGATCTTTCTAAAAATACCAATTTCACCGCTCTACGACATATAGTTTCGGAGATATGGGCAGATTGGTCCGAATGTTGCTCGAAAACTACTCGAAAATCCGCTATATCTGTCAATTCCGAATAGAATTAACCGATTTAGAAAGTTTTAACAAATGTCATCTACTGTATTTTTTCGAGATCTTTCTAAAAATATCAATTTCACCGCTCTACGACATATAGTTTCGGAGATATGGGCAGATTTGTCCGAATGTTGCTCGAAAATTACTCGAAAATCCGCTATATCTGTCAATTCCGAATAGAATTAACCGATTTAGAAAGTTTTAACAAATGTCATCTACTGTATTTTTTCGAGATCTTTCTAAAAATATCGATTTCACCGCTCTACGACATATAGTTTCGGAGATATGGGCAGATTTGTCCGAATGTTGCTCGAAAACTACTCGAAA
This sequence comes from Platypus cylindrus, assembly GCA_949748235.1. NCBI lineage: Eukaryota > Metazoa > Arthropoda > Insecta > Coleoptera > Curculionidae > Platypus > Platypus cylindrus. The sequence continues at coordinate 182,925 of OX456491.1, read as the reverse complement.
ATCCGATATATCTGTCAATTCCGAATAGAATTAACCGATTTAGAAAGTTTTAACAAATGTCATCTACTGTATTTTTTCGAGATCTTTCTAAAAATATCGATTTCACCGCTCTACGACATATAGTTTCGGAGATATGGGCAGATTTGTCCGAATGTTGCTCGAAAACTACTCGAAAATCCGCTATATCTGTCAATTCCGAATAGAATTAACCGATTTAGAAAGTTTTAACAAATGTAATCTACTGTATTTTTTCGAGATCTTTCAAAAATACTGATTTCACTGTTATACGACATATAGTTTCGGAGATATGGGCAGATTTGTCCGAATATTGCTCGAAAACTACTCGAAAATCCGCTATATCTGTCAATTCCGAATAGAATTAACCGATTTAGAAAGTTTTAACAAATGTCATCTACTGTATTTTTTCGAGATCTTTCCAAAAATACTAATTTCAATGTTCTACGAGATATAGTTTCGGAAATATGGGCAGATTTGTCAGAATATTGCTCGAAAACTACTCGAAAATCCGTTATATCTGTCAATTCCGAATAGAATTAACCGATTTAGAAAGTTTTAACAAATGTCATCTACTGTATTTTTTCGAGATCTTTCTAAAAATATCGATTTCACCGCTCTACGACATATAGTTTCGGAGATATGGGCAGATTTGTCCGAATGTTGCTCGAAAATTACTCGAAAATCCGCTATATCTGTCAATTCCGAATAGAATTAACCGATTTAGAAAGTTTTAACAAATGTCATCTACTGTATTTTTTCGAGATCTTTCTAAAAATATCGATTTCACCGCTCTACGACATATAGTTTCGGAGATATGGGCAGATTTGTCCGAATGTTGCTCGAAAACTACTCGAAAATCCGCTATATCTGTCAATTCCGAATAGAATTAACCGATTTAGAAAGTTTTAACAAATGTCATCTACTGTATTTTTTCGAGATCTTTCTAAAAATATCGATTTCACCGCTCTACGACATATAGTTTCGGAGATATGGGCAGATTTGTCCGAATGTTGCTCGAAAATTACTCGAAAATCCGATATATCTGTCAATTCCGAATAGAATTAACCGATTTAGAAAGTTTTAACAAATGTCATCTACTGTATTTTTTCGAGATCTTTCTAAAAATATCGATTTCACCGCTCTACGACATATAGTTTCGGAGATATGGGCAGATTTGTCCGAATGTTGCTCGAAAACTACTCGAAAATCCGCTATATCTGTCAATTCCGAATAGAATTAACCGATTTAGAAAGTTTTAACAAATGTCATCTACTGTATTTTTTCGAGATCTTTCTAAAAATATCGATTTCACCGCTCTACGACATATAGTTTCGGAGATATGGGCAGATTTGTCCGAATGTTGCTCGAAAATTACTCGAAAATCCGCTATATCTGTCAATTCCGAATAGAATTAACCGATTTAGAAAGTTTTAACAAATGTCATCTACTGTATTTTTTCGAGATCTTTCTAAAAATATCGATTTCACCGCTCTACGACATATAGTTTCGGAGATATGGGCAGATTTGTCCGAATGTTGCTCGAAAATTACTCGAAAATCCGCTATATCTGTCAATTCCGAATAGAATTAACCGATTTAGAAAGTTTTAACAAATGTCATCTACTGTATTTTTTCGAGATCTTTCTAAAAATATCGATTTCACCGCTCTACGACATATAGTTTCGGAGATATGGGCAGATTTGTCCGAATGTTGCTCGAAAATTACTCGAAAATCCGGTATATCTGTCAATTCCGAATAGAATTAACCGATTTAGAAAGTTTTAACAAATGTCATCTACTGTATTTTTTCGAGATCTTTCTAAAAATATCGATTTCACCGCTCTACGACATATAGTTTCGGAGATATGGGCAGATTTGTCCGAATGTTGCTCGAAAATTACTCGAAAATCCGCTATATCTGTCAATTCCGAATAGAATTAACCGATTTAGAAAGTTTTAACAAATGTCATCTACTGTATTTTTTCGAGGTCTTTCAAAAATACTGATTTCACTGTTCTACGACATATAGTTTCGGAGATATGGGCAGATCTGTCCGAATATTGCTCGAAAACTACTCGAAAATCCGTTATATCTGTCAATTCCGAATAGAATTAACCGATTTAGAAAGTTTTAACAAATGTCATCTTCTGTATTTTTTCGAGATCTTTCTAAAAATATCGATTTCACCGCTCTACGACATATAGTTTCGGAGATATGGGCAGATTTGTCCGAATGTTGCTCGAAAACTACTCGAAAATCCGCTATATCTGTCAATTCCGAATAGAATTAACCGATTTAGAAAGTTTTAACAAATGTCATCTACTGTATTTTTTCGAGATCTTTCTAAAAATACTGAATTCACTGCTCTACGACATATAGTTTCGGAGATATGGGCAGATTTGTCCGAATGTTGCTCGAAAATTACTCGAAAATCCGCTATATCTGTCAATTCCGAATAGAATTAACCGATTTAGAAAGTTTTAACAAATGTCATCTACTGTATTTTTTCGAGATCTTTCTAAAAATACCAATTTCACCGCTCTACGACATATAGTTTCGGAGATATGGGCAGATTGGTCCGAATGTTGCTCGAAAACTACTCGAAAATCCGCTATATCTGTCAATTCCGAATAGAATTAACCGATTTAGAAAGTTTTAACAAATGTCATCTACTGTATTTTTTCGAGATCTTTCTAAAAATATCAATTTCACCGCTCTACGACATATAGTTTCGGAGATATGGGCAGATTTGTCCGAATGTTGCTCGAAAATTACTCGAAAATCCGCTATATCTGTCAATTCCGAATAGAATTAACCGATTTAGAAAGTTTTAACAAATGTCATCTACTGTATTTTTTCGAGATCTTTCTAAAAATATCGATTTCACCGCTCTACGACATATAGTTTCGGAGATATGGGCAGATTTGTCCGAATGTTGCTCGAAAACTACTCGAAAATCCGATATATCTGTCAATTCCGAATAGAATTAACCGATTTAGAAAGTTTTAACAAATGTCATCTACTGTATTTTTTCGAGATCTTTCTAAAAATATCGATTTCACCGCTCTACGACATATAGTTTCGGAGATATGGGCAGATTTGTCCGAATGTTGCTCGAAAACTACTCGAAAATCCGCTATATCTGTCAATTCCGAATAGAATTAACCGATTTAGAAAGTTTTAACAAATGTAATCTACTGTATTTTTTCGAGATCTTTCAAAAATACTGATTTCACTGTTATACGACATATAGTTTCGGAGATATGGGCAGATTTGTCCGAATATTGCTCGAAAACTACTCGAAAATCCGCTATATCTGTCAATTCCGAATAGAATTAACCGATTTAGAAAGTTTTAACAAATGTCATCTACTGTATTTTTTCGAGATCTTTCCAAAAATACTAATTTCAATGTTCTACGAGATATAGTTTCGGAAATATGGGCAGATTTGTCAGAATATTGCTCGAAAACTACTCGAAAATCCGTTATATCTGTCAATTCCGAATAGAATTAACCGATTTAGAAAGTTTTAACAAATGTCATCTACTGTATTTTTTCGAGATCTTTCTAAAAATATCGATTTCACCGCTCTACGACATATAGTTTCGGAGATATGGGCAGATTTGTCCGAATGTTGCTCGAAAATTACTCGAAAATCCGCTATATCTGTCAATTCCGAATAGAATTAACCGATTTAGAAAGTTTTAACAAATGTCATCTACTGTATTTTTTCGAGATCTTTCTAAAAATATCGATTTCACCGCTCTACGACATATAGTTTCGGAGATATGGGCAGATTTGTCCGAATGTTGCTCGAAAACTACTCGAAAATCCGCTATATCTGTCAATTCCGAATAGAATTAACCGATTTAGAAAGTTTTAACAAATGTCATCTACTGTATTTTTTCGAGATCTTTCTAAAAATATCGATTTCACCGCTCTACGACATATAGTTTCGGAGATATGGGCAGATTTGTCCGAATGTTGCTCGAAAATTACTCGAAAATCCGATATATCTGTCAATTCCGAATAGAATTAACCGATTTAGAAAGTTTTAACAAATGTCATCTACTGTATTTTTTCGAGATCTTTCTAAAAATATCGATTTCACCGCTCTACGACATATAGTTTCGGAGATATGGGCAGATTTGTCCGAATGTTGCTCGAAAATTACTCGAAAATCCGCTATATCTGTCAATTCCGAATAGAATTAACCGATTTAGAAAGTTTTAACAAATGTCATCTACTGTATTTTTTCGAGATCTTTCTAAAAATATCGATTTCACCGCTCTACGACATATAGTTTCGGAGATATGGGCAGATTTGTCCGAATGTTGCTCGAAAATTACTCGAAAATCCGCTATATCTGTCAATTCCGAATAGAATTAACCGATTTAGAAAGTTTTAACAAATGTCATCTACTGTATTTTTTCGAGATCTTTCTAAAAATATCGATTTCACCGCTCTACGACATATAGTTTCGGAGATATGGGCAGATTTGTCCGAATGTTGCTCGAAAATTACTCGAAAATCCGGTATATCTGTCAATTCCGAATAGAATTAACCGATTTAGAAAGTTTTAACAAATGTCATCTACTGTATTTTTTCGAGATCTTTCTAAAAATATCGATTTCACCGCTCTACGACATATAGTTTCGGAGATATGGGCAGATTTGTCCGAATGTTGCTCGAAAATTACTCGAAAATCCGCTATATCTGTCAATTCCGAATAGAATTAACCGATTTAGAAAGTTTTAACAAATGTCATCTACTGTATTTTTTCGAGATCTTTCTAAAAATATCGATTTCACCGCTCTACGACATATAGTTTCGGAGATATGGGCAGATTTGTCCGAATGTTGCTCGAAAACTACTCGAAAATCCGCTATATCTGTCAATTCCTAATAGAATTAACCGATTTAGAAAGTTTTAACAAATATCATCTACTGTATTTTTTCGAGATCTTTCTAAAAATACTGAATTCACTGCTCTACGACATATAGTTTCGGAGATATGGGCAGATTTGTCCGAATGTTGCTCGAAAATTACTCGAAAATCCGCTATATCTGTCAATTCCGAATAGAATTAACCGATTTAGAAAGTTTTAACAAATGTCATCTACTGTATTTTTTCGAGATCTTTCTAAAAATACCAATTTCACCGCTCTACGACATATAGTTTCGGAGATATGGGCAGATTGGTCCGAATGTTGCTCGAAAACTACTCGAAAATCCGCTATATCTGTCAATTCCGAATAGAATTAACCGATTTAGAAAGTTTTAACAAATGTCATCTACTGTATTTTTTCGAGATCTTTCTAAAAATATCAATTTCACCGCTCTACGACATATAGTTTCGGAGATATGGGCAGATTTGTCCGAATGTTGCTCGAAAATTACTCGAAAATCCGCTATATCTGTCAATTCCGAATAGAATTAACCGATTTAGAAAGTTTTAACAAATGTCATCTACTGTATTTTTTCGAGATCTTTCTAAAAATATCGATTTCACCGCTCTACGACATATAGTTTCGGAGATATGGGCAGATTTGTCCGAATGTTGCTCGAAAATTACTCGAAAATCCGGTATATCTGTCAATTCCGAATAGAATTAACCGATTTAGAAAGTTTTAACAAATGTCATCTACTGTATTTTTTCGAGATCTTTCTAAAAATATCGATTTCACCGCTCTACGACATATAGTTTCGGAGATATGGGCAGATTTGTCCGAATGTTGCTCGAAAACTACTCGAAAATCCGTTATATCTGTCAATTCCGAATAGAATTAACCGATTTAGAAAGTTTTAACAAATGTCATCTACTGTATTTTTTCGAGGTCTTTCTAAAAATACCGAATTCACTGCTCTATGACATATAGTTTCGGAGATATGGGCAGATTTGTCCGAATGTTGCTCGAAAATTACTCGAAAATCCGCTATATCTGTCAATTCCGAATAGAATTAACCGATTTAGAAAGTTTTAACAAATGTCATCTACTGTATTTTTTCGAGATCTTTCTAAAAATATCGATTTCACCGCTCTACGACATATAGTTTCGGAGATATGGGCAGATTTGTCCGAATGTTGCTCGAAAACTACTCGAAAATCCGCTATATCTGTCAATTCCGAATAGAATTAACCGATTTAGAAAGTTTTAACAAATGTCATCTACTGTATTTTTTCGAGATCTTTCTAAAAATACTGAATTCACTGCTCTACGACATATAGTTTCGGAGATATGGGCAGATTTGTCCGAATGTTGCTCGAAAATTACTCGAAAATCCGCTATATCTGTCAATTCCGAATAGAATTAACCGATTTAGAAAGTTTTAACAAATGTCATCTACTGTATTTTTTCGAGATCTTTCTAAAAATACCAATTTCACCGCTCTACGACATATAGTTTCGGAGATATGGGCAGATTGGTCCGAATGTTGCTCGAAAACTACTCGAAAATCCGCTATATCTGTCAATTCCGAATAGAATTAACCGATTTAGAAAGTTTTAACAAATGTCATCTACTGTATTTTTTCGAGATCTTTCTAAAAATATCAATTTCACCGCTCTACGACATATAGTTTCGGAGATATGGGCAGATTTGTCCGAATATTGCTCGAAAACTACTCGAAAATCCGTTATATCTGTCAATTCCGAATAGAATTAACCGATTTAGAAAGTTTTAACAAATGTCATCTACTGTATTTTTTCGAGATCTTTCTAAAAATATCGATTTCACCGCTCTACGACATATAGTTTCGGAGATATGGGCAGATTTGTCCGAATGTTGCTCGAAAATTACTCGAAAATCCGCTATATCTGTCAATTCCGAATAGAATTAACCGATTTAGAAAGTTTTAACAAATGTCATCTACTGTATTTTTTCGAGATCTTTCTAAAAATACCAATTTCACCGCTCTACGACATATAGTTTCGGAGATATGGGCAGATTTGTCCGAATATTGCTCGAAAACTACTCGAAAATCCGTTATATCTGTCAATTCCGAATAGAATTAACCGATTTAGAAAGTTTTAACAAATGTAATCTACTGTATTTTTTCGAGATCTTTCAAAAATACTGATTTCACTGTTATACGACATATAGTTTCGGAGATATGGGCAGATTTGTCCGAATATTGCTCGAAAACTACTCGAAAATCCGCTATATCTGTCAATGCCGAATAGAATTAACCGATTTAGAAAGTTTTAACAAATGTCATCTACTGTATTTTTTCGAGATCTTTCTAAAAATATCGATTTCACCGCTCTACGACATATAGTTTCGGAGATATGGGCAGATTTGTCCGAATGTTGCTCGAAAATTACTCGAAAATCCGCTATATCTGTCAATTCCGAATAGAATTAACCGATTTAGAAAGTTTTAACAAATGTCATCTACTGTATTTTTTCGAGGTCTTTCTAAAAATACCGAATTCACTGCTCTATGACATATAGTTTCGGAGATATGGGCAGATTTGTCCGAATGTTGCTCGAAAATTACTCGAAAATCCGCTATATCTGTCAATTCCGAATAGAATTAACCGATTTAGAAAGTTTTAACAAATGTCATCTACTGTATTTTTTCGAGATCTTTCTAAAAATATCGATTTCACCGCTCTACGACATATAGTTTCGGAGATATGGGCAGATTTGTCCGAATGTTGCTCGAAAACTACTCGAAAATCCGCTATATCTGTCAATTCCGAATAGAATTAACCGATTTAGAAAGTTTTAACAAATGTCATCTACTGTATTTTTTCGAGATCTTTCTAAAAATACTGAATTCACTGCTCTACGACATATAGTTTCGGAGATATGGGCAGATTTGTCCGAATGTTGCTCGAAAATTACTCGAAAATCCGCTATATCTGTCAATTCCGAATAGAATTAACCGATTTAGAAAGTTTTAACAAATGTCATCTACTGTATTTTTTCGAGATCTTTCTAAAAATACCAATTTCACCGCTCTACGACATATAGTTTCGGAGATATGGGCAGATTGGTCCGAATGTTGCTCGAAAACTACTCGAAAATCCGCTATATCTGTCAATTCCGAATAGAATTAACCGATTTAGAAAGTTTTAACAAATGTCATCTACTGTATTTTTTCGAGATCTTTCTAAAAATACTGAATTCACTGCTCTACGACATATAGTTTCGGAGATATGGGCAGATTTGTCCGAATGTTGCTCGAAAATTACTCGAAAATCCGCTATATCTGTCAATTCCGAATAGAATTAACCGATTTAGAAAGTTTTAACAAATGTCATCTACTGTATTTTTTCGAGATCTTTCTAAAAATACCAATTTCACCGCTCTACGACATATAGTTTCGGAGATATGGGCAGATTGGTCCGAATGTTGCTCGAAAACTACTCGAAAATCCGCTATATCTGTCAATTCCGAATAGAATTAACCGATTTAGAAAGTTTTAACAAATGTCATCTACTGTATTTTTTCGAGATCTTTCTAAAAATACTGAATTCACTGCTCTACGACATATAGTTTCGGAGATATGGGCAGATTTGTCCGAATGTTGCTCGAAAATTACTCGAAAATCCGCTATATCTGTCAATTCCGAATAGAATTAACCGATTTAGAAAGTTTTAACAAATGTCATCTACTGTATTTTTTCGAGATCTTTCTAAAAATACCAATTTCACCGCTCTACGACATATAGTTTCGGAGATATGGGCAGATTTGTCCGAATGTTGCTCGAAAATTACTCGAAAATCCGCTATATCTGTCAATTCCGAATAGAATTAACCGATTTAGAAAGTTTTAACAAATGTCATCTACTGTATTTTTTCGAGGTCTTTCTAAAAATACCGAATTCACTGCTCTATGACATATAGTTTCGGAGATATGGGCAGATTTGTCCGAATGTTGCTCGAAAATTACTCGAAAATCCGCTATATCTGTCAATTCCGAATAGAATTAACCGATTTAGAAAGTTTTAACAAATGTCATCTACTGTATTTTTTCGAGATCTTTCTAAAAATATCGATTTCACCGCTCTACGACATATAGTTTCGGAGATATGGGCAGATTTGTCCGAATGTTGCTCGAAAACTACTCGAAAATCCGCTATATCTGTCAATTCCGAATAGAATTAACCGATTTAGAAAGTTTTAACAAATGTCATCTACTGTATTTTTTCGAGATCTTTCTAAAAATACTGAATTCACTGCTCTACGACATATAGTTTCGGAGATATGGGCAGATTTGTCCGAATGTTGCTCGAAAATTACTCGAAAATCCGCTATATCTGTCAATTCCGAATAGAATTAACCGATTTAGAAAGTTTTAACAAATGTCATCTACTGTATTTTTTCGAGATCTTTCTAAAAATACCAATTTCACCGCTCTACGACATATAGTTTCGGAGATATGGGCAGATTGGTCCGAATGTTGCTCGAAAACTACTCGAAAATCCGCTATATCTGTCAATTCCGAATAGAATTAACCGATTTAGAAAGTTTTAACAAATGTCATCTACTGTATTTTTTCGAGATCTTTCTAAAAATATCAATTTCACCGCTCTACGACATATAGTTTCGGAGATATGGGCAGATTTGTCCGAATGTTGCTCGAAAACTACTCGAAAATCCGCTATATCTGTCAATTCCGAATAGAATTAACCGATTTAGAAAGTTTTAACAAATGTAATCTACTGTATTTTTTCGAGATCTTTCAAAAATACTGATTTCACTGTTATACGACATATAGTTTCGGAGATATGGGCAGATTTGTCCGAATATTGCTCGAAAACTACTCGAAAATCCGCTATATCTGTCAATGCCGAATAGAATTAACCGATTTAGAAAGTTTTAACAAATGTCATCTACTGTATTTTTTCGAGATCTTTCTAAAAATATCGATTTCACCGCTCTACGACATATAGTTTCGGAGATATGGGCAGATTTGTCCGAATGTTGCTCGAAAATTACTCGAAAATCCGCTATATCTGTCAATTCCGAATAGAATTAACCGATTTAGAAAGTTTTAACAAATGTCATCTACTGTATTTTTTCGAGATCTTTCCAAAAATATCGATTTCACCGCTCTACGACATATAGTTTCGGAGATATGGGCAGATTTGTCCGAATGTTGCTCGAAAACTACTCGAAAATCCGCTATATCTGTCAATTCCGAATAGAATTAACCGATTTAGAAAGTTTTAACAAATGTCATCTACTGTATTTTTTCGAGGTCTTTCTAAAAATATCGATTTCACCGCTCTACGACATATAGTTTCGGAGATATGGGCAGATTTGTCCGAATGTTGCTCGAAAACTACTCGAAAATCCGCTATATCTGTCAATTCCGAATAGAATTAACCGATTTAGAAAGTTTTAACAAATGTCATCTACTGTATTTTTTCGAGATCTTTCTAAAAATATCGATTTCACCGCTCTACGACATATAGTTTCGGAGATATGGGCAGATTTGTCCGAATGTTGCTCGAAAATTACTCGAAAATCCGCTATATCTGTCAATTCCGAATAGAATTAACCGATTTAGAAAGTTTTAACAAATGTCATCTACTGTATTTTTTCGAGATCTTTCCAAAAATATCGATTTCACCGCTCTACGACATATAGTTTCGGAGATATGGGCAGATTTGTCCGAATGTTGCTCGAAAACTACTCGAAAATCCGCTATATCTGTCAATTCCGAATAGAATTAACCGATTTAGAAAGTTTTAACAAATGTCATCTACTGTATTTTTTCGAGGTCTTTCTAAAAATATCGATTTCACCGCTCTACGACATATAGTTTCGGAGATATGGGCAGATTTGTCCGAATGTTGCTCGAAAACTACTCGAAAATCCGCTATATCTGTCAATTCCGAATAGAATTAACCGATTTAGAAAGTTTTAACAAATGTCATCTACTGTATTTTTTCGAGATCTTTCTAAAAATATCAATTTCACCGCTCTACGACATATAGTTTCGGAGATATGGGCAGATTTGTCCGAATGTTGCTCGAAAATTACTCGAAAATCCGATATATCTGTCAATTCCGAATAGAATTAACCGATTTAGAAAGTTTTAACAAATGTCATCTACTGTATTTTTTCGAGATCTTTCTAAAAATATCGATTTCACCGCTCTACGACATATAGTTTCGGAGATATGGGCAGATTTGTCCGAATGTTGCTCGAAAATTACTCGAAAATCCGCTATATCTGTCAATTCCGAATAGAATTAACCGATTTAGAAAGTTTTAACAAATGTCATCTACTGTATTTTTTCGAGATCTTTCTAAAAATATCGATTTCACCGCTCTACGACATATAGTTTCGGAGATATGGGCAGATCTGTCCGAATATTGCTCGAAAACTACTCGAAAATCCGTTATATCTGTCAATTCCGAATAGAATTAACCGATTTAGAAAGTTTTAACAAATGTCATCTACTGTATTTTTTCGAGATCTTTCTAAAAATATCGATTTCACCGCTCTACGACATATAGTTTCGGAGATATGGGCAGATTTGTCCGAATGTTGCTCGAAAATTACTCGAAAATCCGGTATATCTGTCAATTCCGAATAGAATTAACCGATTTAGAAAGTTTTAACAAATGTCATCTACTGTATTTTTTCGAGATCTTTCTAAAAATATCGATTTCACCGCTCTACGACATATAGTTTCGGAGATATGGGCAGATTTGTCCGAATGTTGCTCGAAAACTACTCGAAAATCCGTTATATCTGTCAATTCCGAATAGAATTAACCGATTTAGAAAGTTTTAACAAATGTCATCTACTGTATTTTTTCGAGGTCTTTCTAAAAATACCGAATTCACTGCTCTACGACATATAGTTTCGGAGATATGGGCAGATTTGTCCGAATGTTGCTCGAAAATTACTCGAAAATCCGCTATATCTGTCAATTCCGAATAGAATTAACCGATTTAGAAAGTTTTAACAAATGTCATCTACTGTATTTTTTCGAGATCTTTCTAAAAATATCGATTTCACCGCTCTACGACATATAGTTTCGGAGATATGGGCAGATTTGTCCGAATGTTGCTCGAAAATTACTCGAAAATCCGGTATATCTGTCAATTCCGAATAGAATTAACCGATTTAGAAAGTTTTAACAAATGTCATCTACTGTATTTTTTCGAGATCTTTCTAAAAATATCGATTTCACCGCTCTACGACATATAGTTTCGGAGATATGGGCAGATTTGTCCGAATGTTGCTCGAAAACTACTCGAAAATCCGTTATATCTGTCAATTCCGAATAGAATTAACCGATTTAGAAAGTTTTAACAAATGTCAGCTACTGTATTTTTTCGAGATCTTTCTAAAAATATCGATTTCACCGCTCTACGACATATAGTTTCGGAGATATGGGCAGATTTGTCCGAATGTTGCTCGAAAACTACTCGAAAATCCGTTATATCTGTCAATTCCGAATAGAATTAACCGATTTAGAAAGTTTTAACAAATGTCATCTACTGTATTTTTTCGAGGTCTTTCTAAAAATACCGAATTCACTGCTCTACGACATATAGTTTCGGAGATATGGGCAGATTTGTCCGAATGTTGCTCGAAAACTACTCGAAAATCCGCTATATCTGTCAATTCCGAATAGAATTAACCGATTTAGAAAGTTTTAACAAATGTAATCTACTGTATTTTTTCGAGATCTTTCAAAAATACTGATTGCACTGTTATACGACATATAGTTTCGGAGATATGGGCAGATTTGTCCGAATATTGCTCGAAAACTACTCGAAAATCCGGTATATCTGTCAATTCCGAATAGAATTAACCGATTTAGAAAGTTTTAACAAATGTCATCTACTGTATTTTTTCGAGATCTTTCTAAAAATATCGATTTCACCGCTCTACGACATATAGTTTCGGAGATATGGGCAGATTTGTCCGAATGTTGCTCGAAAACTACTCGAAAATCCGTTATATCTGTCAATTCCGAATAGAATTAACCGATTTAGAAAGTTTTAACAAATGTCAGCTACTGTATTTTTTCGAGATCTTTCTAAAAATATCGATTTCACCGCTCTACGACATATAGTTTCGGAGATATGGGCAGATTTGTCCGAATGTTGCTCGAAAATTACTCGAAAATCCGCTATATCTGTCAATTCCGAATAGAATTAACCGATTTAGAAAGTTTTAACAAATGTCATCTACTGTATTTTTTCGAGATCTTTCTAAAAATATCGATTTCACCGCTCTACGACATATAGTTTCGGAGATATGGGCAGATCTGTCCGAATATTGCTCGAAAACTACTCGAAAATCCGTTATATCTGTCAATTCCGAATAGAATTAACCGATTTAGAAAGTTTTAACAAATGTCATCTACTGTATTTTTTCGAGATCTTTCTAAAAATATCGATTTCACCGCTCTACGACATATAGTTTCGGAGATATGGGCAGATTTGTCCGAATGTTGCTCGAAAATTACTCGAAAATCCGGTATATCTGTCAATTCCGAATAGAATTAACCGATTTAGAAAGTTTTAACAAATGTCATCTACTGTATTTTTTCGAGATCTTTCTAAAAATATCGATTTCACCGCTCTACGACATATAGTTTCGGAGATATGGGCAGATTTGTCCGAATGTTGCTCGAAAACTACTCGAAAATCCGTTATATCTGTCAATTCCGAATAGAATTAACCGATTTAGAAAGTTTTAACAAATGTCATCTACTGTATTTTTTCGAGGTCTTTCTAAAAATACCGAATTCACTGCTCTACGACATATAGTTTCGGAGATATGGGCAGATTTGTCCGAATGTTGCTCGAAAATTACTCGAAAATCCGCTATATCTGTCAATTCCGAATAGAATTAACCGATTTAGAAAGTTTTAACAAATGTCATCTACTGTATTTTTTCGAGATCTTTCTAAAAATATCGATTTCACCGCTCTACGACATATAGTTTCGGAGATATGGGCAGATTTGTCCGAATGTTGCTCGAAAATTACTCGAAAATCCGGTATATCTGTCAATTCCGAATAGAATTAACCGATTTAGAAAGTTTTAACAAATGTCATCTACTGTATTTTTTCGAGATCTTTCTAAAAATATCGATTTCACCGCTCTACGACATATAGTTTCGGAGATATGGGCAGATTTGTCCGAATGTTGCTCGAAAACTACTCGAAAATCCGTTATATCTGTCAATTCCGAATAGAATTAACCGATTTAGAAAGTTTTAACAAATGTCAGCTACTGTATTTTTTCGAGATCTTTCTAAAAATATCGATTTCACCGCTCTACGACATATAGTTTCGGAGATATGGGCAGATTTGTCCGAATGTTGCTCGAAAACTACTCGAAAATCCGTTATATCTGTCAATTCCGAATAGAATTAACCGATTTAGAAAGTTTTAACAAATGTCATCTACTGTATTTTTTCGAGGTCTTTCTAAAAATACCGAATTCACTGCTCTACGACATATAGTTTCGGAGATATGGGCAGATTTGTCCGAATGTTGCTCGAAAACTACTCGAAAATCCGCTATATCTGTCAATTCCGAATAGAATTAACCGATTTAGAAAGTTTTAACAAATGTAATCTACTGTATTTTTTCGAGATCTTTCAAAAATACTGATTGCACTGTTATACGACATATAGTTTCGGAGATATGGGCAGATTTGTCCGAATATTGCTCGAAAACTACTCGAAAATCCGCTATATCTGTCAATTCCGAATAGAATTAACCGATTTAGAAAGTTTTAACAAATGTCATCTACTGTATTTTTTCGAGATCTTTCCAAAAATACTAATTTCAATGTTCTACGAGATATAGTTTCGGAAATATGGGCAGATTTGTCAGAATATTGCTCGAAAACTACTCGAAAATCCGTTATATCTGTCAATTCCGAATAGAATTAACCGATTTAGAAAGTTTTAACAAATGTCATCTACTGTATTTTTTCGAGATCTTTCTAAAAATATCGATTTCACCGCTCTACGACATATAGTTTCGGAGATATGGGCAGATTTGTCCGAATGTTGCTCGAAAATTACTCGAAAATCCGCTATATCTGTCAATTCCGAATAGAATTAACCGATTTAGAAAGTTTTAACAAATGTCATCTACTGTATTTTTTCGAGATCTTTCTAAAAATATCGATTTCACCGCTCTACGACATATAGTTTCGGAGATATGGGCAGATTTGTCCGAATGTTGCTCGAAAACTACTCGAAAATCCGCTATATCTGTCAATTCCGAATAGAATTAACCGATTTAGAAAGTTTTAACAAATGTCATCTACTGTATTTTTTCGAGATCTTTCTAAAAATATCGATTTCACCGCTCTACGACATATAGTTTCGGAGATATGGGCAGATTTGTCCGAATGTTGCTCGAAAATTACTCGAAAATCCGATATATCTGTCAATTCCGAATAGAATTAACCGATTTAGAAAGTTTTAACAAATGTCATCTACTGTATTTTTTCGAGATCTTTCTAAAAATATCGATTTCACCGCTCTACGACATATAGTTTCGGAGATATGGGCAGATTTGTCCGAATGTTGCTCGAAAATTACTCGAAAATCCGCTATATCTGTCAATTCCGAATAGAATTAACCGATTTAGAAAGTTTTAACAAATGTCATCTACTGTATTTTCTCGAGATCTTTCTAAAAATATCGATTTCACCGCTCTACGACATATAGTTTCGGAGATATGGGCAGATCTGTCCGAATATTGCTCGAAAACTACTCGAAAATCCGTTATATCTGTCAATTCCGAATAGAATTAACCGATTTAGAAAGTTTTAACAAATGTCATCTACTGTATTTTTTCGAGATCTTTCTAAAAATATCGATTTCACCGCTTTACGACATATAGTTTCGGAGATATGGGCAGATTTGTCCGAATGTTGCTCGAAAATTACTCGAAAATCCGGTATATCTGTCAATTCCGAATAGAATTAACCGATTTAGAAAGTTTTAACAAATGTCATCTACTGTATTTTTTCGAGATCTTTCTAAAAATATCGATTTCACCGCTCTACGACATATAGTTTCGGAGATATGGGCAGATTTGTCCGAATGTTGCTCGAAAACTACTCGAAAATCCGTTATATCTGTCAATTCCGAATAGAATTAACCGATTTAGAAAGTTTTAACAAATGTCATCTACTGTATTTTTTCGAGGTCTTTCTAAAAATACCGAATTCACTGCTCTACGACATATAGTTTCGGAGATATGGGCAGATTTGTCCGAATGTTGCTCGAAAATTACTCGAAAATCCGCTATATCTGTCAATTCCGAATAGAATTAACCGATTTAGAAAGTTTTAACAAATGTCATCTACTGTATTTTTTCGAGATCTTTCTAAAAATATCGATTTCACCGCTCTACGACATATAGTTTCGGAGATATGGGCAGATTTGTCCGAATGTTGCTCGAAAATTACTCGAAAATCCGGTATATCTGTCAATTCCGAATAGAATTAACCGATTTAGAAAGTTTTAACAAATGTCATCTACTGTATTTTTTCGAGATCTTTCTAAAAATATCGATTTCACCGCTCTACGACATATAGTTTCGGAGATATGGGCAGATTTGTCCGAATGTTGCTCGAAAACTACTCGAAAATCCGTTATATCTGTCAATTCCGAATAGAATTAACCGATTTAGAAAGTTTTAACAAATGTCAGCTACTGTATTTTTTCGAGATCTTTCTAAAAATATCGATTTCACCGCTCTACGACATATAGTTTCGGAGATATGGGCAGATTTGTCCGAATGTTGCTCGAAAACTACTCGAAAATCCGTTATATCTGTCAATTCCGAATAGAATTAACCGATTTAGAAAGTTTTAACAAATGTCATCTACTGTATTTTTTCGAGGTCTTTCTAAAAATACCGAATTCACTGCTCTACGACATATAGTTTCGGAGATATGGGCAGATTTGTCCGAATGTTGCTCGAAAATTACTCGAAAATCCGCTATATCTGTCAATTCCGAATAGAATTAACCGATTTAGAAAGTTTTAACAAATGTCATCTACTGTATTTTTTCGAGATCTTTCTAAAAATATCGATTTCACCGCTCTACGACATATAGTTTCGGAGATATGGGCAGATTTGTCCGAATGTTGCTCGAAAACTACTCGAAAATCCGCTATATCTGTCAATTCCGAATAGAATTAACCGATTTAGAAAGTTTTAACAAATGTCATCTACTGTATTTTTTCGAGATCTTTCTAAAAATATCGATTTCACCGCTCTACGACATATAGTTTCGGAGATATGGGCAGATTTGTCCGAATGTTGCTCGAAAATTACTCGAAAATCCGCTATATCTGTCAATTCCGAATAGAATTAACCGATTTAGAAAGTTTTAACAAATGTCATCTACTGTATTTTTTCGAGATCTTTCTAAAAATATCGATTTCACCGCTCTACGACATATAGTTTCGGAGATATGGGCAGATTTGTCCGAATGTTGCTCGAAAACTACTCGAAAATCCGCTATATCTGTCAATTCCGAATAGAATTAACCGATTTAGAAAGTTTTAACAAATGTCATCTACTGTATTTTTTCGAGGTCTTTCTAAAAATACCGAATTCACTGCTCTACGACATATAGTTTCGGAGATATGGGCAGATTTGTCCGAATGTTGCTCGAAAATTACTCGAAAATCCGCTATATCTGTCAATTCCGAATAGAATTAACCGATTTAGAAAGTTTTAACAAATGTCATCTACTGTATTTTTTCGAGATCTTTCTAAAAATATCGATTTCACCGCTCTACGACATATAGTTTCGGAGATATGGGCAGATTTGTCCGAATGTTGCTCGAAAACTACTCGAAAATCCGCTATATCTGTCAATTCCGAATAGAATTAACCGATTTAGAAAGTTTTAACAAATGTCATCTACTGTATTTTTTCGAGGTCTTTCTAGAAATACCGAATTCACTGCTCTACGACATATAGTTTCGGAGATATGGGCAGATTTGTCCGAATGTTGCTCGAAAATTACTCGAAAATCCGCTATATCTGTCAATTCCGAATAGAATTAACCGATTTAGAAAGTTTTAACAAATGTCATCTACTGTATTTTTTCGAGATCTTTCTAAAAATATCGATTTCACCGCTCTACGACATATAGTTTCGGAGATATGGGCAGATTTGTCCGAATGTTGCTCGAAAACTACTCGAAAATCCGCTATATCTGTCAATTCCGAATAGAATTAACCGATTTAGAAAGTTTTAACAAATGTCATCTACTGTATTTTTTCGAGATCTTTCTAAAAATATCGATTTCACCGCTCTACGACATATAGTTTCGGAGATATGGGCAGATTTGTCCGAATGTTGCTCGAAAATTACTCGAAAATCCGCTATATCTGTCAATTCCGAATAGAATTAACCGATTTAGAAAGTTTTAACAAATGTCATCTACTGTATTTTTTCGAGATCTTTCTAAAAATATCGATTTCACCGCTCTACGACATATAGTTTCGGAGATATGGGCAGATTTGTCCGAATGTTGCTCGAAAACTACTCGAAAATCCGCTATATCTGTCAATTCCGAATAGAATTAACCGATTTAGAAAGTTTTAACAAATGTCATCTACTGTATTTTTTCGAGATCTTTCTAAAAATATCGATTTCACCGCTCTACGACATATAGTTTCGGAGATATGGGCAGATTTGTCCGAATATTGCTCGAAAACTACTCGAAAATCCGCTATATCTGTCAATTCCGAATAGAATTAACCGATTTAGAAAGTTTTAACAAATGTCATCTACTGTATTTTTTCGAGGTCTTTCTAAAAATACCGAATTCACTGCTCTACGACATATAGTTTCGGAGATATGGGCAGATTTGTCCGAATGTTGCTCGAAAACTACTCGAAAATCCGCTATATCTGTCAATTCCGAATAGAATTAACCGATTTAGAAAGTTTTAACAAATGTCATCTACTGTATTTTTTCGAGGTCTTTCTAAAAATATCGATTTCACCGCTCTACGACATATAGTTTCGGAGATATGGGCAGATTTGTCCGAATGTTGCTCGAAAATTACTCGAAAATCCGCTATATCTGTCAATTCCGAATAGAATTAACCGATTTAGAAAGTTTTAACAAATGTCATCTACTGTATTTTTTCGAGATCTTTCTAGAAATACCGAATTCACTGCTCTACGACATATAGTTTCGGAGATATGGGCAGATTTGTCCGAATGTTGCTCGAAAATTACTCGAAAATCCGCTATATCTGTCAATTCCGAATAGAATTAACCGATTTAGAAAGTTTTAACAAATGTCATCTACTGTATTTTTTCGAGATCTTTCTAAAAATATCGATTTCACCGCTCTACGACATACAGTTTCGGAGATATGGGCAGATTTGTCCGAATGTTGCTCGAAAATTACTCGAAAATCCGCTATATCTGTCAATTCCGAATAGAATTAACCGATTTAGAAAGTTTTAACAAATGTCATCTACTGTATTTTTTCGAGGTCTTTCTAGAAATACCGAATTCACTGCTCTACGACATATAGTTTCGGAGATATGGGCAGATTTGTCCGAATGTTGCTCGAAAATTACTCGAAAATCCGCTATATCTGTCAATTCCGAATAGAATTAACCGATTTAGAAAGTTTTAACAAATGTCATCTACTGTATTTTTTCGAGATCTTTCTAAAAATATCGATTTCACCGCTCTACGACATATAGTTTCGGAGATATGGGCAGATTTGTCCGAATGTTGCTCGAAAACTACTCGAAAATCCGCTATATCTGTCAATTCCGAATAGAATTAACCGATTTAGAAAGTTTTAACAAATGTCATCTACTGTATTTTTTCGAGATCTTTCTAAAAATATCGATTTCACCGCTCTACGACATATAGTTTCGGAGATATGGGCAGATTTGTCCGAATGTTGCTCGAAAATTACTCGAAAATCCGCTATATCTGTCAATTCCGAATAGAATTAACCGATTTAGAAAGTTTTAACAAATGTCATCTACTGTATTTTTTCGAGATCTTTCTAAAAATATCGATTTCACCGCTCTACGACATATAGTTTCGGAGATATGGGCAGATTTGTCCGAATGTTGCTCGAAAACTACTCGAAAATCCGCTATATCTGTCAATTCCGAATAGAATTAACCGATTTAGAAAGTTTTAACAAATGTCATCTACTGTATTTTTTCGAGATCTTTCTAAAAATATCGATTTCACCGCTCTACGACATATAGTTTCGGAGATATGGGCAGATTTGTCCGAATATTGCTCGAAAACTACTCGAAAATCCGCTATATCTGTCAATTCCGAATAGAATTAACCGATTTAGAAAGTTTTAACAAATGTCATCTACTGTATTTTTTCGAGGTCTTTCTAAAAATACCGAATTCACTGCTCTACGACATATAGTTTCGGAGATATGGGCAGATTTGTCCGAATGTTGCTCGAAAACTACTCGAAAATCCGCTATATCTGTCAATTCCGAATAGAATTAACCGATTTAGAAAGTTTTAACAAATGTCATCTACTGTATTTTTTCGAGGTCTTTCTAAAAATATCGATTTCACCGCTCTACGACATATAGTTTCGGAGATATGGGCAGATTTGTCCGAATGTTGCTCGAAAATTACTCGAAAATCCGCTATATCTGTCAATTCCGAATAGAATTAACCGATTTAGAAAGTTTTAACAAATGTCATCTACTGTATTTTTTCGAGATCTTTCTAGAAATACCGAATTCACTGCTCTACGACATATAGTTTCGGAGATATGGGCAGATTTGTCCGAATGTTGCTCGAAAATTACTCGAAAATCCGCTATATCTGTCAATTCCGAATAGAATTAACCGATTTAGAAAGTTTTAACAAATGTCATCTACTGTATTTTTTCGAGATCTTTCTAAAAATATCGATTTCACCGCTCTACGACATACAGTTTCGGAGATATGGGCAGATTTGTCCGAATGTTGCTCGAAAATTACTCGAAAATCCGCTATATCTGTCAATTCCGAATAGAATTAACCGATTTAGAAAGTTTTAACAAATGTCATCTACTGTATTTTTTCGAGATCTTTCTAAAAATATCGATTTCACCGCTCTACGACATATAGTTTCGGAGATATGGGCAGATTTGTCCGAATGTTGCTCGAAAACTACTCGAAAATCCGCTATATCTGTCAATTCCGAATAGAATTAACCGATTTAGAAAGTTTTAACAAATGTCGTCTACTGTATTTTTTCGAGATCTTTCTAAAAATATCGATTTCACCGCTCTACGACATATAGTTTCGGAGATATGGGCAGATTTGTCCGAATGTTGCTCGAAAATTACTCGAAAATCCGCTATATCTGTCAATTCCGAATAGAATTAACCGATTTAGAAAGATTTAACAAATGTCATCTACTGTATTTTTTCGAGATCTTTCTAAAAATATCGATTTCACCGCTCTACGACATATAGTTTCGGAGATATGGGCAGATTTGTCCGAATGTTGCTCGAAAACTACTCGAAAATCCGCTATATCTGTCAATTCCGAATAGAATTAACCGATTTAGAAAGTTTTAACAAATGTCATCTACTGTATTTTTTCGAGGTCTTTCTAAAAATTCCGAATTCACTGCTCTACGACATATAGTTTCGGAGATATGGGCAGATTTGTCCGAATGTTGCTCGAAAATTACTTGAAAATCCGCTATATCTGTCAATTCCGAATAGAATTAACCGATTTAGAAAGTTTTAACAAATGTCATCTACTGTATTTTTTCGAGATCTTTCTAAAAATATCGATTTCACCGCTCTACGACATATAGTTTCGGAGATATGGGCAGATTTGTCCGAATGTTGCTCGAAAACTACTCGAAAATCCGCTATATCTGTCAATTCCGAATAGAATTAACCGATTTAGAAAGTTTTAACAAATGTCATCTACTGTATTTTTTCGAGGTCTTTCTAAAAATACCGAATTCACTGCTCTACGACATATAGTTTCGGAGATATGGGCAGATTTGTCCGAATGTTGCTCGAAAATTACTCGAAAATCCGCTATATCTGTCAATTCCGAATAGAATTAACCGATTTAGAAAGTTTTAACAAATGTCATCTACTGTATTTTTTCGAGGTCTTTCTAAAAATATCGATTTCACCGCTCTACGACATATAGTTTCGGAGATATGGGCAGATTTGTCCGAATGTTGCTCGAAAATTACTCGAAAATCCGCTATATCTGTCAATTCCGAATAGAATTAACCGATTTAGAAAGTTTTAACAAATGTCATCTACTGTATTTTTTCGAGATCTTTCCAAAAATATCGATTTCACCGCTCTACGACATATAGTTTCGGAGATATGGGCAGATTTGTCCGAATGTTGCTCGAAAACTACTCGAAAATCCGCTATATCTGTCAATTCCGAATAGAATTAACCGATTTAGAAAGTTTTAACAAATGTCATCTACTGTATTTTTTCGAGGTCTTTCTAAAAATATCGATTTCACCGCTCTACGACATATAGTTTCGGAGATATGGGCAGATTTGTCCGAATGTTGCTCGAAAACTACTCGAAAATCCGCTATATCTGTCAATTCCGAATAGAATTAACCGATTTAGAAAGTTTTAACAAATGTCATCTACTGTATTTTTTCGAGATCTTTCTAAAAATATCAATTTCACCGCTCTACGACATATAGTTTCGGAGATATGGGCAGATTTGTCCGAATGTTGCTCGAAAATTACTCGAAAATCCGATATATCTGTCAATTCCGAATAGAATTAACCGATTTAGAAAGTTTTAACAAATGTCATCTACTGTATTTTTTCGAGATCTTTCTAAAAATATCGATTTCACCGCTCTACGACATATAGTTTCGGAGATATGGGCAGATTTGTCCGAATGTTGCTCGAAAATTACTCGAAAATCCGCTATATCTGTCAATTCCGAATAGAATTAACCGATTTAGAAAGTTTTAACAAATGTCATCTACTGTATTTTTTCGAGATCTTTCTAAAAATATCGATTTCACCGCTCTACGACATATAGTTTCGGAGATATGGGCAGATCTGTCCGAATATTGCTCGAAAACTACTCGAAAATCCGTTATATCTGTCAATTCCGAATAGAATTAACCGATTTAGAAAGTTTTAACAAATGTCATCTACTGTATTTTTTCGAGATCTTTCTAAAAATACCAATTTCACCGCTCTACGACATATAGTTTCGGAGATATGGGCAGATTGGTCCGAATGTTGCTCGAAAACTACTCGAAAATCCGCTATATCTGTCAATTCCGAATAGAATTAACCGATTTAGAAAGTTTTAACAAATGTCATCTACTGTATTTTTTCGAGATCTTTCTAAAAATATCGATTTCACCGCTCTACGACATATAGTTTCGGAGATATGGGCAGATTTGTCCGAATGTTGCTCGAAAATTACTCGAAAATCCGGTATATCTGTCAATTCCGAATAGAATTAACCGATTTAGAAAGTTTTAACAAATGTCATCTACTGTATTTTTTCGAGATCTTTCTAAAAATATCGATTTCACCGCTCTACGACATATAGTTTCGGAGATATGGGCAGATTTGTCCGAATGTTGCTCGAAAACTACTCGAAAATCCGTTATATCTGTCAATTCCGAATAGAATTAACCGATTTAGAAAGTTTTAACAAATGTCATCTACTGTATTTTTTCGAGGTCTTTCTAAAAATACCGAATTCACTGCTCTACGACATATAGTTTCGGAGATATGGGCAGATTTGTCCGAATGTTGCTCGAAAATTACTCGAAAATCCGCTATATCTGTCAATTCCGAATAGAATTAACCGATTTAGAAAGTTTTAACAAATGTCATCTACTGTATTTTTTCGAGATCTTTCTAAAAATATCGATTTCACCGCTCTACGACATATAGTTTCGGAGATATGGGCAGATTTGTCCGAATGTTGCTCGAAAATTACTCGAAAATCCGGTATATCTGTCAATTCCGAATAGAATTAACCGATTTAGAAAGTTTTAACAAATGTCATCTACTGTATTTTTTCGAGATCTTTCTAAAAATATCGATTTCACCGCTCTACGACATATAGTTTCGGAGATATGGGCAGATTTGTCCGAATGTTGCTCGAAAACTACTCGAAAATCCGTTATATCTGTCAATTCCGAATAGAATTAACCGATTTAGAAAGTTTTAACAAATGTCAGCTACTGTATTTTTTCGAGATCTTTCTAAAAATATCGATTTCACCGCTCTACGACATATAGTTTCGGAGATATGGGCAGATTTGTCCGAATGTTGCTCGAAAACTACTCGAAAATCCGTTATATCTGTCAATTCCGAATAGAATTAACCGATTTAGAAAGTTTTAACAAATGTCATCTACTGTATTTTTTCGAGGTCTTTCTAAAAATACCGAATTCACTGCTCTACGACATATAGTTTCGGAGATATGGGCAGATTTGTCCGAATGTTGCTCGAAAACTACTCGAAAATCCGCTATATCTGTCAATTCCGAATAGAATTAACCGATTTAGAAAGTTTTAACAAATGTAATCTACTGTATTTTTTCGAGATCTTTCAAAAATACTGATTGCACTGTTATACGACATATAGTTTCGGAGATATGGGCAGATTTGTCCGAATATTGCTCGAAAACTACTCGAAAATCCGGTATATCTGTCAATTCCGAATAGAATTAACCGATTTAGAAAGTTTTAACAAATGTCATCTACTGTATTTTTTCGAGATCTTTCTAAAAATATCGATTTCACCGCTCTACGACATATAGTTTCGGAGATATGGGCAGATTTGTCCGAATGTTGCTCGAAAACTACTCGAAAATCCGTTATATCTGTCAATTCCGAATAGAATTAACCGATTTAGAAAGTTTTAACAAATGTCAGCTACTGTATTTTTTCGAGATCTTTCTAAAAATATCGATTTCACCGCTCTACGACATATAGTTTCGGAGATATGGGCAGATTTGTCCGAATGTTGCTCGAAAATTACTCGAAAATCCGCTATATCTGTCAATTCCGAATAGAATTAACCGATTTAGAAAGTTTTAACAAATGTCATCTACTGTATTTTTTCGAGATCTTTCTAAAAATATCGATTTCACCGCTCTACGACATATAGTTTCGGAGATATGGGCAGATCTGTCCGAATATTGCTCGAAAACTACTCGAAAATCCGTTATATCTGTCAATTCCGAATAGAATTAACCGATTTAGAAAGTTTTAACAAATGTCATCTACTGTATTTTTTCGAGATCTTTCTAAAAATATCGATTTCACCGCTCTACGACATATAGTTTCGGAGATATGGGCAGATTTGTCCGAATGTTGCTCGAAAATTACTCGAAAATCCGGTATATCTGTCAATTCCGAATAGAATTAACCGATTTAGAAAGTTTTAACAAATGTCATCTACTGTATTTTTTCGAGATCTTTCTAAAAATATCGATTTCACCGCTCTACGACATATAGTTTCGGAGATATGGGCAGATTTGTCCGAATGTTGCTCGAAAACTACTCGAAAATCCGTTATATCTGTCAATTCCGAATAGAATTAACCGATTTAGAAAGTTTTAACAAATGTCATCTACTGTATTTTTTCGAGGTCTTTCTAAAAATACCGAATTCACTGCTCTACGACATATAGTTTCGGAGATATGGGCAGATTTGTCCGAATGTTGCTCGAAAATTACTCGAAAATCCGCTATATCTGTCAATTCCGAATAGAATTAACCGATTTAGAAAGTTTTAACAAATGTCATCTACTGTATTTTTTCGAGATCTTTCTAAAAATATCGATTTCACCGCTCTACGACATATAGTTTCGGAGATATGGGCAGATTTGTCCGAATGTTGCTCGAAAATTACTCGAAAATCCGGTATATCTGTCAATTCCGAATAGAATTAACCGATTTAGAAAGTTTTAACAAATGTCATCTACTGTATTTTTTCGAGATCTTTCTAAAAATATCGATTTCACCGCTCTACGACATATAGTTTCGGAGATATGGGCAGATTTGTCCGAATGTTGCTCGAAAACTACTCGAAAATCCGTTATATCTGTCAATTCCGAATAGAATTAACCGATTTAGAAAGTTTTAACAAATGTCAGCTACTGTATTTTTTCGAGATCTTTCTAAAAATATCGATTTCACCGCTCTACGACATATAGTTTCGGAGATATGGGCAGATTTGTCCGAATGTTGCTCGAAAACTACTCGAAAATCCGTTATATCTGTCAATTCCGAATAGAATTAACCGATTTAGAAAGTTTTAACAAATGTCATCTACTGTATTTTTTCGAGGTCTTTCTAAAAATACCGAATTCACTGCTCTACGACATATAGTTTCGGAGATATGGGCAGATTTGTCCGAATGTTGCTCGAAAACTACTCGAAAATCCGCTATATCTGTCAATTCCGAATAGAATTAACCGATTTAGAAAGTTTTAACAAATGTAATCTACTGTATTTTTTCGAGATCTTTCAAAAATACTGATTGCACTGTTATACGACATATAGTTTCGGAGATATGGGCAGATTTGTCCGAATATTGCTCGAAAACTACTCGAAAATCCGCTATATCTGTCAATTCCGAATAGAATTAACCGATTTAGAAAGTTTTAACAAATGTCATCTACTGTATTTTTTCGAGATCTTTCCAAAAATACTAATTTCAATGTTCTACGAGATATAGTTTCGGAAATATGGGCAGATTTGTCAGAATATTGCTCGAAAACTACTCGAAAATCCGTTATATCTGTCAATTCCGAATAGAATTAACCGATTTAGAAAGTTTTAACAAATGTCATCTACTGTATTTTTTCGAGATCTTTCTAAAAATATCGATTTCACCGCTCTACGACATATAGTTTCGGAGATATGGGCAGATTTGTCCGAATGTTGCTCGAAAATTACTCGAAAATCCGCTATATCTGTCAATTCCGAATAGAATTAACCGATTTAGAAAGTTTTAACAAATGTCATCTACTGTATTTTTTCGAGATCTTTCTAAAAATATCGATTTCACCGCTCTACGACATATAGTTTCGGAGATATGGGCAGATTTGTCCGAATGTTGCTCGAAAACTACTCGAAAATCCGCTATATCTGTCAATTCCGAATAGAATTAACCGATTTAGAAAGTTTTAACAAATGTCATCTACTGTATTTTTTCGAGATCTTTCTAAAAATATCGATTTCACCGCTCTACGACATATAGTTTCGGAGATATGGGCAGATTTGTCCGAATGTTGCTCGAAAATTACTCGAAAATCCGATATATCTGTCAATTCCGAATAGAATTAACCGATTTAGAAAGTTTTAACAAATGTCATCTACTGTATTTTTTCGAGATCTTTCTAAAAATATCGATTTCACCGCTCTACGACATATAGTTTCGGAGATATGGGCAGATTTGTCCGAATGTTGCTCGAAAATTACTCGAAAATCCGCTATATCTGTCAATTCCGAATAGAATTAACCGATTTAGAAAGTTTTAACAAATGTCATCTACTGTATTTTCTCGAGATCTTTCTAAAAATATCGATTTCACCGCTCTACGACATATAGTTTCGGAGATATGGGCAGATCTGTCCGAATATTGCTCGAAAACTACTCGAAAATCCGTTATATCTGTCAATTCCGAATAGAATTAACCGATTTAGAAAGTTTTAACAAATGTCATCTACTGTATTTTTTCGAGATCTTTCTAAAAATATCGATTTCACCGCTTTACGACATATAGTTTCGGAGATATGGGCAGATTTGTCCGAATGTTGCTCGAAAATTACTCGAAAATCCGGTATATCTGTCAATTCCGAATAGAATTAACCGATTTAGAAAGTTTTAACAAATGTCATCTACTGTATTTTTTCGAGATCTTTCTAAAAATATCGATTTCACCGCTCTACGACATATAGTTTCGGAGATATGGGCAGATTTGTCCGAATGTTGCTCGAAAACTACTCGAAAATCCGTTATATCTGTCAATTCCGAATAGAATTAACCGATTTAGAAAGTTTTAACAAATGTCATCTACTGTATTTTTTCGAGGTCTTTCTAAAAATACCGAATTCACTGCTCTACGACATATAGTTTCGGAGATATGGGCAGATTTGTCCGAATGTTGCTCGAAAATTACTCGAAAATCCGCTATATCTGTCAATTCCGAATAGAATTAACCGATTTAGAAAGTTTTAACAAATGTCATCTACTGTATTTTTTCGAGATCTTTCTAAAAATATCGATTTCACCGCTCTACGACATATAGTTTCGGAGATATGGGCAGATTTGTCCGAATGTTGCTCGAAAATTACTCGAAAATCCGGTATATCTGTCAATTCCGAATAGAATTAACCGATTTAGAAAGTTTTAACAAATGTCATCTACTGTATTTTTTCGAGATCTTTCTAAAAATATCGATTTCACCGCTCTACGACATATAGTTTCGGAGATATGGGCAGATTTGTCCGAATGTTGCTCGAAAACTACTCGAAAATCCGTTATATCTGTCAATTCCGAATAGAATTAACCGATTTAGAAAGTTTTAACAAATGTCAGCTACTGTATTTTTTCGAGATCTTTCTAAAAATATCGATTTCACCGCTCTACGACATATAGTTTCGGAGATATGGGCAGATTTGTCCGAATGTTGCTCGAAAACTACTCGAAAATCCGTTATATCTGTCAATTCCGAATAGAATTAACCGATTTAGAAAGTTTTAACAAATGTCATCTACTGTATTTTTTCGAGGTCTTTCTAAAAATACCGAATTCACTGCTCTACGACATATAGTTTCGGAGATATGGGCAGATTTGTCCGAATGTTGCTCGAAAATTACTCGAAAATCCGCTATATCTGTCAATTCCGAATAGAATTAACCGATTTAGAAAGTTTTAACAAATGTCATCTACTGTATTTTTTCGAGATCTTTCTAAAAATATCGATTTCACCGCTCTACGACATATAGTTTCGGAGATATGGGCAGATTTGTCCGAATGTTGCTCGAAAACTACTCGAAAATCCGCTATATCTGTCAATTCCGAATAGAATTAACCGATTTAGAAAGTTTTAACAAATGTCATCTACTGTATTTTTTCGAGATCTTTCTAAAAATATCGATTTCACCGCTCTACGACATATAGTTTCGGAGATATGGGCAGATTTGTCCGAATGTTGCTCGAAAATTACTCGAAAATCCGCTATATCTGTCAATTCCGAATAGAATTAACCGATTTAGAAAGTTTTAACAAATGTCATCTACTGTATTTTTTCGAGATCTTTCTAAAAATATCGATTTCACCGCTCTACGACATATAGTTTCGGAGATATGGGCAGATTTGTCCGAATGTTGCTCGAAAACTACTCGAAAATCCGCTATATCTGTCAATTCCGAATAGAATTAACCGATTTAGAAAGTTTTAACAAATGTCATCTACTGTATTTTTTCGAGGTCTTTCTAAAAATACCGAATTCACTGCTCTACGACATATAGTTTCGGAGATATGGGCAGATTTGTCCGAATGTTGCTCGAAAATTACTCGAAAATCCGCTATATCTGTCAATTCCGAATAGAATTAACCGATTTAGAAAGTTTTAACAAATGTCATCTACTGTATTTTTTCGAGATCTTTCTAAAAATATCGATTTCACCGCTCTACGACATATAGTTTCGGAGATATGGGCAGATTTGTCCGAATGTTGCTCGAAAACTACTCGAAAATCCGCTATATCTGTCAATTCCGAATAGAATTAACCGATTTAGAAAGTTTTAACAAATGTCATCTACTGTATTTTTTCGAGGTCTTTCTAGAAATACCGAATTCACTGCTCTACGACATATAGTTTCGGAGATATGGGCAGATTTGTCCGAATGTTGCTCGAAAATTACTCGAAAATCCGCTATATCTGTCAATTCCGAATAGAATTAACCGATTTAGAAAGTTTTAACAAATGTCATCTACTGTATTTTTTCGAGATCTTTCTAAAAATATCGATTTCACCGCTCTACGACATATAGTTTCGGAGATATGGGCAGATTTGTCCGAATGTTGCTCGAAAACTACTCGAAAATCCGCTATATCTGTCAATTCCGAATAGAATTAACCGATTTAGAAAGTTTTAACAAATGTCATCTACTGTATTTTTTCGAGATCTTTCTAAAAATATCGATTTCACCGCTCTACGACATATAGTTTCGGAGATATGGGCAGATTTGTCCGAATGTTGCTCGAAAATTACTCGAAAATCCGCTATATCTGTCAATTCCGAATAGAATTAACCGATTTAGAAAGTTTTAACAAATGTCATCTACTGTATTTTTTCGAGATCTTTCTAAAAATATCGATTTCACCGCTCTACGACATATAGTTTCGGAGATATGGGCAGATTTGTCCGAATGTTGCTCGAAAACTACTCGAAAATCCGCTATATCTGTCAATTCCGAATAGAATTAACCGATTTAGAAAGTTTTAACAAATGTCATCTACTGTATTTTTTCGAGATCTTTCTAAAAATATCGATTTCACCGCTCTACGACATATAGTTTCGGAGATATGGGCAGATTTGTCCGAATATTGCTCGAAAACTACTCGAAAATCCGCTATATCTGTCAATTCCGAATAGAATTAACCGATTTAGAAAGTTTTAACAAATGTCATCTACTGTATTTTTTCGAGGTCTTTCTAAAAATACCGAATTCACTGCTCTACGACATATAGTTTCGGAGATATGGGCAGATTTGTCCGAATGTTGCTCGAAAACTACTCGAAAATCCGCTATATCTGTCAATTCCGAATAGAATTAACCGATTTAGAAAGTTTTAACAAATGTCATCTACTGTATTTTTTCGAGGTCTTTCTAAAAATATCGATTTCACCGCTCTACGACATATAGTTTCGGAGATATGGGCAGATTTGTCCGAATGTTGCTCGAAAATTACTCGAAAATCCGCTATATCTGTCAATTCCGAATAGAATTAACCGATTTAGAAAGTTTTAACAAATGTCATCTACTGTATTTTTTCGAGATCTTTCTAGAAATACCGAATTCACTGCTCTACGACATATAGTTTCGGAGATATGGGCAGATTTGTCCGAATGTTGCTCGAAAATTACTCGAAAATCCGCTATATCTGTCAATTCCGAATAGAATTAACCGATTTAGAAAGTTTTAACAAATGTCATCTACTGTATTTTTTCGAGATCTTTCTAAAAATATCGATTTCACCGCTCTACGACATACAGTTTCGGAGATATGGGCAGATTTGTCCGAATGTTGCTCGAAAATTACTCGAAAATCCGCTATATCTGTCAATTCCGAATAGAATTAACCGATTTAGAAAGTTTTAACAAATGTCATCTACTGTATTTTTTCGAGGTCTTTCTAGAAATACCGAATTCACTGCTCTACGACATATAGTTTCGGAGATATGGGCAGATTTGTCCGAATGTTGCTCGAAAATTACTCGAAAATCCGCTATATCTGTCAATTCCGAATAGAATTAACCGATTTAGAAAGTTTTAACAAATGTCATCTACTGTATTTTTTCGAGATCTTTCTAAAAATATCGATTTCACCGCTCTACGACATATAGTTTCGGAGATATGGGCAGATTTGTCCGAATGTTGCTCGAAAACTACTCGAAAATCCGCTATATCTGTCAATTCCGAATAGAATTAACCGATTTAGAAAGTTTTAACAAATGTCATCTACTGTATTTTTTCGAGATCTTTCTAAAAATATCGATTTCACCGCTCTACGACATATAGTTTCGGAGATATGGGCAGATTTGTCCGAATGTTGCTCGAAAATTACTCGAAAATCCGCTATATCTGTCAATTCCGAATAGAATTAACCGATTTAGAAAGTTTTAACAAATGTCATCTACTGTATTTTTTCGAGATCTTTCTAAAAATATCGATTTCACCGCTCTACGACATATAGTTTCGGAGATATGGGCAGATTTGTCCGAATGTTGCTCGAAAACTACTCGAAAATCCGCTATATCTGTCAATTCCGAATAGAATTAACCGATTTAGAAAGTTTTAACAAATGTCATCTACTGTATTTTTTCGAGATCTTTCTAAAAATATCGATTTCACCGCTCTACGACATATAGTTTCGGAGATATGGGCAGATTTGTCCGAATATTGCTCGAAAACTACTCGAAAATCCGCTATATCTGTCAATTCCGAATAGAATTAACCGATTTAGAAAGTTTTAACAAATGTCATCTACTGTATTTTTTCGAGGTCTTTCTAAAAATACCGAATTCACTGCTCTACGACATATAGTTTCGGAGATATGGGCAGATTTGTCCGAATGTTGCTCGAAAACTACTCGAAAATCCGCTATATCTGTCAATTCCGAATAGAATTAACCGATTTAGAAAGTTTTAACAAATGTCATCTACTGTATTTTTTCGAGGTCTTTCTAAAAATATCGATTTCACCGCTCTACGACATATAGTTTCGGAGATATGGGCAGATTTGTCCGAATGTTGCTCGAAAATTACTCGAAAATCCGCTATATCTGTCAATTCCGAATAGAATTAACCGATTTAGAAAGTTTTAACAAATGTCATCTACTGTATTTTTTCGAGATCTTTCTAGAAATACCGAATTCACTGCTCTACGACATATAGTTTCGGAGATATGGGCAGATTTGTCCGAATGTTGCTCGAAAATTACTCGAAAATCCGCTATATCTGTCAATTCCGAATAGAATTAACCGATTTAGAAAGTTTTAACAAATGTCATCTACTGTATTTTTTCGAGATCTTTCTAAAAATATCGATTTCACCGCTCTACGACATACAGTTTCGGAGATATGGGCAGATTTGTCCGAATGTTGCTCGAAAATTACTCGAAAATCCGCTATATCTGTCAATTCCGAATAGAATTAACCGATTTAGAAAGTTTTAACAAATGTCATCTACTGTATTTTTTCGAGATCTTTCTAAAAATATCGATTTCACCGCTCTACGACATATAGTTTCGGAGATATGGGCAGATTTGTCCGAATGTTGCTCGAAAACTACTCGAAAATCCGCTATATCTGTCAATTCCGAATAGAATTAACCGATTTAGAAAGTTTTAACAAATGTCGTCTACTGTATTTTTTCGAGATCTTTCTAAAAATATCGATTTCACCGCTCTACGACATATAGTTTCGGAGATATGGGCAGATTTGTCCGAATGTTGCTCGAAAATTACTCGAAAATCCGCTATATCTGTCAATTCCGAATAGAATTAACCGATTTAGAAAGATTTAACAAATGTCATCTACTGTATTTTTTCGAGATCTTTCTAAAAATATCGATTTCACCGCTCTACGACATATAGTTTCGGAGATATGGGCAGATTTGTCCGAATGTTGCTCGAAAACTACTCGAAAATCCGCTATATCTGTCAATTCCGAATAGAATTAACCGATTTAGAAAGTTTTAACAAATGTCATCTACTGTATTTTTTCGAGGTCTTTCTAAAAATTCCGAATTCACTGCTCTACGACATATAGTTTCGGAGATATGGGCAGATTTGTCCGAATGTTGCTCGAAAATTACTTGAAAATCCGCTATATCTGTCAATTCCGAATAGAATTAACCGATTTAGAAAGTTTTAACAAATGTCATCTACTGTATTTTTTCGAGATCTTTCTAAAAATATCGATTTCACCGCTCTACGACATATAGTTTCGGAGATATGGGCAGATTTGTCCGAATGTTGCTCGAAAACTACTCGAAAATCCGCTATATCTGTCAATTCCGAATAGAATTAACCGATTTAGAAAGTTTTAACAAATGTCATCTACTGTATTTTTTCGAGGTCTTTCTAAAAATACCGAATTCACTGCTCTACGACATATAGTTTCGGAGATATGGGCAGATTTGTCCGAATGTTGCTCGAAAATTACTCGAAAATCCGCTATATCTGTCAATTCCGAATAGAATTAGCCGATTTAGAAAGTTTTAACAAATGTCATCTACTGTATTTTTTCGAGGTCTTTCTAAAAATACCGAATTCACTGCTCTACGACATATAGTTTCGGAGATATGGGCAGATTTGTCCGAATGTTGCTCCAAAATTACTCGAAAATCCGCTATATCTGTCAATTCCGAATAGAATTAACCGATTTAGAAAGTTTTAACAAATGTCATCTACTGTATTTTTTCGAGATCTTTCTAAAAATATCGATTTCACCGCTCTACGACATATAGTTTCGGAGATATGGGCAGATTTGTCCGAATGTTGCTCGAAAACTACTCGAAAATCCGCTATATCTGTCAATTCCGAATAGAATTAACCGATTTAGAAAGTTTTAACAAATGTCATCTACTGTATTTTTTCGAGATCTTTCTAAAAATATCGATTTCACCGCTCTACGACATATAGTTTCGGAGATATGGGCAGATTGGTCCGAATGTTGCTCGAAAACTACTCGAAAATCCGCTATATCTGTCAATTCCGAATAGAATTAACCGATTTAGAAAGTTTTAACAAATGTCATCTACTGCATTTTTTCGAGATCTTTCCAAAAATACTAATTTCAATGTTCTACGAGATATAGTTTCGGAAATATGGGCAGATTTGTCAGAATATTGCTCGAAAACTACTCGAAAATCCGCTATATCTGTCAATTCCGAATAGAATTAACCGATTTAGAAAGTTTTAACAAATGTCATCTACTGTATTTTTTCGAGATCTTTCTAAAAATATCGATTTCACCGCTCTACGACATATAGTTTCGGAGATATGGGCAGATTTGTCCGAATGTTGCTCGAAAATTACTCGAAAATCCGCTATATCTGTCAATTCCGAACAGAATTAACCGATTTAGAAAGTTTTAACAAATGTCATCTACTGTATTTTTTCGAGATCTTTCTAAAAATATCGATTTCACTGCTCTACGACATATAGTTTCGGAGATATGGGCAGATTTGTCCGAATATTGCTCGAAAACTACTCGAAAATCCGCTATATCTGTCAATTCCGAATAGAATTAACCGATTTAGAAAGTTTTAACAAATGTCATCTACTGTATTTTTTCGAGGTCTTTCAAAAATACTGATTTCACTGTTCTACGACATATAGTTTCGGAGATATGGGCAGATCTGTCCGAATATTGCTCGAAAACTACTCGAAAATCCGTTATATCTGTCAATTCCGAATAGAATTAACCGATTTAGAAAGTTTTAACAAATGTCAGCTACTGTATTTTTTCGAGATCTTTCTAAAATTACCAATTTCACTGCTCTACGACATATAGTTTCGGAGATATGGGCAGATTTGTCCGAATGTTGCTCGAAAACTACTCGAAAATCCGCTATATCTGTCAATTCCGAATAGAATTAACCGATCTAGAAAGTTTTAACAAATGTCATCTACTGTATTT
This sequence comes from Platypus cylindrus, assembly GCA_949748235.1. NCBI lineage: Eukaryota > Metazoa > Arthropoda > Insecta > Coleoptera > Curculionidae > Platypus > Platypus cylindrus. The sequence continues at coordinate 147,511 of OX456491.1, read as the reverse complement.
TTTCGAGATCTTTCTAAAAATATCGATTTCACCGCTCTACGACATATAGTTTCGGAGATATGGGCAGATTTGTCCGAATGTTGCTCGAAAATTACTCGAAAATCCGCTATATCTGTCAATTCCGAATAGAATTAACCGATTTAGAAAGTTTTAACAAATGTCAGCTACTGTATTTTTTCGAGATCTTTCTAAAAATATCGATTTCACCGCTCTACGACATATAGTTTCGGAGATATGGGCAGATTTGTCCGAATGTTGCTCGAAAACTACTCGAAAATCCGCTATATCTGTCAATTCCGAATAGAATTAACCGATTTAGAAAGTTTTAACAAATGTCATCTACTGTATTTTTTCGAGATCTTTCTAAAAATATCGATTTCACCGCTCTACGACATATAGTTTCGGAGATATGGGCAGATTTGTCCGAATGTTGCTCGAAAATTACTCGAAAATCCGCTATATCTGTCAATTCCGAATAGAATTAACCGATTTAGAAAGTTTTAACAAATGTCATCTACTGTATTTTTTCGAGATCTTTCTAAAAATATCGATTTCACCGCTCTACGACATATAGTTTCGGAGATATGGGCAGATTTGTCCGAATGTTGCTCGAAAACTACTCGAAAATCCGCTATATCTGTCAATTCCGAATAGAATTAACCGATTTAGAAAGTTTTAACAAATGTCATCTACTGTATTTTTTCGAGGTCTTTCTAAAAATATCGAATTCACTGCTCTACGACATATAGTTTCGGAGATATGGGCAGATTTGTCCGAATGTTGCTCGAAAATTACTCGAAAATCCGCTATATCTGTCAATTCCGAATAGAATTAACCGATTTAGAAAGTTTTAACAAATGTCATCTACTGTATTTTTTCGAGATCTTTCTAAAAATATCGATTTCACCGCTCTACGACATATAGTTTCGGAGATATGGGCAGATTTGTCCGAATGTTGCTCGAAAACTACTCGAAAATCCGCTATATCTGTCAATTCCGAATAGAATTAACCGATTTAGAAAGTTTTAACAAATGTCATCTACTGTATTTTTTCGAGATCTTTCTAGAAATACCGAATTCACTGCTCTACGACATATAGTTTCGGAGATATGGGCAGATTTGTCCGAATGTTGCTCGAAAACTACTCGAAAATCCGCTATATCTGTCAATTCCGAATAGAATTAACCGATTTAGAAAGTTTTAACAAATGTCATCTACTGTATTTTTTCGAGGTCTTTCTAAAAATATCGATTTCACCGCTCTACGACATATAGTTTCGGAGATATGGGCAGATTTGTCCGAATGTTGCTCGAAAATTACTCGAAAATCCGCTATATCTGTCAATTCCGAATAGAATTAACCGATTTAGAAAGTTTTAACAAATGTCATCTACTGTATTTTTTCGAGATCTTTCTAGAAATACCGAATTCACTGCTCTACGACATATAGTTTCGGAGATATGGGCAGATTTGTCCGAATGTTGCTCGAAAATTACTCGAAAATCCGCTATATCTGTCAATTCCGAATAGAATTAACCGATTTAGAAAGTTTTAACAAATGTCATCTACTGTATTTTTTCGAGATCTTTCTAAAAATATCGATTTCACCGCTCTACGACATATAGTTTCGGAGATATGGGCAGATTTGTCCGAATGTTGCTCGAAAATTACTCGAAAATCCGCTATATCTGTCAATTCCGAATAGAATTAACCGATTTAGAAAGTTTTAACAAATGTCATCTACTGTATTTTTTCGAGATCTTTCTAAAAATATCGATTTCACCGCTCTACGACATATAGTTTCGGAGATATGGGCAGATTTGTCCGAATGTTGCTCGAAAACTACTCGAAAATCCGCTATATCTGTCAATTCCGAATAGAATTAACCGATTTAGAAAGTTTTAACAAATGTCATCTACTGTATTTTTTCGAGATCTTTCTAAAAATATCGATTTCACCGCTCTACGACATATAGTTTCGGAGATATGGGCAGATTTGTCCGAATGTTGCTCGAAAATTACTCGAAAATCCGCTATATCTGTCAATTCCGAATAGAATTAACCGATTTAGAAAGTTTTAACAAATGTCATCTACTGTATTTTTTCGAGATCTTTCTAAAAATATCGATTTCACCGCTCTACGACATATAGTTTCGGAGATATGGGCAGATTTGTCCGAATGTTGCTCGAAAACTACTCGAAAATCCGCTATATCTGTCAATTCCGAATAGAATTAACCGATTTAGAAAGTTTTAACAAATGTCATCTACTGTATTTTTTCGAGGTCTTTCTAAAAATTCCGAATTCACTGCTCTACGACATATAGTTTCGGAGATATGGGCAGATTTGTCCGAATGTTGCTCGAAAATTACTCGAAAATCCGCTATATCTGTCAATTCCGAATAGAATTAACCGATTTAGAAAGTTTTAACAAATGTCATCTACTGTATTTTTTCGAGATCTTTCTAAAAATATCGATTTCACCGCTCTACGACATATAGTTTCGGAGATATGGGCAGATTTGTCCGAATGTTGCTCGAAAACTACTCGAAAATCCGCTATATCTGTCAATTCCGAATAGAATTAACCGATTTAGAAAGTTTTAACAAATGTCATCTACTGTATTTTTTCGAGGTCTTTCTAAAAATACCGAATTCACTGCTCTACGACATATAGTTTCGGAGATATGGGCAGATTTGTCCGAATGTTGCTCGAAAATTACTCGAAAATCCGCTATATCTGTCAATTCCGAATAGAATTAGCCGATTTAGAAAGTTTTAACAAATGTCATCTACTGTATTTTTTCGAGATCTTTCCAAAAATACTAATTTCAATGTTCTACGAGATATAGTTTCGGAAATATGGGCAGATTTGTCAGAATATTGCTCGAAAACTACTCGAAAATCCGCTATATCTGTCAATTCCGAATAGAATTAACCGATTTAGAAAGTTTTAACAAATGTCATCTACTGTATTTTTTCGAGATCTTTCTAAAAATATCGATTTCACCGCTCTACGACATATAGTTTCGGAGATATGGGCAGATTTGTCCGAATGTTGCTCGAAAATTACTCGAAAATCCGCTATATCTGTCAATTCCGAACAGAATTAACCGATTTAGAAAGTTTTAACAAATGTCATCTACTGTATTTTTTCGAGATCTTTCTAAAAATATCGATTTCACTGCTCTACGACATATAGTTTCGGAGATATGGGCAGATTTGTCCGAATATTGCTCGAAAACTACTCGAAAATCCGCTATATCTGTCAATTCCGAATAGAATTAACCGATTTAGAAAGTTTTAACAAATGTCATCTACTGTATTTTTTCGAGGTCTTTCAAAAATACTGATTTCACTGTTCTACGACATATAGTTTCGGAGATATGGGCAGATCTGTCCGAATATTGCTCGAAAACTACTCGAAAATCCGTTATATCTGTCAATTCCGAATAGAATTAACCGATTTAGAAAGTTTTAACAAATGTCAGCTACTGTATTTTTTCGAGATCTTTCTAAAATTACCAATTTCACTGCTCTACGACATATAGTTTCGGAGATATGGGCAGATTTGTCCGAATGTTGCTCGAAAACTACTCGAAAATCCGTTATATCTGTCAATTCCGAATAGAATTAACCGATTTAGAAAGTTTTAACAAATGTCATCTACTGTATTTTTTCGAGGTCTTTCTAAAAATACCGAATTCACTGCTCTACGACATATAGTTTCGGAGATATGGGCAGATTTGTCCGAATGTTGCTCGAAAATTACTCGAAAATCCGCTATATCTGTCAATTCGGAATAGAATTAACCGATTTAGAAAGTTTTAACAAATGTCATCTACTGTATTTTTTCGAGATCTTTCTAAAAATATCGATTTCACCGCTCTACGACATATAGTTTCGGAGATAAGGGCAGATTTGTCCGAATGTTGCTCGAAAACTACTCGAAAATCCGCTATATCTGTCAATTCCGAATAGAATTAACCGATTTAGAAAGTTTTAACAAATGTCATCTACTGTATTTTTTCGAGATCTTTCTAAAAATATCGATTTCACCGCTCTACGACATATAGTTTCGGAGATATGGGCAGATTTGTCCGAATGTTGCTCGAAAATTACTCGAAAATCCGCTATATCTGTCAATTCCGAATAGAATTAACCGATTTAGAAAGTTTTAACAAATGTCATCTACTGTATTTTTTCGAGATCTTTCTAAAAATATCGATTTCACCGCTCTACGACATATAGTTTCGGAGATATGGGCAGATTTGTCCGAATGTTGCTCGAAAATTACTCGAAAATCCGCTATATCTGTCAATTCCGAATAGAATTAACCGATTTAGAAAGTTTTAACAAATGTCATCTACTGTATTTTTTCGAGATCTTTCTAAAAATATCGATTTCACCGCTCTACGACATATAGTTTCGGAGATATGGGCAGATTTGTCCGAATGTTGCTCGAAAACTACTCGAAAATCCGCTATATCTGTCAATTCCGAATAGAATTAACCGATTTAGAAAGTTTTAACAAATGTCATCTACTGTATTTTTTCGAGGTCTTTCTAAAAATTCCGAATTCACTGCTCTACGACATATAGTTTCGGAGATATGGGCAGATTTGTCCGAATGTTGCTCGAAAATTACTCGAAAATCCGCTATATCTGTCAATTCCGAATAGAATTAACCGATTTAGAAAGTTTTAACAAATGTCATCTACTGTATTTTTTCGAGATCTTTCTAAAAATATCGATTTCACCGCTCTACGACATATAGTTTCGGAGATATGGGCAGATTTGTCCGAATGTTGCTCGAAAACTACTCGAAAATCCGCTATATCTGTCAATTCCGAATAGAATTAACCGATTTAGAAAGTTTTAACAAATGTCATCTACTGTATTTTTTCGAGGTCTTTCTAAAAATACCGAATTCACTGCTCTACGACATATAGTTTCGGAGATATGGGCAGATTTGTCCGAATGTTGCTCGAAAATTACTCGAAAATCCGCTATATCTGTCAATTCCGAATAGAATTAGCCGATTTAGAAAGTTTTAACAAATGTCATCTACTGTATTTTTTCGAGATCTTTCTAAAAATATCGATTTCACCGCTCTACGACATATAGTTTCGGAGATATGGGCAGATTTGTCCGAATGTTGCTCGAAAACTACTCGAAAATCCGCTATATCTGTCAATTCCGAATAGAATTAACCGATTTAGAAAGTTTTAACAAATGTCATCTACTGTATTTTTTCGAGATCTTTCTAAAAATATCGATTTCACCGCTCTACGACATATAGTTTCGGAGATATGGGCAGATTGGTCCGAATGTTGCTCGAAAACTACTCGAAAATCCGCTATATCTGTCAATTCCGAATAGAATTAACCGATTTAGAAAGTTTTAACAAATGTCATCTACTGTATTTTTTCGAGATCTTTCCAAAAATACTAATTTCAATGTTCTACGAGATATAGTTTCGGAAATATGGGCAGATTTGTCAGAATATTGCTCGAAAACTACTCGAAAATCCGCTATATCTGTCAATTCCGAATAGAATTAACCGATTTAGAAAGTTTTAACAAATGTCATCTACTGTATTTTTTCGAGATCTTTCTAAAAATATCGATTTCACCGCTCTACGACATATAGTTTCGGAGATATGGGCAGATTTGTCCGAATGTTGCTCGAAAATTACTCGAAAATCCGCTATATCTGTCAATTCCGAACAGAATTAACCGATTTAGAAAGTTTTAACAAATGTCATCTACTGTATTTTTTCGAGATCTTTCTAAAAATATCGATTTCACTGCTCTACGACATATAGTTTCGGAGATATGGGCAGATTTGTCCGAATATTGCTCGAAAACTACTCGAAAATCCGCTATATCTGTCAATTCCGAATAGAATTAACCGATTTAGAAAGTTTTAACAAATGTCATCTACTGTATTTTTTCGAGGTCTTTCAAAAATACTGATTTCACTGTTCTACGACATATAGTTTCGGAGATATGGGCAGATCTGTCCGAATATTGCTCGAAAACTACTCGAAAATCCGTTATATCTGTCAATTCCGAATAGAATTAACCGATTTAGAAAGTTTTAACAAATGTCAGCTACTGTATTTTTTCGAGATCTTTCTAAAATTACCAATTTCACTGCTCTACGACATATAGTTTCGGAGATATGGGCAGATTTGTCCGAATGTTGCTCGAAAACTACTCGAAAATCCGTTATATCTGTCAATTCCGAATAGAATTAACCGATTTAGAAAGTTTTAACAAATGTCATCTACTGTATTTTTTCGAGGTCTTTCTAAAAATACCGAATTCACTGCTCTACGACATATAGTTTCGGAGATATGGGCAGATTTGTCCGAATGTTGCTCGAAAATTACTCGAAAATCCGCTATATCTGTCAATTCCGAATAGAATTAACCGATTTAGAAAGTTTTAACAAATGTCATCTACTGTATTTTTTCGAGATCTTTCTAAAAATATCGATTTCACCGCTCTACGACATATAGTTTCGGAGATATGGGCAGATTTGTCCGAATGTTGCTCGAAAATTACTCGAAAATCCGCTATATCTGTCAATTCCGAATAGAATTAACCGATTTAGAAAGTTTTAACAAATGTCATCTACTGTATTTTTTCGAGATCTTTCTAAAAATATCGATTTCACCGCTCTACGACATATAGTTTCGGAGATATGGGCAGATTTGTCCGAATGTTGCTCGAAAACTACTCGAAAATCCGCTATATCTGTCAATTCCGAATAGAATTAACCGATTTAGAAAGTTTTAACAAATGTCATCTACTGTATTTTTTCGAGGTCTTTCTAAAAATACCGAATTCACTGCTCTACGACATATAGTTTCGGAGATATGGGCAGATTTGTCCGAATGTTGCTCGAAAATTACTCGAAAATCCGCTATATCTGTCAATTCCGAATAGAATTAGCCGATTTAGAAAGTTTTAACAAATGTCATCTACTGTATTTTTTCGAGATCTTTCTAAAAATATCGATTTCACCGCTCTACGACATATAGTTTCGGAGATATGGGCAGATTGGTCCGAATGTTGCTCGAAAACTACTCGAAAATCCGCTATATCTGTCAATTCCGAATAGAATTAACCGATTTAGAAAGTTTTAACAAATGTCATCTACTGTATTTTTTCGAGGTCTTTCTAAAAATACCGAATTCACTGCTCTACGACATATAGTTTCGGAGATATGGGCAGATTTGTCCGAATGTTGCTCGAAAATTACTCGAAAATCCGCTATATCTGTCAATTCCGAATAGAATTAACCGATTTAGAAAGTTTTAACAAATGTCATCTACTGTATTTTTTCGAGATCTTTCTAAAAATATCGATTTCACCGCTCTACGACATATAGTTTCGGAGATAAGGGCAGATTTGTCCGAATGTTGCTCGAAAACTACTCGAAAATCCGCTATATCTGTCAATTCCGAATAGAATTAACCGATTTAGAAAGTTTTAACAAATGTCATCTACTGTATTTTTTCGAGATCTTTCTAAAAATATCGATTTCACCGCTCTACGACATATAGTTTCGGAGATATGGGCAGATTTGTCCGAATGTTGCTCGAAAATTACTCGAAAATCCGCTATATCTGTCAATTCCGAATAGAATTAACCGATTTAGAAAGTTTTAACAAATGTCATCTACTGTATTTTTTCGAGGTCTTTCTAAAAATATCGATTTCACCGCTCTACGACATATAGTTTCGGAGATATGGGCAGATTTGTCCGAATGTTGCTCGAAAACTACTCGAAAATCCGCTATATCTGTCAATTCCGAATAGAATTAACCGATTTAGAAAGTTTTAACAAATGTCATCTACTGTATTTTTTCGAGATCTTTCTAAAAATATCGATTTCACCGCTCTACGACATATAGTTTCGGAGATATGGGCAGATCTGTCCGAATATTGCTCGAAAACTACTCGAAAATCCGTTATATCTGTCCATTCCGAATAGAATTAACCGATTTAGAAAGTTTTAACAAATGTCATCTACTGTATTTTTTCGAGGTCTTTCTAAAAATACCGAATTCACTGCTCTACGACATATAGTTTCGGAGATATGGGCAGATTTGTCCGAATGTTGCTCGAAAATTACTCGAAAATCCGCTATATCTGTCAATTCCGAATAGAATTAGCCGATTTAGAAAGTTTTAACAAATGTCATCTACTGTATTTTTTCGAGATCTTTCTAAAAATATCGATTTCACCGCTCTACGACATATAGTTTCGGAGATATGGGCAGATTTGTCCGAATGTTGCTCGAAAACTACTCGAAAATCCGCTATATCTGTCAATTCCGAATAGAATTAACCGATTTAGAAAGTTTTAACAAATGTCATCTACTGTATTTTTTCGAGATCTTTCTAAAAATATCGATTTCACCGCTCTACGACATATAGTTTCGGAGATATGGGCAGATTGGTCCGAATGTTGCTCGAAAACTACTCGAAAATCCGCTATATCTGTCAATTCCGAATAGAATTAACCGATTTAGAAAGTTTTAACAAATGTCATCTACTGTATTTTTTCGAGATCTTTCCAAAAATACTAATTTCAATGTTCTACGAGATATAGTTTCGGAAATATGGGCAGATTTGTCAGAATATTGCTCGAAAACTACTCGAAAATCCGCTATATCTGTCAATTCCGAATAGAATTAACCGATTTAGAAAGTTTTAACAAATGTCATCTACTGTATTTTTTCGAGATCTTTCTAAAAATATCGATTTCACCGCTCTACGACATATAGTTTCGGAGATATGGGCAGATTTGTCCGAATGTTGCTCGAAAATTACTCGAAAATCCGCTATATCTGTCAATTCCGAACAGAATTAACCGATTTAGAAAGTTTTAACAAATGTCATCTACTGTATTTTTTCGAGATCTTTCTAAAAATATCGATTTCACTGCTCTACGACATATAGTTTCGGAGATATGGGCAGATTTGTCCGAATATTGCTCGAAAACTACTCGAAAATCCGCTATATCTGTCAATTCCGAATAGAATTAACCGATTTAGAAAGTTTTAACAAATGTCATCTACTGTATTTTTTCGAGGTCTTTCAAAAATACTGATTTCACTGTTCTACGACATATAGTTTCGGAGATATGGGCAGATCTGTCCGAATATTGCTCGAAAACTACTCGAAAATCCGTTATATCTGTCAATTCCGAATAGAATTAACCGATTTAGAAAGTTTTAACAAATGTCAGCTACTGTATTTTTTCGAGATCTTTCTAAAATTACCAATTTCACTGCTCTACGACATATAGTTTCGGAGATATGGGCAGATTTGTCCGAATGTTGCTCGAAAACTACTCGAAAATCCGTTATATCTGTCAATTCCGAATAGAATTAACCGATTTAGAAAGTTTTAACAAATGTCATCTACTGTATTTTTTCGAGGTCTTTCTAAAAATACCGAATTCACTGCTCTACGACATATAGTTTCGGAGATATGGGCAGATTTGTCCGAATGTTGCTCGAAAATTACTCGAAAATCCGCTATATCTGTCAATTCCGAATAGAATTAACCGATTTAGAAAGTTTTAACAAATGTCATCTACTGTATTTTTTCGAGATCTTTCTAAAAATATCGATTTCACCGCTCTACGACATATAGTTTCGGAGATATGGGCAGATTTGTCCGAATGTTGCTCGAAAATTACTCGAAAATCCGCTATATCTGTCAATTCCGAATAGAATTAACCGATTTAGAAAGTTTTAACAAATGTCATCTACTGTATTTTTTCGAGATCTTTCTAAAAATATCGATTTCACCGCTCTACGACATATAGTTTCGGAGATATGGGCAGATTTGTCCGAATGTTGCTCGAAAACTACTCGAAAATCCGCTATATCTGTCAATTCCGAATAGAATTAACCGATTTAGAAAGTTTTAACAAATGTCATCTACTGTATTTTTTCGAGGTCTTTCTAAAAATACCGAATTCACTGCTCTACGACATATAGTTTCGGAGATATGGGCAGATTTGTCCGAATGTTGCTCGAAAATTACTCGAAAATCCGCTATATCTGTCAATTCCGAATAGAATTAGCCGATTTAGAAAGTTTTAACAAATGTCATCTACTGTATTTTTTCGAGATCTTTCTAAAAATATCGATTTCACCGCTCTACGACATATAGTTTCGGAGATATGGGCAGATTGGTCCGAATGTTGCTCGAAAACTACTCGAAAATCCGCTATATCTGTCAATTCCGAATAGAATTAACCGATTTAGAAAGTTTTAACAAATGTCATCTACTGTATTTTTTCGAGGTCTTTCTAAAAATACCGAATTCACTGCTCTACGACATATAGTTTCGGAGATATGGGCAGATTTGTCCGAATGTTGCTCGAAAATTACTCGAAAATCCGCTATATCTGTCAATTCCGAATAGAATTAACCGATTTAGAAAGTTTTAACAAATGTCATCTACTGTATTTTTTCGAGATCTTTCTAAAAATATCGATTTCACCGCTCTACGACATATAGTTTCGGAGATAAGGGCAGATTTGTCCGAATGTTGCTCGAAAACTACTCGAAAATCCGCTATATCTGTCAATTCCGAATAGAATTAACCGATTTAGAAAGTTTTAACAAATGTCATCTACTGTATTTTTTCGAGATCTTTCTAAAAATATCGATTTCACCGCTCTACGACATATAGTTTCGGAGATATGGGCAGATTTGTCCGAATGTTGCTCGAAAATTACTCGAAAATCCGCTATATCTGTCAATTCCGAATAGAATTAACCGATTTAGAAAGTTTTAACAAATGTCATCTACTGTATTTTTTCGAGGTCTTTCTAAAAATATCGATTTCACCGCTCTACGACATATAGTTTCGGAGATATGGGCAGATTTGTCCGAATGTTGCTCGAAAACTACTCGAAAATCCGCTATATCTGTCAATTCCGAATAGAATTAACCGATTTAGAAAGTTTTAACAAATGTCATCTACTGTATTTTTTCGAGATCTTTCTAAAAATATCGATATCACCGCTCTACGACATATAGTTTCGGAGATATGGGCAGATTGGTCCGAATGTTGCTCGAAAACTACTCGAAAATCCGCTATATCTGTCAATTCCGAATAGAATTAACCGATTTAGAAAGTTTTAACAAATGTCATCTACTGTATTTTTTCGAGATCTTTCCAAAAATACTAATTTCAATGTTCTACGAGATATAGTTTCGGAAATATGGGCAGATTTGTCAGAATATTGCTCGAAAACTAGTCGAAAATCCGCTATATCTGTCAATTCCGAATAGAATTAACCGATTTAGAAAGTTTTAACAAATGTCATCTACTGTATTTTTTCGAGATCTTTCTAAAAATATCGATTTCACCGCTCTACGACATATAGTTTCGGAGATATGGGCAGATTTGTCCGAATGTTGCTCGAAAATTACTCGAAAATCCGCTATATCTGTCAATTCCGAACAGAATTAACCGATTTAGAAAGTTTTAACAAATGTCATCTACTGTATTTTTTCGAGATCTTTCTAAAAATATCGATTTTACCGCTCTACGACATATAGTTTCGGAGATATGGGCAGATTTGTCCGAATGTTGCTCGAAAATTACTCGAAAATCCGCTATATCTGTCAATTCCGAATAGAATTAACCGATTTAGAAAGTTTTAACAAATGTCATCTACTGTATTTTTTCGAGGTCTTTCTAAAAATATCGATTTCACCGCTCTACGACATATAGTTTCGGAGATATGGGCAGATTTGTCCGAATGTTGCTCGAAAACTACTCGAAAATCCGCTATATCTGTCAATTCCGAATAGAATTAACCGATTTAGAAAGTTTTAACAAATGTCATCTACTGTATTTTTTCGAGATCTTTCTAAAAATATCGATTTCACCGCTCTACGACATATAGTTTCGGAGATATGGGCAGATTGGTCCGAATGTTGCTCGAAAACTACTCGAAAATCCGCTATATCTGTCAATTCCGAATAGAATTAACCGATTTAGAAAGTTTTAACAAATGTCATCTACTGTATTTTTTCGAGATCTTTCCAAAAATACTAATTTCAATGTTCTACGAGATATAGTTTCGGAAATATGGGCAGATTTGTCAGAATATTGCTCGAAAACTAGTCGAAAATCCGCTATATCTGTCAATTCCGAATAGAATTAACCGATTTAGAAAGTTTTAACAAATGTCATCTACTGTATTTTTTCGAGATCTTTCTAAAAATATCGATTTCACCGCTCTACGACATATAGTTTCGGAGATATGGGCAGATTTGTCCGAATGTTGCTCGAAAATTACTCGAAAATCCGCTATATCTGTCAATTCCGAACAGAATTAACCGATTTAGAAAGTTTTAACAAATGTCATCTACTGTATTTTTTCGAGATCTTTCTAAAAATATCGATTTCACCGCTCTACGACATATAGTTTCGGAGATATGGGCAGATCTGTCCGAATATTGCTCGAAAACTACTCGAAAATCCGTTATATCTGTCAATTCCGAATAGAATTAACCGATTTAGAAAGTTATAACAAATGTCAGCTACTGTATTTTTTCGAGATCTTTCTAAAATTACCAATTTCACTGCTCTACGACATATAGTTTCGGAGATATGGGCAGATTTGTCCGAATGTTGCTCGAAAACTACTCGAAAATCCGTTATATCTGTCAATTCCGAATAGAATTAACCGATTTAGAAAGTTTTAACAAATGTCATCTACTGTATTTTTTCGAGGTCTTTCTAAAAATACCGAATTCACTGCTCTACGACATATAGTTTCGGAGATATGGGCAGATTTGTCCGAATGTTGCTCGAAAATTACTCGAAAATCCGCTATATCTGTCAATTCCGAATAGAATTAACCGATTTAGAAAGTTTTAACAAATGTCATCTACTGTATTTTTTCGAGATCTTTCTAAAAATATCGATTTCACCGCTCTACGACATATAGTTTCGGAGATAAGGGCAGATTTGTCCGAATGTTGCTCGAAAACTACTCGAAAATCCGCTATATCTGTCAATTCCGAATAGAATTAACCGATTTAGAAAGTTTTAACAAATGTCATCTACTGTATTTTTTCGAGATCTTTCTAAAAATATCGATTTCACCGCTCTACGACATATAGTTTCGGAGATATGGGCAGATTTGTCCGAATGTTGCTCGAAAATTACTCGAAAATCCGCTATATCTGTCAATTCCGAATAGAATTAACCGATTTAGAAAGTTTTAACAAATGTCATCTACTGTATTTTTTCGAGATCTTTCTAAAAATATCGATTTGACCGCTCTACGACATATAGTTTCGGAGATATGGGCAGATTTGTCCGAATGTTGCTCGAAAACTACTCGAAAATCCGCTATATCTGTCAATTCCGAATAGAATTAACCGATTTAGAAAGTTTTAACAAATGTCATCTACTGTATTTTTTCGAGGTCTTTCTAAAAATACCGAATTCACTGCTCTACGACATATAGTTTCGGAGATATGGGCAGATTTGTCCGAATGTTGCTCGAAAATTACTCGAAAATCCGCTATATCTGTCAATTCCGAACAGAATTAACCGATTTAGAAAGTTTTAACAAATGTCATCTACTGTATTTTTTCGAGATCTTTCTAAAAATATCGATTTCACCGCTCTACGACATATAGTTTCGGAGATATGGGCAGATTTGTCCGAATATTGCTCGAAAACTACTCGAAAATCCGCTATATCTGTCAATTCCGAATAGAATTAACCGATTTAGAAAGTTTTAACAAATGTCATCTACTGTATCTTTTCGAGGTCTTTCAAAAATACTGATTTCACTGTTCTACGACATATAGTTTCGGAGATATGGGCAGATCTGTCCGAATATTGCTCGAAAACTACTCGAAAATCCGTTATATCTGTCAATTCCGAATAGAATTAACCGATTTAGAAAGTTTTAACAAATGTCAGCTACTGTATTTTTTCGAGATCTTTCTAAAATTACCAATTTCACTGCTCTACGACATATAGTTTCGGAGATATGGGCAGATTTGTCCGAATGTTGCTCGAAAACTACTCGAAAATCCGTTATATCTGTCAATTCCGAATAGAATTAACCGATTTAGAAAGTTTTAACAAATGTCACCTACTGTATTTTTTCGAGGTCTTTCTAAAAATACCGAACTCACTGCTCTACGACATATAGTTTCGGAGATATGGGCAGATTTGTCCGAATGTTGCTCGAAAATTACTCGAAAATCCGCTATATCTGTCAATTCCGAATAGAATTAACCGATTTAGAAAGTTTTAACAAATGTCATCTGCTGTATTTTTTCGAGGTCTTTCTAAAAATATCGATTTCACCGCTCTACGACATATAGTTTCGGAGATATGGGCAGATTTGTCCGAATGTTGCTCGAAAATTACTCGAAAATCCGCTATATCTGTCAATTCCGAATAGAATTAACCGATTTAGAAAGTTTTAACAAATGTCATCTACTGTATTTTTCGAGGTCTTTCTAAAAATACCGAATTCACTGCTCTACGACATATAGTTTCGGAGATATGGGCAGATTTGTCCGAATGTTGCTCGAAAATTACTCGAAAATCCGCTATATCTGTCAATTCCGAATAGAATTAACCGATTTAGAAAGTTTTAACAAATGTCATCTACTGTATTTTTTCGAGATCTTTCTAAAAATATCGATTTCAATGTTCTACGAGATATAGTTTCGGAAATATGGGCAGATTTGTCAGAATATTGCTCGAAAACTACTCGAAAATCCGCTATATCTGTCAATTCCGAATAGAATTAACCGATTTAGAAAGTTTTAACAAATGTCATCTACTGTATTTTTTCGAGATCTTTCTAAAAATATCGATTTCACCGCTCTACGACATATAGTTTCGGAGATATGGGCAGATTTGTCCGAATGTTGCTCGAAAATTACTCGAAAATCCGCTATATCTGTCAATTCCGAACAGAATTAACCGATTTAGAAAGTTTTAACAAATGTCATCTACTGTATTTTTTCGAGATCTTTCTAAAAATATCGATTTCACCGCTCTACGACATATAGTTTCGGAGATATGGGCAGATCTGTCCGAATATTGCTCGAAAACTACTCGAAAATCCGTTATATCTGTCAATTCCGAATAGAATTAACCGATTTAGAAAGTTTTAACAAATGTCAGCTACTGTATTTTTTCGAGATCTTTCTAAAATTACCAATTTCACTGCTCTACGACATATAGTTTCGGAGATATGGGCAGATTTGTCCGAATGTTGCTCGAAAACTACTCGAAAATCCGTTATATCTGTCAATTCCGAATAGAATTAACCGATTTAGAAAGTTTTAACAAATGTCATCTACTGTATTTTTTCGAGGTCTTTCTAAAAATACCGAATTCACTGCTCTACGACATATAGTTTCGGAGATATGGGCAGATTTGTCCGAATGTTGCTCGAAAATTACTCGAAAATCCGCTATATCTGTCAATTCCGAATAGAATTAACCGATTTAGAAAGTTTTAACAAATGTCATCTACTGTATTTTTTCGAGATCTTTCTAAAAATATCGATTTCACCGCTCTACGACATATAGTTTCGGAGATAAGGGCAGATTTGTCCGAATGTTGCTCGAAAACTACTCGAAAATCCGCTATATCTGTCAATTCCGAATAGAATTAACCGATTTAGAAAGTTTTAACAAATGTCATCTACTGTATTTTTTCGAGATCTTTCTAAAAATATCGATTTCACCGCTCTACGACATATAGTTTCGGAGATATGGGCAGATTTGTCCGAATGTTGCTCGAAAATTACTCGAAAATCCGCTATATCTGTCAATTCCGAATAGAATTAACCGATTTAGAAAGTTTTAACAAATGTCATCTACTGTATTTTTTCGAGATCTTTCTAAAAATATCGATTTGACCGCTCTACGACATATAGTTTCGGAGATATGGGCAGATTTGTCCGAATGTTGCTCGAAAACTACTCGAAAATCCGCTATATCTGTCAATTCCGAATAGAATTAACCGATTTAGAAAGTTTTAACAAATGTCATCTACTGTATTTTTTCGAGGTCTTTCTAAAAATACCGAATTCACTGCTCTACGACATATAGTTTCGGAGATATGGGCAGATTTGTCCGAATGTTGCTCGAAAATTACTCGAAAATCCGCTATATCTGTCAATTCCGAATAGAATTAACCGATTTAGAAAGTTTTAACAAATGTCATCTACTGTATTTTTTCGAGATCTTTCTAAAAATATCGATTTCAATGTTCTACGAGATATAGTTTCGGAAATATGGGCAGATTTGTCAGAATATTGCTCGAAAACTACTCGAAAATCCGCTATATCTGTCAATTCCGAATAGAATTAACCGATTTAGAAAGTTTTAACAAATGTCATCTACTGTATTTTTTCGAGATCTTTCTAAAAATATCGATTTCACCGCTCTACGACATATAGTTTCGGAGATATGGGCAGATTTGTCCGAATGTTGCTCGAAAATTACTCGAAAATCCGCTATATCTGTCAATTCCGAACAGAATTAACCGATTTAGAAAGTTTTAACAAATGTCATCTACTGTATTTTTTCGAGATCTTTCTAAAAATATCGATTTCACCGCTCTACGACATATAGTTTCGGAGATATGGGCAGATTTGTCCGAATATTGCTCGAAAACTACTCGAAAATCCGCTATATCTGTCAATTCCGAATAGAATTAACCGATTTAGAAAGTTTTAACAAATGTCATCTACTGTATCTTTTCGAGGTCTTTCAAAAATACTGATTTCACTGTTCTACGACATATAGTTTCGGAGATATGGGCAGATCTGTCCGAATATTGCTCGAAAACTACTCGAAAATCCGTTATATCTGTCAATTCCGAATAGAATTAACCGATTTAGAAAGTTTTAACAAATGTCAGCTACTGTATTTTTTCGAGATCTTTCTAAAATTACCAATTTCACTGCTCTACGACATATAGTTTCGGAGATATGGGCAGATTTGTCCGAATGTTGCTCGAAAACTACTCGAAAATCCGTTATATCTGTCAATTCCGAATAGAATTAACCGATTTAGAAAGTTTTAACAAATGTCATCTACTGTATTTTTTCGAGATCTTTCTAAAAATATCGATTTCACCGCTCTACGACATATAGTTTCGGAGATATGGGCAGATTTGTCCGAATGTTGCTCGAAAATTACTCGAAAATCCGCTATATCTGTCAATTCCGAATAGAATTAACCGATTTAGAAAGTTTTAACAAATGTCATCTACTGTATTTTTTCGAGATCTTTCTAAAAATATCGATTTCACCGCTCTACGACATATAGTTTCGGAGATATGGGCAGATTTGTCCGAATGTTGCTCGAAAACTACTCGAAAATCCGCTATATCTGTCAATTCCGAATAGAATTAACCGATTTAGAAAGTTTTAACAAATGTCATCTACTGTATTTTTTCGAGGTCTTTCTAAAAATACCGAATTCACTGCTCTACGACATATAGTTTCGGAGATATGGGCAGATTTGTCCGAATGTTGCTCGAAAACTACTCGAAAATCCGCTATATCTGTCAATTCCGAATAGAATTAACCGATTTAGAAAGTTTTAACAAATGTCATCTACTGTATTTTTTCGAGGTCTTTCTAAAAATATCGATTTCACCGCTCTACGACATATAGTTTCGGAGATATGGGCAGATTTGTCCGAATGTTGCTCGAAAATTACTCGAAAATCCGCTATATCTGTCAATTCCGAATAGAATTAACCGATTTAGAAAGTTTTAACAAATGTCATCTACTGTATTTTTTCGAGATCTTTCTAAAAATATCGATTTCACCGCTCTACGACATATAGTTTCGGAGATATGGGCAGATTTGTCCGAATGTTGCTCGAAAATTACTCGAAAATCCGCTATATCTGTCAATTCCGAATAGAATTAACCGATTTAGAAAGTTTTAACAAATGTCATCTACTGTATTTTTTCGAGGTCTTTCTAAAAATATCGATTTCACCGCTCTACGACATATAGTTTCGGAGATATGGGCAGATTTGTCCGAATGTTGCTCGAAAATTACTCGAAAATCCGCTATATCTGTCAATTCCGAATAGAATTAACCGATTTAGAAAGTTTTAACAAATGTCATCTACTGTATTTTTTCGAGATCTTTCTAGAAATACCGAATTCACTGCTCTACGACATATAGTTTCGGAGATATGGGCAGATTTGTCCGAATGTTGCTCGAAAATTACTCGAAAATCCGCTATATCTGTCAATTCCGAATAGAATTAACCGATTTAGAAAGTTTTAACAAATGTCATCTACTGTATTTTTTCGAGATCTTTCTAAAAATATCGATTTCACCGCTCTACGACATATAGTTTCGGAGATATGGGCAGATTTGTCCGAATGTTGCTCGAAAATTACTCGAAAATCCGCTATATCTGTCAATTCCGAATAGAATTAACCGATTTAGAAAGTTTTAACAAATGTCATCTACTGTATTTTTTCGAGATCTTTCTAAAAATATCGATTTCACCGCTCTACGGCATATAGTTTCGGAGATATGGGCAGATTTGTCCGAATGTTGCTCGAAAACTACTCGAAAATCCGCTATATCTGTCAATTCCGAATAGAATTAACCGATTTAGAAAGTTTTAACAAATGTCATCTACTGTATTTTTTCGAGATCTTTCTAAAAATATCGATTTCACCGCTCTACGACATATAGTTTCGGAGATATGGGCAGATTTGTCCGAATGTTGCTCGAAAATTACTCGAAAATCCGCTATATCTGTCAATTCCGAATAGAATTAACCGATTTAGAAAGTTTTAACAAATGTCATCTACTGTATTTTTTCGAGATCTTTCTAAAAATATCGATTTCACCGCTCTACGACATATAGTTTCGGAGATATGGGCAGATTTGTCCGAATGTTGCTCGAAAACTACTCGAAAATCCGCTATATCTGTCAATTCCGAATAGAATTAACCGATTTAGAAAGTTTTAACAAATGTCATCTACTGTATTTTTTCGAGGTCTTTCTAAAAATACCGAATTCACTGCTCTACGACATATAGTTTCGGAGATATGGGCAGATTTGTCCGAATGTTGCTCGAAAATTACTCGAAAATCCGCTATATCTGTCAATTCCGAATAGAATTAACCGATTTAGAAAGTTTTAACAAATGTCATCTACTGTATTTTTTCGAGATCTTTCTAAAAATATCGATTTCACCGCTCCACGACATATAGTTTCGGAGATATGGGCAGATTTGTCCGAATGTTGCTCGAAAACTACTCGAAAATCCGCTATATCTGTCAATTCCGAATAGAATTAACCGATTTAGAAAGTTTTAACAAATGTCATCTACTGTATTTTTTCGAGGTCTTTCTAAAAATACCGAATTCACTGCTCTACGACATATAGTTTCGGAGATATGGGCAGATTTGTCCGAATGTTGCTCGAAAATTACTCGAAAATCCGCTATATCTGTCAATTCCGAATAGAATTAGCCGATTTAGAAAGTTTTAACAAATGTCATCTACTGTATTTTTTCGAGGTCTTTCTAAAAATACCGAATTCACTGCTCTACGACATATAGTTTCGGAGATATGGGCAGATTTGTCCGAATGTTGCTCGAAAATTACTCGAAAATCCGCTATATCTGTCAATTCCGAATAGAATTAGCCGATTTAGAAAGTTTTAACAAATGTCATCTACTGTATTTTTTCGAGGTCTTTCTAAAAATATCGATTTCACCGCTCTACGACATATAGTTTCGGAGATATGGGCAGATTTGTCCGAATGTTGCTCGAAAACTACTCGAAAATCCGCTATATCTGTCAATTCCGAATAGAATTAACCGATTTAGAAAGTTTTAATAAATGTCATCTACTGTATTTTTTCGAGATCTTTCTAAAAATATCGATTTCACCGCTCTACGACATATAGTTTCGGAGATATGGGCAGATTGGTCCGAATGTTGCTCGAAAACTACTCGAAAATCCGCTATATCTGTCAATTCCGAATAGAATTAACCGATTTAGAAAGTTTTAACAAATGTCATCTACTGTATTTTTTCGAGATCTTTCCAAAAATACTAATTTCAATGTTCTACGAGATATAGTTTCGGAAATATGGGCAGATTTGTCAGAATATTGCTCGAAAACTACTCGAAAATCCGCTATATCTGTCAATTCCGAATAGAATTAACCGATTTAGAAAGTTTTAACAAATGTCATCTACTGTATTTTTTCGAGATCTTTCTAAAAATATCGATTTCACCGCTCTACGACATATAGTTTCGGAGATATGGGCAGATTTGTCCGAATGTTGCTCGAAAATTACTCGAAAATCCGCTATATCTGTCAATTCCGAACAGAATTAACCGATTTAGAAAGTTTTAACAAATGTCATCTACTGTATTTTTTCGAGGTCTTTCTAAAAATACCGAATTCACTGCTCTACGACATATAGTTTCGGAGATATGGGCAGATTTGTCCGAATGTTGCTCGAAAATTACTCGAAAATCCGCTATATCTGTCAATTCCGAATAGAATTAACCGATTTAGAAAGTTTTAACAAATGTCATCTACTGTATTTTTTCGAGAACTTTCTAAAAATATCGATTTCACCGCTCTACGACATATAGTTTCGGAGATATGGGCAGATTTGTCCGAATGTTGCTCGAAAACTACTCGAAAATCCGCTATATCTGTCAATTCCGAATAGAATTAACCGATTTAGAAAGTTTTAACAAATGTCATCTACTGTATTTTTTCGAGGTCTTTCTAAAAATACCGAATTCACTGCTCTACGACATATAGTTTCGGAGATATGGGCAGATTTGTCCGAATGTTGCTCGAAAACTACTCGAAAATCCGCTATATCTGTCAATTCCGAATAGAATTAACCGATTTAGAAAGTTTTAACAAATGTCATCTACTGTATTTTTTCGAGGTCTTTCTAAAAATATCGATTTCACCGCTCTACGACATATAGTTTCGGAGATATGGGCAGATTTGTCCGAATGTTGCTCGAAAATTACTCGAAAATCCGCTATATCTGTCAATTCCGAATAGAATTAACCGATTTAGAAAGTTTTAACAAATGTCATCTACTGTATTTTTTCGAGATCTTTCTAGAAATACCGAATTCACTGCTCTACGACATATAGTTTCGGAGATATGGGCAGATTTGTCCGAATGTTGCTCGAAAATTACTCGAAAATCCGCTATATCTGTCAATTCCGAATAGAATTAACCGATTTAGAAAGTTTTAACAAATGTCATCTACTGCATTTTTTCGAGATCTTTCTAAAAATATCGATTTCACCGCTCTACGACATATAGTTTCGGAGATATGGGCAGATTTGTCCGAATGTGGCTCGAAAACTACTCGAAAATCCGCTATATCTGTCAATTCCGAATAGAATTAACCGATTTAGAAAGTTTTAACAAATGTCATCTACTGTATTTTTTCGAGATCTTTCTAAAAATATCGATTTCACCGCTCTACGACATATAGTTTCGGAGATATGGGCAGATTTGTCCGAATGTTGCTCGAAAATTACTCGAAAATCCGCTATATCTGTCAATTCCGAATAGAATTAACCGATTTAGAAAGTTTTAACAAATGTCATCTACTGTATTTTTTCGAGATCTTTCTAAAAATATCGATTTCACCGCTCTACGACATATAGTTTCGGAGATATGGGCAGATTTGTCCGAATGTTGCTCGAAAACTACTCGAAAATCCGCTATATCTGTCAATTCCGAATAGAATTAACCGATTTAGAAAGTTTTAACAAATGTCATCTACTGTATTTTTTCGAGATCTTTCTAAAAATATCGATTTCACCGCTCTACGACATATAGTTTCGGAGATATGGGCAGATTTGTCCGAATGTTGCTCGAAAACTACTCGAAAATCCGCTATATCTGTCAATTCCGAATAGAATTAACCGATTTAGAAAGTTTTAATAAATGTCATCTACTGTATTTTTTCGAGATCTTTCTAAAAATATCGATTTCACCGCTCTACGACATATAGTTTCGGAGATATGGGCAGATTGGTCCGAATGTTGCTCGAAAACTACTCGAAAATCCGCTATATCTGTCAATTCCGAATAGAATTAACCGATTTAGAAAGTTTTAACAAATGTCATCTACTGTATTTTTTCGAGATCTTTCCAAAAATACTAATTTCAATGTTCTACGAGATATAGTTTCGGAAATATGGGCAGATTTGTCAGAATATTGCTCGAAAACTACTCGAAAATCCGCTATATCTGTCAATTCCGAATAGAATTAACCGATTTAGAAAGTTTTAACAAATGTCATCTACTGTATTTTTTCGAGATCTTTCTAAAAATATCGATTTCACCGCTCTACGACATATAGTTTCGGAGATATGGGCAGATTTGTCCGAATGTTGCTCGAAAATTACTCGAAAATCCGCTATATCTGTCAATTCCGAACAGAATTAACCGATTTAGAAAGTTTTAACAAATGTCATCTACTGTATTTTTTCGAGGTCTTTCTAAAAATACCGAATTCACTGCTCTACGACATATAGTTTCGGAGATATGGGCAGATTTGTCCGAATGTTGCTCGAAAATTACTCGAAAATCCGCTATATCTGTCAATTCCGAATAGAATTAGCCGATTTAGAAAGTTTTAACAAATGTCATCTACTGTATTTTTTCGAGGTCTTTCTAAAAATACCGAATTCACTGCTCTACGACATATAGTTTCGGAGATATGGGCAGATTTGTCCGAATGTTGCTCGAAAATTACTCGAAAATCCGCTATATCTGTCAATTCCGAATAGAATTAACCGATTTAGAAAGTTTTAACAAATGTCATCTACTGTATTTTTTCGAGATCTTTCTAAAAATATCGATTTCACCGCTCTACGACATATAGTTTCGGAGATATGGGCAGATTTGTCCGAATGTTGCTCGAAAACTACTCGAAAATCCGTTATATCTGTCAATTCCGAATAGAATTAACCGATTTAGAAAGTTTTAATAAATGTCATCTACTGTATTTTTTCGAGATCTTTCTAAAAATATCGATTTCACCGCTCTACGACATATAGTTTCGGAGATATGGGCAGATTGGTCCGAATGTTGCTCGAAAACTACTCGAAAATCCGCTATATCTGTCAATTCCGAATAGAATTAACCGATTTAGAAAGTTTTAACAAATGTCATCTACTGTATTTTTTCGAGATCTTTCCAAAAATACTAATTTCAATGATCTACGAGATATAGTTTCGGAAATATGGGCAGATTTGTCAGAATATTGCTCGAAAACTACTCGAAAATCCGCTATATCTGTCAATTCCGAATAGAATTAACCGATTTAGAAAGTTTTAACAAATGTCATCTACTGTATTTTTTCGAGATCTTTCTAAAAATATCGATTTCACCGCTCTACGACATATAGTTTCGAAGATATGGGCAGATTTGTCCGAATGTTGCTCGAAAATTACTCGAAAATCCGCTATATCTGTCAATTCCGAACAGAATTAACCGATTTAGAAAGTTTTAACAAATGTTATCTACTGTATTTTTTCGAGGTCTTTCTAAAAATACCGAATTCACTGCTCTACGACATATAGTTTCGGAGATATGGGCAGATTTGTCCGAATGTTGCTCGAAAATTACTCGAAAATCCGCTATATCTGTCAATTCCGAATAGAATTAACCGATTTAGAAAGTTTTAACAAATGTCATCTACTGTATTTTTTCGAGAACTTTCTAAAAATATCGATTTCACCGCTCTACGACATATAGTTTCGGAGATATGGGCAGATTTGTCCGAATGTTGCTCGAAAACTACTCGAAAATCCGCTATATCTGTCAATTCCGAATAGAATTAACCGATTTAGAAAGTTTTAACAAATGTCATCTACTGTATTTTTTCGAGGTCTTTCTAAAAATACCGAATTCACTGCTCTACGACATATAGTTTCGGAGATATGGGCAGATTTGTCCGAATGTTGCTCGAAAACTACTCGAAAATCCGCTATATCTGTCAATTCCGAATAGAATTAACCGATTTAGAAAGTTTTAACAAATGTCATCTACTGTATTTTTTCGAGGTCTTTCTAAAAATATCGATTTCACCGCTCTACGACATATAGTTTCGGAGATATGGGCAGATTTGTCCGAATGTTGCTCGAAAATTACTCGAAAATCCGCTATATCTGTCAATTCCGAATAGAATTAACCGATTTAGAAAGTTTTAACAAATGTCATCTACTGTATTTTTTCGAGATCTTTCTAGAAATACCGAATTCACTGCTCTACGACATATAGTTTCGGAGATATGGGCAGATTTGTCCGAATGTTGCTCGAAAATTACTCGAAAATCCGCTATATCTGTCAATTCCGAATAGAATTAACCGATTTAGAAAGTTTTAACAAATGTCATCTACTGTATTTTTTCGAGATCTTTCTAAAAATATCGATTTCACCGCTCTACGACATATAGTTTCGGAGATATGGGCAGATTTGTCCGAATGTGGCTCGAAAACTACTCGAAAATCCGCTATATCTGTCAATTCCGAATAGAATTAACCGATTTAGAAAGTTTTAACAAATGTCATCTACTGTATTTTTTCGAGATCTTTCTAAAAATATCGATTTCACCGCTCTACGACATATAGTTTCGGAGATATGGGCAGATTTGTCCGAATGTTGCTCGAAAATTACTCGAAAATCCGCTATATCTGTCAATTCCGAATAGAATTAACCGATTTAGAAAGTTTTAACAAATGTCATCTACTGTATTTTTTCGAGATCTTTCTAAAAATATCGATTTCACCGCTCTACGACATATAGTTTCGGAGATATGGGCAGATTTGTCCGAATGTTGCTCGAAAACTACTCGAAAATCCGCTATATCTGTCAATTCCGAATAGAATTAACCGATTTAGAAAGTTTTAACAAATGTCATCTACTGTATTTTTTCGAGGTCTTTCTAAAAATACCGAATTCACTGCTCTACGACATATAGTTTCGGAGATATGGGCAGATTTGTCCGAATGTTGCTCGAAAATTACTCGAAAATCCGCTATATCTGTCAATTCCGAATAGAATTAACCGATTTAGAAAGTTTTAACAAATGTCATCTACTGTATTTTTTCGAGATCTTTCTAAAAATATCGATTTCACCGCTCTACGACATATAGTTTCGGAGATATGGGCAGATTTGTCCGAATGTTGCTCGAAAACTACTCGAAAATCCGCTATATCTGTCAATTCCGAATAGAATTAACCGATTTAGAAAGTTTTAACAAATGTCATCTACTGTATTTTTTCGAGGTCTTTCTAAAAATATCGATTTCACCGCTCTACGACATATAGTTTCGGAGATATGGGCAGATTTGTCCGAATGTTGCTCGAAAATTACTCGAAAATCCGCTATATCTGTCAATTCCGAATAGAATTAACCGATTTAGAAAGTTTTAACAAATGTCATCTACTGTATTTTTTCGAGATCTTTCTAGAAATACCGAATTCACTGCTCTACGACATATAGTTTCGGAGATATGGGCAGATTTGTCCGAATGTTGCTCGAAAATTACTCGAAAATCCGCTATATCTGTCAATTCCGAATAGAATTAACCGATTTAGAAAGTTTTAACAAATGTCATCTACTGTATTTTTTCGAGATCTTTCTAAAAATATCGATTTCACCGCTCTACGACATATAGTTTCGGAGATATGGGCAGATTTGTCCGAATGTGGCTCGAAAACTACTCGAAAATCCGCTATATCTGTCAATTCCGAATAGAATTAACCGATTTAGAAAGTTTTAACAAATGTCATCTACTGTATTTTTTCGAGATCTTTCTAAAAATATCGATTTCACCGCTCTACGACATATAGTTTCGGAGATATGGGCAGATTTGTCCGAATGTTGCTCGAAAATTACTCGAAAATCCGCTATATCTGTCAATTCCGAATAGAATTAACCGATTTAGAAAGTTTTAACAAATGTCATCTACTGTATTTTTTCGAGATCTTTCTAAAAATATCGATTTCACCGCTCTACGACATATAGTTTCGGAGATATGGGCAGATTTGTCCGAATGTTGCTCGAAAACTACTCGAAAATCCGCTATATCTGTCAATTCCGAATAGAATTAACCGATTTAGAAAGTTTTAACAAATGTCATCTACTGTATTTTTTCGAGGTCTTTCTAAAAATACCGAATTCACTGCTCTACGACATATAGTTTCGGAGATATGGGCAGATTTGTCCGAATGTTGCTCGAAAATTACTCGAAAATCCGCTATATCTGTCAATTCCGAATAGAATTAACCGATTTAGAAAGTTTTAACAAATGTCATCTACTGTATTTTTTCGAGATCTTTCTAAAAATATCGATTTCACCGCTCTACGACATATAGTTTCGGAGATATGGGCAGATTTGTCCGAATGTTGCTCGAAAACTACTCGAAAATCCGCTATATCTGTCAATTCCGAATAGAATTAACCGATTTAGAAAGTTTTAACAAATGTCATCTACTGTATTTTTTCGAGGTCTTTCTAAAAATACCGAATTCACTGCTCTACGACATATAGTTTCGGAGATATGGGCAGATTTGTCCGAATGTTGCTCGAAAATTACTCGAAAATCCGCTATATCTGTCAATTCCGAATAGAATTAACCGATTTAGAAAGTTTTAACAAATGTCATCTACTGTATTTTTTCGAGATCTTTCTAAAAATATCGATTTCACCGCTCTACGACATATAGTTTCGGAGATATGGGCAGATTTGTCCGAATGTTGCTCGAAAACTACTCGAAAATCCGCTATATCTGTCAATTCCGAATAGAATTAACCGATTTAGAAAGTTTTAACAAATGTCATCTACTGTATTTTTTCGAGATCTTTCTAAAAATATCGATTTCACCGCTCTACGACATATAGTTTCGGAGATATGGGCAGATTGGTCCGAATGTTGCTCGAAAACTACTCGAAAATCCGCTATATCTGTCAATTCCGAATAGAATTAACCGATTTAGAAAGTTTTAACAAATGTCATCTACTGTATTTTTTCGAGATCTTTCCAAAAATACTAATTTCAATGTTCTACGACATATAGTTTCGGAGATATGGGCAGATTTGTCCGAATGTTGCTCGAAAATTACTCGAAAATCCGCTATATCTGTCAATTCCGAATAGAATTAACCGATTTAGAAAGTTTTAACAAATGTCATCTACTGTATTTTTTCGAGATCTTTCTAAAAATATCGATTTCACCGCTCTACGACATATAGTTTCGGAGATATGGGCAGATTTGTCCGAATGTTGCTCGAAAACTACTCGAAAATCCGCTATATCTGTCAATTCCGAATAGAATTAACCGATTTAGAAAGTTTTAACAAATGTCATCTACTGTATTTTTTCGAGGTCTTTCTAAAAATACCGAATTCACTGCTCTACGACATATAGTTTCGGAGATATGGGCAGATTTGTCCTAATGTTGCTCGAAAATTACTCGAAAATCCGCTATATCTGTCAATTCCGAATAGAATTAACCGATTTAGAAAGTTTTAACAAATGTCATCTACTGTATTTTTTTGAGATCTTTCTAAAAATATCGATTTCACCGCTCTACGACATATAGTTTCGGAGATATGGGCAGATTTGTCCGAATGTTGCTCGAAAACTACTCGAAAATCCGCTATATCTGTCAATTCCGAATAGAATTAACCGATTTAGAAAGTTTTAACAAATGTCATCTACTGTATTTTTTCGAGGTCTTTCTAAAAATACCGAATTCACTGCTCTACGACATATAGTTTCGGAGATATGGGCAGATTTGTCCGAATGTTGCTCGAAAATTACTCGAAAATCCACTATATCTGTCAATTCCGAATAGAATTAACCGATTTAGAAAGTTTTAACAAATGTCATCTACTGTATTTTTTCGAGATCTTTCTAAAAATATCGATTTCACCGCTCTACGACATATAGTTTCGGAGATATGGGCAGATTTGTCCGAATGTTGCTCGAAAACTACTAGAAAATCCGCTATATCTGTCAATTCCGAATAGAATTAACCGATTTAGAAAGTTTTAACAAATGTCATCTACTGTATTTTTTCGAGATCTTTCTAAAAATATCGATTTCACCGCTCTACGACATATAGTTTCGGAGATATGGGCAGATTGGTCCGAATGTTGCTCGAAAACTACTCGAAAATCCGCTATATCTGTCAATTCCGAATAGAATTAACCGATTTAGAAAGTTTTAACAAATGTCATCTACTGTATTTTTTCGAGATCTTTCCAAAAATACTAATTTCAATGTTCTACGAGATATAGTTTCGGAAATATGGGCAGATTTGTCAGAATATTGCTCGAAAACTACTCGAAAATCCGCTATATCTGTCAATTCCGAATAGAATTAACCGATTTAGAAAGTTTTAACAAATGTCATCTACTGTATTTTTTCGAGATCTTTCTAAAAATATCGATTTCACCGCTCTACGACATATAGTTTCGGAGATATGGGCAGATATGTCCGAATGTTGCTCGAAAATTACTCGAAAATCCGCTATATCTGTCAATTCCGAACAGAATTAACCGATTTAGAAAGTTTTAACAAATGTCATCTACTGTATTTTTTCGAGGTCTTTCTAAAAATACCGAATTCACTGCTCTACGACATATAGTTTCGGAGATATGGGCAGATTTGTCCGAATGTTGCTCGAAAATTACTCGAAAATCCGCTATATCTGTCAATTCCGAATAGAATTAACCGATTTAGAAAGTTTTAACAAATGTCATCTACTGTATTTTTTCGAGATCTTTCTAAAAATATCGATTTCACCGCTCTACGACATATAGTTTCGGAGATATGGGCAGATTTGTCCGAATGTTGCTCGAAAACTACTCGAAAATCCGCTATATCTGTCAATTCCGAATAGAATTAACCGATTTAGAAAGTTTTAACAAATGTCATCTACTGTATTTTTTCGAGATCTTTCTAAAAATATCGATTTCACCGCTCTACGACATATAGTTTCGGAGATATGGGCAGATTGGTCCGAATGTTGCTCGAAAACTACTCGAAAATCCGCTATATCTGTCAATTCCGAATAGAATTAACCGATTTAGAAAGTTTTAACAAATGTCATCTACTGTATTTTTTCGAGATCTTTCCAAAAATACTAATTTCAATGTTCTACGACATATAGTTTCGGAGATATGGGCAGATTTGTCCGAATGTTGCTCGAAAATTACTCGAAAATCCGCTATATCTGTCAATTCCGAATAGAATTAACCGATTTAGAAAGTTTTAACAAATGTCATCTACTGTATTTTTTCGAGATCTTTCTAAAAATATCGATTTCACCGCTCTACGACATATAGTTTCGGAGATATGGGCAGATTTGTCCGAATGTTGCTCGAAAACTACTCGAAAATCCGCTATATCTGTCAATTCCGAATAGAATTAACCGATTTAGAAAGTTTTAACAAATGTCATCTACTGTATTTTTTCGAGGTCTTTCTAAAAATACCGAATTCACTGCTCTACGACATATAGTTTCGGAGATATGGGCAGATTTGTCCGAATGTTGCTCGAAAATTACTCGAAAATCCGCTATATCTGTCAATTCCGAATAGAATTAACCGATTTAGAAAGTTTTAACAAATGTCATCTACTGTATTTTTTTGAGGTCTTTCTAAAAATATCGATTTCACCGCTCTACGACATATAGTTTCGGAGATATGGGCAGATTTGTCCGAATGTTGCTCGAAAACTACTCGAAAATCCGCTATATCTGTCAATTCCGAATAGAATTAACCGATTTAGAAAGTTTTAACAAATGTCATCTACTGTATTTTTTCGAGATCTTTCTAAAAATATCGATTTCACCGCTCTACGACATATAGTTTCGGAGATATGGGCAGATTGGTCCGAATGTTGCTCGAAAACTACTCGAAAATCCGCTATATCTGTCAATTCCGAATAGAATTAACCGATTTAGAAAGTTTTAACAAATGTCATCTACTGTATTTTTTCGAGATCTTTCCAAAAATACTAATTTCAATGTTCTACGAGATATAGTTTCGGAAATATGGGCAGATTTGTCAGAATATTGCTCGAAAACTACTCGAAAATCCGCTATATCTGTCAATTCCGAATAGAATTAACCGATTTAGAAAGTTTTAACAAATGTCATCTACTGTATTTTTTCGAGATCTTTCTAAAAATATCGATTTCACCGCTCTACGACATATAGTTTCGGAGATATGGGCAGATTTGTCCGAATGTTGCTCGAAAATTACTCGAAAATCCGCTATATCTGTCAATTCCGAACAGAATTAACCGATTTAGAAAGTTTTAACAAATGTCATCTACTGTATTTTTTCGAGATCTTTCTAAAAATATCGATTTCACCGCTCTACGACATATAGTTTCGGAGATATGGGCAGATTTGTCCGAATATTGCTCGAAAACTACTCGAAAATCCGCTATATCTGTCAATTCCGAATAGAATTAACCGATTTAGAAAGTTTTGACAAATGTCATCTACTGTATTTTTTCGAGGTCTTTCAAAAATACTGATTTCACTGTTCTACGACATATAGTTTCGGAGATATGGGCAGATATGTCCGAATATTGCTCGAAAACTACTCGAAAATCCGTTATATCTGTCAATTCCGAATAGAATTAACCGATTTAGAAAGTTTTAACAAATGTCATCTACTGTATTTTTTCGAGATCTTTCTAAAAATATCGATTTCACCGCTCTACGACATATAGTTTCGGAGATATGGGCAGATTGGTCCGAATGTTGCTCGAAAACTACTCGAAAATCCGCTATATCTGTCAATTCCGAATAGAATTAACCGATTTAGAAAGTTTTAACAAATGTCATCTACTGTATTTTTTCGAGATCTTTCCAAAAATACTAATTTCAATGTTCTACGAGATATAGTTTCGGAAATATGGGCAGATTTGTCAGAATATTGCTCGAAAACTACTCGAAAATCCGCTATATCTGTCAATTCCGAATAGAATTAACCGATTTAGAAAGTTTTAACAAATGTCATCTACTGTATTTTTTCGAGATCTTTCTAAAAATATCGATTTCACCGCTCTACGACATATAGTTTCGGAGATATGGGCAGATTTGTCCGAATGTTGCTCGAAAATTACTCGAAAATCCGCTATATCTGTCAATTCCGAACAGAATTAACCGATTTAGAAAGTTTTAACAAATGTCATCTACTGTATTTTTTCGAGATCTTTCTAAAAATATCGATTTCACCGCTCTACGACATATAGTTTCGGAGATATGGGCAGATTTGTCCGAATATTGCTCGAAAACTACTCGAAAATCCGCTATATCTGTCAATTCCGAATAGAATTAACCGATTTAGAAAGTTTTGACAAATGTCATCTACTGTATTTTTTCGAGGTCTTTCAAAAATACTGATTTCACTGTTCTACGACATATAGTTTCGGAGATATGGGCAGATATGTCCGAATATTGCTCGAAAACTACTCGAAAATCCGTTATATCTGTCAATTCCGAATAGAATTAACCGATTTAGAAAGTTTTAACAAATGTCAGCTACTGTATTTTTTCGAGATCTTTCTAAAATTACCAATTTCACTGCTCTACGACATATAGTTTCGGAGATATGGGCAGATTTGTCCGAATGTTGCTCGAAAACTACTCGAAAATCCGTTATATCTGTCAATTCCGAATAGAATTAACCGATTTAGAAAGTTTTAACAAATGTCACCTACTGTATTTTTTCGAGGTCTTTCTAAAAATACCGAATTCACTGCTCTACGACATATAGTTTCGGAGATATGGGCAGATTTGTCCGAATGTTGCTCGAAAATTACTCGAAAATCCGCTATATCTGTCAATTCCGAATAGAATTAACCGATTTAGAAAGTTTTAACAAATGTCATCTGCTGTATTTTTTCGAGATCTTTCTAAAAATATCGATTTCACCGCTCTACGACATATAGTTTCGGAGATATGGGCAGATTTGTCCGAATGTTGCTCGAAAATTACTCGAAAATCCGCTATATCTGTCAATTCCGAATAGAATTAACCGATTTAGAAAGTTTTAACAAATGTCATCTACTGTATTTTTTCGAGATCTTTCTAAAAATATCGATTTCACCGCTCTACGACATATAGTTTCGGAGATATGGGCAGATTTGTCCGAATGTTGCTCGAAAATTACTCGAAAATCCGCTATATCTGTCAATTCCGAATAGAATTAACCGATTTAGAAAGTTTTAACAAATGTCATCTACTGTATTTTTTCGAGATCTTTCTAAAATTACCAATTTCACTGCTCTACGACATATAGTTTCGGAGATATGGGCAGATTTGTCCGAATGTTGCTCGAAAACTACTCGAAAATCCGTTATATCTGTCAATTCCGAATAGAATTAACCGATTTAGAAAGTTTTAACAAATGTCATCTACTGTATTTTTTCGAGGTCTTTCTAAAAATATCGATTTCACCGCTCTACGACATATAGTTTCGGAGATATGGGCAGATTTGTCCGAATGTTGCTCGAAAATTACTCGAAAATCCGCTATATCTGTCAATTCCGAATAGAATTAACCGATTTAGAAAGTTTTAACAAATGTCATCTACTGTATTTTTTCGAGATCTTTCTAGAAATACCGAATTCACTGCTCTACGACATATAGTTTCGGAGATATGGGCAGATTTGTCCGAATGTTGCTCGAAAATTACTCGAAAATCCGCTATATCTGTCAATTCCGAATAGAATTAACCGATTTAGAAAGTTTTAACAAATGTCATCTACTGTATTTTGTCGAGATCTTTCTAAAAATATCGATTTCACCGCTCTACGACATATAGTTTCGGAGATATGGGCAGATTTGTCCGAATGTTGCTCGAAAATTACTCGAAAATCCGCTATATCTGTCAATTCCGAATAGAATTAACCGATTTAGAAAGTTTTAACAAATGTCATCTACTGTATTTTTTCGAGATCTTTCTAAAAATATCGATTTCACCGCTCTACGACATATAGTTTCGGAGATATGGGCAGATTTGTCCGAATGTTGCTCGAAAACTACTCGAAAATCCGCTATATCTGTCAATTCCGAATAGAATTAACCGATTTAGAAAGTTTTAACAAATGTCATCTACTGTATTTTTTCGAGATCTTTCTAAAAATATCGATTTCACCGCTCTACGACATATAGTTTCGGAGATATGGGCAGATTTGTCCGAATGTTGCTCGAAAATTACTCGAAAATCCGCTATATCTGTCAATTCCGAATAGAATTAACCGATTTAGAAAGTTTTAACAAATGTCATCTACTGTATTTTTTCGAGATCTTTCTAAAAATATCGATTTCACCGCTCTACGACATATAGTTTCGGAGATATGGGCAGATTTGTCCGAATGTTGCTCGAAAACTACTCGAAAATCCGCTATATCTGTCAATTCCGAATAGAATTAACCGATTTAGAAAGTTTTAACAAATGTCATCTACTGTATTTTTTCGAGATCTTTCTAAAAATATCGATTTCACCGCTCTACGACATATAGTTTCGGAGATATGGGCAGATTTGTCCGAATGTTGCTCGAAAACTACTCGAAAATCCGCTATATCTGTCAATTCCGAATAGAATTAACCGATTTAGAAAGTTTTAACAAATGTCATCTACTGTATTTTTTCGAGGTCTTTCTAAAAATACCGAACTCACTGCTCTACGACATATAGTTTCGGAGATATGGGCAGATTTGTCCGAATGTTGCTCGAAAATTACTCGAAAATCCGCTATATCTGTCAATTCCGAATAGAATTAGCCGATTTAGAAAGTTTTAACAAATGTCATCTACTGTATTTTTTCGAGGTCTTTCTAAAAATATCGATTTCACCGCTCTACGACATATAGTTTCGGAGATATGGGCAGATTTGTCCGAATGTTGCTCGAAAACTACTCGAAAATCCGCTATATCTGTCAATTCCGAATAGAATTAACCGATTTAGAAAGTTTTAACAAATGTCATCTACTGTATTTTTTCGAGATCTTTCTAAAAATATCGATTTCACCGCTCTACGACATACAGTTTCGGAGATATGGGCAGATTGGTCCGAATGTTGCTCGAAAACTACTCGAAAATCCGCTATATCTGTCAATTCCGAATAGAATTAACCGATTTAGAAAGTTTTAACAAATGTCATCTACTGTATTTTTTCGAGATCTTTCCAAAAATACTAATTTCAATGTTCTACGAGATATAGTTTCGGAAATATGGGCAGATTTGTCAGAATATTGCTCGAAAACTACTCGAAAATCCGCTATATCTGTCAATTCCGAATAGAATTAACCGATTTAGAAAGTTTTAACAAATGTCATCTACTGTATTTTTTCGAGATCTTTCTAAAAATATCGATTTCACCGCTCTACGACATATAGTTTCGGAGATATGGGCAGATTTGTCCGAATGTTGCTCGAAAATTACTCGAAAATCCGCTATATCTGTCAATTCCGAATAGAATTAACCGATTTAGAAAGTTTTAACAAATGTCATCTACTGTATTTTTTCGAGATCTTTCTAAAAATATCGATTTCACCGCTCTACGACATATAGTTTCGGAGATATGGGCAGATTTGTCCGAATGTTGCTCGAAAATTACTCGAAAATCCGATATATCTGTCAATTCCGAATAGAATTAACCGATTTAGAAAGTTTTAACAAATGTCATCTACTGTATTTTTTCGAGATCTTTCTAAAAATACCGAATTCACTGCTCTACGACATATAGTTTCGGAGATATGGGCAGATTTGTCCGAATGTTGCTCGAAAACTACTCGAAAATCCGCTATATCTGTCAATTCCGAATAGAATTAACCGATTTAGAAAGTTTTAACAAATGTCATCTACTGTATTTTTTCGAGATCTTTCTAAAAATATCGATTTCACCGCTCTACGACATATAGTTTCGGAGATATGGGCAGATTTGTCCGAATGTTGCTCGAAAATTACTCGAAAATCCGATATATCTGTCAATTCCGAATAGAATTAACCGATTTACAAAGTTTTAACAAATGTCATCTACTGTATTTTTTCGAGATCTTTCTAAAAATATCGATTTCACTGTTATACGACATATAGTTTCGGAGATATGGGCAGATTTGTCCGAATATTGCTCGAAAACTACTCGAAAATCCGCTATATCTGTCAATTCCGAATAGAATTAACCGATTTAGAAAGTTTTAACAAATGTCATCTACTGTATTTTTTCGAGGTCTTTCTAAAAATATCGATTTCACTGCTCTACGACATATAGTTTCGGAGATATGGGCAGATTTGTCCGAATGTTGCTCGAAAACTACTCGAAAATCCGCTATATCTGTCAATTCCGAATAGAATTAACCGATTTAGAAAGTTTTAACAAATGTCATCTACTGTATTTTTTCGAGATCTTTCTAAAAATATCGATTTCACCGCTCTACGACATATAGTTTCGGAGATATGGGCAGATTTGTCCGAATGTTGCTCGAAAACTACTCGAAAATCCGCTATATCTGTCAATTCCGAATAGAATTAACCGATTTAGAAAGTTTTAACAAATGTCATCTACTGTATTTTTTCGAGATCTTTCAAAAATACTGATTTCACTGTTATACGACATATAGTTTCGGAGATATGGGCAGATTTGTCCGAATATTGCTCGAAAACTACTCGAAAATCCGCTATATCTGTCAATTCCGAATAGAATTAACCGATTTAGAAAGTTTTAACAAATGTCATCTACTGTATTTTTTCGAGGTCTTTCTAAAAATATCGATTTCACTGCTCTACGACATATAGTTTCGGAGATATGGGCAGATTTGTCCGAATGTTGCTCGATAACTACTCGAAAATCCGCTATATCTGTCAATTCCGAATAGAATTAACCGATTTAGAAAGTTTTAACAAATGTCATCTACTGTATTTTTTCGAGATCTTTCTAAAAATATCGATTTCACCGCTCTACGACATATAGTTTCGGAGATATGGGCAGATTTGTCCGAATGTTGCTCGAAAACTACTCGAAAATCCGCTATATCTGTCAATTCCGAATAGAATTAACCGATTTAGAAAGTTTTAACAAATGTCATCTACTGTATTTTTTCGAGATCTTTCAAAAATACTGATTTCACTGTTATACGACATATAGTTTCGGAGATATGGGCAGATTTGTCCGAATATTGCTCGAAAACTACTCGAAAATCCGCAATATCTGTCAATTCCGAATAGAATTAACCGATTTAGAAAGTTTTAACAAATGTCATCTACTGTATTTTTTCGAGATCTTTCCAAAAATACTAATTTCAATGTTCTACGAGATATAGTTTCGGAAATATGGGCAGATTTGTCAGAATATTGCTCGAAAACTACTCGAAAATCCGCTATATCTGTCAATTCCGAATAGAATTAACCGATTTAGAAAGTTTTAACAAATGTCATCTACTGTATTTTTTCGAGGTCTTTCAAAAATACTGATTTCACCGCTCTACGACATATAGTTTCGGAGATATGGGCAGATTTGTCCGAATGTTGCTCGAAAACTACTCGAAAATCCGTTATATCTGTCAATTCCGAATAGAATTAACCGATTTAGAAAGTTTTAACAAATGTCATCTACTGTATTTTTTCGAGATCTTTCTAAAAATATCGATTTCACCGCTCTACGACATATAGTTTCGGAGATATGGGCAGATTTGTCCGAATGTTGCTCGAAAATTACTCGAAAATCCGCTATATCTGTCAATTCCGAACAGAATTAACCGATTTAGAAAGTTTTAACAAATGTCATCTACTGTATTTTTTCGAGATCTTTCTAAAAATATCGATTTCACTGCTCTACGACATATAGTTTCGGAGATATGGGCAGATTTGTCCGAATGTTGCTCGAAAACTACTCGAAAATCCGCTATATCTGTCAATTCCGAATAGAATTAACCGATTTAGAAAGTTTTAACAAATGTCATCTACTGTATTTTTTCGAGATCTTTCTAAAAATATCGATTTCACCGCTCTACGACATATAGTTTCGGAGATATGGGCAGATTTGTCCGAATGTTGCTCGAAAATTACTCGAAAATCCGATATATCTGTCAATTCCGAATAGAATTAACCGATTTAGAAAATTTTAACAAATGTCATCTACTGTATTTTTTCGAAATCTTTCTAAAAATATCGATTTCACCGCTCTACGACATATAGTTTCGGAGATATGGGCAGATTTGTCCGAATGTTGCTCGAAAACTACTCGAAAATCCGCTATATCTGTCAATTCCGAATAGAATTAACCGATTTAGAAAGTTTTAACAAATGTCATCTACTGTATTTTTTCGAGATCTTTCAAAAATACTGATTTCACTGTTATACGACATATAGTTTCGGAGATATGGGCAGATTTGTCCGAATATTGCTCGAAAACTACTCGAAAATCCGCTATATCTGTCAATTCCGAATAGAATTAACCGATTTAGAAAGTTTTAACAAATGTCATCTACTGTATTTTTTCGAGGTCTTTCTAAAAATATCGATTTCACTGCTCTACGACATATAGTTTCGGAGATATGGGCAGATTTGTCCGAATGTTGCTCGATAACTACTCGAAAATCCGCTATATCTGTCAATTCCGAATAGAATTAACCGATTTAGAAAGTTTTAACAAATGTCATCTACTGTATTTTTTCGAGATCTTTCTAAAAATATCGATTTCACCGCTCTACGACATATAGTTTCGGAGATATGGGCAGATTTGTCCGAATGTTGCTCGAAAACTACTCGAAAATCCGCTATATCTGTCAATTCCGAATAGAATTAACCGATTTAGAAAGTTTTAACAAATGTCATCTACTGTATTTTTTCGAGGTCTTTCTAAAAATACCGAATTCACTGCTCTACGACATATAGTTTCGGAGATATGGGCAGATTTGTCCGAATGTTGCTCGAAAATTACTCGAAAATCCGCTATATCTGTCAATTCCGAATAGAATTAGCCGATTTAGAAAGTTTTAACAAATGTCATCTACTGTATTTTTTCGAGGTCTTTCTAAAAATATCGATTTCACCGCTCTACGACATATAGTTTCGGAGATATGGGCAGATTTGTCCGAATGTTGCTCGAAAACTACTCGAAAATCCGCTATATCTGTCAATTCCGAATAGAATTAACCGATTTAGAAAGTTTTAACAAATGTCATCTACTGTATTTTTTCGAGATCTTTCTAAAAATATCGATTTCACCGCTCTACGACATACAGTTTCGGAGATATGGGCAGATTGGTCCGAATGTTGCTCGAAAACTACTCGAAAATCCGCTATATCTGTCAATTCCGAATAGAATTAACCGATTTAGAAAGTTTTAACAAATGTCATCTACTGTATTTTTTCGAGATCTTTCCAAAAATACTAATTTCAATGTTCTACGAGATATAGTTTCGGAAATATGGGCAGATTTGTCAGAATATTGCTCGAAAACTACTCGAAAATCCGCTATATCTGTCAATTCCGAATAGAATTAACCGATTTAGAAAGTTTTAACAAATGTCATCTACTGTATTTTTTCGAGATCTTTCTAAAAATATCGATTTCACCGCTCTACGACATATAGTTTCGGAGATATGGGCAGATTTGTCCGAATGTTGCTCGAAAATTACTCGAAAATCCGCTATATCTGTCAATTCCGAATAGAATTAACCGATTTAGAAAGTTTTAACAAATGTCATCTACTGTATTTTTTCGAGATCTTTCTAAAAATATCGATTTCACCGCTCTACGACATATAGTTTCGGAGATATGGGCAGATTTGTCCGAATGTTGCTCGAAAATTACTCGAAAATCCGCTATATCTGTCAATTCCGAATAGAATTAACCGATTTAGAAAGTTTTAACAAATGTCATCTACTGTATTTTTTCGAGATCTTTCTAAAAATATTGATTTCACCGCTCCACGACATATAGTTTCGGAGATATGGGCAGATTTGTCCGAATGTTGCTCGAAAACTACTCGAAAATCCGCTATATCTGTCAATTCCGAATAGAATTAACCGATTTAGAAAGTTTTAACAAATGTCATCTACTGTATTTTTTCGAGATCTTTCTAAAAATATCGATTTCACCGCTCTACGGCATATAGTTTCGGAGATATGGGCAGATTTGTCCGAATGTTGCTCGAAAATTACTCGAAAATCCGATATATCTGTCAATTCCGAATAGAATTAACCGATTTAGAAAGTTTTAACAAATGTCATCTACTGTATTTTTTCGAGATCTTTCTAAAAATATCGATTTCACCGCTCTACGACATATAGTTTCGGAGATATGGGCAGATTTGTCCGAATGTTGCTCGAAAACTACTCGAAAATCCGCTATATCTGTCAATTCCGAATAGAATTAACCGATTTAGAAAGTTTTAACAAATGTCATCTACTGTATTTTTTCGAGATCTTTCTAAAAATACCGAATTCACTGCTCTACGACATATAGTTTCGGAGATATGGGCAGATTTGTCCGAATGTTGCTCGAAAACTACTCGAAAATCCGCTATATCTGTCAATTCCGAATAGAATTAACCGATTTAGAAAGTTTTAACAAATGTCATCTACTGTATTTTTTCGAGATCTTTCTAAAAATATCGATTTCACCGCTCTACGACATATAGTTTCGGAGATATGGGCAGATTTGTCCGAATGTTGCTCGAAAATTACTCGAAAATCCGCTATATCTGTCAATTCCGAATAGAATTAACCGATTTAGAAAGTTTTAACAAATGTCATCTACTGTATTTTTTCGAGATCTTTCTAAAAATATTGATTTCACCGCTCCACGACATATAGTTTCGGAGATATGGGCAGATTTGTCCGAATGTTGCTCGAAAACTACTCGAAAATCCGCTATATCTGTCAATTCCGAATAGAATTAACCGATTTAGAAAGTTTTAACCAATGTCATCTACTGTATTTTTTCGAGATCTTTCTAAAAATATCGATTTCACCGCTCTACGACATATAGTTTCGGAGATATGGGCAGATTTGTCCGAATGTTGCTCGAAAATTACTCGAAAATCCGATATATCTGTCAATTCCGAATAGAATTAACCGATTTACAAAGTTTTAACAAATGTCATCTACTGTATTTTTTCGAGATCTTTCTAAAAATATCGATTTCACTGTTATACGACATATAGTTTCGGAGATATGGGCAGATTTGTCCGAATATTGCTCGAAAACTACTCGAAAATCCGCTATATCTGTCAATTCCGAATAGAATTAACCGATTTAGAAAGTTTTAACAAATGTCATCTACTGTATTTTTTCGAGGTCTTTCTAAAAATATCGATTTCACTGCTCTACGACATATAGTTTCGGAGATATGGGCAGATTTGTCCGAATGTTGCTCGAAAACTACTCGAAAATCCGCTATATCTGTCAATTCCGAATAGAATTAACCGATTTAGAAAGTTTTAACAAATGTCATCTACTGTATTTTTTCGAGATCTTTCTAAAAATATCGATTTCACCGCTCTACGACATATAGTTTCGGAGATATGGGCAGATTTGTCCGAATGTTGCTCGAAAATTACTCGAAAATCCGATATATCTGTCAATTCCGAATAGAATTAACCGATTTAGAAAGTTTTAACAAATGTCATCTACTGTATTTTTTCGAGATCTTTCTAAAAATATCGATTTCACCGCTCTACGACATATAGTTTCGGAGATATGGGCAGATTTGTCCGAATGTTGCTCGAAAACTACTCGAAAATCCGCTATATCTGTCAATTCCGAATAGAATTAACCGATTTAGAAAGTTTTAACAAATGTCATCTACTGTATTTTTTCGAGATCTTTCAAAAATACTGATTTCACTGTTATACGACATATAGTTTCGGAGATATGGGCAGATTTGTCCGAATATTGCTCGAAAACTACTCGAAAATCCGCAATATCTGTCAATTCCGAATAGAATTAACCGATTTAGAAAGTTTTAACAAATGTCATCTACTGTATTTTTTCGAGATCTTTCCAAAAATACTAATTTCAATGTTCTACGAGATATAGTTTCGGAAATATGGGCAGATTTGTCAGAATATTGCTCGAAAACTACTCGAAAATCCGCTATATCTGTCAATTCCGAATAGAATTAACCGATTTAGAAAGTTTTAACAAATGTCATCTACTGTATTTTTTCGAGGTCTTTCAAAAATACTGATTTCACCGCTCTACGACATATAGTTTCGGAGATATGGGCAGATTTGTCCGAATGTTGCTCGAAAACTACTCGAAAATCCGTTATATCTGTCAATTCCGAATAGAATTAACCGATTTAGAAAGTTTTAACAAATGTCATCTACTGTATTTTTTCGAGATCTTTCTAAAAATATCGATTTCACCGCTCTACGACATATAGTTTCGGAGATATGGGCAGATTTGTCCGAATGTTGCTCGAAAATTACTCGAAAATCCGCTATATCTGTCAATTCCGAACAGAATTAACCGATTTAGAAAGTTTTAACAAATGTCATCTACTGTATTTTTTCGAGATCTTTCTAAAAATATCGATTTCACTGCTCTACGACATATAGTTTCGGAGATATGGGCAGATTTGTCCGAATGTTGCTCGAAAACTACTCGAAAATCCGCTATATCTGTCAATTCCGAATAGAATTAACCGATTTAGAAAGTTTTAACAAATGTCATCTACTGTATTTTTTCGAGATCTTTCTAAAAATATCGATTTCACCGCTCTACGACATATAGTTTCGGAGATATGGGCAGATTTGTCCGAATGTTGCTCGAAAATTACTCGAAAATCCGATATATCTGTCAATTCCGAATAGAATTAACCGATTTAGAAAATTTTAACAAATGTCATCTACTGTATTTTTTCGAAATCTTTCTAAAAATATCGATTTCACCGCTCTACGACATATAGTTTCGGAGATATGGGCAGATTTGTCCGAATGTTGCTCGAAAACTACTCGAAAATCCGCTATATCTGTCAATTCCGAATAGAATTAACCGATTTAGAAAGTTTTAACAAATGTCATCTACTGTATTTTTTCGAGATCTTTCAAAAATACTGATTTCACTGTTATACGACATATAGTTTCGGAGATATGGGCAGATTTGTCCGAATATTGCTCGAAAACTACTCGAAAATCCGCTATATCTGTCAATTCCGAATAGAATTAACCGATTTAGAAAGTTTTAACAAATGTCATCTACTGTATTTTTTCGAGGTCTTTCTAAAAATATCGATTTCACTGCTCTACGACATATAGTTTCGGAGATATGGGCAGATTTGTCCGAATGTTGCTCGAAAACTACTCGAAAATCCGCTATATCTGTCAATTCCGAATAGAATTAACCGATTTAGAAAGTTTTAACAAATGTCATCTACTGTATTTTTTCGAGATCTTTCAAAAATACTGATTTCACTGTTATACGACATATAGTTTCGGAGATATGGGCAGATTTGTCCGAATATTGCTCGAAAACTACTCGAAAATCCGCTATATCTGTCAATTCCGAATAGAATTAACCGATTTAGAAAGTTTTAACAAATGTCATCTACTGTATTTTTTCGAGGTCTTTCTAAAAATATCGATTTCACTGCTCTACGACATATAGTTTCGGAGATATGGGCAGATTTGTCCGAATGTTGCTCGATAACTACTCGAAAATCCGCTATATCTGTCAATTCCGAATAGAATTAACCGATTTAGAAAGTTTTAACAAATGTCATCTACTGTATTTTTTCGAGATCTTTCTAAAAATACCGAATTCACTGCTCTACGACATATAGTTTCGGAGATATGGGCAGATTTGTCCGAATGTTGCTCGAAAATTACTCGAAAATCCGCTATATCTGTCAATTCCGAATAGAATTAACCGATTTAGAAAGTTTTAACAAATGTCATCTACTGTATTTTTTCGAGGTCTTTCTAAAAATATCGATTTCACCGCTCTACGACATATAGTTTCGGAGATATGGGCAGATTTGTCCGAATGTTGCTCGAAAACTACTCGAAAATCCGCTATATCTGTCAATTCCGAATAGAATTAACCGATTTAGAAAGTTTTAACAAATGTCATCTACTGTATTTTTTCGAGATCTTTCCAAAAATACTAATTTCAATGTTCTACGAGATATAGTTTCGGAAATATGGGCAGATTTGTCAGAATATTGCTCGAAAACTACTCGAAAATCCGCTATATCTGTCAATTCCGAATAGAATTAACCGATTTAGAAAGTTTTAACAAATGTCATCTACTGTATTTTTTCGAGATCTTTCTAAAAATATCGATTTCACCGCTCTACGACATATAGTTTCGGAGATATGGGCAGATTTGTCCGAATGTTGCTCGAAAATTACTCGAAAATCCGCTATATCTGTCAATTCCGAATAGAATTAACCGATTTAGAAAGTTTTAACAAATGTCATCTACTGTATTTTTTCGAGATCTTTCTAAAAATATCGATTTCACCGCTCTACGACATATAGTTTCGGAGATATGGGCAGATTTGTCCGAATGTTGCTCGAAAATTACTCGAAAATCCGCTATATCTGTCAATTCCGAATAGAATTAACCGATTTAGAAAGTTTTAACAAATGTCATCTACTGTATTTTTTCGAGATCTTTCTAAAAATATTGATTTCACCGCTCCACGACATATAGTTTCGGAGATATGGGCAGATTTGTCCGAATGTTGCTCGAAAACTACTCGAAAATCCGCTATATCTGTCAATTCCGAATAGAATTAACCGATTTAGAAAGTTTTAACAAATGTCATCTACTGTATTTTTTCGAGATCTTTCTAAAAATATCGATTTCACCGCTCTACGGCATATAGTTTCGGAGATATGGGCAGATTTGTCCGAATGTTGCTCGAAAATTACTCGAAAATCCGATATATCTGTCAATTCCGAATAGAATTAACCGATTTAGAAAGTTTTAACAAATGTCATCTACTGTATTTTTTCGAGATCTTTCTAAAAATATCGATTTCACCGCTCTACGACATATAGTTTCGGAGATATGGGCAG
The DNA here is from genome assembly GCA_949748235.1 of Platypus cylindrus. Lineage (NCBI taxonomy): Eukaryota > Metazoa > Arthropoda > Insecta > Coleoptera > Curculionidae > Platypus > Platypus cylindrus. The sequence goes on along the minus strand of OX456491.1, from coordinate 103,360 downwards.
ATTTGTCCGAATGTTGCTCGAAAACTACTCGAAAATCCGCTATATCTGTCAATTCCGAATAGAATTAACCGATTTAGAAAGTTTTAACAAATGTCATCTACTGTATTTTTTCGAGATCTTTCTAAAAATACCGAATTCACTGCTCTACGACATATAGTTTCGGAGATATGGGCAGATTTGTCCGAATGTTGCTCGAAAACTACTCGAAAATCCGCTATATCTGTCAATTCCGAATAGAATTAACCGATTTAGAAAGTTTTAACAAATGTCATCTACTGTATTTTTTCGAGATCTTTCTAAAAATATCGATTTCACCGCTCTACGACATATAGTTTCGGAGATATGGGCAGATTTGTCCGAATGTTGCTCGAAAATTACTCGAAAATCCGATATATCTGTCAATTCCGAATAGAATTAACCGATTTACAAAGTTTTAACAAATGTCATCTACTGTATTTTTTCGAGATCTTTCTAAAAATATCGATTTCACTGTTATACGACATATAGTTTCGGAGATATGGGCAGATTTGTCCGAATATTGCTCGAAAACTACTCGAAAATCCGCTATATCTGTCAATTCCGAATAGAATTAACCGATTTAGAAAGTTTTAACAAATGTCATCTACTGTATTTTTTCGAGGTCTTTCTAAAAATATCGATTTCACTGCTCTACGACATATAGTTTCGGAGATATGGGCAGATTTGTCCGAATGTTGCTCGAAAACTACTCGAAAATCCGCTATATCTGTCAATTCCGAATAGAATTAACCGATTTAGAAAGTTTTAACAAATGTCATCTACTGTATTTTTTCGAGATCTTTCCAAAAATACTAATTTCAATGTTCTACGAGATATAGTTTCGGAAATATGGGCAGATTTGTCAGAATATTGCTCGAAAACTACTCGAAAATCCGCTATATCTGTCAATTCCGAATAGAATTAACCGATTTAGAAAGTTTTAACAAATGTCATCTACTGTATTTTTTCGAGGTCTTTCAAAAATACTGATTTCACCGCTCTACGACATATAGTTTCGGAGATATGGGCAGATTTGTCCGAATGTTGCTCGAAAACTACTCGAAAATCCGTTATATCTGTCAATTCCGAATAGAATTAACCGATTTAGAAAGTTTTAACAAATGTCAGCTACTGTATTTTTTCGAGATCTTTCTAAAAATACCAATTTCACTGCTCTACGACATATAGTTTCGGAGATATGGGCAGATTTGTCCGAATGTTGCTCGAAAACTACTCGAAAATCCGTTATATCTGTCAATTCCGAATAGAATTAACCGATTTAGAAAGTTTTAACAAATGTCATCTACTGTATTTTTTCGAGGTCTTTCTAAAAATACCGAATTCACTGCTCTACGACATATAGTTTCGGAGATATGGGCAGATTTGTCCGAATGTTGCTCGAAAACTACTCGAAAATCCGCTATATCTGTCAATTCCGAATAGAATTAACCGATTTAGAAAGTTTTAACAAATGTCATCTACTGTATTTTTTCGAGATCTTTCTAAAAATATCGATTTCACCGCTCTACGACATATAGTTTCGGAGATATGGGCAGATTTGTCCGAATGTTGCTCGAAAATTACTCGAAAATCCGATATATCTGTCAATTCCGAATAGAATTAACCGATTTAGAAAATTTTAACAAATGTCATCTACTGTATTTTTTCGAAATCTTTCTAAAAATATCGATTTCACCGCTCTACGACATATAGTTTCGGAGATATGGGCAGATTTGTCCGAATGTTGCTCGAAAACTACTCGAAAATCCGCTATATCTGTCAATTCCGAATAGAATTAACCGATTTAGAAAGTTTTAACAAATGTCATCTACTGTATTTTTTCGAGATCTTTCAAAAATACTGATTTCACTGTTATACGACATATAGTTTCGGAGATATGGGCAGATTTGTCCGAATATTGCTCGAAAACTACTCGAAAATCCGCTATATCTGTCAATTCCGAATAGAATTAACCGATTTAGAAAGTTTTAACAAATGTCATCTACTGTATTTTTTCGAGGTCTTTCTAAAAATATCGATTTCACTGCTCTACGACATATAGTTTCGGAGATATGGGCAGATTTGTCCGAATGTTGCTCGATAACTACTCGAAAATCCGCTATATCTGTCAATTCCGAATAGAATTAACCGATTTAGAAAGTTTTAACAAATGTCATCTACTGTATTTTTTCGAGATCTTTCTAAAAATATCGATTTCACCGCTCTACGACATATAGTTTCGGAGATATGGGCAGATTTGTCCGAATGTTGCTCGAAAATTACTCGAAAATCCGATATATCTGTCAATTCCGAATAGAATTAACCGATTTAGAAAGTTTTAACAAATGTCATCTACTGTATTTTTTCGAGATCTTTCTAAAAATATCGATTTCACCGCTCTACGACATATAGTTTCGGAGATATGGGCAGATTTGTCCGAATGTTGCTCGAAAACTACTCGAAAATCCGCTATATCTGTCAATTCCGAATAGAATTAACCGATTTAGAAAGTTTTAACAAATGTCATCTACTGTATTTTTTCGAGATCTTTCAAAAATACTGACTTCACTGTTATACGACATATAGTTTCGGAGATATGGGCAGATTTGTCCGAATATTGCTCGAAAACTACTCGAAAATCCGCTATATCTGTCAATTCCGAATAGAATTAACCGATTTAGAAAGTTTTAACAAATGTCATCTACTGTATTTTTTCGAGATCTTTCCAAAAATACTAATTTCAATGTTCTACGAGATATAGTTTCGGAAATATGGGCAGATTTGTCAGAATATTGCTCGAAAACTACTCGAAAATCCGCTATATCTGTCAATTCCGAATAGAATTAACCGATTTAGAAAGTTTTAACAAATGTCATCTACTGTATTTTTTCGAGGTCTTTCAAAAATACTGATTTCACCGCTCTACGACATATAGTTTCGGAGATATGGGCAGATTTGTCCGAATGTTGCTCGAAAACTACTCGAAAATCCGTTATATCTGTCAATTCCGAATAGAATTAACCGATTTAGAAAGTTTTAACAAATGTCAGCTACTGTATTTTTTCGAGATCTTTCTAAAAATACCAATTTCACTGCTCTACGACATATAGTTTCGGAGATATGGGCAGATTTGTCCGAATGTTGCTCGAAAACTACTCGAAAATCCGTTATATCTGTCAATTCCGAATAGAATTAACCGATTTAGAAAGTTTTAACAAATGTCATCTACTGTATTTTTTCGAGGTCTTTCTAAAAATACCGAATTCACTGCTCTACGACATATAGTTTCGGAGATATGGGCAGATTTGTCCGAATGTTGCTCGAAAATTACTCGAAAATCCGCTATATCGGTCAATTCCGAATAGAATTAACCGATTTAGAAAGTTTTAACAAATGTCATCTACTGTATTTTTTCGAGATCTTTCTAAAAATATCGATTTCACCGCTCTACGACATATAGTTTCGGAGATATGGGCAGATTTGTCCGAATGTTGCTCGAAAATTACTCGAAAATCCGCTATATCTGTCAATTCCGAATAGAATTAACCGATTTAGAAAGTTTTAACAAATGTCATCTACTGTATTTTTTCGAGATCTTTCTAAAAATATCGATTTCACCGCTCTACGACATATAGTTTCGGAGATATGGGCAGATTTGTCCGAATATTGCTCGAAAACTACTCGAAAATCCGCTATATCTGTCAATTCCGAATAGAATTAACCGATTTAGAAAGTTTTAACAAATGTCATCTACTGTATTTTTTCGAGATCTTTCCAAAAATACTAATTTCAATGTTCTACGAGATATAGTTTCGGAAATATGGGCAGATTTGTCAGAATATTGCTCGAAAACTACTCGAAAATCCGCTATATCTGTCAATTCCGAATAGAATTAACCGATTTAGAAAGTTTTAACAAATGTCATCTACTGTATTTTTTCGAGGTCTTTCGAAAATACTGATTTCACCGCTCTACGACATATAGTTTCGGAGATATGGGCAGATTTGTCCGAATGTTGCTCGAAAACTACTCGAAAATCCGTTATATCTGTCAATTCCGAATAGAATTAACCGATTTAGAAAGTTTTAACAAATGTCAGCTACTGTATTTTTTCGAGATCTTTCTAAAAATACCAATTTCACTGCTCTACGACATATAGTTTCGGAGATATGGGCAGATTTGTCCGAATGTTGCTCGAAAACTACTCGAAAATCCGTTATATCTGTCAATTCCGAATAGAATTAACCGATTCAGAAAGTTTTAACAAATGTCATCTACTGTATTTTTTCGAGGTCTTTCTAAAAATACCGAATTCACTGCTCTACGACATATAGTTTCGGAGATATGGGCAGATTTGTCCGAATGTTGCTCGAAAATTACTCGAAAATCCGCTATATCTGTCAATTCCGAATAGAATTAACCGATTTAGAAAGTTTTAACAAATGTCATCTACTGTATTTTTTCGAGATCTTTCTAAAAATATCGATTTCACCGCTCTACGACATATAGTTTCGGAGATATGGGCAGATTTGTCCGAATGTTGCTCGAAAATTACTCGAAAATCCGCTATATCTGTCAATTCCGAATAGAATTAACCGATTTAGAAAGTTTTAACAAATGTCATCTACTGTATTTTTTCGAGATCTTTCTAAAAATATCGATTTCACCGCTCCACGACATATAGTTTCGGAGATATGGGCAGATTTGTCCGAATGTTGCTCGAAAACTACTCGAAAATCCGCTATATCTGTCAATTCCGAATAGAATTAACCGATTTAGAAAGTTTTAACAAATGTCGTCTACTGTATTTTTTCGAGGTCTTTCTAAAAATACCGAACTCACTGCTCTACGACATATAGTTTCGGAGATATGGGCAGATTTGTCCGAATGTTGCTCGAAAATTACTCGAAAATCCGTTATATCTGTCAATTCCGAATAGAATTAACCGATTTAGAAAGTTTTAACAAATGTCATCTACTGTATTTTTTCGAGATCTTTCTAAAAATATCGATTTCACCGCTCTACGACATATAGTTTCGGAGATATGGGCAGATTTGTCCGAATGTTGCTCGAAAACTACTCGAAAATCCGCTATATCTGTCAATTCCGAATAGAATTAACCGATTTAGAAAGTTTTAACAAATGTCATCTACTGTATTTTTTCGAGGTCTTTCTAAAAATACCGAATTCACTGCTCTACGACATATAGTTTCGGAGATATGGGCAGATTTGTCCGAATGTTGCTCGAAAATTACTCGAAAAACCGCTATATCTGTCAATTCCGAATAGAATTAACCGATTTAGAAAGTTTTAACAAATGTCATCTACTGTATTTTTTCGAGGTCTTTCTAAAAATACCGAATTCACTGCTCTACGACATATAGTTTCGGAGATATGGGCAGATTTGTCCGAATGTTGCTCGAAAACTACTCGAAAATCCGCTATATCTGTCAATTCCGAATAGAATTAACCGATTTAGAAAGTTTTAACAAATGTCATCTACTGTATTTTTTCGAGGTCTTTCTAAAAATACCGAATTCACTGCTCTACGACATATAGTTTCGGAGATATGGGCAGATTTGTCCGAATGTTGCTCGAAAATTACTCGAAAATCCGCTATATCTGTCAATTCCGAATAGAATTAACCGATTTAGAAAGTTTTAACAAATGTCATCTACTGTATTTTTTCGAGATCTTTCTAAAAATACCAATTTCACCGCTCTACGACATATAGTTTCGGAGATATGGGCAGATTTGTCCGAATGTTGCTCGAAAACTACTCGAAAATCCGCTATATCTGTCAATTCCGAATAGAATTAACCGATTTAGAAAGTTTTAACAAATGTCATCTACTGTATTTTTTCGAGATCTTTCAAAAATACTGATTTCACTGTTATACGACATATAGTTTCGGAGATATGGGCAGATTTGTCCGAATATTGCTCGAAAACTACTCGAAAATCCGCTATATCTGTCAATTCCGAATAGAATTAACCGATTTAGAAAGTTTTAACAAATGTCATCTACTGTATTTTTTCGAGGTCTTTCTAAAAATATCGATTTCACCGCTCTACGACATATAGTTTCGGAGATATGGGCAGATTTGTCCGAATGTTGCTCGAAAACTACTCGAAAATCCGCTATATCTGTCAATTCCGAATAGAATTAACCGATTTAGAAAGTTTTAACAAATGTCATCTACTGTATTTTTTCGAGATCTTTCAAAAATACTGATTTCACTGTTATACGACATATAGTTTCGGAGATATGGGCAGATTTGTCCGAATATTGCTCGAAAACTACTCGAAAATCCGCTATATCTGTCAATTCCGAATAGAATTAACCGATTTAGAAAGTTTTAACAAATGTCATCTACTGTATTTTTTCGAGATCTTTCCAAAAATACTAATTTCAATGTTCTACGAGATATAGTTTCGGAAATATGGGCAGATTTGTCAGAATATTGCTCGAAAACTACTCGAAAATCCGCTATATCTGTCAATTCCGAATAGAATTAACCGATTTAGAAAGTTTTAACAAATGTCATCTACTGTATTTTTTCGAGGTCTTTCGAAAATACTGATTTCACCGCTCTACGACATATAGTTTCGGAGATATGGGCAGATTTGTCCGAATGTTGCTCGAAAACTACTCGAAAATCCGTTATATCTGTCAATTCCGAATAGAATTAACCGATTTAGAAAGTTTTAACAAATGTCAGCTACTGTATTTTTTCGAGATCTTTCTAAAAATACCAATTTCACTGCTCTACGACATATAGTTTCGGAGATATGGGCAGATTTGTCCGAATGTTGCTCGAAAACTACTCGAAAATCCGTTATATCTGTCAATTCCGAATAGAATTAACCGATTCAGAAAGTTTTAACAAATGTCATCTACTGTATTTTTTCGAGGTCTTTCTAAAAATACCGAATTCACTGCTCTACGACATATAGTTTCGGAGATATGGGCAGATTTGTCCGAATGTTGCTCGAAAATTACTCGAAAATCCGCTATATCTGTCAATTCCGAATAGAATTAACCGATTTAGAAAGTTTTAACAAATGTCATCTACTGTATTTTTTCGAGATCTTTCTAAAAATATCGATTTCACCGCTCTACGACATATAGTTTCGGAGATATGGGCAGATTTGTCCGAATGTTGCTCGAAAATTACTCGAAAATCCGCTATATCTGTCAATTCCGAATAGAATTAACCGATTTAGAAAGTTTTAACAAATGTCATCTACTGTATTTTTTCGAGATCTTTCTAAAAATATCGATTTCACCGCTCCACGACATATAGTTTCGGAGATATGGGCAGATTTGTCCGAATGTTGCTCGAAAACTACTCGAAAATCCGCTATATCTGTCAATTCCGAATAGAATTAACCGATTTAGAAAGTTTTAACAAATGTCATCTACTGTATTTTTTCGAGGTCTTTCTAAAAATACCGAACTCACTGCTCTACGACATATAGTTTCGGAGATATGGGCAGATTTGTCCGAATGTTGCTCGAAAATTACTCGAAAATCCGTTATATCTGTCAATTCCGAATAGAATTAACCGATTTAGAAAGTTTTAACAAATGTCATCTACTGTATTTTTTCGAGATCTTTCTAAAAATATCGATTTCACCGCTCTACGACATATAGTTTCGGAGATATGGGCAGATTTGTCCGAATGTTGCTCGAAAACTACTCGAAAATCCGCTATATCTGTCAATTCCGAATAGAATTAACCGATTTAGAAAGTTTTAACAAATGTCATCTACTGTATTTTTTCGAGGTCTTTCTAAAAATACCGAATTCACTGCTCTACGACATATAGTTTCGGAGATATGGGCAGATTTGTCCGAATGTTGCTCGAAAATTACTCGAAAATCCGCTATATCTGTCAATTCCGAATAGAATTAACCGATTTAGAAAGTTTTAACAAATGTCATCTACTGTATTTTTTCGAGGTCTTTCTAAAAATACCGAATTCACTGCTCTACGACATATAGTTTCGGAGATATGGGCAGATTTGTCCGAATGTTGCTCGAAAACTACTCGAAAATCCGCTATATCTGTCAATTCCGAATAGAATTAACCGATTTAGAAAGTTTTAACAAATGTCATCTACTGTATTTTTTCGAGGTCTTTCTAAAAATACCGAATTCACTGCTCTACGACATATAGTTTCGGAGATATGGGCAGATTTGTCCGAATGTTGCTCGAAAATTACTCGAAAATCCGCTATATCTGTCAATTCCGAATAGAATTAACCGATTTAGAAAGTTTTAACAAATGTCATCTACTGTATTTTTTCGAGATCTTTCTAAAAATACCAATTTCACCGCTCTACGACATATAGTTTCGGAGATATGGGCAGATTTGTCCGAATGTTGCTCGAAAACTACTCGAAAATCCGCTATATCTGTCAATTCCGAATAGAATTAACCGATTTAGAAAGTTTTAACAAATGTCATCTACTGTATTTTTTCGAGATCTTTCAAAAATACTGATTTCACTGTTATACGACATATAGTTTCGGAGATATGGGCAGATTTGTCCGAATATTGCTCGAAAACTACTCGAAAATCCGCTATATCTGTCAATTCCGAATAGAATTAACCGATTTAGAAAGTTTTAACAAATGTCATCTACTGTATTTTTTCGAGGTCTTTCTAAAAATATCGATTTCACCGCTCTACGACATATAGTTTCGGAGATATGGGCAGATTTGTCCGAATGTTGCTCGAAAACTACTCGAAAATCCGCTATATCTGTCAATTCCGAATAGAATTAACCGATTTAGAAAGTTTTAACAAATGTCATCTACTGTATTTTTTCGAGATCTTTCAAAAATACTGATTTCACTGTTATACGACATATAGTTTCGGAGATATGGGCAGATTTGTCCGAATATTGCTCGAAAACTACTCGAAAATCCGCTATATCTGTCAATTCCGAATAGAATTAACCGATTTAGAAAGTTTTAACAAATGCCATCTACTGTATTTTTTCGAGGTCTTTCTAAAAATATCGATTTCACTGCTCTACGACATATAGTTTCGGAGATATGGGCAGATTTGTCCGAATGTTGCTCGATAACTACTCGAAAATCCGCTATATCTGTCAATTCCGAATAGAATTAACCGATTTAGAAAGTTTTAATAAATGTCATCTACTGTATTTTTTCGAGATCTTTCTAAAAATATCGATTTCACCGCTCTACGACATATAGTTTCGGAGATATGGGCAGATTTGTCCGAATGTTGCTCGAAAATTACTCGAAAATCCGATATATCTGTCAATTCCGAATAGAATTAACCGATTTAGAAAGTTTTAACAAATGTCATCTACTGTACTTTTTCGAGATCTTTCTAAAAATATCGATTTCACCGCTCTACGACATATAGTTTCGGAGATATGGGCAGATTTGTCCGAATGTTGCTCGAAAACTACTCGAAAATCCGCTATATCTGTCAATTCCGAATAGAATTAACCGATTTAGAAAGTTTTAACAAATGTCATCTACTGTATTTTTTCGAGATCTTTCAAAAATACTGACTTCACTGTTATACGACATATAGTTTCGGAGATATGGGCAGATTTGTCCGAATATTGCTCGAAAACTACTCGAAAATCCGCTATATCTGTCAATTCCGAATAGAATTAACCGATTTAGAAAGTTTTAACAAATGTCATCTACTGTATTTTTTCGAGATCTTTCCAAAAATACTAATTTCAATGTTCTACGAGATATAGTTTCGGAAATATGGGCAGATTTGTCAGAATATTGCTCGAAAACTACTCGAAAATCCGCTATATCTGTCAATTCCGAATAGAATTAACCGATTTAGAAAGTTTTAACAAATGTCATCTACTGTATTTTTTCGAGGTCTTTCAAAAATACTGATTTCACCGCTCTACGACATATAGTTTCGGAGATATGGGCAGATTTGTCCGAATGTTGCTCGAAAACTACTCGAAAATCCGTTATATCTGTCAATTCCGAATAGAATTAACCGATTTAGAAAGTTTTAACAAATGTCAGCTACTGTATTTTTTCGAGATCTTTCTAAAAATACCAATTTCACTGCTCTACGACATATAGTTTCGGAGATATGGGCAGATTTGTCCGAATGTTGCTCGAAAACTACTCGAAAATCCGTTATATCTGTCAATTCCGAATAGAATTAACCGATTTAGAAAGTTTTAACAAATGTCATCTACTGTATTTTTTCGAGGTCTTTCTAAAAATACCGAATTCACTGCTCTACGACATATAGTTTCGGAGATATGGGCAGATTTGTCCGAATGTTGCTCGAAAACTACTCGAAAATCCGCTATATCTGTCAATTCCGAATAGAATTAACCGATTTAGAAAGTTTTAACAAATGTCATCTACTGTATTTTTTCGAGATCTTTCTAAAAATATCGATTTCACCGCTCTACGACATATAGTTTCGGAGATATGGGCAGATTTGTCCGAATGTTGCTCGAAAATTACTCGAAAATCCGATATATCTGTCAATTCCGAATAGAATTAACCGATTTAGAAAATTTTAACAAATGTCATCTACTGTATTTTTTCGAAATCTTTCTAAAAATATCGATTTCACCGCTCTACGACATATAGTTTCGGAGATATGGGCAGATTTGTCCGAATGTTGCTCGAAAACTACTCGAAAATCCGCTATATCTGTCAATTCCGAATAGAATTAACCGATTTAGAAAGTTTTAACAAATGTCATCTACTGTATTTTTTCGAGATCTTTCAAAAATACTGATTTCACTGTTATACGACATATAGTTTCGGAGATATGGGCAGATTTGTCCGAATATTGCTCGAAAACTACTCGAAAATCCGCTATATCTGTCAATTCCGAATAGAATTAACCGATTTAGAAAGTTTTAACAAATGTCATCTACTGTATTTTTTCGAGGTCTTTCTAAAAATATCGATTTCACTGCTCTACGACATATAGTTTCGGAGATATGGGCAGATTTGTCCGAATGTTGCTCGATAACTACTCGAAAATCCGCTATATCTGTCAATTCCGAATAGAATTAACCGATTTAGAAAGTTTTAACAAATGTCATCTACTGTATTTTTTCGAGATCTTTCTAAAAATATCGATTTCACCGCTCTACGACATATAGTTTCGGAGATATGGGCAGATTTGTCCGAATGTTGCTCGAAAATTACTCGAAAATCCGATATATCTGTCAATTCCGAATAGAATTAACCGATTTAGAAAGTTTTAACAAATGTCATCTACTGTATTTTTTCGAGATCTTTCTAAAAATATCGATTTCACCGCTCTACGACATATAGTTTCGGAGATATGGGCAGATTTGTCCGAATGTTGCTCGAAAACTACTCGAAAATCCGCTATATCTGTCAATTCCGAATAGAATTAACCGATTTAGAAAGTTTTAACAAATGTCATCTACTGTATTTTTTCGAGATCTTTCAAAAATACTGACTTCACTGTTATACGACATATAGTTTCGGAGATATGGGCAGATTTGTCCGAATATTGCTCGAAAACTACTCGAAAATCCGCTATATCTGTCAATTCCGAATAGAATTAACCGATTTAGAAAGTTTTAACAAATGTCATCTACTGTATTTTTTCGAGATCTTTCCAAAAATACTAATTTCAATGTTCTACGAGATATAGTTTCGGAAATATGGGCAGATTTGTCAGAATATTGCTCGAAAACTACTCGAAAATCCGCTATATCTGTCAATTCCGAATAGAATTAACCGATTTAGAAAGTTTTAACAAATGTCATCTACTGTATTTTTTCGAGGTCTTTCAAAAATACTGATTTCACCGCTCTACGACATATAGTTTCGGAGATATGGGCAGATTTGTCCGAATGTTGCTCGAAAACTACTCGAAAATCCGTTATATCTGTCAATTCCGAATAGAATTAACCGATTTAGAAAGTATTAACAAATGTCAGCTACTGTATTTTTTCGAGATCTTTCTAAAAATACCAATTTCACTGCTCTACGACATATAGTTTCGGAGATATGGGCAGATTTGTCCGAATGTTGCTCGAAAACTACTCGAAAATCCGTTATATCTGTCAATTCCGAATAGAATTAACCGATTTAGAAAGTTTTAACAAATGTCATCTACTGTATTTTTTCGAGGTCTTTCTAAAAATACCGAATTCACTGCTCTACGACATATAGTTTCGGAGATATGGGCAGATTTGTCCGAATGTTGCTCGAAAATTACTCGAAAATCCGCTATATCTGTCAATTCCGAATAGAATTAACCGATTTAGAAAGTTTTAACAAATGTCATCTACTGTATTTTTTCGAGATCTTTCTAAAAATATCGATTTCACCGCTCTACGACATATAGTTTCGGAGATATGGGCAGATTTGTCCGAATGTTGCTCGAAAATTACTCGAAAATCCGCTATATCTGTCAATTCCGAATAGAATTAACCGATTTAGAAAGTTTTAACAAATGTCATCTACTGTATTTTTTCGAGATCTTTCTAAAAATATCGATTTCACCGCTCTACGACATATAGTTTCGGAGATATGGGCAGATTTGTCCGAATATTGCTCGAAAACTACTCGAAAATCCGCTATATCTGTCAATTCCGAATAGAATTAACCGATTTAGAAAGTTTTAACAAATGTCATCTACTGTATTTTTTCGAGATCTTTCCAAAAATACTAATTTCAATGTTCTACGAGATATAGTTTCGGAAATATGGGCAGATTTGTCAGAATATTGCTCGAAAACTACTCGAAAATCCGCTATATCTGTCAATTCCGAATAGAATTAACCGATTTAGAAAGTTTTAACAAATGTCATCTACTGTATTTTTTCGAGGTCTTTCGAAAATACTGATTTCACCGCTCTACGACATATAGTTTCGGAGATATGGGCAGATTTGTCCGAATGTTGCTCGAAAACTACTCGAAAATCCGTTATATCTGTCAATTCCGAATAGAATTAACCGATTTAGAAAGTTTTAACAAATGTCAGCTACTGTATTTTTTCGAGATCTTTCTAAAAATACCAATTTCACTGCTCTACGACATATAGTTTCGGAGATATGGGCAGATTTGTCCGAATGTTGCTCGAAAACTACTCGAAAATCCGTTATATCTGTCAATTCCGAATAGAATTAACCGATTCAGAAAGTTTTAACAAATGTCATCTACTGTATTTTTTCGAGGTCTTTCTAAAAATACCGAATTCACTGCTCTACGACATATAGTTTCGGAGATATGGGCAGATTTGTCCGAATGTTGCTCGAAAATTACTCGAAAATCCGCTATATCTGTCAATTCCGAATAGAATTAACCGATTTAGAAAGTTTTAACAAATGTCATCTACTGTATTTTTTCGAGATCTTTCTAAAAATATCGATTTCACCGCTCTACGACATATAGTTTCGGAGATATGGGCAGATTTGTCCGAATGTTGCTCGAAAATTACTCGAAAATCCGCTATATCTGTCAATTCCGAATAGAATTAACCGATTTAGAAAGTTTTAACACATGTCATCTACTGTATTTTTTCGAGGTCTTTCTAAAAATACCGAACTCACTGCTCTACGACATATAGTTTCGGAGATATGGGCAGATTTGTCCGAATGTTGCTCGAAAATTACTCGAAAATCCGTTATATCTGTCAATTCCGAATAGAATTAACCGATTTAGAAAGTTTTAACAAATGTCATCTACTGTATTTTTTCGAGATCTTTCTAAAAATATCGATTTCACCGCTCTACGATATATAGTTTCGGAGATATGGGCAGATTTGTCCGAATGTTGCTCGAAAACTACTCGAAAATCCGCTATATCTGTCAATTCCGAATAGAATTAACCGATTTAGAAAGTTTTAACAAATGTCATCTACTGTATTTTTTCGAGGTCTTTCTAAAAATACCGAATTCACTGCTCTACGACATATAGTTTCGGAGATATGGGCAGATTTGTCCGAATGTTGCTCGAAAATTACTCGAAAATCCGCTATATCTGTCAATTCCGAATAGAATTAACCGATTTAGAAAGTTTTAACAAATGTCATCTACTGTATTTTTTCGAGGTCTTTCTAAAAATACCGAATTCACTGCTCTACGACATATAGTTTCGGAGATATGGGCAGATTTGTCCGAATGTTGCTCGAAAACTACTCGAAAATCCGCTATATCTGTCAATTCCGAATAGAATTAACCGATTTAGAAAGTTTTAACAAATGTCATCTACTGTATTTTTTCGAGGTCTTTCTAAAAATACCGAATTCACTGCTCTACGACATATAGTTTCGGAGATATGGGCAGATTTGTCCGAATGTTGCTCGAAAATTACTCGAAAATCCGCTATATCTGTCAATTCCGAATAGAATTAACCGATTTAGAAAGTTTTAACGAATGTCATCTACTGTATTTTTCGAGATCTTTCTAAAAATATCGATTTCACCGCTCTACGACATATAGTTTCGGAGATATGGGCAGATCTGTCCGAATATTGCTCGAAAACTACTCGAAAATCCGTTATATCTGTCAATTCCGAATAGAATTAACCGATTTAGAAAGTTTTAACAAATGTCATCTACTGTATTTTTTCGAGATCTTTCTAGAAATATCGATTTCAATGCTCTACGACATATAGTTTCGGAGATATGGGCAGATTTGTCCGAATGTTGCTCGAAAACTACTCGAAAATCCGTTATATCTGTCAATTCCGAATAGAATTAACCGATTTAGAAAGTTTTAACAAATGTCAGCTACTGTATTTTTTCGAGATCTTTCTAAGAATACCAATTTCACTGCTCTACGACATATAGTTTCGGAGATATGGGCAGATTTGTCCGAATGTTGCTCGAAAACTACTCGAAAATCCGTTATATCTGTCAATTCCGAATAGAATTAACCGATTTAGAAAGTTTTAACAAATGTCATCTACTGTATTTTTTCGAGGTCTTTCTAAAAATACCGAATTCACTGCTCTACGACATATAGTTTCGGAGATATGGGCAGATTTGTCCGAATGTTGCTCGAAAACTACTCGAAAATCCGTTATATCTGTCAATTCCGAATAGAATTAACCGATTTAGAAAGTTTTAACAAATGTCAGCTACTGTATTTTTTCGAGATCTTTCTAAAAATACCAATTTCACTGCTCTACGACATATAGTTTCGGAGATATGGGCAGATCTGTCCGAATATTGCTCGAAAACTACTCGAAAATCCGTTATATCTGTCAATTCCGAATAGAATTAACCGATTTAGAAAGTTTTAACAAATGTCATCTACTGTATTTTTTCGAGGTCTTTCTAAAAATACCGAATTCACTGCTCTACGACATATAGTTTCGGAGATATGGGCAGATTTGTCCGAATGTTGCTCGAAAATTACTCGAAAATCCGCTATATCTGTCAATTCCGAATAGAATTAACCGATTTAGAAAGTTTTAACAAATGTCATCTACTGTATTTTTTCGAGATCTTTCTAAAAATATCGATTTCACCGCTCTACGACATATAGTTTCGGAGATATGGGCAGATTTGTCCGAATGTTGCTCGAAAACTACTCGAAAATCCGCTATATCTGTCAATTCCGAATAGAATTAACCGATTTAGAAAGTTTTAACAAATGTCATCTACTGTATTTTTTCGAGATCTTTCTAAAAATATCGATTTCACCGCTCTACGACATATAGTTTCGGAGATATGGGCAGATTTGTCCGAATGTTGCTCGAAAACTACTCGAAAATCCGCTATATCTGTCAATTCCGAATAGAATTAACCGATTTAGAAAGTTTTAACAAATGTCATCTACTGTATTTTTTCGAGGTCTTTCTAAAAATACCGAATTCACTGCTCTACGACATATAGTTTCGGAGATATGGGCAGATTTGTCCGAATGTTGCTCGAAAACTACTCGAAAATCCGCTATATCTGTCAATTCCGAATAGAATTAACCGATTTAGAAAGTTTTAACAAATGTCATCTACTGTATTTTTTCGAGGTCTTTCTAAAAATACCGAATTCACTGCTCTACGACATATAGTTTCGGAGATATGGGCAGATTTGTCCGAATGTTGCTCGAAAACTACTCGAAAATCCGCTATATCTGTCAATTCCGAATAGAATTAACCGATTTAGAAAGTTTTAACAAATGTCATCTACTGTATTTTTTCGAGGTCTTTCTAAAAATACCGAATTCACTGCTCTACGACATATAGTTTCGGAGATATGGGCAGATTTGTCCGAATGTTGCTCGAAAATTACTCGAAAATCCGCTATATCTGTCAATTCCGAATAGAATTAACCGATTTAGAAAGTTTTAACAAATGTCATCTACTGTATTTTTTCGAGATCTTTCTAAAAATATCGATTTCACTGCTCTACGACATATAGTTTCGGAGATATGGGCAGATTTGTCCGAATGTTGCTCGAAAACTACTCGAAAATCCGTTATATCTGTCAATTCCGAATAGAATTAACCGATTTAGAAAGTTTTAACAAATGTCAGCTACTGTATTTTTTCGAGATCTTTCTAAAAATACCAATTTCACTGCTCTACGACATATAGTTTCGGAGATATGGGCAGATCTGTCCGAATATTGCTCGAAAACTACTCGAAAATCCGTTATATCTGTCAATTCCGAATAGAATTAACCGATTTAGAAAGTTTTAACAAATGTCATCTACTGTATTTTTTCGAGGTCTTTCTAAAAATACCGAATTCACTGCTCTACGACATATAGTTTCGGAGATATGGGCAGATTTGTCCGAATGTTGCTCGAAAATTACTCGAAAATCCGCTATATCTGTCAATTCCGAATAGAATTAACCGATTTAGAAAGTTTTAACAAATGTCATCTACTGTATTTTTTCGAGATCTTTCTAAAAATATCGATTTCACCGCTCTACGACATATAGTTTCGGAGATATGGGCAGATTTGTCCGAATGTTGCTCGAAAACTACTCGAAAATCCGCTATATCTGTCAATTCCGAATAGAATTAACCGATTTAGAAAGTTTTAACAAATGTCATCTACTGTATTTTTTCGAGATCTTTCTAAAAATATCGATTTCACCGCTCTACGACATATAGTTTCGGAGATATGGGCAGATTTGTCCGAATGTTGCTCGAAAACTACTCGAAAATCCGCTATATCTGTCAATTCCGAATAGAATTAACCGATTTAGAAAGTTTTAACAAATGTCATCTACTGTATTTTTTCGAGGTCTTTCTAAAAATACCGAATTCACTGCTCTACGACATATAGTTTCGGAGATATGGGCAGATTTGTCCGAATGTTGCTCGAAAACTACTCGAAAGTCCGCTATATCTGTCAATTCCGAATAGAATTAACCGATTTAGAAAGTTTTAACAAATGTCATCTACTGTATTTTTTCGAGGTCTTTCTAAAAATACCGAATTCACTGCTCTACGACATATAGTTTCGGAGATATGGGCAGATTTGTCAGAATGTTGCTCGAAAATTACTCGAAAATCCGCTATATCTGTCAATTCCGAATAGAATTAACCGATTTAGAAAGTTTTAACAAATGTCATCTACTGTATTTTTTCGAGATCTTTCTAAAAATATCGATTTCACCGCTCTACGACATATAGTTTCGGAGATATGGGCAGATTTGTCCGAATGTTGCTCGAAAACTACTCGAAAATCCGCTATATCTGTCAATTCCGAATAGAATTAACCGATTTAGAAAGTTTTAACAAATGTCATCTACTGTATTTTTTCGAGATCTTTCTAAAAATATCGATTTCACCGCTCTACGACATATAGTTTCGGAGATATGGGCAGATTTGTCCGAATGTTGCTCGAAAATTACTCGAAAATCCGCTATATCTGTCAATTCCGAATAGAATTAACCGATTTAGAAAGTTTTAACAAATGTCATCTACTGTATTTTTTCGAAATCTTTCTAAAAATATCGATTTCACCGCTGTACGACATATAGTTTCGGAGATATGGGCAGATTTGTCGGAATGTTGCTCGAAAACTACTCGAAAATCCGCTATATCTGTCAATTCCGAATAGAATTAACCGATTTAGAAAGTTTTAACAAATGTCATCTACTGTATTTTTTCGAGATCTTTCTAAAAATATCGATTTCACCGCTCTACGACATATAGTTTCGGAGATATGGGCAGAATTGTCCGAATGTTGCTCGAAAATTACTCGAAAATCCGCTATATCTGTCAATTCCGAATAGAATTAACCGATTTAGAAAGTTTTAACAAATGTCATCTACTGTATTTTTTCGAGATCTTTCTAAAAATATCGATTTCACCGCTCTACGACATATAGTTTCGGAGATATGGGCAGATTTGTCCGAATGTTGCTCGAAAACTACTCGAAAATCCGCTATATCTGTCAATTCCGAATAGAATTAACCGATTTAGAAAGTTTTAACAAATGTCATCTACTGTATTTTTTCGAGATCTTTCCAAAAATACTAATTTCAATGTTCTACGAGATATAGTTTCGGAAATATGGGCAGATTTGTCAGAATATTGCTCGAAAACTACTCGAAAATCCGTTATATCTGTCAATTCCGAATAGAATTAACCGATTTAGAAAGTTTTAACAAATGTCATCTACTGTATTTTTTCGAGATCTTTCTAAAAATATCGATTTCACCGCTCTACGACATATAGTTTCGGAGATATGGGCAGATTTATCCGAATGTTGCTCGAAAATTACTCGAAAATCCGATATATCTGTCAATTCCGAATAGAATTAACCGATTTAGAAAGTTTTAACAAATGTCATCTACTGTATTTGTTCGAGATCTTTCTAAAAATATCGATTTCACCGCTCTACGACATATAGTTTCGGAGATATGGGCAGATTTGTCCGAATGTTGCTCGAAAACTACTCGAAAATCCGCTATATCTGTCAATTCCGAATAGAATTAACCGATTTAGAAAGTTTTAACAAATGTCATCTACTGTATTTTTTCGAGATCTTTCCAAAAATACTAATTTCAATGTTCTACGAGATATAGTTTCGGAAATATGGGCAGATTTGTCAGAATATTGCTCGAAAACTACTCGAAAATCCGTTATATCTGTCAATTCCGAATAGAATTAACCGATTTAGAAAGTTTTAACAAATGTCATCTACTGTATTTTTTCGAGATCTTTCCAAAAATACTAATTTCAATGTTCTACGAGATATAGTTTCGGAAATATGGGCAGATTTGTCAGAATATTGCTCGAAAACTACTCGAAAATCCGTTATATCTGTCAATTCCGAATAGAATTAACCGATTTAGAAAGTTTTAACAAATGTCATCTACTGTATTTGTTCGAGATCTTTCTAAAAATATCGATTTCACCGCTCTACGACATATAGTTTCGGAGATATGGGCAGATTTGTCCGAATGTTGCTCGAAAACTACTCGAAAATCCGCTATATCTGTCAATTCCGAATAGAATTAACCGATTTAGAAAGTTTTAACAAATGTCATCTACTGTATTTTTTCGAGATCTTTCCAAAAATACTAATTTCAATGTTCTACGAGATATAGTTTCGGAAATATGGGCAGATTTGTCAGAATATTGCTCGAAAACTACTCGAAAATCCGTTATATCTGTCAATTCCGAATAGAATTAACCGATTTAGAAAGTTTTAACAAATGTCATCTACTGTATTTTTTCGAGATCTTTCTAAAAATATCGATTTCACCGCTCTACGACATATAGTTTCGGAGATATGGGCAGATTTGTCCGAATGTTGCTCGAAAACTACTCGAAAATCCGCTATATCTGTCAATTCCGAATAGAATTAACCGATTTAGAAAGTTTTAACAAATGTCATCTACTGTATTTTTTCGAGGTCTTTCTAAAAATACCGAATTCACTGCTCTACGACATATAGTTTCGGAGATATGGGCAGATTTGTCCGAATGTTGCTCGAAAATTACTCGAAAATCCGCTATATCTGTCAATTCCGAATAGAATTAACCGATTTAGAAAGTTTTAACGAATGTCATCTACTGTATTTTTCGAGATCTTTCTAAAAATATCGATTTCACCGCTCTACGACATATAGTTTCGGAGATATGGGCAGATCTGTCCGAATATTGCTCGAAAACTACTCGAAAATCCGTTATATCTGTCAATTCCGAATAGAATTAACCGATTTAGAAAGTTTTAACAAATGTCATCTACTGTATTTTTTCGAGATCTTTCTAGAAATATCGATTTCAATGCTCTACGACATATAGTTTCGGAGATATGGGCAGATTTGTCCGAATGTTGCTCGAAAACTACTCGAAAATCCGTTATATCTGTCAATTCCGAATAGAATTAACCGATTTAGAAAGTTTTAACAAATGTCAGCTACTGTATTTTTTCGAGATCTTTCTAAGAATACCAATTTCACTGCTCTACGACATATAGTTTCGGAGATATGGGCAGATTTGTCCGAATGTTGCTCGAAAACTACTCGAAAATCCGTTATATCTGTCAATTCCGAATAGAATTAACCGATTTAGAAAGTTTTAACAAATGTCATCTACTGTATTTTTTCGAGGTCTTTCTAAAAATACCGAATTCACTGCTCTACGACATATAGTTTCGGAGATATGGGCAGATTTGTCCGAATGTTGCTCGAAAACTACTCGAAAATCCGTTATATCTGTCAATTCCGAATAGAATTAACCGATTTAGAAAGTTTTAACAAATGTCAGCTACTGTATTTTTTCGAGATCTTTCTAAAAATACCAATTTCACTGCTCTACGACATATAGTTTCGGAGATATGGGCAGATCTGTCCGAATATTGCTCGAAAACTACTCGAAAATCCGTTATATCTGTCAATTCCGAATAGAATTAACCGATTTAGAAAGTTTTAACAAATGTCATCTACTGTATTTTTTCGAGGTCTTTCTAAAAATACCGAATTCACTGCTCTACGACATATAGTTTCGGAGATATGGGCAGATTTGTCCGAATGTTGCTCGAAAATTACTCGAAAATCCGCTATATCTGTCAATTCCGAATAGAATTAACCGATTTAGAAAGTTTTAACAAATGTCATCTACTGTATTTTTTCGAGATCTTTCTAAAAATATCGATTTCACCGCTCTACGACATATAGTTTCGGAGATATGGGCAGATTTGTCCGAATGTTGCTCGAAAACTACTCGAAAATCCGCTATATCTGTCAATTCCGAATAGAATTAACCGATTTAGAAAGTTTTAACAAATGTCATCTACTGTATTTTTTCGAGATCTTTCTAAAAATATCGATTTCACCGCTCTACGACATATAGTTTCGGAGATATGGGCAGATTTGTCCGAATGTTGCTCGAAAACTACTCGAAAATCCGCTATATCTGTCAATTCCGAATAGAATTAACCGATTTAGAAAGTTTTAACAAATGTCATCTACTGTATTTTTTCGAGGTCTTTCTAAAAATACCGAATTCACTGCTCTACGACATATAGTTTCGGAGATATGGGCAGATTTGTCCGAATGTTGCTCGAAAACTACTCGAAAATCCGCTATATCTGTCAATTCCGAATAGAATTAACCGATTTAGAAAGTTTTAACAAATGTCATCTACTGTATTTTTTCGAGGTCTTTCTAAAAATACCGAATTCACTGCTCTACGACATATAGTTTCGGAGATATGGGCAGATTTGTCCGAATGTTGCTCGAAAACTACTCGAAAATCCGCTATATCTGTCAATTCCGAATAGAATTAACCGATTTAGAAAGTTTTAACAAATGTCATCTACTGTATTTTTTCGAGGTCTTTCTAAAAATACCGAATTCACTGCTCTACGACATATAGTTTCGGAGATATGGGCAGATTTGTCCGAATGTTGCTCGAAAATTACTCGAAAATCCGCTATATCTGTCAATTCCGAATAGAATTAACCGATTTAGAAAGTTTTAACAAATGTCATCTACTGTATTTTTTCGAGATCTTTCTAAAAATATCGATTTCACTGCTCTACGACATATAGTTTCGGAGATATGGGCAGATTTGTCCGAATGTTGCTCGAAAACTACTCGAAAATCCGTTATATCTGTCAATTCCGAATAGAATTAACCGATTTAGAAAGTTTTAACAAATGTCAGCTACTGTATTTTTTCGAGATCTTTCTAAAAATACCAATTTCACTGCTCTACGACATATAGTTTCGGAGATATGGGCAGATCTGTCCGAATATTGCTCGAAAACTACTCGAAAATCCGTTATATCTGTCAATTCCGAATAGAATTAACCGATTTAGAAAGTTTTAACAAATGTCATCTACTGTATTTTTTCGAGGTCTTTCTAAAAATACCGAATTCACTGCTCTACGACATATAGTTTCGGAGATATGGGCAGATTTGTCCGAATGTTGCTCGAAAATTACTCGAAAATCCGCTATATCTGTCAATTCCGAATAGAATTAACCGATTTAGAAAGTTTTAACAAATGTCATCTACTGTATTTTTTCGAGATCTTTCTAAAAATATCGATTTCACCGCTCTACGACATATAGTTTCGGAGATATGGGCAGATTTGTCCGAATGTTGCTCGAAAACTACTCGAAAATCCGCTATATCTGTCAATTCCGAATAGAATTAACCGATTTAGAAAGTTTTAACAAATGTCATCTACTGTATTTTTTCGAGATCTTTCTAAAAATATCGATTTCACCGCTCTACGACATATAGTTTCGGAGATATGGGCAGATTTGTCCGAATGTTGCTCGAAAACTACTCGAAAATCCGCTATATCTGTCAATTCCGAATAGAATTAACCGATTTAGAAAGTTTTAACAAATGTCATCTACTGTATTTTTTCGAGGTCTTTCTAAAAATACCGAATTCACTGCTCTACGACATATAGTTTCGGAGATATGGGCAGATTTGTCCGAATGTTGCTCGAAAACTACTCGAAAGTCCGCTATATCTGTCAATTCCGAATAGAATTAACCGATTTAGAAAGTTTTAACAAATGTCATCTACTGTATTTTTTCGAAGTCTTTCTAAAAATACCGAATTCACTGCTCTACGACATATAGTTTCGGAGATATGGGCAGATTTGTCAGAATGTTGCTCGAAAATTACTCGAAAATCCGCTATATCTGTCAATTCCGAATAGAATTAACCGATTTAGAAAGTTTTAACAAATGTCATCTACTGTATTTTTTCGAGATCTTTCTAAAAATATCGATTTCACCGCTCTACGACATATAGTTTCGGAGATATGGGCAGATTTGTCCGAATGTTGCTCGAAAACTACTCGAAAATCCGCTATATCTGTCAATTCCGAATAGAATTAACCGATTTAGAAAGTTTTAACAAATGTCATCTACTGTATTTTTTCGAGATCTTTCTAAAAATATCGATTTCACCGCTCTACGACATATAGTTTCGGAGATATGGGCAGATTTGTCCGAATGTTGCTCGAAAATTACTCGAAAATCCGCTATATCTGTCAATTCCGAATAGAATTAACCGATTTAGAAAGTTTTAACAAATGTCATCTACTGTATTTTTTCGAAATCTTTCTAAAAATATCGATTTCACCGCTGTACGACATATAGTTTCGGAGATATGGGCAGATTTGTCGGAATGTTGCTCGAAAACTACTCGAAAATCCGCTATATCTGTCAATTCCGAATAGAATTAACCGATTTAGAAAGTTTTAACAAATGTCATCTACTGTATTTTTTCGAGATCTTTCTAAAAATATCGATTTCACCGCTCTACGACATATAGTTTCGGAGATATGGGCAGAATTGTCCGAATGTTGCTCGAAAATTACTCGAAAATCCGCTATATCTGTCAATTCCGAATAGAATTAACCGATTTAGAAAGTTTTAACAAATGTCATCTACTGTATTTTTTCGAGATCTTTCTAAAAATATCGATTTCACCGCTCTACGACATATAGTTTCGGAGATATGGGCAGATTTGTCCGAATGTTGCTCGAAAACTACTCGAAAATCCGCTATATCTGTCAATTCCGAATAGAATTAACCGATTTAGAAAGTTTTAACAAATGTCATCTACTGTATTTTTTCGAGATCTTTCCAAAAATACTAATTTCAATGTTCTACGAGATATAGTTTCGGAAATATGGGCAGATTTGTCAGAATATTGCTCGAAAACTACTCGAAAATCCGTTATATCTGTCAATTCCGAATAGAATTAACCGATTTAGAAAGTTTTAACAAATGTCATCTACTGTATTTTTTCGAGATCTTTCTAAAAATATCGATTTCACCGCTCTACGACATATAGTTTCGGAGATATGGGCAGATTTATCCGAATGTTGCTCGAAAATTACTCGAAAATCCGATATATCTGTCAATTCCGAATAGAATTAACCGATTTAGAAAGTTTTAACAAATGTCATCTACTGTATTTGTTCGAGATCTTTCTAAAAATATCGATTTCACCGCTCTACGACATATAGTTTCGGAGATATGGGCAGATTTGTCCGAATGTTGCTCGAAAACTACTCGAAAATCCGCTATATCTGTCAATTCCGAATAGAATTAACCGATTTAGAAAGTTTTAACAAATGTCATCTACTGTATTTTTTCGAGATCTTTCCAAAAATACTAATTTCAATGTTCTACGAGATATAGTTTCGGAAATATGGGCAGATTTGTCAGAATATTGCTCGAAAACTACTCGAAAATCCGTTATATCTGTCAATTCCGAATAGAATTAACCGATTTAGAAAGTTTTAACAAATGTCATCTACTGTATTTTTTCGAGATCTTTCCAAAAATACTAATTTCAATGTTCTACGAGATATAGTTTCGGAAATATGGGCAGATTTGTCAGAATATTGCTCGAAAACTACTCGAAAATCCGTTATATCTGTCAATTCCGAATAGAATTAACCGATTTAGAAAGTTTTAACAAATGTCATCTACTGTATTTGTTCGAGATCTTTCTAAAAATATCGATTTCACCGCTCTACGACATATAGTTTCGGAGATATGGGCAGATTTGTCCGAATGTTGCTCGAAAACTACTCGAAAATCCGCTATATCTGTCAATTCCGAATAGAATTAACCGATTTAGAAAGTTTTAACAAATGTCATCTACTGTATTTTTTCGAGATCTTTCCAAAAATACTAATTTCAATGTTCTACGAGATATAGTTTCGGAAATATGGGCAGATTTGTCAGAATATTGCTCGAAAACTACTCGAAAATCCGTTATATCTGTCAATTCCGAATAGAATTAACCGATTTAGAAAGTTTTAACAAATGTCATCTACTGTATTTGTTCGAGATCTTTCTAAAAATATCGATTTCACCGCTCTACGACATATAGTTTCGGAGATATGGGCAGATTTGTCCGAATGTTGCTCGAAAACTACTCGAAAATCCGCTATATCTGTCAATTCCGAATAGAATTAACCGATTTAGAAAGTTTTAACAAATGTCATCTACTGTATTTTTTCGAGATCTTTCCAAAAATACTAATTTCAATGTTCTACGAGATATAGTTTCGGAAATATGGGCAGATTTGTCAGAATATTGCTCGAAAACTACTCGAAAATCCGTTATATCTGTCAATTCCGAATAGAATTAACCGATTTAGAAAGTTTTAACAAATGTCATCTACTGTATTTTTTCGAGATCTTTCTAAAAATATCGATTTCACCGCTCTACGACATATAGTTTCGGAGATATGGGCAGATTTATCCGAATGTTGCTCGAAAATTACTCGAAAATCCGATATATCTGTCAATTCCGAATAGAATTAACCGATTTAGAAAGTTTTAACAAATGTCATCTACTGTATTTTTTCGAGATCTTTCTAAAAATATCGATTTCACCGCTCTACAACATATAGTTTCGGAGATATGGGCAGATTTGTCCGAATGTTGCTCGAAAATTACTCGAAAATCCGCTATATCTGTCAATTCCGAATAGAATTAACCGATTTAGAAAGTTTTAACAAATGTCATCTACTGTATTTTTTCGAAATCTTTCTAAAAATATCGATTTCACCGCTGTACGACATATAGTTTCGGAGATATGGGCAGATTTGTCCGAATGTTGCTCGAAAACTACTCGAAAATCCGCTATATCTGTCAATTCCGAATAGAATTAACCGATTTAGAAAGTTTTAACAAATGTCATCTACTGTATTTTTTCGAGATCTTTCTAAAAATATCGATTTCACCGCTCTACGACATATAGTTTCGGAGATATGGGCAGAATTGTCCGAATGTTGCTCGAAAATTACTCGAAAATCCGCTATATCTGTCAATTCCGAATAGAATTAACCGATTTAGAAAGTTTTAACAAATGTCATCTACTGTATATTTTCGAGATCTTTCTAAAAATATCGATTTCACCGCTCTACGACATATAGTTTCGGAGATATGGGCAGATTTGTCCGAATGTTGCTCGAAAACTACTCGAAAATCCGCTATATCTGTCAATTCCGAATAGAATCAACCGATTTAGAAAGTTTTAACAAATGTCATCTACTGTATTTTTTCGAGATCTTTCTAAAAATATCGATTTCACCGCTCTACGACATATAGTTTCGGAGATATGGGCAGAATTGTCCGAATGTTGCTCGAAAATTACTCGAAAATCCGCTATATCTGTCAATTCCGAATAGAATTAACCGATTTAGAAAGTTTTAACAAATGTCATCTACTGTATTTTTTCGAGATCTTTCTAAAAATATCGATTTCACCGCTCTACGACATATAGTTTCGGAGATATGGGCAGATTTGTCCGAATGTTGCTCGAAAACTACTCGAAAATCCGCTATATCTGTCAATTCCGAATAGAATTAACCGATTTAGAAAGTTTTAACAAATG
Organism: Platypus cylindrus; assembly: GCA_949748235.1. Taxonomy (NCBI): domain Eukaryota; kingdom Metazoa; phylum Arthropoda; class Insecta; order Coleoptera; family Curculionidae; genus Platypus; species Platypus cylindrus. The sequence continues at coordinate 76,510 of OX456491.1, read as the reverse complement.
TCATCTACTGTATTTTTTCGAGATCTTTCCAAAAATACTAATTTCAATGTTCTACGAGATATAGTTTCGGAAATATGGGCAGATTTGTCAGAATATTGCTCGAAAACTACTCGAAAATCCGTTATATCTGTCAATTCCGAATAGAATTAACCGATTTAGAAAGTTTTAACAAATGTCATCTACTGTATTTTTTCGAGATCTTTCTAAAAATATCGATTTCACCGCTCTACGACATATAGTTTCGGAGATATGGGCAGATTTATCCGAATGTTGCTCGAAAATTACTCGAAAATCCGATATATCTGTCAATTCCGAATAGAATTAACCGATTTAGAAAGTTTTAACAAATGTCATCTACTGTATTTTTTCGAGATCTTTCCAAAAATACTAATTTCAATGTTCTACGAGATATAGTTTCGGAAATATGGGCAGATTTGTCAGAATATTGCTCGAAAACTACTCGAAAATCCGTTATATCTGTCAATTCCGAATAGAATTAACCGATTTAGAAAGTTTTAACAAATGTCATCTACTGTATTTTTTCGAGATCTTTCTAAAAATATCGATTTCACCGCTCTACGACATATAGTTTCGGAGATATGGGCAGATTTATCCGAATGTTGCTCGAAAATTACTCGAAAATCCGATATATCTGTCAATTCCGAATAGAATTAACCGATTTAGAAAGTTTTAACAAATGTCATCTACTGTATTTGTTCGAGATCTTTCTAAAAATATCGATTTCACCGCTCTACGACATATAGTTTCGGAGATATGGGCAGATTTGTCCGAATGTTGCTCGAAAACTACTCGAAAATCCGCTATATCTGTCAATTCCGAATAGAATTAACCGATTTAGAAAGTTTTAACAAATGTCATCTACTGTATTTTTTCGAGATCTTTCCAAAAATACTAATTTCAATGTTCTACTAGATATAGTTTCGGAAATATGGGCAGATTTGTCAGAATATTGCTCGAAAACTACTCGAAAATCCGTTATATCTGTCAATTCCGAATAGAATTAACCGATTTAGAAAGTTTTAACAAATGTCATCTACTGTATTTTTTCGAGATCTTTCCAAAAATACTAATTTCAATGTTCTACGAGATATAGTTTCGGAAATATGGGCAGATTTGTCAGAATATTGCTCGAAAACTACTCGAAAATCCGTTATATCTGTCAATTCCGAATAGAATTAACCGATTTAGAAAGTTTTAACAAATGTCATCTACTGTATTTGTTCGAGATCTTTCTAAAAATATCGATTTCACCGCTCTACGACATATAGTTTCGGAGATATGGGCAGATTTGTCCGAATGTTGCTCGAAAACTACTCGAAAATCCGCTATATCTGTCAATTCCGAATAGAATTAACCGATTTAGAAAGTTTTAACAAATGTCATCTACTGTATTTTTTCGAGATCTTTCCAAAAATACTTATTTCAATGTTCTACGAGATATAGTTTCGGAAATATGGGCAGATTTGTCAGAATATTGCTCGAAAACTACTCGAAAATCCGTTATATCTGTCAATTCCGAATAGAATTAACCGATTTAGAAAGTTTTAACAAATGTCATCTACTGTATTTTTTCGAGATCTTTCTAAAAATATCGATTTCACCGCTCTACGACATATAGTTTCGGAGATATGGGCAGATTTATCCGAATGTTGCTCGAAAATTACTCGAAAATCCGATATATCTGTCAATTCCGAATAGAATTAACCGATTTAGAAAGTTTTAACAAATGTCATCTACTGTATTTTTTCGAGGTCTTTCTAAAAATATCGATTTCACCGCTCTACGACATATAGTTTCGGAGATATGGGCAGATTTATCCGAATGTTGCTCGAAAATTACTCGAAAATCCGATATATCTGTCAATTCCGAATAGAATTAACCGATTTAGAAAGTTTTAACAAATGTCATCTACTGTATTTTTTCGAGATCTTTCTAAAAATATCGATTTCACCGCTCTACGACATATAGTTTCGGAGATATGGGCAGATTTGTCCGAATGTTGCTCGAAAATTACTCGAAAATCCGCTATATCTGTCAATTCCGAATAGAATTAACCGATTTAGAAAGTTTTAACAAATGTCATCTACTGTATTTTTTCGAAATCTTTCTAAAAATATCGATTTCACCGCTGTACGACATATAGTTTCGGAGATATGGGCAGATTTGTCCGAATGTTGCTCGAAAACTACTCGAAAATCCGCTATATCTGTCAATTCCGAATAGAATTAACCGATTTAGAAAGTTTTAACAAATGTCATCTACTGTATTTTTTCGAGATCTTTCTAAAAATATCGATTTCACCGCTCTACGACATATAGTTTCGGAGATATGGGCAGAATTGTCCGAATGTTGCTCGAAAATTACTCGAAAATCCGCTATATCTGTCAATTCCGAATAGAATTAACCGATTTAGAAAGTTTTAACAAATGTCATCTACTGTATATTTTCGAGATCTTTCTAAAAATATCGATTTCACCGCTCTACGACATATAGTTTCGGAGATATGGGCAGATTGGTCCGAATGTTGCTCGAAAACTACTCGAAAATCCGCTATATCTGTCAATTCCGAATAGAATCAACCGATTTAGAAAGTTTTAACAAATGTCATCTACTGTATTTTTTCGAGATCTTTCTAAAAATATCGATTTCACCGCTCTACGACATATAGTTTCGGAGATATGGGCAGAATTGTCCGAATGTTGCTCGAAAATTACTCGAAAATCCGCTATATCTGTCAATTCCGAATAGAATTAACCGATTTAGAAAGTTTTAACAAATGTCATCTACTGTATTTTTTCGAGATCTTTCTAAAAATATCGATTTCACCGCTCTACGACATATAGTTTCGGAGATATGGGCAGATTTGTCCGAATGTTGCTCGAAAACTACTCGAAAATCCGCTATATCTGTCAATTCCGAATAGAATTAACCGATTTAGAAAGTTTTAACAAATGTCATCTACTGTATTTTTTCGAGATCTTTCCAAAAATACTAATTTCAATGTTCTACGAGATATAGTTTCGGAAATATGGGCAGATTTGTCAGAATATTGCTCGAAAACTACTCGAAAATCCGTTATATCTGTCAATTCCGAATAGAATTAACCGATTTAGAAAGTTTTAACAAATGTCATCTACTGTATTTTTTCGAGATCTTTCTAAAAATATCGATTTCACCGCTCTACGACATATAGTTTCGGAGATATGGGCAGATTTATCCGAATGTTGCTCGAAAATTACTCGAAAATCCGATATATCTGTCAATTCCGAATAGAATTAACCGATTTAGAAAGTTTTAACAAATGTCATCTACTGTATTTTTTCGAGATCTTTCCAAAAATACTAATTTCAATGTTCTACGAGATATAGTTTCGGAAATATGGGCAGATTTGTCAGAATATTGCTCGAAAACTACTCGAAAATCCGTTATATCTGTCAATTCCGAATAGAATTAACCGATTTAGAAAGTTTTAACAAATGTCATCTACTGTATTTTTTCGAGATCTTTCTAAAAATATCGATTTCACCGCTCTACGACATATAGTTTCGGAGATATGGGCAGATTTATCCGAATGTTGCTCGAAAATTACTCGAAAATCCGATATATCTGTCAATTCCGAATAGAATTAACCGATTTAGAAAGTTTTAACAAATGTCATCTACTGTATTTGTTCGAGATCTTTCTAAAAATATCGATTTCACCGCTCTACGACATATAGTTTCGGAGATATGGGCAGATTTGTCCGAATGTTGCTCGAAAACTACTCGAAAATCCGCTATATCTGTCAATTCCGAATAGAATTAACCGATTTAGAAAGTTTTAACAAATGTCATCTACTGTATTTTTTCGAGATCTTTCCAAAAATACTAATTTCAATGTTCTACTAGATATAGTTTCGGAAATATGGGCAGATTTGTCAGAATATTGCTCGAAAACTACTCGAAAATCCGTTATATCTGTCAATTCCGAATAGAATTAACCGATTTAGAAAGTTTTAACAAATGTCATCTACTGTATTTTTTCGAGATCTTTCCAAAAATACTAATTTCAATGTTCTACGAGATATAGTTTCGGAAATATGGGCAGATTTGTCAGAATATTGCTCGAAAACTACTCGAAAATCCGTTATATCTGTCAATTCCGAATAGAATTAACCGATTTAGAAAGTTTTAACAAATGTCATCTACTGTATTTGTTCGAGATCTTTCTAAAAATATCGATTTCACCGCTCTACGACATATAGTTTCGGAGATATGGGCAGATTTGTCCGAATGTTGCTCGAAAACTACTCGAAAATCCGCTATATCTGTCAATTCCGAATAGAATTAACCGATTTAGAAAGTTTTAACAAATGTCATCTACTGTATTTTTTCGAGATCTTTCCAAAAATACTTATTTCAATGTTCTACGAGATATAGTTTCGGAAATATGGGCAGATTTGTCAGAATATTGCTCGAAAACTACTCGAAAATCCGTTATATCTGTCAATTCCGAATAGAATTAACCGATTTAGAAAGTTTTAACAAATGTCATCTACTGTATTTTTTCGAGATCTTTCTAAAAATATCGATTTCACCGCTCTACGACATATAGTTTCGGAGATATGGGCAGATTTATCCGAATGTTGCTCGAAAATTACTCGAAAATCCGATATATCTGTCAATTCCGAATAGAATTAACCGATTTAGAAAGTTTTAACAAATGTCATCTACTGTATTTTTTCGAGATCTTTCTAAAAATATCGATTTCACCGCTCTACGACATATAGTTTCGGAGATATGGGCAGATTTGTCCGAATGTTGCTCGAAAACTACTCGAAAATCCGCTATATCTGTCAATTCCGAATAGAATTAACCGATTTAGAAAGTTTTAACAAATGTCATCTACTGTATTTTTTCGAGATCTTTCTAAAAATATCGATTTCACCGCTCTACGACATATAGTTTCGGAGATATGGGCAGATTTGTCCGAATGTTGCTCGAAAACTACTCGAAAATCCGCTATATCTGTCAATTCCGAATAGAATTAACCGATTTAGAAAGTTTTAACAAATGTCATCTACTGTATTTTTTCGAGATCTTTCTAAAAATATCGATTTCACCGCTCTACGACAGATAGTTTCGGAGATATGGGCAGATTTGTCCGAATGTTGCTCGAAAATTACTCGAAAATCCGATATATCTGTCAATTCCGAATAGAATTAACCGATTTAGAAAGTTTTAACAAATGTCATCTACTGTATTTTTTCGAGATCTTTCTAAAAATATCGATTTCACCGCTCTACGACATATAGTTTCGGGGATATGGGCAGATTTGTCCGAATGTTGCTCGAAAACTACTCGAAAATCCGATATATATCTGTCAATTCCGAATAGAATTAACCGATTTAGAAAGTTTTAACAAATGTCATCTACTGTATTTTTTCGAGATCTTTCTAAAAATATCGATTTCACCGCTCTACGACAGATAGTTTCGGAGATATGGGCAGATTTGTCCGAATGTTGCTCGAAAACTACTCGAAAATCCGTTATATCTGTCAATTCCGAATAGAATTAACCGATTTAGAAAGTTTTAACAAATGTCATCTACTGTATTTTTTCGAGGTCTTTCTAAAAATACCGAATTCACTGCTCTACGACATATAGTTTCGGAGATATGGGCAGATTTGTCCGAATGTTGCTCGAAAACTACTCGAAAATCCGCTATATCTGTCAATTCCGAATAGAATTAACCGATTTGGAAAGTTTTAACAAATGTCATCTACTGTATTTTTTCGAGATCTTTCTAAAAATATCGATTTCACCGCTCTACGACATATAGTTTCGGAGATATGGGCAGATTTGTCCGAATGTTGCTCGAAAATTACTCGAAAATCCGCTATATCTGTCAATTCCGAATAGAATTAACCGATTTAGAAAGTTTTAACAAATGTCATCTACTGTATTTTTTCGAGATCTTTCTAAAAATATCGATTTCACCGCTCCACGACATATAGTTTCGGAGATATGGGCAGATTTGTCCGAATGTTGCTCGAAAACTACTCGAAAGTCCGCTATATCTGTCAATTCCGAATAGAATTAACCGACTTAGAAAGTTTTAACAAATGTCATCTACTGTATTTTTTCGAGGTCTTTCTAAAAATACCGAATTCACTGCTCTACGACATATAGTTTCGGAGATATGGGCAGATTTGTCAGAATGTTGCTCGAAAATTACTCGAAAATCCGCTATATCTGTCAATTCCGAATAGAATTAACCGATTTAGAAAGTTTTAACAAATGTCATCTACTGTATTTTTTCGAGATCTTTCTAAAAATATCGATTTCACCGCTCTACGACATATAGTTTCGGAGATATGGGCAGATTTGTCCGAATGTTGCTCGAAAACTACTCGAAAATCCGCTATATCTGTCAATTCCGAATAGAATTAACCGATTTAGAAAGTTTTAACAAATGTCATCTACTGTATTTTTTCGAGATCTTTCTAAAAATATCGATTTCACCGCTCTACGACATATAGTTTCGGAGATATGGGCAGATTTGTCCGAATGTTGCTCGAAAATTACTCGAAAATCCGCTATATCTGTCAATTCCGAATAGAATTAACCGATTTAGAAAGTTTTAACAAATGTCATCTACTGTATTTTTTCGAGATCTTTCTAAAAATATCGATTTCACCGCTGTACGACATATAGTTTCGGAGATATGGGCAGATTTGTCCGAATGTTGCTCGAAAACTACTCGAAAATCCGCTATCTCTGTCAATTCCGAATAGAATTAACCGATTTAGAAAGTTTTAACAAATGTCATCTACTGTATTTTTTCGAGATCTTTCTAAAAATATCGATTTCACCGCTCTACGACATATAGTTTCGGAGATATGGGCAGAATTGTCCGAATGTTGCTCGAAAATTACTCGAAAATCCGCTATATCTGTCAATTCCGAATAGAATTAACCGATTTAGAAAGTTTTAACAAATGTCATCTACTGTATTTTTTCGAGATCTTTCTAAAAATATCGATTTCACCGCTCTACGACATATAGTTTCGGAGATATGGGCAGATTTGTCCGAATGTTGCTCGAAAACTACTCGAAAATCCGCTATATCTGTCAATTCCGAATAGAATTAACCGATTTAGAAAGTTTTAACAAATGTCATCTACTGTATTTTTTCGAGATCTTTCCAAAAATACTAATTTCAATGTTCTACGAGATATAGTTTCGGAAATATGGGCAGATTTGTCAGAATATTGCTCGAAAACTACTCGAAAATCCGTTATATCTGTCAATTCCGAATAGAATTAACCGATTTAGAAAGTTTTAACAAATGTCATCTACTGTATTTGTTCGAGATCTTTCTAAAAATATCGATTTCACCGCTCTACGACATATAGTTTCGGAGATATGGGCAGATTTGTCCGAATGTTGCTCGAAAACTACTCGAAAATCCGCTATATCTGTCAATTCCGAATAGAATTAACCGATTTAGAAAGTTTTAACAAATGTCATCTACTGTATTTTTTCGAGATCTTTCTAAAAATATCGATTTCACCGCTCTACGACATATAGTTTCGGAGATATGGGCAGATTTGTCCGAATGTTGCTCGAAAATTACTCGAAAATCCGCTATATCTGTCAATTCCGAATAGAATTAACCGATTTAGAAAGTTTTAACAAATGTCATCTACTGTATTTTTTCGAGATCTTTCTAAAAATATCGATTTCACCGCTGTACGACATATAGTTTCGGAGATATGGGCAGATTTGTCCGAATGTTGCTCGAAAACTACTCGAAAATCCGCTATATCTGTCAATTCCGAATGGAATTAACCGATTTAGAAAGTTTTAACAAATGTCATCTACTGTATTTTTTCGAGATCTTTCTAAAAATATCGATTTCACCGCTCTACGACATATAGTTTCGGAGATATGGGCAGAATTGTCCGAATGTTGCTCGAAAATTACTCGAAAATCCGCTATATCTGTCAATTCCGAATAGAATTAACCGATTTAGAAAGTTTTAACAAATGTCATCTACTGTATTTTTTCGAGATCTTTCTAAAAATATCGATTTCACCGCTCTACGACAGATAGTTTCGGAGATATGGGCAGATTTGTCCGAATGTTGCTCGAAAACTACTCGAAAATCCGCTATATCTGTCAATTCCGAATAGAATTAACCGATTTAGAAAGTTTTAACAAATGTCATCTACTGTATTTTTTCGAGATCTTTCCAAAAATACTAATTTCAATGTTCTACGAGATATAGTTTCGGAAATATGGGCAGATTTGTCAGAATATTGCTCGAAAACTACTCGAAAATCCGTTATATCTGTCAATTCCGAATAGAATTAACCGATTTAGAAAGTTTTAACAAATGTCATCTACTGTATTTGTTCGAGATCTTTCTAAAAATATCGATTTCACCGCTCTACGACATATAGTTTCGGAGATATGGGCAGATTTGTCCGAATGTTGCTCGAAAACTACTCGAAAATCCGCTATATCTGTCAATTCCGAATAGAATTAACCGATTTAGAAAGTTTTAACAAATGTCATCTACTGTATTTTTTCGAGATCTTTCCAAAAATACTAATTTCAATGTTCTACGAGATATAGTTTCGGAAATATGGGCAGATTTGTCAGAATATTGCTCGAAAACTACTCGAAAATCCGTTATATCTGTCAATTCCGAATAGAATTAACCGATTTAGAAAGTTTTAACAAATGTCATCTACTGTATTTTTTCGAGATCTTTCTAAAAATATCGATTTCACCGCTCTACGACATATAGTTTCGGAGATATGGGCAGATTTGTCCGAATGTTGCTCGAAAACTACTCGAAAATCCGCTATATCTGTCAATTCCGAATAGAATTAACCGATTTAGAAAGTTTTAACAAATGTCATCTACTGTATTTTTTCGAGATCTTTCCAAAAATACTAATTTCAATGTTCTACGAGATATAGTTTCGGAAATATGGGCAGATTTGTCAGAATATTGCTCGAAAACTACTCGAAAATCCGTTATATCTGTCAATTCCGAATAGAATTAACCGATTTAGAAAGTTTTAACAAATGTCATCTACTGTATTTGTTCGAGATCTTTCTAAAAATATCGATTTCACCGCTCTACGACATATAGTTTCGGAGATATGGGCAGATTTGTCCGAATGTTGCTCGAAAACTACTCGAAAATCCGCTATATCTGTCAATTCCGAATAGAATTAACCGATTTAGAAAGTTTTAACAAATGTCATCTACTGTATTTTTTCGAGATCTTTCCAAAAATACTAATTTCAATGTTCTACGAGATATAGTTTCGGAAATATGGGCAGATTTGTCAGAATATTGCTCGAAAACTACTCGAAAATCCGTTATATCTGTCAATTCCGAATAGAATTAACCGATTTAGAAAGTTTTAACAAATGTCATCTACTGTATTTTTTCGAGATCTTTCTAAAAATATCGATTTCACCGCTCTACGACATATAGTTTCGGAGATATGGGCAGATTTGTCCGAATGTTGCTCGAAAATTACTCGAAAATCCGATATATCTGTCAATTCCGAATAGAATTAACCGATTTAGAAAGTTTTAACAAATGTCATCTACTGTATTTTTTCGAGATCTTTCTAAAAATATCGATTTCACCGCTCTACGACATATAGTTTCGGAGATATGGGCAGATTTGTCCGAATGTTGCTCGAAAACTACTCGAAAATCCGCTATATCTGTCAATTCCGAATAGAATTAACCGATTTAGAAAGTTTTAACAAATGTCATCTACTGTATTTTTTCGAGATCTTTCTAAAAATATCGATTTCACCGCTCTACGACATATAGTTTCGGAGATATGGGCAGATTTGTCCGAATGTTGCTCGAAAACTACTCGAAAATCCGCTATATCTGTCAATTCCGAATAGAATTAACCGATTTAGAAAGTTTTAACAAATGTCATCTACTGTATTTTTTCGAGGTCTTTCTAAAAATACCGAATTCACTGCTCTACGACATATAGTTTCGGAGATATGGGCAGATTTGTCCGAATGTTGCTCGAAAATTACTCGAAAATCCGCTATATCTGTCAATTCCGAATAGAATTAACCGATTTAGAAAGTTTTAACAAATGTCATCTACTGTATTTTTTCGAGATCTTTCTAAAAATATCGATTTCACCGCTCTACGACATATAGTTTCGGAGATATGGGCAGATTTGTCCGAATGTTGCTCGAAAACTACTCGAAAATCCGCTATATCTGTCAATTCCGAATAGAATTAACCGATTTAGAAAGTTTTAACAAATGTCATCTACTGTATTTTTTCGAGATCTTTCTAAAAATATCGATTTCACCGCTCTACGACATATAGTTTCGGAGATATGGGCAGATTTGTCCGAATGTTGCTCGAAAACTACTCGAAAATCCGCTATATCTGTCAATTCCGAATAGAATTAACCGATTTAGAAAGTTTTAACAAATGTCATCTACTGTATTTTTTCGAGATCTTTCTAAAAATATCGATTTCACCGCTCTACGACATATAGTTTCGGAGATATGGGCAGATTTGTCCGAATGTTGCTCGAAAATTACTCGAAAATCCGGTATATCTGTCAATTCCGAATAGAATTAACCGATTTAGAAAGTTTTAACAAATGTCATCTACTGTATTATTTCGAGGTCTTTCTAAAAATATCGATTTCACCGCTCTACGACATATAGTTTCAGAGATATGGGCAGATTTGTCCGAATGTTGCTCGAAAACTACTCGAAAATCCGCTATATCTGTCAATTCCGAATAGAATTAACCGATTTAGAAAGTTTTAACAAATGTCATCTACTGTATTTTTTCGAGATCTTTCTAAAAATATCGATTTCACCGCTCTACGACATATAGTTTCGGAGATATGGGCAGATTTGTCCGAATGTTGCTCGAAAACTACTCGAAAATCCGCTATATCTGTCAATTCCGAATAGAATTAACCGATTTAGAAAGTTTTAACAAATGTCATCTACTGTATTTTTTCGAGATCTTTCTAAAAATATCGATTTCACCGCTCTACGACATATAGTTTCGGAGATATGGGCAGATTTGTCCGAATGTTGCTCGAAAACTACTCGAAAATCCGCTATATCTGTCAATTCCGAATAGAATTAACCGATTTAGAAAGTTTTAACAAATGTCATCTACTGTATTTTTTCGAGATCTTTCTAAAAATATCGATTTCACCGCTCTACGACATATAGTTTCGGAGATATGGGCAGATTTGTCCGAATGTTGCTCGAAAACTACTCGAAAATCCGCTATATCTGTCAATTCCGAATAGAATTAACCGATTTAGAAAGTTTTAACAAATATCATCTACTGTATTTTTTCGAGATCTTTCTAAAAATATCGATTTCACCGCTCTACGACATATAGTTTCGGAGATATGGGCAGAATTGTCCGAATGTTGCTCGAAAATTACTCGAAAATCCGCTATATCTGTCAATTCCGAATAGAATTAACCGATTTAGAAAGTTTTAACAAATGTCATCTACTGTATTTTTTCGAGATCTTTCTAAAAATATCGATTTCACCGCTCTACGACATATAGTTTCGGAGATATGGGCAGATTTGTCCGAATGTTGCTCGAAAACTACTCGAAAATCCGCTATATCTGTCAATTCCGAATAGAATTAACCGATTTAGAAAGTTTTAACAAATGTCATCTACTGTATTTTTTCGAGATCTTTCCAAAAATACTAATTTCAATGTTCTACGAGATATAGTTTCGGAAATATGGGCAGATTTGTCAGAATATTGCTCGAAAACTACTCGAAAATCCGTTATATCTGTCAATTCCGAATAGAATTAACCGATTTAGAAAGTTTTAACAAATGTCATCTACTGTATTTGTTCGAGATCTTTCTAAAAATATCGATTTCACCGCTCTACGACATATAGTTTCGGAGATATGGGCAGATTTGTCCGAATGTTGCTCGAAAACTACTCGAAAATCCGCTATATCTGTCAATTCCGAATAGAATTAACCGATTTAGAAAGTTTTAACAAATGTCATCTACTGTATTTTTTCGAGATCTTTCTAAAAATATCGATTTCACCGCTCTACGACATATAGTTTCGGAGATATGGGCAGATTTGTCCGAATGTTGCTCGAAAACTACTCGAAAATCCGCTATATCTGTCAATTCCGAATAGAATTAACCGATTTAGAAAGTTTTAACAAATGTCATCTACTGTATTTTTTCGAGATCTTTCTAAAAATATCGATTTCACCGCTCTACGACATATAGTTTCGGAGATATGGGCAGATTTGTCCGAATGTTGCTCGAAAACTACTCGAAAATCCGCTATATCTGTCAATTCCGAATAGAATTAACCGATTTAGAAAGTTTTAACAAATGTCGTCTACTGTATTTTTTCGAGATCTTTCTAAAAATATCGATTTCACCGCTCTACGACATATAGTTTCGGAGATATGGGCAGATTTGTCCGAATGTTGCTCGAAAACTACTCGAAAATCCGCTATATCTGTCAATTCCGAATAGAATTAACCGATTTAGAAAGTTTTAACAAATATCATCTACTGTATTTTTTCGAGATCTTTCTAAAAATATCGATTTCACCGCTCTACGACATATAGTTTCGGAGATATGGGCAGAATTGTCCGAATGTTGCTCGAAAATTACTCGAAAATCCGCTATATCTGTCAATTCCGAATAGAATTAACCGATTTAGAAAGTTTTAACAAATGTCATCTACTGTATTTTTTCGAGATCTTTCTAAAAATATCGATTTCACCGCTCTACGACATATAGTTTCGGAGATATGGGCAGATTTGTCCGAATGTTGCTCGAAAACTACTCGAAAATCCGCTATATCTGTCAATTCCGAATAGAATTAACCGATTTAGAAAGTTTTAACAAATGTCATCTACTGTATTTTTTCGAGATCTTTCCAAAAATACTAATTTCAATGTTCTACGAGATATAGTTTCGGAAATATGGGCAGATTTGTCAGAATATTGCTCGAAAACTACTCGAAAATCCGTTATATCTGTCAATTCCGAATAGAATTAACCGATTTAGAAAGTTTTAACAAATGTCATCTACTGTATTTGTTCGAGATCTTTCTAAAAATATCGATTTCACCGCTCTACGACATATAGTTTCGGAGATATGGGCAGATTTGTCCGAATGTTGCTCGAAAACTACTCGAAAATCCGCTATATCTGTCAATTCCGAATAGAATTAACCGATTTAGAAAGTTTTAACAAATGTCATCTACTGTATTTTTTCGAGATCTTTCTAAAAATATCGATTTCACCGCTCTACGACATATAGTTTCGGAGATATGGGCAGATTTGTCCGAATGTTGCTCGAAAACTACTCGAAAATCCGCTATATCTGTCAATTCCGAATAGAATTAACCGATTTAGAAAGTTTTAACAAATGTCATCTACTGTATTTTTTCGAGGTCTTTCTAAAAATACCGAATTCACTGCTCTACGACATATAGTTTCGGAGATATGGGCAGATTTGTCCGAATGTTGCTCGAAAATTACTCGAAAATCCGCTATATCTGTCAATTCCGAATAGAATTAACCGATTTAGAAAGTTTTAACAAATGTCATCTACTGTATTTTTTCGAGATCTTTCTAAAAATATCGATTTCACCGCTCTACGACATATAGTTTCGGAGATATGGGCAGATTTGTCCGAATGTTGCTCGAAAACTACTCGAAAATCCGCTATATCTGTCAATTCCGAATAGAATTAACCGATTTAGAAAGTTTTAACAAATGTCATCTACTGTATTTTTTCGAGATCTTTCTAAAAATATCGATTTCACCGCTCTACGACATATAGTTTCGGAGATATGGGCAGATTTGTCCGAATGTTGCTCGAAAACTACTCGAAAATCCGCTATATCTGTCAATTCCGAATAGAATTAACCGATTTAGAAAGTTTTAACAAATGTCATCTACTGTATTTTTTCGAGATCTTTCTAAAAATATCGATTTCACCGCTCTACGACATATAGTTTCGGAGATATGGGCAGATTTGTCCGAATGTTGCTCGAAAATTACTCGAAAATCCGGTATATCTGTCAATTCCGAATAGAATTAACCGATTTAGAAAGTTTTAACAAATGTCATCTACTGTATTATTTCGAGGTCTTTCTAAAAATATCGATTTCACCGCTCTACGACATATAGTTTCGGAGATATGGGCAGATTTGTCCGAATGTTGCTCGAAAACTACTCGAAAATCCGCTATATCTGTCAATTCCGAATAGAATTAACCGATTTAGAAAGTTTTAACAAATGTCATCTACTGTATTTTTTCGAGATCTTTCTAAAAATATCGATTTCACCGCTCTACGACATATAGTTTCGGAGATATGGGCAGATTTGTCCGAATGTTGCTCGAAAACTACTCGAAAATCCGCTATATCTGTCAATTCCGAATAGAATTAACCGATTTAGAAAGTTTTAACAAATGTCATCTACTGTATTTTTTCGAGATCTTTCTAAAAATATCGATTTCACCGCTCTACGACATATAGTTTCGGAGATATGGGCAGATTTGTCCGAATGTTGCTCGAAAACTACTCGAAAATCCGCTATATCTGTCAATTCCGAATAGAATTAACCGATTTAGAAAGTTTTAACAAATGTCATCTACTGTATTTTTTCGAGATCTTTCTAAAAATATCGATTTCACCGCTCTACGACATATAGTTTCGGAGATATGGGCAGATTTGTCCGAATGTTGCTCGAAAACTACTCGAAAATCCGCTATATCTGTCAATTCCGAATAGAATTAACCGATTTAGAAAGTTTTAACAAATATCATCTACTGTATTTTTTCGAGATCTTTCTAAAAATATCGATTTCACCGCTCTACGACATATAGTTTCGGAGATATGGGCAGAATTGTCCGAATGTTGCTCGAAAATTACTCGAAAATCCGCTATATCTGTCAATTCCGAATAGAATTAACCGATTTAGAAAGTTTTAACAAATGTCATCTACTGTATTTTTTCGAGATCTTTCTAAAAATATCGATTTCACCGCTCTACGACATATAGTTTCGGAGATATGGGCAGATTTGTCCGAATGTTGCTCGAAAACTACTCGAAAATCCGCTATATCTGTCAATTCCGAATAGAATTAACCGATTTAGAAAGTTTTAACAAATGTCATCTACTGTATTTTTTCGAGATCTTTCCAAAAATACTAATTTCAATGTTCTACGAGATATAGTTTCGGAAATATGGGCAGATTTGTCAGAATATTGCTCGAAAACTACTCGAAAATCCGTTATATCTGTCAATTCCGAATAGAATTAACCGATTTAGAAAGTTTTAACAAATGTCATCTACTGTATTTGTTCGAGATCTTTCTAAAAATATCGATTTCACCGCTCTACGACATATAGTTTCGGAGATATGGGCAGATTTGTCCGAATGTTGCTCGAAAACTACTCGAAAATCCGCTATATCTGTCAATTCCGAATAGAATTAACCGATTTAGAAAGTTTTAACAAATGTCATCTACTGTATTTTTTCGAGATCTTTCCAAAAATACTAATTTCAATGTTCTACGAGATATAGTTTCGGAAATATGGGCAGATTTGTCAGAATATTGCTCGAAAACTACTCGAAAATCCGTTATATCTGTCAATTCCGAATAGAATTAACCGATTTAGAAAGTTTTAACAAATGTCATCTACTGTATTTTTTCGAGATCTTTCTAAAAATATCGATTTCACCGCTCTACGACATATAGTTTCGGAGATATGGGCAGATTTGTCCGAATGTTGCTCGAAAATTACTCGAAAATCCGATATATCTGTCAATTCCGAATAGAATTAACCGATTTAGAAAGTTTTAACAAATGTCATCTACTGTATTTTTTCGAGATCTTTCCAAAAATACTAATTTCAATGTTCTACGAGATATAGTTTCGGAAATATGGGCAGATTTGTCAGAATATTGCTCGAAAACTACTCGAAAATCCGCTATATCTGTCAATTCCGAATAGAATTAACCGATTTAGAAAGTTTTAACAAATGTCATCTACTGTATTTTTTCGAGATCTTTCTAAAAATATCGATTTCACCGCTCTACGACATATAGTTTCGGAGATATGGGCAGATTTGTCCGAATGTTGCTCGAAAACTACTCGAAAATCCGCTATATCTGTCAATTCCGAATAGAATTAACCGATTTAGAAAGTTTTAACAAATATCATCTACTGTATTTTTTCGAGATCTTTCTAAAAATATCGATTTCACCGCTCTACGACATATAGTTTCGGAGATATGGGCAGAATTGTCCGAATGTTGCTCGAAAATTACTCGAAAATCCGCTATATCTGTCAATTCCGAATAGAATTAACCGATTTAGAAAGTTTTAACAAATGTCATCTACTGTATTTTTTCGAGATCTTTCTAAAAATATCGATTTCACCGCTCTACGACATATAGTTTCGGAGATATGGGCAGATTTGTCCGAATGTTGCTCGAAAACTACTCGAAAATCCGCTATATCTGTCAATTCCGAATAGAATTAACCGATTTAGAAAGTTTTAACAAATGTCATCTACTGTATTTTTTCGAGATCTTTCCAAAAATACTAATTTCAATGTTCTACGAGATATAGTTTCGGAAATATGGGCAGATTTGTCAGAATATTGCTCGAAAGCTACTCGAAAATCCGTTATATCTGTCAATTCCGAATAGAATTAACCGATTTAGAAAGTTTTAACAAATGTCATCTACTGTATTTGTTCGAGATCTTTCTAAAAATATCGATTTCACCGCTCTACGACATATAGTTTCGGAGATATGGGCAGATTTGTCCGAATGTTGCTCGAAAACTACTCGAAAATCCGCTATATCTGTCAATTCCGAATAGAATTAACCGATTTAGAAAGTTTTAACAAATGTCATCTACTGTATTTTTTCGAGATCTTTCCAAAAATACTAATTTCAATGTTCTACGAGATATAGTTTCGGAAATATGGGCAGATTTGTCAGAATATTGCTCGAAAACTACTCGAAAATCCGTTATATCTGTCAATTCCGAATAGAATTAACCGATTTAGAAAGTTTTAACAAATGTCATCTACTGTATTTTTTCGAGATCTTTCTAAAAATATCGATTTCACCGCTCTACGACATATAGTTTCGGAGATATGGGCAGATTTGTCCGAATGTTGCTCGAAAATTACTCGAAAATCCGATATATCTGTCAATTCCGAATAGAATTAACCGATTTAGAAAGTTTTAACAAATGTCATCTACTGTATTTTTTCGAGATCTTTCTAAAAATATCGATTTCACCGCTCTACGACATATAGTTTCGGAGATATGGGCAGATTTGTCCGAATGTTGCTCGAAAACTACTCGAAAATCCGCTATATCTGTCAATTCCGAATAGAATTAACCGATTTAGAAAGTTTTAACAAATGTCATCTACTGTATTTTTTCGAGATCTTTCTAAAAATATCGATTTCACCGCTCTACGACATATAGTTTCGGAGATATGGGCAGATTTGTCCGAATGTTGCTCGAAAACTACTCGAAAATCCGCTATATCTGTCAATTCCGAATAGAATTAACCGATTTAGAAAGTTTTAACAAATGTCATCTACTGTATTTTTTCGAGGTCTTTCTAAAAATACCGAATTCACTGCTCTACGACATATAGTTTCGGAGATATGGGCAGATTTGTCCGAATGTTGCTCGAAAATTACTCGAAAATCCGCTATATCTGTCAATTCCGAATAGAATTAACCGATTTAGAAAGTTTTAACAAATGTCATCTACTGTATTTTTTCGAGATCTTTCTAAAAATATCGATTTCACCGCTCTACGACATATAGTTTCGGAGATATGGGCAGATTTGTCCGAATGTTGCTCGAAAACTACTCGAAAATCCGCTATATCTGTCAATTCCGAATAGAATTAACCGATTTAGAAAGTTTTAACAAATGTCATCTACTGTATTTTTTCGAGATCTTTCTAAAAATATCGATTTCACCGCTCTACGACATATAGTTTCGGAGATATGGGCAGATTTGTCCGAATGTTGCTCGAAAACTACTCGAAAATCCGCTATATCTGTCAATTCCGAATAGAATTAACCGATTTAGAAAGTTTTAACAAATGTCATCTACTGTATTTTTTCGAGATCTTTCTAAAAATATCGATTTCACCGCTCTACGACATATAGTTTCGGAGATATGGGCAGATTTGTCCGAATGTTGCTCGAAAATTACTCGAAAATCCGGTATATCTGTCAATTCCGAATAGAATTAACCGATTTAGAAAGTTTTAACAAATGTCATCTACTGTATTATTTCGAGGTCTTTCTAAAAATATCGATTTCACCGCTCTACGACATATAGTTTCGGAGATATGGGCAGATTTGTCCGAATGTTGCTCGAAAACTACTCGAAAATCCGCTATATCTGTCAATTCCGAATAGAATTAACCGATTTAGAAAGTTTTAACAAATGTCATCTACTGTATTTTTTCGAGATCTTTCTAAAAATATCGATTTCACCGCTCTACGACAGATAGTTTCGGAGATATGGGCAGATTTGTCCGAATGTTGCTCGAAAATTACTCGAAAATCCGATATATCTGTCAATTCCGAATAGAATTAACCGATTTAGAAAGTTTTAACAAATGTCATCTACTGTATTTTTTCGAGATCTTTCTAAAAATATCGATTTCACCGCTCTACGACATATAGTTTCGGAGATATGGGCAGATTTGTCCGAATGTTGCTCGAAAATTACTCGAAAATCCGCTATATCTGTCAATTCCGAATAGAATTAACCGATTTAGAAAGTTTTAACAAATGTCATCTACTGTATTTTTTCGAGATCTTTCTAAAAATATCGATTTCACCGCTCTACGACATATAGTTTCGGAGATATGGGCAGATTTGTCCGAATGTTGCTCGAAAACTACTCGAAAATCCGCTATATCTGTCAATTCCGAATAGAATTAACCGATTTAGAAAGTTTTAACAAATGTCATCTACTGTATTTTTTCGAGATCTTTCTAAAAATATCGATTTCACCGCTCTACGACATATAGTTTCGGAGATATGGGCAGATCTGTCCGAATGTTGCTCGAAAATTACTCGAAAATCCGCTATATCTGTCAATTCCGAATAGAATTAACCGATTTAGAAAGTTTTAACAAATGTCATCTACTGTATTTTTTCGAGATCTTTCTAAAAATATCGATTTCACCGCTGTACGACATATAGTTTCGGAGATATGGGCAGATTTGTCCGAATGTTGCTCGAAAACTACTCGAAAATCCGCTATATCTGTCAATTCCGAATAGAATTAACCGATTTAGAAAGTTTTAACAAATGTCATCTACTGTATTTTTTCGAGATCCTTCTAAAAATATCGATTTCACCGCTCTACGACATATAGTTTCGGAGATATGGGCAGATTTGTCCGAATGTTGCTCGAAAACTACTCGAAAATCCGCTATATCTGTCAATTCCGAATAGAATTAACCGATTTAGAAAGTTTTAACAAATGTCATCTACTGTATTTTTTCGAGATCTTTCTAAAAATATCGATTTCACCGCTCTACGACATATAGTTTCGGAGATATGGGCAGAATTGTCCGAATGTTGCTCGAAAATTACTCGAAAATCCGCTATATCTGTCAATTCCGAATAGAATTAACCGATTTAGAAAGTTTTAACAAATGTCATCTACTGTATTTTTTCGAGATCTTTCTAAAAATATCGATTTCACCGCTCTACGACATATAGTTTCGGAGATATGGGCAGATTTGTCCGAATGTTGCTCGAAAACTACTCGAAAATCCGCTATATCTGTCAATTCCGAATAGAATTAACCGATTTAGAAAGTTTTAACAAATGTCATCTACTGTATTTTTTCGAGATCTTTCCAAAAATACTAATTTCAATGTTCTACGAGATATAGTTTCGGAAATATGGGCAGATTTGTCAGAATATTGCTCGAAAACTACTCGAAAATCCGTTATATCTGTCAATTCCGAATAGAATTAACCGATTTAGAAAGTTTTAACAAATGTCATCTACTGTATTTGTTCGAGATCTTTCTAAAAATATCGATTTCACCGCTCTACGACATATAGTTTCGGAGATATGGGCAGATTTGTCCGAATGTTGCTCGAAAACTACTCGAAAATCCGCTATATCTGTCAATTCCGAATAGAATTAACCGATTTAGAAAGTTTTAACAAATGTCATCTACTGTATTTTTTCGAGATCTTTCCAAAAATACTAATTTCAATGTTCTACGAGATATAGTTTCGGAAATATGGGCAGATTTGTCAGAATATTGCTCGAAAACTACTCGAAAATCCGTTATATCTGTCAATTCCGAATAGAATTAACCGATTTAGAAAGTTTTAACAAATGTCATCTACTGTATTTTTTCGAGATCTTTCTAAAAATATCGATTTCACCGCTCTACGACATATAGTTTCGGAGATATGGGCAGATTTGTCCGAATGTTGCTCGAAAATTACTCGAAAATCCGATATATCTGTCAATTCCGAATAGAATTAACCGATTTAGAAAGTTTTAACAAATGTCATCTACTGTATTTTTTCGAGATCTTTCTAAAAATATCGATTTCACCGCTCTACGACATATAGTTTCGGAGATATGGGCAGATTTGTCCGAATGTTGCTCGAAAACTACTCGAAAATCCGCTATATCTGTCAATTCCGAATAGAATTAACCGATTTAGAAAGTTTTAACAAATGTCATCTACTGTATTTTTTCGAGATCTTTCTAAAAATATCGATTTCACCGCTCTACGACATATAGTTTCGGAGATATGGGCAGATTTGTCCGAATGTTGCTCGAAAACTACTCGAAAATCCGCTATATCTGTCAATTCCGAATAGAATTAACCGATTTAGAAAGTTTTAACAAATGTCATCTACTGTATTTTTTCGAGATCTTTCTAAAAATATCGATTTCACCGCTCTACGACATATAGTTTCGGAGATATGGGCAGATTTGTCCGAATGTTGCTCGAAAACTAATCGAAAATCCGCTATATCTGTCAATTCCGAATAGAATTAACCGATTTAGAAAGTTTTAGCAAATGTCATCTATTGTATTTTTTCGAGATCTTTCTAAAAATATCGATTTCACCGCTCTACGACATATAGTTTCGGAGATATGGGCAGATTTGTCCGAATGTTGCTCGAAAACTACTCGAAAATCCGCTATATCTGTCAATTCCGAATAGAATTAACCGATTTAGAAAGTTTTAACAAATGTCATCTACTGTATTTTTTCGAGATCTTTCTAAAAATATCGATTTCACCGCTCTACGACATATAGTTTCGGAGATATGGGCAGATTTGTCCGAATGTTGCTCGAAAATTACTCGAAAATCCGGTATATCTGTCAATTCCGAATAGAATTAACCGATTTAGAAAGTTTTAACAAATGTTATCTACTGTATTTTTTCGAGATCTTTCTAAAAATATCGATTTCACCGCTCTACGACATATAGTTTCGGAGATATGGGCAGATTTGTCCGAATGTTGCTCGAAAACTACTCGAAAATCCGATATATCTGTCAATTCCGAATAGAATTAACCGATTTAGAAAGTTTTAACAAATGTCATCTACTGTATTTTTTCGAGATCTTTCTAAAAATATCGATTTCACCGCTCTACGACATATAGTTTCGGAGATATGGGCAGATTTGTCCGAATGTTGCTCGAAAATTACTCGAAAATCCGGTATATCTGTCAATTCCGAATAGAATTAACCGATTTAGAAAGTTTTAACAAATGTTATCTACTGTATTTTTTCGAGATCTTTCTAAAAATATCGATTTCACCGCTCTACGACATATAGTTTCGGAGATATGGGCAGATTTGTCCGAATGTTGCTCGAAAATTACTCGAAAATCCGATATATCTGTCAATTCCGAATAGAATTAACCGATTTAGAAAGTTTTAACAAATGTCATCTACTGTATTTTTTCGAGATCTTTCTAAAAATATCGATTTCACCGCTCTACGACATATAGTTTCGGAGATATGGGCAGATTTGTCCGAATGTTGCTCGAAAACTACTCGAAAATCCGCTATATCTGTCAATTCCGAATAGAATTAACCGATTTAGAAAGTTTTAACAAATGTCATCTACTGTATTTTTTCGAGATCTTTCTAAAAATATCGATTTCACCGCTCTACGACATATAGTTTCGGAGATATGGGCAGATTTGTCCGAATGTTGCTCGAAAACTACTCGAAAATCCGCTATATCTGTCAATTCCGAATAGAATTAACCGATTTAGAAAGTTTTAACAAATGTCATCTACTGTATTTTTTCGAGGTCTTTCTAAAAATACCGAATTCACTGCTCTACGACATATAGTTTCGGAGATATGGGCAGATTTGTCCGAATGTTGCTCGAAAATTACTCGAAAATCCGCTATATCTGTCAATTCCGAATAGAATTAACCGATTTAGAAAGTTTTAACAAATGTCATCTACTGTATTTTTTCGAGATCTTTCTAAAAATATCGATTTCACCGCTCTACGACATATAGTTTCGGAGATATGGGCAGATTTGTCCGAATGTTGCTCGAAAACTACTCGAAAATCCGCTATATCTGTCAATTCCGAATAGAATTAACCGATTTAGAAAGTTTTAACAAATGTCATCTACTGTATTTTTTCGAGATCTTTCTAAAAATATCGATTTCACCGCTCTACGACATATAGTTTCGGAGATATGGGCAGATTTGTCCGAATGTTGCTCGAAAACTACTCGAAAATCCGCTATATCTGTCAATTCCGAATAGAATTAACCGATTTAGAAAGTTTTAACAAATGTCATCTACTGTATTTTTTCGAGATCTTTCTAAAAATATCGATTTCACCGCTCTACGACATATAGTTTCGGAGATATGGGCAGATTTGTCCGAATGTTGCTCGAAAATTACTCGAAAATCCGGTATATCTGTCAATTCCGAATAGAATTAACCGATTTAGAAAGTTTTAACAAATGTCATCTACTGTATTATTTCGAGGTCTTTCTAAAAATATCGATTTCACCGCTCTACGACATATAGTTTCGGAGATATGGGCAGATTTGTCCGAATGTTGCTCGAAAACTACTCGAAAATCCGCTATATCTGTCAATTCCGAATAGAATTAACCGATTTAGAAAGTTTTAACAAATGTCATCTACTGTATTTTTTCGAGATCTTTCTAAAAATATCGATTTCACCGCTCTACGACAGATAGTTTCGGAGATATGGGCAGATTTGTCCGAATGTTGCTCGAAAATTACTCGAAAATCCGATATATCTGTCAATTCCGAATAGAATTAACCGATTTAGAAAGTTTTAACAAATGTCATCTACTGTATTTTTTCGAGATCTTTCTAAAAATATCGATTTCACCGCTCTACGACATATAGTTTCGGAGATATGGGCAGATTTGTCCGAATGTTGCTCGAAAAATACTCGAAAATCCGCTATATCTGTCAATTCCGAATAGAATTAACCGATTTAGAAAGTTTTAACAAATGTCATCTACTGTATTTTTTCGAGATCTTTCTAAAAATATCGATTTCACCGCTCTACGACATATAGTTTCGGAGATATGGGCAGATTTGTCCGAATGTTGCTCGAAAACTACTCGAAAATCCGCTATATCTGTCAATTCCGAATAGAATTAACCGATTTAGAAAGTTTTAACAAATGTCATCTACTGTATTTTTTCGAGATCTTTCTAAAAATATCGATTTCACTGCTCTACGACATATAGTTTCGGAGATATGGGCAGATCTGTCCGAATGTTGCTCGAAAATTACTCGAAAATCCGCTATATCTGTCAATTCCGAATAGAATTAACCGATTTAGAAAGTTTTAACAAATGTCATCTACTGTATTTTTTCGAGATCTTTCTAAAAATATCGATTTCACCGCTGTACGACATATAGTTTCGGAGATATGGGCAGATTTGTCCGAATGTTGCTCGAAAACTACTCGAAAATCCGGTATATCTGTCAATTCCGAATAGAATTAACCGATTTAGAAAGTTTTAACAAATGTCATCTACTGTATTTTTTCGAGATCCTTCTAAAAATATCGATTTCACCGCTCTACGACATATAGTTTCGGAGATATGGGCAGATTTGTCCGAATGTTGCTCGAAAACTACTCGAAAATCCGCTATATCTGTCAATTCCGAATAGAATTAACCGATTTAGAAAGTTTTAACAAATGTCATCTACTGTATTTTTTCGAGATCTTTCTAAAAATATCGATTTCACCGCTCTACGACATATAGTTTCGGAGATATGGGCAGAATTGTCCGAATGTTGCTCGAAAATTACTCGAAAATCCGCTATATCTGTCAATTCCGAATAGAATTAACCGATTTAGAAAGTTTTAACAAATGTCATCTACTGTATTTTTTCGAGATCTTTCTAAAAATATCGATTTCACCGCTCTACGACATATAGTTTCGGAGATATGGGCAGATTTGTCCGAATGTTGCTCGAAAACTACTCGAAAATCCGCTATATCTGTCAATTCCGAATAGAATTAACCGATTTAGAAAGTTTTAACAAATGTCATCTACTGTATTTTTTCGAGATCTTTCCAAAAATACTAATTTCAATGTTCTACGAGATATAGTTTCGGAAATATGGGCAGATTTGTCAGAATATTGCTCGAAAACTACTCGAAAATCCGTTATATCTGTCAATTCCGAATAGAATTAACCGATTTAGAAAGTTTTAACAAATGTCATCTACTGTATTTGTTCGAGATCTTTCTAAAAATATCGATTTCACCGCTCTACGACATATAGTTTCGGAGATATGGGCAGATTTGTCCGAATGTTGCTCGAAAACTACTCGAAAATCCGCTATATCTGTCAATTCCGAATAGAATTAACCGATTTAGAAAGTTTTAACAAATGTCATCTACTGTATTTTTTCGAGATCTTTCCAAAAATACTAATTTCAATGTTCTACGAGATATAGTTTCGGAAATATGGGCAGATTTGTCAGAATATTGCTCGAAAACTACTCGAAAATCCGTTATATCTGTCAATTCCGAATAGAATTAACCGATTTAGAAAGTTTTAACAAATGTCATCTACTGTATTTTTTCGAGATCTTTCTAAAAATATCGATTTCACCGCTCTACGACATATAGTTTCGGAGATATGGGCAGATTTGTCCGAATGTTGCTCGAAAATTACTCGAAAATCCGATATATCTGTCAATTCCGAATAGAATTAACCGATTTAGAAAGTTTTAACAAATGTCATCTACTGTATTTTTTCGAGATCTTTCTAAAAATATCGATTTCACCGCTCTACGACATATAGTTTCGGAGATATGGGCAGATTTGTCCGAATGTTGCTCGAAAACTACTCGAAAATCCGCTATATCTGTCAATTCCGAATAGAATTAACCGATTTAGAAAGTTTTAACAAATGTCATCTACTGTATTTTTTCGAGATCTTTCTAAAAATATCGATTTCACCGCTCTACGACATATAGTTTCGGAGATATGGGCAGATTTGTCCGAATGTTGCTCGAAAACTACTCGAAAATCCGCTATATCTGTCAATTCCGAATAGAATTAACCGATTTAGAAAGTTTTAACAAATGTCATCTACTGTATTTTTTCGAGATCTTTCTAAAAATATCGATTTCACCGCTCTACGACATATAGTTTCGGAGATATGGGCAGATTTGTCCGAATGTTGCTCGAAAACTAATCGAAAATCCGCTATATCTGTCAATTCCGAATAGAATTAACCGATTTAGAAAGTTTTAGCAAATGTCATCTATTGTATTTTTTCGAGATCTTTCTAAAAATATCGATTTCACCGCTCTACGACATATAGTTTCGGAGATATGGGCAGATTTGTCCGAATGTTGCTCGAAAACTACTCGAAAATCCGCTATATCTGTCAATTCCGAATAGAATTAACCGATTTAGAAAGTTTTAACAAATGTCATCTACTGTATTTTTTCGAGATCTTTCTAAAAATATCGATTTCACCGCTCTACGACATATAGTTTCGGAGATATGGGCAGATTTGTCCGAATGTTGCTCGAAAATTACTCGAAAATCCGGTATATCTGTCAATTCCGAATAGAATTAACCGATTTAGAAAGTTTTAACAAATGTTATCTACTGTATTTTTTCGAGATCTTTCTAAAAATATCGATTTCACCGCTCTACGACATATAGTTTCGGAGATATGGGCAGATTTGTCCGAATGTTGCTCGAAAACTACTCGAAAATCCGTTATATCTGTCAATTCCGAATAGAATTAACCGATTTAGAAAGTTTTAACAAATGTCAGCTACTGTATTTTTTCGAGATCTTTCTAAAAATACCAATTTCACTGCTCTACGACATATAGTTTCGGAGATATGGGCAGATTTGTCCGAATGTTGCTCGAAAACTACTCGAAAATCCGTTATATCTGTCAATTCCGAATAGAATTAACCGATTTAGAAAGTTTTAACAAATGTCATCTACTGTATTTTTTCGAGGTCTTTCTAAAAATATCGATTTCACCGCTCTACGACATATAGTTTCGGAGATATGGGCAGATTTGTCCGAATGTTGCTCGAAAATTACTCGAAAATCCGTTATATCTGTCAATTCCGAATAGAATTAACCGATTTAGAAAGTTTTAACAAATGTCATCTACTGTATTTTTTCGAAATCTTTCTAAAAATATCGATTTCACCGCTCTACGACATATAGTTTCGGAGATATGGGCAGATTTGTCCGAATGTTGCTCGAAAACTACTCGAAAATCCGCTATATCTGTCAATTCCGAATAGAATTAACCGCTTTAGAAAGTTTTAACAAATGTCATCTACTGTATTTTTTCGAGGTCTTTCTAAAAATACCGAATTCACTGCTCTACGACATATAGTTTCGGAGATATGGGCAGATTTGTCCGAATGTTGCTCGAAAACTACTCGAAAATCCGCTATATCTGTCAATTCCGAATAGAATTAACCGATTTAGAAAGTTTTAACAAATGTCATCTACTGTATTTTTTCGAGATCTTTCCAAAAATACTAATTTCAATGTTCTACGAGATATAGTTTCGGAAATATGGGCAGATTTGTCAGAATATTGCTCGAAAACTACTCGAAAATCCGTTATATCTGTCAATTCCGAATAGAATTAACCGATTTAGAAAGTTTTAACAAATGTCATCTACTGTATTTGTTCGAGATCTTTCTAAAAATATCGATTTCACCGCTCTACGACATATAGTTTCGGAGATATGGGCAGATTTGTCCGAATGTTGCTCGAAAACTACTCGAAAATCCGCTATATCTGTCAATTCCGAATAGAATTAACCGATTTAGAAAGTTTTAACAAATGTCATCTACTGTATTTTTTCGAGATCTTTCCAAAAATACTAATTTCAATGTTCTACGAGATATAGTTTCGGAAATATGGGCAGATTTGTCAGAATATTGCTCGAAAACTACTCGAAAATCCGTTATATCTGTCAATTCCGAATAGAATTAACCGATTTAGAAAGTTTTAACAAATGTCATCTACTGTATTTTTTCGAGATCTTTCTAAAAATATCGATTTCACCGCTCTACGACATATAGTTTCGGAGATATGGGCAGATTTGTCCGAATGTTGCTCGAAAATTACTCGAAAATCCGATATATCTGTCAATTCCGAATAGAATTAACCGATTTAGAAAGTTTTAACAAATGTCATCTACTGTATTTTTTCGAGATCTTTCTAAAAATATCGATTTCACCGCTCTACGACATATAGTTTCGGAGATATGGGCAGATTTGTCCGAATGTTGCTCGAAAACTACTCGAAAATCCGCTATATCTGTCAATTCCGAATAGAATTAACCGATTTAGAAAGTTTTAACAAATGTCATCTACTGTATTTTTTCGAGATCTTTCTAAAAATATCGATTTCACCGCTCTACGACATATAGTTTCGGAGATATGGGCAGATTTGTCCGAATGTTGCTCGAAAACTACTCGAAAATCCGCTATATCTGTCAATTCCGAATAGAATTAACCGATTTAGAAAGTTTTAACAAATGTCATCTACTGTATTTTTTCGAGGTCTTTCTAAAAATACCGAATTCACTGCTCTACGACATATAGTTTCGGAGATATGGGCAGATTTGTCCGAATGTTGCTCGAAAATTACTCGAAAATCCGCTATATCTGTCAATTCCGAATAGAATTAACCGATTTAGAAAGTTTTAACAAATGTCATCTACTGTATTTTTTCGAGATCTTTCTAAAAATATCGATTTCACCGCTCTACGACATATAGTTTCGGAGATATGGGCAGATTTGTCCGAATGTTGCTCGAAAACTACTCGAAAATCCGCTATATCTGTCAATTCCGAATAGAATTAACCGATTTAGAAAGTTTTAACAAATGTCATCTACTGTATTTTTTCGAGATCTTTCTAAAAATATCGATTTCACCGCTCTACGACATATAGTTTCGGAGATATGGGCAGATTTGTCCGAATGTTGCTCGAAAACTACTCGAAAATCCGCTATATCTGTCAATTCCGAATAGAATTAACCGATTTAGAAAGTTTTAACAAATGTCATCTACTGTATTTTTTCGAGATCTTTCTAAAAATATCGATTTCACCGCTCTACGACATATAGTTTCGGAGATATGGGCAGATTTGTCCGAATGTTGCTCGAAAATTACTCGAAAATCCGGTATATCTGTCAATTCCGAATAGAATTAACCGATTTAGAAAGTTTTAACAAATGTCATCTACTGTATTATTTCGAGGTCTTTCTAAAAATATCGATTTCACCGCTCTACGACATATAGTTTCGGAGATATGGGCAGATTTGTCCGAATGTTGCTCGAAAACTACTCGAAAATCCGCTATATCTGTCAATTCCGAATAGAATTAACCGATTTAGAAAGTTTTAACAAATGTCATCTACTGTATTTTTTCGAGATCTTTCTAAAAATATCGATTTCACAGCTCTACGACAGATAGTTTCGGAGATATGGGCAGATTTGTCCGAATGTTGCTCGAAAATTACTCGAAAATCCGATATATCTGTCAATTCCGAATAGAATTAACCGATTTAGAAAGTTTTAACAAATGTCATCTACTGTATTTTTTCGAGATCTTTCTAAAAATATCGATTTCACCGCTCTACGACATATAGTTTCGGAGATATGGGCAGATTTGTCCGAATGTTGCTCGAAAATTACTCGAAAATCCGCTATATCTGTCAATTCCGAATAGAATTAACCGATTTAGAAAGTTTTAACAAATGTCATCTACTGTATTTTTTCGAGATCTTTCTAAAAATATCGATTTCACCGCTCTACGACATATAGTTTCGGAGATATGGGCAGATTTGTCCGAATGTTGCTCGAAAACTACTCGAAAATCCGCTATATCTGTCAATTCCGAATAGAATTAACCGATTTAGAAAGTTTTAACAAATGTCATCTACTGTATTTTTTCGAGATCTTTCTAAAAATATCGATTTCACCGCTCTACGACATATAGTTTCGGAGATATGGGCAGATCTGTCCGAATGTTGCTCGAAAATTACTCGAAAATCCGCTATATCTGTCAATTCCGAATAGAATTAACCGATTTAGAAAGTTTTAACAAATGTCATCTACTGTATTTTTTCGAGATCTTTCTAAAAATATCGATTTCACCGCTGTACGACATATAGTTTCGGAGATATGGGCAGATTTGTCCGAATGTTGCTCGAAAACTACTCGAAAATCCGCTATATCTGTCAATTCCGAATAGAATTAACCGATTTAGAAAGTTTTAACAAATGTCATCTACTGTATTTTTTCGAGATCCTTCTAAAAATATCGATTTCACCGCTCTACGACATATAGTTTCGGAGATATGGGCAGATTTGTCCGAATGTTGCTCGAAAACTACTCGAAAATCCGCTATATCTGTCAATTCCGAATAGAATTAACCGATTTAGAAAGTTTTAACAAATGTCATCTACTGTATTTTTTCGAGATCTTTCTAAAAATATCGATTTCACCGCTCTACGACATATAGTTTCGGAGATATGGGCAGAATTGTCCGAATGTTGCTCGAAAATTACTCGAAAATCCGCTATATCTGTCAATTCCGAATAGAATTAACCGATTTAGAAAGTTTTAACAAATGTCATCTACTGTATTTTTTCGAGATCTTTCTAAAAATATCGATTTCAC
The DNA here is from genome assembly GCA_949748235.1 of Platypus cylindrus. Lineage (NCBI taxonomy): Eukaryota > Metazoa > Arthropoda > Insecta > Coleoptera > Curculionidae > Platypus > Platypus cylindrus. The sequence goes on along the minus strand of OX456491.1, from coordinate 46,186 downwards.
CGCTCTACGACATATAGTTTCGGAGATATGGGCAGATTTGTCCGAATGTTGCTCGAAAACTACTCGAAAATCCGCTATATCTGTCAATTCCGAATAGAATTAACCGATTTAGAAAGTTTTAACAAATGTCATCTACTGTATTTTTTCGAGATCTTTCCAAAAATACTAATTTCAATGTTCTACGAGATATAGTTTCGGAAATATGGGCAGATTTGTCCGAATGTTGCTCGAAAACTACTCGAAAATCCGCTATATCTGTCAATTCCGAATAGAATTAACCGATTTAGAAAGTTTTAACAAATGTCATCTACTGTATTTGTTCGAGATCTTTCTAAAAATATCGATTTCACCGCTCTACGACATATAGTTTCGGAGATATGGGCAGATTTGTCCGAATGTTGCTCGAAAATTACTCGAAAATCCAATATGTCTGTCAATTCCGAATAGAATTAACCGATTTAGAAAGTTTTAACAAATGTCATCTACTGTATTTTTTCGAGATCTTTCTAAAAATATCGATTTCACCGCTCTACGACATATAGTTTCGGAGATATGGGCAGATTTGTCCGAATGTTGCTCGAAAACTACTCGAAAATCCGCTATATCTGTCAATTCCGAATAGAATTAACCGATTTAGAAAGTTTTAACAAATGTCATCTACTGTATTTTTTCGAGATCTTTCTAAAAATATCGATTTCACCGCTCTACGACATATAGTTTCGGAGATATGGGCAGATTTGTCCGAATGTTGCTCGAAAACTACTCGAAAATCCGCTATATCTGTCAATTCCGAATAGAATTAACCGATTTAGAAAGTTTTAACAAATGTCATCTACTGTATTTTTTCGAGATCTTTCTAAAAATATCGATTTCACCGCTCTACGACATATAGTTTCGGAGATATGGGCAGATTTGTCCGAATGTTGCTCGAAAATTACTCGAAAATCCAATATATCTGTCAATTCCGAATAGAATTAACCGATTTAGAAAGTTTTAACAAATGTCATCTACTGTATTTTTTCGAGATCTTTCTAAAAATATCGATTTCACCGCTCTACGACATATAGTTTCGGAGATATGGGCAGATTTGTCCGAATGTTGCTCGAAAACTACTCGAAAATCCGCTATATCTGTCAATTCCGAATAGAATTAACCGATTTAGAAAGTTTTAACAAATGTCATCTACTGTATTTTTTCGAGATCTTTCTAAAAATATCGATTTCACCGCTCTACGACATATAGTTTCGGAGATATGGGCAGATTTGTCCGAATGTTGCTCGAAAATTACTCGAAAATCCGCTATATCTGTCAATTCCGAATAGAATTAACCGATTTAGAAAGTTTTAACAAATGTCATCTACTGTATTTTTTCGAGATCTTTCTAAAAATATCGATTTCACCGCTCTACGACATATAGTTTCGGAGATATGGGCAGATTTGTCCGAATGTTGCTCGAAAACTACTCGAAAATCCGCTATATCTGTCAATTCCGAATAGAATTAACCGATTTAGAAAGTTTTAACAAATGTCATCTACTGTATTTTTTCGAGATCTTTCTAAAAATATCGATTTCACCGCTCTACGACATATAGTTTCGGAGATATGGGCAGATTTGTCCGAATGTTGCTCGAAAACTACTCGAAAATCCGCTATATCTGTCAATTCCGAATAGAATTAACCGATTTAGAAAGTTTTAACAAATGTCATCTACTGTATTTTTTCGAGATCTTTCTAAAAATATCGATTTCACCGCTCTACGACATATAGTTTCGGAGATATGGGCAGATTTGTCCGAATGTTGCTCGAAAACTACTCGAAAATCCGCTATATCTGTCAATTCCGAATAGAATTAACCGATTTAGAAAGTTTTAACAAATGTCATCTACTGTATTTTTTCGAGATCTTTCTAAAAATATCGATTTCACCGCTCTACGACATATAGTTTCGGAGATATGGGCAGATTTGTCCGAATGTTGCTCGAAAACTACTCGAAAATCCGCTATATCTGTCAATTCCGAATAGAATTAACCGATTTAGAAAGTTTTAACAAATGTCATCTACTGTATTTTTTCGAGGTCTTTCTAAAAATACCGAATTCACTGCTCTACGACATATAGTTTCGGAGATATGGGCAGATTTGTCCGAATGTTGCTCGAAAATTACTCGAAAATCCGCTATATCTGTCAATTCCGAATAGAATTAACCGATTTAGAAAGTTTTAACAAATGTCATCTACTGTATTTTTTCGAGATCTTTCTAAAAATATCGATTTCACCGCTCTACGACATATAGTTTCGGAGATATGGGCAGATTTGTCCGAATGTTGCTCGAAAACTACTCGAAAATCCGCTATATCTGTCAATTCCGAATAGAATTAACCGATTTAGAAAGTTTTAACAAATGTCATCTACTGTATTTTTTCGAGATCTTTCTAAAAATATCGATTTCACCGCTCTACGACATATAGTTTCGGAGATATGGGCAGATTTGTCCGAATGTTGCTCGAAAACTACTCGAAAATCCGCTATATCTGTCAATTCCGAATAGAATTAACCGATTTAGAAAGTTTTAACAAATGTCATCTACTGTATTTTTTCGAGATCTTTCTAAAAATATCGATTTCACCGCTCTACGACATATAGTTTCGGAGATATGGGCAGATTTGTCCGAATGTTGCTCGAAAATTACTCGAAAATCCGGTATATCTGTCAATTCCGAATAGAATTAACCGATTTAGAAAGTTTTAACAAATGTCATCTACTGTATTATTTCGAGGTCTTTCTAAAAATATCGATTTCACCGCTCTACGACATATAGTTTCGGAGATATGGGCAGATTTGTCCGAATGTTGCTCGAAAACTACTCGAAAATCCGCTATATCTGTCAATTCCGAATAGAATTAACCGATTTAGAAAGTTTTAACAAATGTCATCTACTGTATTTTTTCGAGATCTTTCTAAAAATATCGATTTCACCGCTCTACGACAGATAGTTTCGGAGATATGGGCAGATTTGTCCGAATGTTGCTCGAAAATTACTCGAAAATCCGATATATCTGTCAATTCCGAATAGAATTAACCGATTTAGAAAGTTTTAACAAATGTCATCTACTGTATTTTTTCGAGATCTTTCTAAAAATATCGATTTCACCGCTCTACGACAGATAGTTTCGGAGATATGGGCAGATTTGTCCGAATGTTGCTCGAAAACTACTCGAAAATCCGCTATATCTGTCAATTCCGAATAGAATTAACCGATTTAGAAAGTTTTAACAAATGTCATCTACTGTATTTTTTCGAGGTCTTTCTAAAAATACCGAATTCACTGCTCTACGACATATAGTTTCGGAGATATGGGCAGATTTGTCCGAATGTTGCTCGAAAATTGCTCGAAAATCCGCTATATCTGTCAATTCCGAATAGAATTAACCGATTTAGGAAGTTTTAACAAATGTCATCTACTGTATTTTTTCGAGATCTTTCTAAAAATATCGATTTCACCGCTCTACGACATATAGTTTCGGAGATATGGGCAGATTTGTCCGAATGTTGCTCGAAAATTACTCGAAAATCCGCTATATCTGTCAATTCCGAATAGAATTAACCGATTTAGAAAGTTTTAACAAATGTCATCTACTGTATTTTTTCGAGATCTTTCTAAAAATATCGATTTCACCGCTCTACGACATATAGTTTCGGAGATATGGGCAGATTTGTCCGAATATTGCTCGAAAACTACTCGAAAATCCGTTATATCTGTCAATTCCGAATAGAATTAACCGATTTAGAAAGTTTTAACAAATGTCATCTACTGTATTTTTTCGAGGTCTTTCTAAAAATATCGATTTCACCGCTCTACGACATATAGTTTCGGAGATATGGGCAGATTTGTCCGAATGTTGCTCGAAAACTACTCGAAAATCCGCTATATCTGTCAATTCCGAATAGAATTAACCGATTTAGAAAGTTTTAACAAATGTCATCTACTGTATTTTTTCGAGATCTTTCTAAAAATATCGATTTCACCGCTCTACGACATATAGTTTCGGAGATATGGGCAGATTTGTCCGAATGTTGCTCGAAAACTACTCGAAAATCCGCTATATCTGTCAATTCCGAATAGAATTAACCGATTTAGAAAGTTTTAACAAATGTCATCTACTGTATTTTTTCGAGATTTTCTAAAAATATCGATTTCACCGCTCTACGACATATAGTTTCGGAGATATGGGCAGATTTGTCCGAATGTTGCTCGAAAACTACTCGAAAATCCGCTATATCTGTCAATTCCGAATAGAATTAACCGATTTAGAAAGTTTTAACAAATGTCATCTACTGTATTTTTTCGAGATCTTTCTAAAAATATCGATTTCACCGCTCTACGACATATAGTTTCGGAGATATGGGCAGATTTGTCCGAATATTGCTCGAAAACTACTCGAAAATCCGCTATATCTGTCAATTCCGAATAGAATTAACCGATTTAGAAAGTTTTAACAAATGTCATCTACTGTATTTTTTCGAGATCTTTCTAAAAATATCGATTTCACCGCTCTACGACATATAGTTTCGGAGATATGGGCAGATTTGTCCGAATGTTGCTCGAAAACTACTCGAAAATCCGCTATATCTGTCAATTCCGAATAGAATTAACCGATTTAGAAAGTTTTAACAAATGTCATCTACTGTATTTTTTCGAGATCTTTCCAAAAATACTAATTTCAATGTTGTACGAGATATAGTTTCGGAAATATGGGCAGATTTGTCAGAATATTGCTCGAAAACTACTCGAAAATCCGCTATATCTGTCAATTCCGAATAGAATTAACCGATTTAGAAAGTTTTAACAAATGTCATCTACTGTATTTTTTCGAGGTCTTTCAAAAATACTGATTTCACTGTTCTACGACATATAGTTTCGGAGATATGGGCAGATCTGTCCGAATATTGCTCGAAAACTACTCGAAAATCCGTTATATCTGTCAATTCCGAATAGAATTAACCGATTTAGAAAGTTTTAACTAATGTCATCTACTGTATTTTTTCGAGATCTTTCTAAAAATATCGATTTCACCGCTCTACGACATATAGTTTCGGAGATATGGGCAGATTTGTCCGAATGTTGCTCGAAAACTACTCGAAAATCCGCTATATCTGTCAATTCCGAATAGAATTAACCGATTTAGAAAGTTTTAACAAATGTCATCTACTGTATTTTTTCGAGATCTTTCTAAAAATATCGATTTCACCGCTCTACGACATATAGTTTCGGAGATATGGGCAGATTTGTCCGAATATTGCTCGAAAACTACTCGAAAATCCGCTATATCTGTCAATTCCGAATAGAATTAACCGATTTAGAAAGTTTTAACAAATGTCATCTACTGTATTTTTTCGAGGTCTTTCAAAAATACTGATTTCACTGTTCTACGACATATAGTTTCGGAGATATGGGCAGATCTGTCCGAATATTGCTCGAAAACTACTCGAAAATCCGTTATATCTGTCAATTCCGAATAGAATTAACCGATTTAGAAAGTTTTAACAAATGTCATCTACTGTATTTTTTCGAGATCTTTCTAAAAATATCGATTTCACCGCTCTACGACATATAGTTTCGGAGATATGGGCAGATTTGTCCGAATGTTGCTCGAAAACTACTCGAAAATCCGCTATATCTGTCAATTCCGAATAGAATTAACCGATTTAGAAAGTTTTAACAAATGTCATCTACTGTATTTTTTCGAGATTTTCTAAAAATATCGATTTCACCGCTCTACGACATATAGTTTCGGAGATATGGGCAGATTTGTCCGAATGTTGCTCGAAAACTACTCGAAAATCCGCTATATCTGTCAATTCCGAATAGAATTAACCGATTTAGAAAGTTTTAACAAATGTCATCTACTGTATTTTTTCGAGATCTTTCTAAAAATATCGATTTCACCGCTCTACGACATATAGTTTCGGAGATATGGGCAGATTTGTCCGAATATTGCTCGAAAACTACTCGAAAATCCGCTATATCTGTCAATTCCGAATAGAATTAACCGATTTAGAAAGTTTTAACAAATGTCATCTACTGTATTTTTTCGAGATCTTTCTAAAAATATCGATTTCACCGCTCTACGACATATAGTTTCGGAGATATGGGCAGATTTGTCCGAATGTTGCTCGAAAACTACTCGAAAATCCGCTATATCTGTCAATTCCGAATAGAATTAACCGATTTAGAAAGTTTTAACAAATGTCATCTACTGTATTTTTTCGAGATCTTTCCAAAAATACTAATTTCAATGTTGTACGAGATATAGTTTCGGAAATATGGGCAGATTTGTCAGAATATTGCTCGAAAACTACTCGAAAATCCGCTATATCTGTCAATTCCGAATAGAATTAACCGATTTAGAAAGTTTTAACAAATGTCATCTACTGTATTTTTTCGAGGTCTTTCAAAAATACTGATTTCACTGTTCTACGACATATAGTTTCGGAGATATGGGCAGATCTGTCCGAATATTGCTCGAAAACTACTCGAAAATCCGTTATATCTGTCAATTCCGAATAGAATTAACCGATTTAGAAAGTTTTAACTAATGTCATCTACTGTATTTTTTCGAGATCTTTCTAAAAATATCGATTTCACCGCTCTACGACATATAGTTTCGGAGATATGGGCAGATTTGTCCGAATGTTGCTCGAAAACTACTCGAAAATCCGCTATATCTGTCAATTCCGAATAGAATTAACCGATTTAGAAAGTTTTAACAAATGTCATCTACTGTATTTTTTCGAGATCTTTCTAAAAATATCGATTTCACCGCTCTACGACATATAGTTTCGGAGATATGGGCAGATTTGTCCGAATATTGCTCGAAAACTACTCGAAAATCCGCTATATCTGTCAATTCCGAATAGAATTAACCGATTTAGAAAGTTTTAACAAATGTCATCTACTGTATTTTTTCGAGGTCTTTCAAAAATACTGATTTCACTGTTCTACGACATATAGTTTCGGAGATATGGGCAGATCTGTCCGAATATTGCTCGAAAACTACTCGAAAATCCGTTATATCTGTCAATTCCGAATAGAATTAACCGATTTAGAAAGTTTTAACAAATGTCATCTACTGTATTTTTTCGAGATCTTTCTAAAAATATCGATTTCACCGCTCTACGACATATAGTTTCGGAGATATGGGCAGATTTGTCCGAATGTTGCTCGAAAGCTACTCGAAAATCTGCTATATCTGTCAATTCCGAATAGAATTAACCGATTTAGAAAGTTTTAACAAATGTCATCTACTGTATTTTTTCGAGATCTTTCTAAAAATATCGATTTCACCGCTCTACGACATATAGTTTCGGAGATATGGGCAGATTTGTCCGAATATTGCTCGAAAACTACTCGAAAATCCGCTATATCTGTCAATTCCGAATAGAATTAACCGATTTAGAAAGTTTTAACAAATGTCATCTACTGTATTTTTTCGAGATCTTTCTAAAAATATCGATTTCACCGCTCTACGACATATAGTTTCGGAGATATGGGCAGATTTGTCCGAATGTTGCTCGAAAACTACTCGAAAATCCGCTATATCTGTCAATTCCGAATAGAATTAACCGATTTAGAAAGTTTTAACAAATGTCATCTACTGTATTTTTTCGAGATCTTTCAAAAATACTGATTTCACTGTTATACGACATATAGTTTCGGAGATATGGGCAGATTTGTCCGAATATTGCTCGAAAACTACTCGAAAATCCGCTATATCTGTCAATTCCGAATAGAATTAACCGATTTAGAAAGTTTTAACAAATGTCATCTACTGTATTTTTTCGAGATCTTTCCAAAAATACTAATTTCAATGTTGTACGAGATATAGTTTCGGAAATATGGGCAGATTTGTCAGAATATTGCTCGAAAACTACTCGAAAATCCGCTATATCTGTCAATTCCGAATAGAATTAACCGATTTAGAAAGTTTTAACAAATGTCATCTACTGTATTTTTTCGAGGTCTTTCAAAAATACTGATTTCACTGTTCTACGACATATAGTTTCGGAGATATGGGCAGATCTGTCCGAATATTGCTCGAAAACTACTCGAAAATCCGTTATATCTGTCAATTCCGAATAGAATTAACCGATTTAGAAAGTTTTAACAAATGTCATCTACTGTATTTTTTCGAGACCTTTCCAAAAATATCGATTTCACCGCTCTACGACATATAGTTTCGGAGATATGGGCAGATTTGTCCGAATGTTGCTCGAAAACTACTCGAAAATCCGCTATATCTGTCAATTCCGAATAGAATTAACCGATTTAGAAAGTTTTAACAAATGTCATCTACTGTATTTTTTCGAGATCTTTCTAAAAATATCGATTTCACCGCTCTACGACATATAGTTTCGGAGATATGGGCAGATTTGTCCGAATATTGCTCGAAAACTACTCGAAAATCCGCTATATCTGTCAATTCCGAATAGAATTAGCCGATTTAGAAAGTTTTAACAAATGTCATCTACTGTATTTTTTCGAGATCTTTCTAAAAATATCGATTTCACCGCTCTACGACATATAGTTTCGGAGATATGGGCAGATTTGTCCGAATATTGCTCGAAAACTACTCGAAAATCCGCTATATCTGTCAATTCCGAATAGAATTAACCGATTTAGAAAGTTTTAACAGATGTCATCTACTGTATTTTTTCGAGATCTTTCTAAAAATATCGATTTCACCGCTCTACGACATATAGTTTCGGAGATATGGGCAGATTTGTCCGAATGTTGCTCGAAAACTACTCGAAAATCCGCTATATCTGTCAATTCCGAATAGAATTAACCGATTTAGAAAGTTTTAACAAATGTCATCTACTGTATTTTTTCGAGATCTTTCTAAAAGTATCGATTTCACCGCTCTACGACATATAGTTTCGGAGATATGGGCAGATTTGTCCGAATGTTGCTCGAAAACTACTCGAAAATCCGCTATATCTGTCAATTCCGAATAGAATTAACCGATTTAGAAAGTTTTAACAAATGTCATCTACTGTATTTTTTCGAGATCTTTCTAAAAATATCGATTTCACCGCTCTACGACATATAATTTCGGAGATATGGGCAGATTTGTCCGAATATTGCTCGAAAACTACTCGAAAATCCGCTATATCTGTCAATTCCGAATAGAATTAACCGATTTAGAAAGTTTTAACAAATGTCATCTACTGTCTTTTTTCGAGGTCTTTCTAAAAATACCGAATTCACTGCTCTACGACATATAGTTTCGGAGATATGGGCAGATTTGTCCGAATGTTGCTCGAAAATTGCTCGAAAATCCGCTATATCTGTCAATTCCGAATAGAATTAACCGATTTAGAAAGTTTTAACAAATGTCATCTACTGTATTTTTTCGAGATCTTTCTAAAAATATCGATTTCACCGCTCTACGACATATAGTTTCGGAGATATGGGCAGATTTGTCCGAATGTTGCTCGAAAACTACTCGAAAATCCGCTATATCTGTCAATTCCGAATAGAATTAACCGATTTAGAAAGTTTTAACAAATGTCATCTACTGTATTTTTTCGAGATCTTTCTAAAAATATCGATTTCACCGCTCTACGACATATAGTTTCGGAGATATGGGCAGATTTGTCCGAATATTGCTCGAAAACTACTCGAAAATCCGCTATATCTGTCAATTCCGAATAGAATTAACCGATTTAGAAAGTTTTAACAAATGTCATCTACTGTATTTTTTCGAGGTCTTTCAAAAATACTGATTTCACTGTTCTACGACATATAGTTTCGGAGATATGGGCAGATCTGTCCGAATATTGCTCGAAAACTACTCGAAAATCCGTTATATCTGTCAATTCCGAATAGAATTAACCGATTTAGAAAGTTTTAACAAATGTCATCTACTGTATTTTTTCGAGATCTTTCTAAAAATATCGATTTCACCGCTCTACGACATATAGTTTCGGAGATATGGGCAGATTTGTCCGAATGTTGCTCGAAAGCTACTCGAAAATCTGCTATATCTGTCAATTCCGAATAGAATTAACCGATTTAGAAAGTTTTAACAAATGTCATCTACTGTATTTTTTCGAGATCTTTCTAAAAATATCGATTTCACCGCTCTACGACATATAGTTTCGGAGATATGGGCAGATTTGTCCGAATATTGCTCGAAAACTACTCGAAAATCCGCTATATCTGTCAATTCCGAATAGAATTAACCGATTTAGAAAGTTTTAACAAATGTCATCTACTGTATTTTTTCGAGATCTTTCTAAAAATATCGATTTCACCGCTCTACGACATATAGTTTCGGAGATATGGGCAGATTTGTCCGAATGTTGCTCGAAAACTACTCGAAAATCCGCTATATCTGTCAATTCCGAATAGAATTAACCGATTTAGAAAGTTTTAACAAATGTCATCTACTGTATTTTTTCGAGATCTTTCAAAAATACTGATTTCACTGTTATACGACATATAGTTTCGGAGATATGGGCAGATTTGTCCGAATATTGCTCGAAAACTACTCGAAAATCCGCTATTTCTGTCAATTCCGAATAGAATTAACCGATTTAGAAAGTTTTAACAAATGTCATCTACTGTATTTTTTCGAGATCTTTCCAAAAATACTAATTTCAATGTTGTACGAGATATAGTTTCGGAAATATGGGCAGATTTGTCAGAATATTGCTCGAAAACTACTCGAAAATCCGCTATATCTGTCAATTCCGAATAGAATTAACCGATTTAGAAAGTTTTAACAAATGTCATCTACTGTATTTTTTCGAGGTCTTTCAAAAATACTGATTTCACTGTTCTACGACATATAGTTTCGGAGATATGGGCAGATCTGTCCGAATATTGCTCGAAAACTACTCGAAAATCCGTTATATCTGTCAATTCCGAATAGAATTAACCGATTTAGAAAGTTTTAACAAATGTCATCTACTGTATTTTTTCGAGATCTTTCCAAAAATATCGATTTCACCGCTCTACGACATATAGTTTCGGAGATATGGGCAGATTTGTCCGAATGTTGCTCGAAAACTACTCGAAAATCCGCTATATCTGTCAATTCCGAATAGAATTAACCGATTTAGAAAGTTTTAACAAATGTCATCTACTGTATTTTTTCGAGATCTTTCTAAAAATATCGATTTCACCGCTCTACGACATATAGTTTCGGAGATATGGGCAGATTTGTCCGAATATTGCTCGAAAACTACTCGAAAATCCGCTATATCTGTCAATTCCGAATAGAATTAGCCGATTTAGAAAGTTTTAACAAATGTCATCTACTGTATTTTTTCGAGATCTTTCTAAAAATATCGATTTCACCGCTCTACGACATATAGTTTCGGAGATATGGGCAGATTTGTCCGAATATTGCTCGAAAACTACTCGAAAATCCGCTATATCTGTCAATTCCGAATAGAATTAACCGATTTAGAAAGTTTTAACAAATGTCATCTACTGTATTTTTTCGAGATCTTTCTAAAAATATCGATTTCACCGCTCTACGACATATAGTTTCGGAGATATGGGCAGATCTGTCCGAATATTGCTCGAAAAGTACTCGAAAATCCGTTATATCTGTCAATTCCGAATAGAATTAAAAGATTTAGAAAGTTTTAACAAATGTCATCTACTGTATTTTTTCGAGATCTTTCTAAAAGTATCGATTTCACCGCTCTACGACATATAGTTTCGGAGATATGGGCAGATTTGTCCGAATGTTGCTCGAAAACTACTCGAAAATCCGCTATATCTGTCAATTCCGAATAGAATTAACCGATTTAGAAAGTTTTAACAAATGTCATCTACTGTATTTTTTCGAGATCTTTCTAAAAATATCGATTTCACCGCTCTACGACATATAATTTCGGAGATATGGGCAGATTTGTCCGAATATTGCTCGAAAACTACTCGAAAATCCGCTATATCTGTCAATTCCGAATAGAATTAACCGATTTAGAAAGTTTTAACAAATGTCATCTACTGTATTTTTTCGAGGTCTTTCTAAAAATACCGAATTCACTGCTCTACGACATATAGTTTCGGAGATATGGGCAGATTTGTCCGAATGTTGCTCGAAAATTGCTCGAAAATCCGCTATATCTGTCAATTCCGAATAGAATTAACCGATTTAGAAAGTTTTAACAAATGTCATCTACTGTATTTTTTCGAGATCTTTCTAAAAATATCGATTTCACCGCTCTACGACAGATAGTTTCGGAGATATGGGCAGATTTGTCCGAATGTTGCTCGAAAACTACTCGAAAATCCGCTATATCTGTCAATTCCGAATAGAATTAACCGATTTAGAAAGTTTTAACAAATGTCATCTACTGTATTTTTTCGAGATCTTTCTAAAAATATCGATTTCACCGCTCTACGACATATAGTTTCGGAGATATGGGCAGATTTGTCCGAATATTGCTCGAAAACTACTCGAAAATCCGCTATATCTGTCAATTCCGAATAGAATTAACCGATTTAGAAAGTTTTAACAAATGTCATCTACTGTATTTTTTCGAGATCTTTCTAAAAATATCGATTTCACCGCTCTACGACATATAGTTTCGGAGATATGGGCAGATCTGTCCGAATATTGCTCGAAAAGTACTCGAAAATCCGTTATATCTGTCAATTCCGAATAGAATTAAAAGATTTAGAAAGTTTTAACAAATGTCATCTACTGTATTTTTTCGAGATCTTTCTAAAAATATCGATTTCACCGCTCTACGACATATAGTTTCGGAGATATGGGCAGATTTGTCCGAATGTTGCTCGAAAATTACTCGAAAATCCGCTATATCTGTCAATTCCGAATAGAATTAACCGATTTAGAAAGTTTTAACAAATGTCATCTACTGTATTTTTTCGAGGTCTTTCTAAAAATATCGATTTCACCGCTCTACGACATATAGTTTCGGAGATATGGGCAGATTTGTCCGAATGTTGCTCGAAAACTACTCGAAAATCCGCTATATCTGTCAATTCCGAATAGAATTAACCGATTTAGAAAGTTTTAACAAATGTCATCTACTGTATTTTTTCGAGGTCTTTCGAAAATACTGATTTCACTGTTCTACGACATATAGTTTCGGAGATATGGGCAGATCTGTCCGAATATTGCTCGAAAACTACTCGAAAATCCGTTATATCTGTCAATTCCGAATAGAATTAACCGATTTAGAAAGTTTTAACAAATGTCATCTACTGTATTTTTTCGAGGTCTTTCTAAAAATATCGATTTCACCGCTCTACGACATATAGTTTCGGAGATATGGGAAGATTTGTCCGAATGTTGCTCGAAAACTACTCGAAAATCCGCTATATCTGTCAATTCCGAATAGAATTAACCGATTTAGAAAGTTTTAACAAATGTCATCTACTGTATTTTTTCGAGATCTTTCTAAAAATATCGATTTCACCGCTCTACGACATATAGTTTCGGAGATATGGGCAGATCTGTCCGAATATTGCTCGAAAACTACTCGAAAATCCGTTATATCTGTCAATTCCGAATAGAATTAACCGATTTAGAAAGTTTTAACAAATGTCATCTACTGTATTTTTTCGAGATCTTTCTAAAAATATCCATTTCACCGCTCTACGACATATAGTTTCGGAGATATGGGCAGATTTGTCCGAATGTTGCTCGAAAACTACTCGAAAATCCGCTATATCTGTCAATTCCGAATAGAATTAACCGATTTAGAAAGTTTTAACAAATGTCATCTACTGTATTTTTTCGAGATCTTTCTAAAAATATCGATTTCACCGCTCTACGACATATAGTTTCGGAGATATGGGCAGATTTGTCCGAATGTTGCTCGAAAACTACTCGAAAATCCGCTATATCTGTCAATTCCGAATAGAATTAACCGATTTAGAAAGTTTTAACAAATGTCATCTACTGTATTTTTTCGAGATCTTTCTAAAAATATCCATTTCACCGCTCTACGACAGATAGTTTCGGAGATATGGGCAGATTTGTCCGAATGTTGCTCGAAAACTACTCGAAAATCCGCTATATCTGTCAATTCCGAATAGAATTAACCGATTTAGAAAGTTTTAACAAATGTCATCTACTGTATTTTTTCGAGATCTTTCTAAAAATATCGATTTCACCGCTCTACGACATATAGTTTCGGAGATATGGGCAGATTTGTCCGAATGTTGCTCGAAAACTACTCGAAAATCCGCTATATCTGTCAATTCCGAATAGAATTAACCGATTTAGAAAGTTTTAACAAATGTCATCTACTGTATTTTTTCGAGATCTTTCTAAAAATATCCATTTCACCGCTCTACGACATATAGTTTCGGAGATATGGGCAGATTTGTCCGAATGTTGCTCGAAAACTACTCGAAAATCCGCTATATCTGTCAATTCCGAATAGAATTAACCGATTTAGAAAGTTTTAACAAATGTCATCTACTGTATTTTTTCGAGGTCTTTCTAAAAATACCGAATTCACTGCTCTACGACATATAGTTTCGGAGATATGGGCAAATTTGTCCGAATGTTGCTCGAAAATTACTCGAAAATCCGCTATATCTGTCAATTCCGAATAGAATTAACCGATTTAGAAAGTTTTAACAAATGTCATCTACTGTATTTTTTCGAGATCTTTCTAAAAATATCGATTTCACCGCTCTACGACATATAGTTTCGGAGATATGGGCAGATTTGTCCGAATGTTGCTCAAAAACTACTCGAAAATCCGCTATATCTGTCAATTCCGAATAGAATTAACCGATTTAGAAAGTTTTAACAAATGTCATCTACTGTATTTTTTCGAGGTCTTTCTAAAAATACCGAATTCACTGCTCTACGACATATAGTTTCGGAGATATGGGCAGATTTGTCCGAATGTTGCTCGAAAATTGCTCGAAAATCCGCTATATCTGTCAATTCCGAATAGAATTAACCGATTTAGGAAGTTTTAACAAATGTCATCTACTGTATTTTTTCGAGATCTTTCTAAAAATATCGATTTCACCGCTCTACGACATATAGTTTCGGAGATATGGGCAGATTTGTCCGAATATTGCTCGAAAACTACTCGAAAATCCGCTATATCTGTCAATTCCGAATAGAATTAACCGATTTAGAAAGTTTTAACAAATGTCATCTACTGTATTTTTTCGAGATCTTTCTAAAAATATCGATTTCACCGCTCTACGACATATAGTTTCGGAGATATGGGCAGATCTGTCCGAATATTGCTCGAAAAGTACTCGAAAATCCGTTATATCTGTCAATTCCGAATAGAATTAAAAGATTTAGAAAGTTTTAACAAATGTCATCTACTGTATTTTTTCGAGATCTTTCTAAAAATATCGATTTCACCGCTCTACGACATATAGTTTCGGAGATATGGGCAGATTTGTCCGAATGTTGCTCGAAAATTACTCGAAAATCCGCTATATCTGTCAATTCCGAATAGAATTAACCGATTTAGAAAGTTTTAACAAATGTCATCTACTGTATTTTTTCGAGGTCTTTCTAAAAATACCGAATTCACTGCTCTACGACATATAGTTTCGGAGATATGGGCAGATTTGTCCGAATGTTGCTCGAAAATTACTCGAAAATCCGCTATATCTGTCAATTCCGAATAGAATTAACCGATTTAGAAAGTTTTAACAAATGTCATCTACTGTATTTTTTCGAGATCTTTCTAAAAATATCGATTTCACCGCTCTACGACATATATTTTCGGAGATATGGGCAGATTTGTCCGAATGTTGCTCGAAAACTACTCGAAAATCCGCTATATCTGTCAATTCCGAATAGAATTAACCGATTTAGAAAGTTTTAACAAATGTCATCTACTGTATTTTTTCGAGATCTTTCTAAAAATATCGATTTCACCGCTCTACGACATATAGTTTCGGAGATATGGGCAGATTTGTCCGAATGTTGCTCGAAAATTACTCGAAAATCCGCTATATCTGTCAATTCCGAATAGAATTAACCGATTTAGAAAGTTTTAACAAATGTCATCTACTGTATTTTTTCGAGATCTTTCTAAAAATATCGATTTCACCGCTCTACGACATATAGTTTCGGAGATATGGGCAGATTTGTCCGAATGTTGCTCGAAAACTACTCGAAAATCCGCTATATCTGTCAATTCCGAATAGAATTAACCGATTTAGAAAGTTTTAACAAATGTCATCTACTGTATTTTTTCGAGGTCTTTCTAAAAATACCGAATTCACTGCTCTACGACATATAGTTTCGCAGATATGGGCAGATTTGTCCGAATGTTGCTCGAAAATTACTCGAAAATCCGGTATATCTGTCAATTCCGAATAGAATTAACCGATTTAGAAAGTTTTAACAAATGTCATCTACTGTATTTTTTCGAGATCTTTCTAAAAATATCGATTTCACCGCTCTACGACATATAGTTTCGGAGATATGGGCAGATTTGTCCGAATGTTGCTCGAAAACTACTCGAAAATCCGCTATATCTGTCAATTCCGAATAGAATTAACCGATTTAGAAAGTTTTAACAAATGTCATCTACTGTATTTTTTCGAGGTCTTTCTAAAAATACCGAATTCACTGCTCTACGACATATAGTTTCGGAGATATGGGCAGATTTGTCCGAATGTTGCTCGAAAATTACTCGAAAATCCGCTATATCTGTCAATTCCGAATAGAATTAACCGATTTAGAAAGTTTTAACAAATGTCATCTACTGCATTTTTTCGAGAACTTTCTAAAAATATCGATTTCACCGCTCTACGACATATAGTTTCGGAGATATGGGCAGATTTGTCCGAATGTTGCTCGAAAACTACTCGAAAATCCGCTATATCTGTCAATTCCGAATAGAATTAACCGATTTAGAAAGTTTTAACAAATGTCATCTACTGTATTTTTTCGAGGTCTTTCTAAAAATACCGAATTCACTGCTCTACGACATGTAGTTTCGGAGATATGGGCAGATTTGTCCGAATGTTGCTCGAAAATTACTCGAAAATCCGCTATATCTGTCAATTCCGAATAGAATTAACCGATTTAGAAAGTTTTAACAAATGTCATCTACTGTATTTTTTCGAGGTCTTTCTAAAAATATCGATTTCACCGCTCTACGACATATAGTTTCGGAGATATGGGCAGATTTGTCCGAATGTTGCTCGAAAATTACTCGAAAATCCGCTATATCTGTCAATTCCGAATAGAATTAACCGATTTAGAAAGTTTTAACAAATGTCATCTACTGTATTTTTTCGAGATCTTTCTAAAAATATCCATTTCACCGCTCTACGACATATAGTTTCGGAGATATGGGCAGATTTGTCCGAATGTTGCTCGAAAACTACTCGAAAATCCGCTATATCTGTCAATTCCGAATAGAATTAACCGATTTAGAAAGTTTTAACAAATGTCATCTACTGTATTTTTTCGAGGTCTTTCTAAAAATACCGAATTCACTGCTCTACGACATATAGTTTCGGAGATATGGGCAAATTTGTCCGAATGTTGCTCGAAAATTACTCGAAAATCCGCTATATCTGTCAATTCCGAATAGAATTAACCGATTTAGAAAGTTTTAACAAATGTCATCTACTGTATTTTTTCGAGATCTTTCTAAAAATATCGATTTCACCGCTCTACGACATATAGTTTCGGAGATATGGGCAGATTTGTCCGAATGTTGCTCAAAAACTACTCGAAAATCCGCTATATCTGTCAATTCCGAATAGAATTAACCGATTTAGAAAGTTTTAACAAATGTCATCTACTGTATTTTTTCGAGGTCTTTCTAAAAATACCGAATTCACTGCTCTACGACATATAGTTTCGGAGATATGGGCAGATTTGTCCGAATGTTGCTCGAAAATTGCTCGAAAATCCGCTATATCTGTCAATTCCGAATAGAATTAACCGATTTAGGAAGTTTTAACAAATGTCATCTACTGTATTTTTTCGAGATCTTTCTAAAAATATCGATTTCACCGCTCTACGACATATAGTTTCGGAGATATGGGCAGATTTGTCCGAATATTGCTCGAAAACTACTCGAAAATCCGCTATATCTGTCAATTCCGAATAGAATTAACCGATTTAGAAAGTTTTAACAAATGTCATCTACTGTATTTTTTCGAGATCTTTCTAAAAATATCGATTTCACCGCTCTACGACATATAGTTTCGGAGATATGGGCAGATCTGTCCGAATATTGCTCGAAAAGTACTCGAAAATCCGTTATATCTGTCAATTCCGAATAGAATTAAAAGATTTAGAAAGTTTTAACAAATGTCATCTACTGTATTTTTTCGAGATCTTTCTAAAAATATCGATTTCACCGCTCTACGACATATAGTTTCGGAGATATGGGCAGATTTGTCCGAATGTTGCTCGAAAATTACTCGAAAATCCGCTATATCTGTCAATTCCGAATAGAATTAACCGATTTAGAAAGTTTTAACAAATGTCATCTACTGTATTTTTTCGAGGTCTTTCTAAAAATACCGAATTCACTGCTCTACGACATATAGTTTCGGAGATATGGGCAGATTTGTCCGAATGTTGCTCGAAAATTACTCGAAAATCCGCTATATCTGTCAATTCCGAATAGAATTAACCGATTTAGAAAGTTTTAACAAATGTCATCTACTGTATTTTTTCGAGATCTTTCTAAAAATATCGATTTCACCGCTCTACGACATATATTTTCGGAGATATGGGCAGATTTGTCCGAATGTTGCTCGAAAACTACTCGAAAATCCGCTATATCTGTCAATTCCGAATAGAATTAACCGATTTAGAAAGTTTTAACAAATGTCATCTACTGTATTTTTTCGAGATCTTTCTAAAAATATCGATTTCACCGCTCTACGACATATAGTTTCGGAGATATGGGCAGATTTGTCCGAATGTTGCTCGAAAATTACTCGAAAATCCGCTATATCTGTCAATTCCGAATAGAATTAACCGATTTAGAAAGTTTTAACAAATGTCATCTACTGTATTTTTTCGAGATCTTTCTAAAAATATCGATTTCACCGCTCTACGACATATAGTTTCGGAGATATGGGCAGATTTGTCCGAATGTTGCTCGAAAACTACTCGAAAATCCGCTATATCTGTCAATTCCGAATAGAATTAACCGATTTAGAAAGTTTTAACAAATGTCATCTACTGTATTTTTTCGAGGTCTTTCTAAAAATACCGAATTCACTGCTCTACGACATATAGTTTCGCAGATATGGGCAGATTTGTCCGAATGTTGCTCGAAAATTACTCGAAAATCCGGTATATCTGTCAATTCCGAATAGAATTAACCGATTTAGAAAGTTTTAACAAATGTCATCTACTGTATTTTTTCGAGATCTTTCTAAAAATATCGATTTCACCGCTCTACGACATATAGTTTCGGAGATATGGGCAGATTTGTCCGAATGTTGCTCGAAAACTACTCGAAAATCCGCTATATCTGTCAATTCCGAATAGAATTAACCGATTTAGAAAGTTTTAACAAATGTCATCTACTGTATTTTTTCGAGGTCTTTCTAAAAATACCGAATTCACTGCTCTACGACATATAGTTTCGGAGATATGGGCAGATTTGTCCGAATGTTGCTCGAAAATTACTCGAAAATCCGCTATATCTGTCAATTCCGAATAGAATTAACCGATTTAGAAAGTTTTAACAAATGTCATCTACTGCATTTTTTCGAGAACTTTCTAAAAATATCGATTTCACCGCTCTACGACATATAGTTTCGGAGATATGGGCAGATTTGTCCGAATGTTGCTCGAAAACTACTCGAAAATCCGCTATATCTGTCAATTCCGAATAGAATTAACCGATTTAGAAAGTTTTAACAAATGTCATCTACTGTATTTTTTCGAGGTCTTTCTAAAAATACCGAATTCACTGCTCTACGACATGTAGTTTCGGAGATATGGGCAGATTTGTCCGAATGTTGCTCGAAAATTACTCGAAAATCCGCTATATCTGTCAATTCCGAATAGAATTAACCGATTTAGAAAGTTTTAACAAATGTCATCTACTGTATTTTTTCGAGGTCTTTCTAAAAATATCGATTTCACCGCTCTACGACATATAGTTTCGGAGATATGGGCAGATTTGTCCGAATGTTGCTCGAAAATTACTCGAAAATCCGCTATATCTGTCAATTCCGAATAGAATTAACCGATTTAGAAAGTTTTAACAAATGTCATCTACTGTATTTTTTCGAGATCTTTCTAGAAATACCGAATTCACTGCTCTACGACATATAGTTTCGGAGATATGGGCAGATTTGTCCGAATGTTGCTCGAAAATTACTCGAAAATCCGCTATATCTGTCAATTCCGAATAGAATTAACCGATTTAGAAAGTTTTAACAAATGTCATCTACTGTATTTTTTCGAGATCTTTCTAAAAATATCGATTTCACCGCTCCACGACATATAGTTTCGGAGATATGGGCAGATTTGTCCGAATGTTGCTCGAAAACTACTCGAAAATCCGCTATATCTGTCAATTCCGAATAGAATTAACCGATTTAGAAAGTTTTAACAAATGTCATCTACTGTATTTTTTCGAGATCTTTCTAAAAATATCGATTTCACCGCTCTACGACATATAGTTTCGGAGATATAGGCAGATTTGTCCGAATGTTGCTCGAAAATTACTCGAAAATCCGCTATATCTGTCAATTCCGAATAGAATTAACCGATTTAGAAAGTTTTAACAAATGTCATCTACTGTATTTTTTCGAGATCTTTCTAAAAATATCGATTTCACCGCTCTACGACATATAGTTTCGGAGATATGGGCAGATTTGTCCGAATGTTGCTCGAAAACTACTCGAAAATCCGCTATATCTGTCAATTCCGAATAGAATTAACCGATTTAGAAAGTTTTAACAAATGTCATCTACTGTATTTTTTCGAGGTCTTTCTAAAAATACCGAATTCACTGCTCTACGACATATAGTTTCGGAGATATGGGCAGATTTGTCCGAATGTTGCTCGAAAATTACTCGAAAATCCGCTATATCTGTCAATTCCGAATAGAATTAACCGATTTAGAAAGTTTTAACAAATGTCATCTACTGTATTTTTTCGAGATCTTTCTAAAAATATCGATTTCACCGCTCTACGACATATAGTTTCGCAGATATGGGCAGATTTGTCCGAATGTTGCTCGAAAATTACTCGAAAATCCGCTATATCTGTCAATTCCGAATAGAATTAACCGATTTAGAAAGTTTTAACAAATGTCATCTACTGTATTTTTTCGAGATCTTTCTAAAAATATCGATTTCACCGCTCCACGACATATAGTTTCGGAGATATGGGCAGATTTGTCCGAATGTTGCTCGAAAACTACTCGAAAATCCGCTATATCTGTCAATTCCGAATAGAATTAACCGATTTAGAAAGTTTTAACAAATGTCATCTACTGTATTTTTTCGAGATCTTTCTAAAAATATCGATTTCACCGCTCTACGACATATAGTTTCGGAGATATAGGCAGATTTGTCCGAATGTTGCTCGAAAATTACTCGAAAATCCGCTATATCTGTCAATTCCGAATAGAATTAACCGATTTAGAAAGTTTTAACAAATGTCATCTACTGTATTTTTTCGAGATCTTTCTAAAAATATCGATTTCACCGCTCTACGACATATAGTTTCGGAGATATGGGCAGATTTGTCCGAATGTTGCTCGAAAACTACTCGAAAATCCGCTATATCTGTCAATTCCGAATAGAATTAACCGATTTAGAAAGTTTTAACAAATGTCATCTACTGTATTTTTTCGAGGTCTTTCTAAAAATACCGAATTCACTGCTCTACGACATATAGTTTCGGAGATATGGGCAGATTTGTCCGAATGTTGCTCGAAAATTACTCGAAAATCCGCTATATCTGTCAATTCCGAATAGAATTAACCGATTTAGAAAGTTTTAACAAATGTCATCTACTGTATTTTTTCGAGATCTTTCTAAAAATATCGATTTCACCGCTCTACGACATATAGTTTCGCAGATATGGGCAGATTTGTCCGAATGTTGCTCGAAAATTACTCGAAAATCCGCTATATCTGTCAATTCCGAATAGAATTAACCGATTTAGAAAGTTTTAACAAATGTCATCTACTGTATTTTTTCGAGATCTTTCTAAAAATATCGATTTCACCGCTCTACGACATATAGTTTCGGAGATATGGGCAGATTTGTCCGAATATTGCTCGAAAACTACTCGAAAATCCGCTATATCTGTCAATTCCGAATAGAATTAACCGATTTAGAAAGTTTTAACAAATGTCATCTACTGTATTTTTTCGAGGTCTTTCTAAAAATACCGAATTCACTGCTCTACGACATATAGTTTCGGAGATATGGGCAGATTTGTCCGAATGTTGCTCGAAAACTACTCGAAAATCCGCTATATCTGTCAATTCCGAATAGAATTAACCGATTTAGAAAGTTTTAACAAATGTCATCTACTGTATTTTTTCGAGGTCTTTCTAAAAATACTGAATTCACTGCTCTACGACATATAGTTTCGCAGATATGGGCAGATTTGTCCGAATGTTGCTCGAAAATTACTCGAAAATCCGCTATATCTGTCAATTCCGAATAGAATTAACCGATTTAGAAAGTTTTAACAAATGTCATCTACTGTATTTTTTCGAGATCTTTCTAAAAATATCGATTTCACCGCTCTACGACATATAGTTTCGGAGATATGGGCAGATTTGTCCGAATGTTGCTCGAAAACTACTCGAAAATCCGCTATATCTGTCAATTCCGAATAGAATTAACCGATTTAGAAAGTTTTAACAAATGTCATCTACTGTATTTTTTCGAGGTCTTTCTAAAAATACCGAATTCACTGCTCTACGACATATAGTTTCGGAGATATGGGCAGATTTGTCCGAATGTTGCTCGAAAATTACTCGAAAATCCGCTATATCTGTCAATTCCGAATAGAATTAACCGATTTAGAAAGTTTTAACAAATGTCATCTACTGCATTTTTTCGAGAACTTTCTAAAAATATCGATTTCACCGCTCTACGACATATAGTTTCGGAGATATGGGCAGATTTGTCCGAATGTTGCTCGAAAACTACTCGAAAATCCGCTATATCTGTCAATTCCGAATAGAATTAACCGATTTAGAAAGTTTTAACAAATGTCATCTACTGTATTTTTTCGAGGTCTTTCTAAAAATACCGAATTCACTGCTCTACGACATATAGTTTCGGAGATATGGGCAGATTTGTCCGAATGTTGCTCGAAAATTACTCGAAAATCCGCTATATCTGTCAATTCCGAATAGAATTAACCGATTTAGAAAGTTTTAACAAATGTCATCTACTGTATTTTTTCGAGGTCTTTCTAGAAATACCGAATTCACTGCTCTACGACATATAGTTTCGGAGATATGGGCAGATTTGTCCGAATGTTGCTCGAAAATTACTCGAAAATCCGCTATATCTGTCAATTCCGAATAGAATTAACCGATTTAGAAAGTTTTAACAAATGTCATCTACTGTATTTTTTCGAGATCTTTCTAAAAATATCGATTTCACCGCTCCACGACATATAGTTTCGGAGATATGGGCAGATTTGTCCGAATGTTGCTCGAAAACTACTCGAAAATCCGCTATATCTGTCAATTCCGAATAGAATTAACCGATTTAGAAAGTTTTAACAAATGTCATCTACTGTATTTTTTCGAGATCTTTCTAAAAATATCGATTTCACCGCTCTACGACATATAGTTTCGGAGATATGGGCAGATTTGTCCGAATGTTGCTCGAAAATTACTCGAAAATCCGCTATATCTGTCAATTCCGAATAGAATTAACCGATTTAGAAAGTTTTAGCAAATGTCATCTACTGTATTTTTTCGAGATCTTTCTAAAAATATCGATTTCACCGCTCTACGACATATAGTTTCGGAGATATGGGCAGATTTGTCCGAATGTTGCTCGAAAACTACTCGAAAATCCGCTATATCTGTCAATTCCGAATAGAATTAACCGATTTAGAAAGTTTTAACAAATGTCATCTACTGTATTTTTTCGAGGTCTTTCTAAAAATACCGAATTCACTGCTCTACGACATATAGTTTCGGAGATATGGGCAGATTTGTCCGAATGTTGCTCGAAAATTACTCGAAAATCCGCTATATCTGTCAATTCCGAATAGAATTAACCGATTTAGAAAGTTTTAACAAATGTCATCTACTGTATTTTTTCGAGATCTTTCTAAAAATATCGATTTCACCGCTCTACGACATATAGTTTCGGAGATATGGGCAGATTGGTCCGAATGTTGCTCGAAAACTACTCGAAAATCCGCTATATCTGTCAATTCCGAATAGAATTAACCGATTTAGAAAGTTTTAACAAATGTCATCTACTGTATTTTTTCGAGATCTTTCCAAAAATACTAATTTCAATGTTCTACGAGATATAGTTTCGGAAATATGGGCAGATTTGTCAGAATATTGCTTGAAAACTACTCGAAAATCCGTAATATCTGTCAATTCCGAATAGAATTAACCGATTTAGAAAGTTTTAATGAATGTCATCTACTGTATTTTTTCGAGATCTTTCTAAAAATATCGATTTCACCGCTCTACGACATATAGTTTCGGAGATATGGGCAGATTTGTCCGAATGTTGCTCGAAAATTACTCGAAAATCCGCTATATCTGTCAATTCCGAACAGAATTAACCGATTTAGAAAGTTTTAACAAATGTCATCTACTGCATTTTTTCGAGATCTTTCTAAAAATATCGATTTCACCGCTCTACGACATATAGTTTCGGAGATATGGGCAGATTTGTCCGAATATTGCTCGAAAACTACTCGAAAATCCGCTATATCTGTCAATTCCGAATAGAATTAACCGATTTAGAAAGTTTTGACAAATGTCATCTACTGTATTTTTTCGAGGTCTTTCAAAAATACTGATTTCACTGTTCTACGACATATAGTTTCGGAGATATGGGCAGATCTGTCCGAATATTGCTCGAAAACTACTCGAAAATCCGTTATATCTGTCAATTCCGAATAGAATTAACCGATTTAGAAACTTTTAACAAATGTCAGCTACTGTATTTTTTCGAGATCTTTCTAAAATTACCAATTTCACTGCTCTACGACATATAGTTTCGGAGATATGGGCAGATTTGTCCGAATGTTGCTCGAAAACTACTCGAAAATCCGTTATATCTGTCAATTCCGAATAGAATTAACCGATTTAGAAAGTTTTAACAAATGTCACCTACTGTATTTTTTCGAGGTCTTTCTAAAAATACCGAATTCACTGCTCTACGACATATAGTTTCGGAGATATGGGCAGATTTGTCCGAATGTTGCTCGAAAATTACTCGAAAATCCGCTATATCTGTCAATTCCGAATAGAATTAACCGATTTAGAAAGTTTTAACAAATGTCATCTACTGTATTTTTTCGAGGTCTTTCTAAAAATATCGATTTCACCGCTCTACGACATATAGTTTCGGAGATATGGGCAGATTTGTCCGAATGTTGCTCGAAAATTACTCGAAAATCCGCTATATCTGTCAATTCCGAATAGAATTAACCGATTTAGAAAGTTTTAACAAATGTCATCTACTGTATTTTTTCGAGATCTTTCTAGAAATATCGATTTCACCGCTCTACGACATATAGTTTCGGAGATATGGGCAGATTTGCCGAATGTTGCTCGAAAACTACTCGAAAATCCGCTATATCTGTCAATTCCGAATAGAATTAACCGATTTAGAAAGTTTTAACAAATGTCATCTACTGTATTTTTTCGAGATCTTTCTAAAAATATCGATTTCACCGCTCTACGACATATAGTTTCGGAGATATGGGCAGATCTGTCCGAATATTGCTCGAAAACTACTCGAAAATCCGTTATATCTGTCAATTCCGAATAGAATTAACCGATTTAGAAACTTTTAACAAATGTCAGCTACTGTATTTTTTCGAGATCTTTCTAAAAATATCGATTTCACCGCTCTACGACATATAGTTTCGGAGATATGGGCAGATTTGTCCGAATGTTGCTCGAAAATTACTCGAAAATCCGCTATATCTGTCAATTCCGAATAGAATTAACCGATTTAGAAAGTTTTAACAAATGTCATCTACTGTATTTTTTCGAGGTCTTTCTAAAAATACCGAATTCACTGCTCTACGACATATAGTTTCGGAGATATGGGCAGATTTGTCCGAATGTTGCTCGAAAATTACTCGAAAATCCGCTATATCTGTCAATTCCGAATAGAATTAACCGATTTAGAAAGTTTTAACAAATGTCATCTACTGTATTTTTTCGAGGTCTTTCTAAAAATACCGAATTCACTGCTCTACGACATATAGTTTCGGAGATATGGGCAGATTTGTCCGAATGTTGCTCGAAAATTACTCGAAAATCCGCTATATCTGTCAATTCCGAATAGAATTAACCGATTTAGAAAGTTTTAACAAATGTCATCTACTGTATTTTTTCGAGATCTTTCTAAAAATATCGATTTCACCGCTCTACGACATATAGTTTCGGAGATATGGGCAGATTTGTCCGAATGTTGCTCGAAAACTACTCGAAAATCCGCTATATCTGTCAATTCCGAATAGAATTAACCGATTTAGAAAGTTTTAACAAATGTCATCTACTGTATTTTTTCGAGGTCTTTCTAAAAATACCGAATTCACTGCTCTACGACATATAGTTTCGGAGATATGGGCAGATTTGTCCGAATGTTGCTCGAAAATTACTCGAAAATCCGCTATATCTGTCAATTCCGAATAGAATTAACCGATTTAGAAAGTTTTAACAAATGTCATCTACTGTATTTTTTCGAGATCTTTCTAAAAATATCGATTTCACCGCTCTACGACATATAGTTTCGGAGATATGGGCAGATTTGTCCGAATGTTGCTCGAAAACTACTCGAAAATCCGCTATATCTGTCAATTCCGAATAGAATTAACCGATTTAGAAAGTTTTAACAAATGTCATCTACTGTATTTTTTCGAGATCTTTCTAAAAATATCGATTTCACCGCTCTACGACATATAGTTTCGGAGATATGGGCAGATTGGTCCGAATGTTGCTCGAAAACTACTCGAAAATCCGCTATATCTGTCAATTCCGAATAGAATTAACCGATTTAGAAAGTTTTAACAAATGTCATCTACTGTATTTTTTCGAGATCTTTCCAAAAATGCTAATTTCAATGTTCTACGAGATATAGTTTCGGAAATATGGGCAGATTTGTCAGAATATTGCTCGAAAACTACTCGAAAATCCGCTATATCTGTCAATTCCGAATAGAATTAACCGATTTAGAAAGTTTTAATGAATGTCATCTACTGTATTTTTTCGAGATCTTTCTAAAAATATCGATTTCACCGCTCTACGACATATAGTTTCGGAGATATGGGCAGATTTGTCCGAATGTTGCTCGAAAATTACTCGAAAATCCGCTATATCTGTCAATTCCGAACAGAATTAACCGATTTAGAAAGTTTTAACAAATGTCATCTACTGTATTTTTTCGAGATCTTTCTAAAAATATCGATTTCACCGCTCTACGACATATAGTTTCGGAGATATGGGCAGATTTGTCCGAATATTGCTCGAAAACTACTCGAAAATCCGCTATATCTGTCAATTCCGAATAGAATTAACCGATTTAGAAAGTTTTGACAAATGTCATCTACTGTATTTTTTCGAGGTCTTTCAAAAATACTGATTTCACTGTTCTACGACATATAGTTTCGGAGATATGGGCAGATCTGTCCGAATATTGCTCGAAAACTACTCGAAAATCCGTTATATCTGTCAATTCCGAATAGAATTAACCGATTTAGAAACTTTTAACAAATGTCAGCTACTGTATTTTTTCGAGATCTTTCTAAAATTACCAATTTCACCGCTCTACGACATATAGTTTCGGAGATATGGGCAGATTTGTCCGAATGTTGCTCGAAAACTACTCGAAAATCCGCTATATCTGTCAATTCCGAATAGAATTAACCGATTTAGAAAGTTTTAACAAATGTCATCTACTGTATTTTTTCGAGGTCTTTCTAAAAATACCGAATTCACTGCTCTACGACATATAGTTTCGGAGATATGGGCAGATTTGTCCGAATGTTGCTCGAAAATTACTCGAAAATCCGCTATATCTGTCAATTCCGAATAGAATTAACCGATTTAGAAAGTTTTAACAAATGTCATCTACTGTATTTTTTCGAGATCTTTCTAAAAATATCGATTTCACCGCTCTACGACATATAGTTTCGGAGATATGGGCAGATTTGTCCGAATGTTGCTCGAAAACTACTCGAAAATCCGCTATATCTGTCAATTCCGAATAGAATTAACCGATTTAGAAAGTTTTAACAAATGTCATCTACTGTATTTTTTCGAGATCTTTCTAAAAATATCGATTTCACCGCTCTACGACATATAGTTTCGGAGATATGGGCAGATTGGTCCGAATGTTGCTCGAAAACTACTCGAAAATCCGCTATATCTGTCAATTCCGAATAGAATTAACCGATTTAGAAAGTTTTAACAAATGTCATCTACTGTATTTTTTCGAGATCTTTCCAAAAATACTAATTTCAATGTTCTACGAGATATAGTTTCGGAAATATGGGCAGATTTGTCAGAATATTGCTCGAAAACTACTCGAAAATCCGTAATATCTGTCAATTCCGAATAGAATTAACCGATTTAGAAAGTTTTAATGAATGTCATCTACTGTATTTTTTCGAGATCTTTCTAAAAATATCGATTTCACCGCTCTACGACATATAGTTTCGGAGATATGGGCAGATTTGTCCGAATGTTGCTCGAAAATTACTCGAAAATCCGCTATATCTGTCAATTCCGAACAGAATTAACCGATTTAGAAAGTTTTAACAAATGTCATCTACTGCATTTTTTCGAGATCTTTCTAAAAATATCGATTTCACCGCTCTACGACATATAGTTTCGGAGATATGGGCAGATTTGTCCGAATATTGCTCGAAAACTACTCGAAAATCCGCTATATCTGTCAATTCCGAATAGAATTAACCGATTTAGAAAGTTTTGACAAATGTCATCTACTGTATTTTTTCGAGGTCTTTCAAAAATACTGATTTCACTGTTCTACGACATATAGTTTCGGAGATATGGGCAGATCTGTCCGAATATTGCTCGAAAACTACTCGAAAATCCGTTATATCTGTCAATTCCGAATAGAATTAACCGATTTAGAAACTTTTAACAAATGTCAGCTACTGTATTTTTTCGAGATCTTTCTAAAATTACCAATTTCACTGCTCTACGACATATAGTTTCGGAGATATGGGCAGATTTGTCCGAATGTTGCTCGAAAACTACTCGAAAATCCGTTATATCTGTCAATTCCGAATAGAATTAACCGATTTAGAAAGTTTTAACAAATGTCACCTACTGTATTTTTTCGAGGTCTTTCTAAAAATACCGAATTCACTGCTCTACGACATATAGTTTCGGAGATATGGGCAGATTTGTCCGAATGTTGCTCGAAAATTACTCGAAAATCCGCTATATCTGTCAATTCCGAATAGAATTAACCGATTTAGAAAGTTTTAACAAATGTCATCTACTGTATTTTTTCGAGGTCTTTCTAAAAATATCGATTTCACCGCTCTACGACATATAGTTTCGGAGATATGGGCA
The DNA here is from genome assembly GCA_949748235.1 of Platypus cylindrus. Classification (NCBI taxonomy): domain Eukaryota; kingdom Metazoa; phylum Arthropoda; class Insecta; order Coleoptera; family Curculionidae; genus Platypus; species Platypus cylindrus. The sequence continues at coordinate 16,418 of OX456491.1, read as the reverse complement.
GATTTGTCCGAATGTTGCTCGAAAATTACTCGAAAATCCGCTATATCTGTCAATTCCGAATAGAATTAACCGATTTAGAAAGTTTTAACAAATGTCATCTACTGTATTTTTTCGAGATCTTTCTAGAAATATCGATTTCACCGCTCTACGACATATAGTTTCGGAGATATGGGCAGATTTGTCCGAATGTTGCTCGAAAACTACTCGAAAATCCGCTATATCTGTCAATTCCGAATAGAATTAACCGATTTAGAAAGTTTTAACAAATGTCATCTACTGTATTTTTTCGAGGTCTTTCTAAAAATACCGAATTCACTGCTCTACGACATATAGTTTCGGAGATATGGGCAGATTTGTCCGAATGTTGCTCGAAAATTACTCGAAAATCCGCTATATCTGTCAATTCCGAATAGAATTAACCGATTTAGAAAGTTTTAACAAATGTCATCTACTGTATTTTTTCGAGATCTTTCTAAAAATATCGATTTCACCGCTCTACGACATATAGTTTCGGAGATATGGGCAGATTTGTCCGAATGTTGCTCGAAAACTACTCGAAAATCCGCTATATCTGTCAATTCCGAATAGAATTAACCGATTTAGAAAGTTTTAACAAATGTCATCTACTGTATTTTTTCGAGGTCTTTCTAAAAATACCGAATTCACTGCTCTACGACATATAGTTTCGGAGATATGGGCAGATTTGTCCGAATGTTGCTCGAAAATTACTCGAAAATCCGCTATATCTGTCAATTCCGAATAGAATTAACCGATTTAGAAAGTTTTAACAAATGTCATCTACTGTATTTTTTCGAGATCTTTCTAAAAATATCGATTTCACCGCTCTACGACATATAGTTTCGGAGATATGGGCAGATTTGTCCGAATGTTGCTCGAAAACTACTCGAAAATCCGCTATATCTGTCAATTCCGAATAGAATTAACCGATTTAGAAAGTTTTAACAAATGTCATCTACTGTATTTTTTCGAGATCTTTCTAAAAATATCGATTTCACCGCCCTACGACATATAGTTTCGGAGATATGGGCAGATTGGTCCGAATGTTGCTCGAAAACTACTCGAAAATCCGCTATATCTGTCAATTCCGAATAGAATTAACCGATTTAGAAAGTTTTAACAAATGTCATCTACTGTATTTTTTCGAGATCTTTCCAAAAATGCTAATTTCAATGTTCTACGAGATATAGTTTCGGAAATATGGGCAGATTTGTCAGAATATTGCTCGAAAACTACTCGAAAATCCGCTATATCTGTCAATTCCGAATAGAATTAACCGATTTAGAAAGTTTTAATGAATGTCATCTACTGTATTTTTTCGAGATCTTTCTAAAAATATCGATTTCACCGCTCTACGACATATAGTTTCGGAGATATGGGCAGATTTGTCCGAATGTTGCTCGAAAATTACTCGAAAATCCGCTATATCTGTCAATTCCGAACAGAATTAACCGATTTAGAAAGTTTTAACAAATGTCATCTACTGTATTTTTTCGAGATCTTTCTAAAAATATCGATTTCACCGCTCTACGACATATAGTTTCGGAGATATGGGCAGATTTGTCCGAATATTGCTCGAAAACTACTCGAAAATCCGCTATATCTGTCAATTCCGAATAGAATTAACCGATTTAGAAAGTTTTGACAAATGTCATCTACTGTATTTTTTCGAGGTCTTTCAAAAATACTGATTTCACTGTTCTACGACATATAGTTTCGGAGATATGGGCAGATCTGTCCGAATATTGCTCGAAAACTACTCGAAAATCCGTTATATCTGTCAATTCCGAATAGAATTAACCGATTTAGAAACTTTTAACAAATGTCAGCTACTGTATTTTTTCGAGATCTTTCTAAAATTACCAATTTCACTGCTCTACGACATATAGTTTCGGAGATATGGGCAGATTTGTCCGAATGTTGCTCGAAAACTACTCGAAAATCCGTTATATCTGTCAATTCCGAATAGAATTAACCGATTTAGAAAGTTTTAACAAATGTCACCTACTGTATTTTTTCGAGGTCTTTCTAAAAATACCGAATTCACTGCTCTACGACATATAGTTTCGGAGATATGGGCAGATTTGTCCGAATGTTGCTCGAAAATTACTCGAAAATCCGCTATATCTGTCAATTCCGAATAGAATTAACCGATTTAGAAAGTTTTAACAAATGTCATCTGCTGTATTTTTTCGAGATCTTTCTAAAAATATCGATTTCACCGCTCTACGACATATAGTTTCGGAGATATGGGCAGATTTGTCCGAATGTTGCTCGAAAATTACTCGAAAATCCGCTATATCTGTCAATTCCGAATAGAATTAACCGATTTAGAAAGTTTTAACAAATGTCATCTACTGTATTTTTTCGAGGTCTTGCTAAAAATATCGATTTCACCGCTCTACGACATATAGTTTCGGAGATATGGGCAGATTTGTCCGAATGTTGCTCGAAAATTACTCGAAAATCCGCTATATCTGTCAATTCCGAATAGAATTAACCGATTTAGAAAGTTTTAACAAATGTCATCTACTGTATTTTTTCGAGATCTTTCTAAAATTACCAATTTCACTGCTCTACGACATATAGTTTCGGAGATATGGGCAGATTTGTCCGAATGTTGCTCGAAAACTACTCGAAAATCCGTTATATCTGTCAATTCCGAATAGAATTAACCGATTTAGAAAGTTTTAACAAATGTCATCTACTGTATTTTTTCGAGGTCTTTCTAAAAATATCGATTTCACCGCTCTACGACATATAGTTTCGGAGATATGGGCAGATTTGTCCGAATGTTGCTCGAAAATTACTCGAAAATCCGCTATATCTGTCTATTCCGAATAGAATTAACCGATTTAGAAAGTTTTAACAAATGTCATCTACTGTATTTTTTCGAGATCTTTCTAGAAATACCGAATTCACTGCTCTACGACATATAGTTTCGGAGATATGGGCAGATTTGTCCGAATGTTGCTCGAAAATTACTCGAAAATCCGCTATATCTGTCAATTCCGAATAGAATTAACCGATTTAGAAAGTTTTAACAAATGTCATCTACTGTATTTTTTCGAGATCTTTCTAAAAATATCGATTTCACCGCTCTACGACATATAGTTTCGGAGATATGGGCAGATTTGTCCGAATGTTGCTCGAAAATTACTCGAAAATCCGCTATATCTGTCAATTCCGAATAGAATTAACCGATTTAGAAAGTTTTAACAAATGTCATCTACTGTATTTTTTCGAGATCTTTCTAAAAATATCGATTTCACCGCTCTACGACATATAGTTTCGGAGATATGGGCAGATTTGTCCGAATGTTGCTCGAAAACTACTCGAAAATCCGCTATATCTGTCAATTCCGAATAGAATTAACCGATTTAGAAAGTTTTAACAAATGTCATCTACTGTATTTTTTCGAGATCTTTCTAAAAATATCGATTTCACCGCTCTACGACATATAGTTTCGGAGATATGGGCAGATTTGTCCGAATGTTGCTCGAAAACTACTCGAAAATCCGCTATATCTGTCAATTCCGAATAGAATTAACCGATTTAGAAAGTTTTAACAAATGTCATCTACTGTATTTTTTCGAGATCTTTCTAAAAATATCGATTTCACCGCTCTACGACATATAGTTTCGGAGATATGGGCAGATTTGTCCGAATGTTGCTCGAAAACTACTCGAAAATCCGCTATATCTGTCAATTCCGAATAGAATTAACCGATTTAGAAAGTTTTAACAAATGTCATCTACTGTATTTTTTCGAGGTCTTTCTAAAAATACCGAATTCACTGCTCTACGACATATAGTTTCGGAGATATGGGCAGATTTGTCCGAATGTTGCTCGAAAATTACTCGAAAATCCGCTATATCTGTCAATTCCGAATAGAATTAGCCGATTTAGAAAGTTTTAACAAATGTCATCTACTGTATTTTTTCGAGGTCTTTCTAAAAATATCGATTTCACCGCTCTACGACATATAGTTTCGGAGATATGGGCAGATTTGTCCGAATGTTGCTCGAAAACTACTCGAAAATCCGCTATATCTGTCAATTCCGAATAGAATTAACCGATTTAGAAAGTTTTAACAAATGTCATCTACTGTATTTTTTCGAGATCTTTCTAAAAATATCGATTTCACCGCTCTACGACATACAGTTTCGGAGATATGGGCAGATTGGTCCGAATGTTGCTCGAAAACTACTCGAAAATCCGCTATATCTGTCAATTCCGAATAGAATTAACCGATTTAGAAAGTTTTAACAAATGTCATCTACTGTATTTTTTCGAGATCTTTCCAAAAATACTAATTTCAATGTTCTACGAGATATAGTTTCGGAAATATGGGCAGATTTGTCAGAATATTGCTCGAAAGCTACTCGAAAATCCGCTATATCTGTCAATTCCGAATAGAATTAACCGATTTAGAAAGTTTTAACAAATGTCATCTACTGTATTTTTTCGAGATCTTTCTAAAAATATCGATTTCACCGCTCTACGACATATAGTTTCGGAGATATGGGCAGATTTGTCCGAATGTTGCTCGAAAATTACTCGAAAATCCGTTATATCTGTCAATTCCGAATAGAATTAACCGATTTAGAAAGTTTTAACAAATGTCATCTACTGTATTTTTTCGAGATCTTTCTAAAAATATCGATTTCACCGCTCTACGACATATAGTTTCGGAGATATGGGCAGATTTGTCCGAATGTTGCTCGAAAATTACTCGAAAATCCGCTATATCTGTCAATTCCGAATAGAATTAACCGATTTAGAAAGTTTTAACAAATGTCATCTACTGTATTTTTTCGAGATCTTTCTAAAAATATCGATTTCACCGCTCCACGACATATAGTTTCGGAGATATGGGCAGATTTGTCCGAATGTTGCTCGAAAATTACTCGAAAATCCGATATATCTGTCAATTCCGAATAGAATTAACCGATTTAGAAAGTTTTAACAAATGTCATCTACTGTATTTTTTCGAGATCTTTCTAAAAATATCGATTTCACCGCTCTACGACATATAGTTTCGGAGATATGGGCAGATTTGTCCGAATGTTGCTCGAAAATTACTCGAAAATCCGCTATATCTGTCAATTCCGAATAGAATTAGCCGATTTAGAAAGTTTTAACAAATGTCATCTACTGTATTTTTTCGAGGTCTTTCTAAAAATATCGATTTCACCGCTCTACGACATATAGTTTCGGAGATATGGGCAGATTTGTCCGAATGTTGCTCGAAAACTACTCGAAAATCCGCTATATCTGTCAATTCCGAATAGAATTAACCGATTTAGAAAGTTTTAACAAATGTCATCTACTGTATTTTTTCGAGATCTTTCTAAAAATATCGATTTCACCGCTCTACGACATACAGTTTCGGAGATATGGGCAGATTGGTCCGAATGTTGCTCGAAAACTACTCGAAAATCCGCTATATCTGTCAATTCCGAATAGAATTAACCGATTTAGAAAGTTTTAACAAATGTCATCTACTGTATTTTTTCGAGATCTTTCCAAAAATACTAATTTCAATGTTCTACGAGATATAGTTTCGGAAATATGGGCAGATTTGTCAGAATATTGCTCGAAAGCTACTCGAAAATCCGCTATATCTGTCAATTCCGAATAGAATTAACCGATTTAGAAAGTTTTAACAAATGTCATCTACTGTATTTTTTCGAGATCTTTCTAAAAATATCGATTTCACCGCTCTACGACATATAGTTTCGGAGATATGGGCAGATTTGTCCGAATGTTGCTCGAAAACTACTCGAAAATCCGCTATATCTGTCAATTCCGAATAGAATTAACCGATTTAGAAAGTTTTAACAAATGTCATCTACTGTATTTTTTCGAGATCTTTCTAAAATTATCGATTTCACCGCTCCACGACATATAGTTTCGGCGATATGGGCAGATTTGTCCGAATGTTGCTCGAAAACTACTCGAAAATCCGATATATCTGTCAATTCCGAATAGAATTAACCGATTTAGAAAGTTTTAACAAATGTCATCTACTGTATTTTTTCGAGATCTTTCTAAAAATATCGATTTCACCGCTCTACGACATATAGTTTCGGAGATATGGGCAGATTTGTCCGAATGTTGCTCGAAAATTACTCGAAAATCCGATATATCTGTCAATTCCGAATAGAATTAACCGATTTAGAAAGTTTTAACAAATGTCATCTACTGTATTTTTTCGAGATCTTTCTAAAAATATCGATTTCACCGCTCTACGACATATAGTTTCGGAGATATGGGCAGATTTGTCCGAATGTTGCTCGAAAACTACTCGAAAATCCGCTATATCTGTCAATTCCGAATAGAATTAACCGATTTAGAAAGTTTTAACAAATGTCATCTACTGTATTTTTTCGAGATCTTTCTAAAAATACCGAATTCACTGCTCTACGACATATAGTTTCGGAGATATGGGCAGATTTGTCCGAATGTTGCTCGAAAACTACTCGAAAATCCGCTATATCTGTCAATTCCGAATAGAATTAACCGATTTAGAAAGTTTTAACAAATGTCATCTACTGTATTTTTTCGAGATCTTTCTAAAAATATCGATTTCACCGCTCTACGACATATAGTTTCGGAGATATGGGCAGATTTGTCCGAATATTGCTCGAAAACTACTCGAAAATCCGCTATATCTGTCAATTCCGAATAGAATTAACCGATTTAGAAAGTTTTAACAAATGTCATCTACTGTATTTTTTCGAGGTCTTTCTAAAAATATCGATTTCACTGCTCTACGACATATAGTTTCGGAGATATGGGCAGATTTGTCCGAATGTTGCTCGAAAACTACTCGAAAATCCGCTATATCTGTCAATTCCGAATAGAATTAACCGATTTAGAAAGTTTTAACAAATGTCATCTACTGTATTTTTTCGAGATCTTTCTAAAAATATCGATTTCACCGCTCTACGACATATAGTTTCGGAGATATGGGCAGATTTGTCCGAATGTTGCTCGAAAATTACTCGAAAATCCGATATATCTGTCAATTCCGAATAGAATTAACCGATTTAGAAAGTTTTAACAAATGTCATCTACTGTATTTTTTCGAGATCTTTCTAAAAATATCGATTTCACCGCTCTACGACATATAGTTTCGGAGATATGGGCAGATTTGTCCGAATGTTGCTCGAAAACTACTCGAAAATCCGCTATATCTGTCAATTCCGAATAGAATTAACCGATTTAGAAAGTTTTAACAAATGTCATCTACTGTATTTTTTCGAGATCTTTCAAAAATACTGATTTCACTGTTATACGACATATAGTTTCGGAGATATGGGCAGATTTGTCCGAATATTGCTCGAAAACTACTCGAAAATCCGCTATATCTGTCAATTCCGAATAGAATTAACCGATTTAGAAAGTTTTAACAAATGTCATCTACTGTATTTTTTCGAGATCTTTCCAAAAATACTAATTTCAATGTTCTACGAGATATAGTTTCGGAAATATGGGCAGATTTGTCAGAATATTGCTCGAAAACTACTCGAAAATCCGCTATATCTGTCAATTCCGAATAGAATTAACCGATTTAGAAAGTTTTAACAAATGTCATCTACTGTATTTTTTCGAGGTCTTTCAAAAATACTGATTTCACCGCTCTACGACATATAGTTTCGGAGATATGGGCAGATTTGTCCGAATGTTGCTCGAAAACTACTCGAAAATCCGTTATATCTGTCAATTCCGAATAGAATTAACCGATTTAGAAAGTTTTAACAAATGTCAGCTACTGTATTTTTTCGAGATCTTTCTAAAAATACCAATTTCACTGCTCTACGACATATAGTTTCGGAGATATGGGCAGATTTGTCCGAATGTTGCTCGAAAACTACTCGAAAATCCGCTATATCTGTCAATTCCGAATAGAATTAACCGATTTAGAAAGTTTTAACAAATGTCATCTACTGTATTTTTTCGAGATCTTTCTAAAAATATCGATTTCACTGCTCTACGACATATAGTTTCGGAGATATGGGCAGATTTGTCCGAATGTTGCTCGAAAATTACTCGAAAATCCGCTATATCTGTCAATTCCGAACAGAATTAACCGATTTAGAAAGTTTTAACAAATGTCATCTACTGTATTTTTTCGAGATCTTTCTAAAAATATCGATTTCACTGCTCTACGACATATAGTTTCGGAGATATGGGCAGATTTGTCCGAATGTTGCTCGAAAACTACTCGAAAATCCGCTATATCTGTCAATTCCGAATAGAATTAACCGATTTAGAAAGTTTTAACAAATGTCATCTACTGTATTTTTTCGAGATCTTTCTAAAAATATCGATTTCACCGCTCTACGACATATAGTTTCGGAGATATGGGCAGATTTGTCCGAATGTTGCTCGAAAATTACTCGAAAATCCGATATATCTGTCAATTCCGAATAGAATTAACCGATTTAGAAAATTTTAACAAATGTCATCTACTGTATTTTTTCGAAATCTTTCTAAAAATATCGATTTCACCGCTCTACGACATATAGTTTCGGAGATATGGGCAGATTTGTCCGAATGTTGCTCGAAAACTACTCGAAAATCCGCTATATCTGTCAATTCCGAATAGAATTAACCGATTTAGAAAGTTTTAACAAATGTCATCTACTGTATTTTTTCGAGATCTTTCAAAAATACTGATTTCACTGTTATACGACATATAGTTTCGGAGATATGGGCAGATTTGTCCGAATATTGCTCGAAAACTACTCGAAAATCCGCTATATCTGTCAATTCCGAATAGAATTAACCGATTTAGAAAGTTTTAACAAATGTCATCTACTGTATTTTTTCGAGGTCTTTCTAAAAATATCGATTTCACTGCTCTACGACATATAGTTTCGGAGATATGGGCAGATTTGTCCGAATGTTGCTCGATAACTACTCGAAAATCCGCTATATCTGTCAATTCCGAATAGAATTAACCGATTTAGAAAGTTTTAACAAATGTCATCTACTGTATTTTTTCGAGATCTTTCTAAAAATATCGATTTCACCGCTCTACGACATATAGTTTCGGAGATATGGGCAGATTTGTCCGAATGTTGCTCGAAAACTACTCGAAAATCCGCTATATCTGTCAATTCCGAATAGAATTAACCGATTTAGAAAGTTTTAACAAATGTCATCTACTGTATTTTTTCGAGATCTTTCTAAAAATATCGATTTCACCGCTATACGACATATAGTTTCGGAGATATGGGCAGATTTGTCCGAATGTTGCTCGAAAATTACTCGAAAATCCGCTATATCTGTCAATTCCGAACAGAATTAACCGATTTAGAAAGTTTTAACAAATGTCATCTACTGTATTTTTTCGAGATCTTTCTAAAAATATCGATTTCACTGCTCTACGACATATAGTTTCGGAGATATGGGCAGATTTGTCCGAATGTTGCTCGAAAACTACTCGAAAATCCGCTATATCTGTCAATTCCGAATAGAATTAACCGATTTAGAAAGTTTTAACAAATGTCATCTACTGTATTTTTTCGAGATCTTTCTAAAAATATCGATTTCACCGCTCTACGACATATAGTTTCGGAGATATGGGCAGATTTGTCCGAATGTTGCTCGAAAATTACTCGAAAATCCGATATATCTGTCAATTCCGAATAGAATTAACCGATTTAGAAAATTTTAACAAATGTCATCTACTGTATTTTTTCGAAATCTTTCTAAAAATATCGATTTCACCGCTCTACGACATATAGTTTCGGAGATATGGGCAGATTTGTCCGAATGTTGCTCGAAAACTACTCGAAAATCCGCTATATCTGTCAATTCCGAATAGAATTAACCGATTTAGAAAGTTTTAACAAATGTCATCTACTGTATTTTTTCGAGATCTTTCAAAAATACTGATTTCACTGTTATACGACATATAGTTTCGGAGATATGGGCAGATTTGTCCGAATATTGCTCGAACACTACTCGAAAATCCGCTATATCTGTCAATTCCGAATAGAATTAACCGATTTAGAAAGTTTTAACAAATGTCATCTACTGTATTTTTTCGAGGTCTTTCTAAAAATATCGATTTCACTGCTCTACGACATATAGTTTCGGAGATATGGGCAGATTTGTCCGAATGTTGCTCGATAACTACTCGAAAATCCGCTATATCTGTCAATTCCGAATAGAATTAACCGATTTAGAAAGTTTTAACAAATGTCATCTACTGTATTTTTTCGAGATCTTTCTAAAAATATCGATTTCACCGCTCTACGACATATAGTTTCGGAGATATGGGCAGATTTGTCCGAATGTTGCTCGAAAATTACTCGAAAATCCGATATATCTGTCAATTCCGAATAGAATTAACCGATTTAGAAAGTTTTAACAAATGTCATCTACTGTATTTTTTCGAGATCTTTCTAAAAATATCGATTTCACCGCTCTACGACATATAGTTTCGGAGATATGGGCAGATTTGTCCGAATGTTGCTCGAAAACTACTCGAAAATCCGCTATATCTGTCAATTCCGAATAGAATTAACCGATTTAGAAAGTTTTAACAAATGTCATCTACTGTATTTTTTCGAGATCTTTCAAAAATACTGATTTCACTGTTATACGACATATAGTTTCGGAGATATGGGCAGATTTGTCCGAATATTGCTCGAAAACTACTCGAAAATCCGCTATATCTGTCAATTCCGAATAGAATTAACCGATTTAGAAAGTTTTAACAAATGTCATCTACTGTATTTTTTCGAGATCTTTCCAAAAATACTAATTTCAATGTTCTACGAGATATAGTTTCGGAAATATGGGCAGATTTGTCAGAATATTGCTCGAAAACTACTCGAAAATCCGCTATATCTGTCAATTCCGAATAGAATTAACCGATTTAGAAAGTTTTAACAAATGTCATCTACTGTATTTTTTCGAGGTCTTTCAAAAATACTGATTTCACCGCTCTACGACATATAGTTTCGGAGATATGGGCAGATTTGTCCGAATGTTGCTCGAAAACTACTCGAAAATCCGTTATATCTGTCAATTCCGAATAGAATTAACCGATTTAGAAAGTTTTAACAAATGTCAGCTACTGTATTTTTTCGAGATCTTTCTAAAAATACCAATTTCACTGCTCTACGACATATAGTTTCGGAGATATGGGCAGATTTGTCCGAATGTTGCTCGAAAACTACTCGAAAATCCGTTATATCTGTCAATTCCGAATAGAATTAACCGATTTAGAAAGTTTTAACAAATGTCATCTACTGTATTTTTTCGAGGTCTTTCTAAAAATACCGAATTCACTGCTCTACGACATATAGTTTCGGAGATATGGGCAGATTTGTCCGAATGTTGCTCGAAAATTACTCGAAAATCCGCTATATCTGTCAATTCCGAATAGAATTAACCGATTTAGAAAGTTTTAACAAATGTCATCTACTGTATTTTTTCGAGATCTTTCTAAAAATATCGATTTCACCGCTCTACGACATATAGTTTCGGAGATATGGGCAGATTTGTCCGAATGTTGCTCGAAAATTACTCGAAAATCCGCTATATCTGTCAATTCCGAATAGAATTAACCGATTTAGAAAGTTTTAACAAATGTCATCTACTGTATTTTTTCGAGATCTTTCTAAAAATATCGATTTCACCGCTCTACGACATATAGTTTCGGAGATATGGGCAGATTTGTCCGAATATTGCTCGAAAACTACTCGAAAATCCGCTATATCTGTCAATTCCGAATAGAATTAACCGATTTAGAAAGTTTTAACAAATGTCATCTACTGTATTTTTTCGAGATCTTTCCAAAAATACTAATTTCAATGTTCTACGAGATATAGTTTCGGAAATATGGGCAGATTTGTCAGAATATTGCTCGAAAACTACTCGAAAATCCGCTATATCTGTCAATTCCGAATAGAATTAACCGATTTAGAAAGTTTTAACAAATGTCATCTACTGTATTTTTTCGAGGTCTTTCTAAAAATATCGATTTCACTGCTCTACGACATATAGTTTCGGAGATATGGGCAGATTTGTCCGAATGTTGCTCGATAACTACTCGAAAATCCGCTATATCTGTCAATTCCGAATAGAATTAATCGATTTAGAAAGTTTTAACAAATGTCATCTACTGTATTTTTTCGAGATCTTTCTAAAAATATCGATTTCACCGCTCTACGACATATAGTTTCGGAGATATGGGCAGATTTGTCCGAATGTTGCTCGAAAATTACTCGAAAATCCGATATATCTGTCAATTCCGAATAGAATTAACCGATTTAGAAAGTTTTAACAAATGTCATCTACTGTATTTTTTCGAGATCTTTCTAAAAATATCGATTTCACCGCTCTACGACATATAGTTTCGGAGATATGGGCAGATTTGTCCGAATGTTGCTCGAAAACTACTCGAAAATCCGCTATATCTGTCAATTCCGAATAGAATTAACCGATTTAGAAAGTTTTAACAAATGTCATCTACTGTATTTTTTCGAGATCTTTCAAAAATACTGATTTCACTGTTATACGACATATAGTTTCGGAGATATGGGCAGATTTGTCAGAATATTGCTCGAAAACTACTCGAAAATCCGCTATATCTGTCAATTCCGAATAGAATTAACCGATTTAGAAAGTTTTAACAAATGTCATCTACTGTATTTTTTCGAGGTCTTTCAAAAATACTGATTTCACCGCTCTACGACATATAGTTTCGGAGATATGGGCAGATTTGTCCGAATGTTGCTCGAAAACTACTCGAAAATCCGTTATATCTGTCAATTCCGAATAGAATTAACCGATTTAGAAAGTTTTAACAAATGTCAGCTACTGTATTTTTTCGAGATCTTTCTAAAAATACCAATTTCACTGCTCTACGACATATAGTTTCGGAGATATGGGCAGATTTGTCCGAATGTTGCTCGAAAACTACTCGAAAATCCGTTATATCTGTCAATTCCGAATAGAATTAACCGATTTAGAAAGTTTTAACAAATGTCATCTACTGTATTTTTTCGAGGTCTTTCTAAAAATACCGAATTCACTGCTCTACGACATATAGTTTCGGAGATATGGGCAGATTTGTCCGAATGTTGCTCGAAAATTACTCGAAAATCCGCTATATCTGTCAATTCCGAATAGAATTAACCGATTTAGAAAGTTTTAACAAATGTCATCTACTGTATTTTTTCGAGATCTTTCTAAAAATATCGATTTCACCGCTCTACGACATATAGTTTCGGAGATATGGGCAGATTTGTCCGAATGTTGCTCGAAAATTACTCGAAAATCCGCTATATCTGTCAATTCCGAATAGAATTAACCGATTTAGAAAGTTTTAACAAATGTCATCTACTGTATTTTTTCGAGATCTTTCTAAAAATATCGATTTCACCGCTCTACGACATATAGTTTCGGAGATATGGGCAGATTTGTCCGAATATTGCTCGAAAACTACTCGAAAATCCGCTATATCTGTCAATTCCGAATAGAATTAACCGATTTAGAAAGTTTTAACAAATGTCATCTACTGTATTTTTTCGAGACCTTTCCAAAAATACTAATTTCAATGTTCTACGAGATATAGTTTCGGAAATATGGGCAGATTTGTCAGAATATTGCTCGAAAACTACTCGAAAATCCGCTATATCTGTCAATTCCGAATAGAATTAACCGATTTAGAAAGTTTTAACAAATGTCATCTACTGTATTTTTTCGAGGTCTTTCAAAAATACTGATTTCACCGCTCTACGACATATAGTTTCGGAGATATGGGCAGATTTGTCCGAATGTTGCTCGAAAACTACTCGAAAATCCGTTATATCTGTCAATTCCGAATAGAATTAACCGATTTAGAAAGTTTTAACAAATGTCAGCTACTGTATTTTTTCGAGATCTTTCTAAAAATACCAATTTCACTGCTCTACGACATATAGTTTCGGAGATATGGGCAGATTTGTCCGAATGTTGCTCGAAAACTACTCGAAAATCCGTTATATCTGTCAATTCCGAATAGAATTAACCGATTTAGAAAGTTTTAACAAATGTCATCTACTGTATTTTTTCGAGGTCTTTCTAAAAATACCGAATTCACTGCTCTACGACATATAGTTTCGGAGATATGGGCAGATTTGTCCGAATGTTGCTCGAAAATTACTCGAAAATCCGCTATATCTGTCAATTCCGAATAGAATTAACCGATTTAGAAAGTTTTAACAAATGTCATCTACTGTATTTTTTCGAGATCTTTCTAAAAATATCGATTTCACCGCTCTACGACATATAGTTTCGGAGATATGGGCAGATTTGTCCGAATGTTGCTCGAAAATTACTCGAAAATCCGCTATATCTGTCAATTCCGAATAGAATTAACCGATTTAGAAAGTTTTAACAAATGTCATCTACTGTATTTTTTCGAGATCTTTCTAAAAATATCGATTTCACCGCTCCACGACATATAGTTTCGGAGATATGGGCAGATTTGTCCGAATGTTGCTCGAAAACTACTCGAAAATCCGCTATATCTGTCAATTCCGAATAGAATTAACCGATTTAGAAAGTTTTAACAAATGTCATCTACTGTATTTTTTCGAGGTCTTTCTAAAAATACCGAATTCACTGCTCTACGCCATATAGTTTCGGAGATATGGGCAGATTTGTCCGAATGTTGCTCGAAAATTACTCGAAAATCCGTTATATCTGTCAATTCCGAATAGAATTAACCGATTTAGAAAGTTTTAACAAATGTCATCTACTGTATTTTTTCGAGATCTTTCTAAAAATATCGATTTCACCGCTCTACGACATATAGTTTCGGAGATATGGGCAGATTTGTCCGAATGTTGCTCGAAAACTACTCGAAAATCCGCTATATCTGTCAATTCCGAATAGAATTAACCGATTTAGAAAGTTTTAACAAATGTCATCTACTGTATTTTTTCGAGGTCTTTCTAAAAATACCGAATTCACTGCTCTACGACATATAGTTTCGGAGATATGGGCAGATTTGTCCGAATGTTGCTCGAAAATTACTCGAAAATCCGCTATATCTGTCAATTCCGAATAGAATTAACCGATTTAGAAAGTTTTAACAAATGTCATCTACTGTATTTTTTCGAGGTCTTTCTAAAAATACCGAATTCACTGCTCTACGACATATAGTTTCGGAGATATGGGCAGATTTGTCCGAATGTTGCTCGAAAACTACTCGAAAATCCGCTATATCTGTCAATTCCGAATAGAATTAACCGATTTAGAAAGTTTTAACAAATGTCATCTACTGTATTTTTTCGAGGTCTTTCTAAAAATACCGAATTCACTGCTCTACGACATATAGTTTCGGAGATATGGGCAGATTTGTCCGAATGTTGCTCGAAAATTACTCGAAAATCCGCTACATCTGTCAATTCCGAATAGAATTAACCGATTTAGAAAGTTTTAACAAATGTCATCTACTGTATTTTTCGAGATCTTTCTAAAAATATCGATTTCACCGCTCTACGACATATAGTTTCGGAGATATGGGCAGATCTGTCCGAATATTGCTCGAAAACTACTCGAAAATCCGTTATATCTGTCAATTCCGAATAGAATTAACCGATTTAGAAAGTTTTAACAAATGTCATCTACTGTATTTTTTCGAGATCTTTCTAAAAATATCGATTTCACCGCTCTACGACATATAGTTTCGGAGATATGGGCAGATTTGTCCGAATGTTGCTCGAAAATTACTCGAAAATCCGGTATATCTGTCAATTCCGAATAGAATTAACCGATTTAGAAAGTTTTAACAAATGTCAGCTACTGTATTTTTTCGAGATCTTTCTAAAAATACCAATTTCACTGCTCTACGACATATAGTTTCGGAGATATGGGCAGATTTGTCCGAATGTTGCTCGAAAACTACTCGAAAATCCGTTATATCTGTCAATTCCGAATAGAATTAACCGATTTAGAAAGTTTTAACAAATGTCAGCTACTGTATTTTTTCGAGATCTTTCTAAAAATACCAATTTCACTGCTCTACGACATATAGTTTCGGAGATATGGGCAGATCTGTCCGAATATTGCTCGAAAACTACTCGAACATACGTTATATCTGTCAATTCCGAATAGAATTAACCGATTTAGAAAGTTTTAACAAATGTCATCTACTGTATTTTTTCGAGGTCTTTCTAAAAATACCGAATTCACTGCTCTACGACATATAGTTTCGGAGATATGGGCAGATTTGTCCGAATGTTGCTCGAAAATTACTCGAAAATCCGCTATATCTGTCAATTCCGAATAGAATTAACCGATTTAGAAAGTTTTAACAAATGTCATCTACTGTATTTTTTCGAGATCTTTCTAAAAATATCGATTTCACCGCTCTACGACAT